>OY735219.1:8798366-8923366 GCA_963457665.1 Thysanoteuthis rhombus | reverse complement strand
CACAATCCATGTGAGGAGTTCATAAGTGTATTAATATATGTATATACATATATATTGTCATCCACAGACAGCTGTTTCGATGTATTACATTTCTTCAGTGTGGCTATAGATTTTCCATTATTCCATCCAGTACCACAAGGCAGAATTGAAACCAGATCCTGAGGCCGATATCCTACCTCTGGACTACAGAACTGGACAGTCAGTAAGGCTGAATTTAAGCGATATATCCATTTACACAGAAATTCCTCATCCACCAGAGTGCTCTATTCCTATGGAATATATATATATATATATATATATATATATAAAAATAAAACTAGAAATAACTTATCCCAGCTCATTGTTCTCACTGTCGCCCTCGAAAAAGCCTATTTAAGCATGTGTACAGGGGTCTCGTCGAAATCAAGAACACAGAACTCGAGAAAGTAGACCACTACATCTACCTAGGGCAACGAATCTCCATGAGACCCTCAAAAGAAGAAGAAATCAAGCGAAGAATCACACTAGGATGGCAAGCCTTTGGCAGAGCTAGCTCAACCTTCAAAATTAATAAGATCCCATTAATCCTAAAGAGAAGGGTGTATAACCAATGCATCCTCCCAATAGTCACTTATGGAGATGAAACATGAAACTTAACCAAGAGACAGACCCGTAAGCTGAGAACCATGCAACGTGCACATGAAAGAATAATGCTGGGCCTCACATGGAGAGACCACAAAACAGCACAGTACATCCGGGAAAAGACAAGAGTTATAGACATCATAGAATCCGTTAAAAATCTCAAATGGCGGTGGGCTGGCCATGTTGTAAGAATGGCTGACAATCGATGGACATCACGACTCACAACATGGATTCCCCGAGACCACATGCGCAACCGAGGCCGGCAAAATGTTAGATGGAGAGACGAGCTAGACAAGTTCAGGAAGTACTGGCTCCGTGACGCCCATGATAGAGAAGTGTGGCAAATCCTGGGGAAGGTCTATGTCCAACGACGGACGCTAAAAGACTGATGATGATGATGATGATGACAGAGGTCCCAGCCAGCATTTTTTCCACAATTCGATTCATCCCTGAAAGTATGATGGACTTGAGCACCCTCAGCAAATCTTCCTGGATCTCCTTGATCAAGTCAAAACAATGCCATTTCAGTTGAAATTTCAGTTTGAGAAATAGGGAAAATATTGCAGGGGGGCAAGGTCAAGTGAATAGGGGTGAGTTGGGAATGACTACTGCGTTAATGGATACCAGGAACTGCCTGGAAATGAGTGATATGTGGGCAGCATGTTATCAAGATGAAGAATCCAGTTCTTGTGCTCACCCTTAGACGTTCCAAAACTTCACAGCAAAACTTTCCTTTCTGTTGACTGTTTAACTGGTTGGGATGAATCCCGAGTGGACCTTAGTTATTGGAGAAAACAATCAACATCAACTTGATATTGCTGCAAACTTGACACACTTTTTTCTTTCTCTATGAATTTAGAGACTTCAGTTGCTGCTTTATCTTGGAGTTATAACCATAAACCATGATTCCTCACCAGTAATGACCTTGAAGATAAAGATGACTTCAACTTCATTTTTGAGCTCCCTGCAGACTTTAACATGAAGAGCCCTCTGGTCCTTACTCAGCAGTCTTGGCACAAATTTTACAAGAATATGTCTCACGCCCCACACCTCCGACAGTCCTACAATATTAAAAACATCATGGATAATGCACCGATAGCTTTGCATACTTTTTCAATGTTTCATGGTGTTGTGCTCATCGGTCATTGTCTTTGATGGATGTTTCTCCTTCCTCAAAACACTTGTAACAGAAAAGAGTTCTGCTTTGTAGCATGGCATTGTCACCAAAGGCTTCCTGAAGCGACGGGTGAGTTTTCTTGTCTTGTTGATCTTGGAGGAGAACTTGATCCAGGTTCTTTCTTCCATGAGTTTGTGAGCCAATGAAAGACCATGAAACCACATGAACTAGACATTATGAAAATTAATCATAACTCGGCAACACGTACAAAGCCATGTACTTACTGATACACAAAGGTTCCACCGAGCGGCAGAAAGCCAAACTGTGATCGATTTGCTCTCACTGTTTATATTTCTGGAACTTTTGAGTAGAACCGTGTATTATATATATATATATATATATATATATATATATATATATATATATATTTCCTTCAACGCAGACAATTACGTTATAAAGAAATGGATGTATGATCTGATAGAATTATTATAAATTGCGTTTTATATATATATATATATATATATATATATATATACATATATATATATACTTATATATATGTACATATATATATTTACATATATACATATATATATATACTTATATATGTATATTCATATATATATATATATATATATATATTTGTATATATTTATACATATATATATTTATATAAGTATATATATATTTATATATCTATATATATATATCTATATATATATATATATATATATATATATATATATTTATACGAGTGTGGATTGATAAGTACGTAGCCTAACACATGGTTATTAGCTGACTTTTAAATAGAAATGTTCACTGTGTAATGATAGATCTCTATGATCAATATTCACCACTGAATTAAGTGCATTGACAAGGAAGAAGATTGCATTGAAAAATGAATACTTGTTGTGTAAGATAAATGGGTTTTTTTTTATCGTTAGGCTACGGACTCATTGAAGTATCTATATGTTTGAGTGTACGTGTGCGTATGAGAGAGAGAGAGAGAGAGAGAGAGAGGGGAAAGGAGAGAGTGTATGTATGAATGCAGGTCTTTTTTGAATACCTTCGTATACTTCAATCAATTTTTTTTTGTGTGATCTCTGTACGATTAACAGATTTGGCATCCAAGCATTCAGACAGATTGAATTGGTTTTATACTTGGGAATCAATAACAATATATTGAACTCTCTTCAATGGCAGGCCTCCTTCTCTTTAGGAACCGTCAATCAAAACTGTCAACATAGCTTTCTTCTGTTTTCAAGTTGGTCTGGATGACGGAATAGATCGATCAATGGATAGCTGGCAATGTTGCCAATTTAGTGCTTCTTGCGCTAAAATTTAGTCAGTTTCTTGTTTTGGTAGTGCAAAAACACATCGAATTAGAACAGGCACATCTTATTATTATGGCCATTTTCGGCCATTTGTTGGCTATTTTTAGCACCTTCTTTGGTGATTTCTGGCCATTTGGAGGCTTTTTTTCAGCACTTCTCAGCAGTCAAACTTGCATGAAAATATTATTTGAATTGGCGAATTTCGAACTTTTTTCGTAATCACTGGCCAACAAAAGGCAAGAAAAGTGATCAATTAATTGCATACACTTTTTTCGAATTTTTTAATCGATCACCCCCAACATATGCTGCCTAAATTTTTTTGGTGGTTTTTGGCAGTCAAACTTGCATGAAAATAATCTTTGCATAGGCAACCCTGCTGACTGTCTGGCTACGTACTTGTCACACACATTGAGTTAAAAGGCACAATGGAGCCTGGCTGAAACTTTAAATATTTACTCCATATTGTGTGAAGAAAAAACTTTTTTTGTTTTTTTTTTACCCACTCCCATAAGTTTTTGATGGGACGTTCAATTTACAATGTAAGTTTATGCTAAATTGATCCCTCAGTTTGTGCCCAGCAGCATCATGCCAATTTTTTTTAATTCAGACTTTCTTGGTGATCACTGCCCAACAAAAGACCAGAGAAGTAATTCAAAATTTCATCACCCTTTTTTCCAATTTTTGATTGATCACCCCCAACATGCTGCCAAATACTTGATCAAGTGACAGTTTCTATTGAGTGACTGACCAAACCTGTTTTTTCTTCTTTTTTTTTTTGTTTTCACTGTAATTCCTGCCGTCTTCAAATGAATCGGATGGGACAACTCTCTGTTGCTCTTTCCTCTTTCTTCCAGGCTTCCTAATTCACAACTCGAACATTCATTTCGAGACGGCAAAATATTTCAAACTAGAAAGCACTCAGGGAGTGCACACCTATGTCAACGCCCGTTGTCAGGGGAAGTAATTGTGCATGGAGCCGCACCAAAGTTTGCAAAAAATGCTGCGATGATATCATTTGATTACTTCGCTGCACGTTTTGGGAACACTGCATCCTTACCTTATTCCCCTGGTGTAAACCACTCTACAAGATGTATACCAATTAGTTTTATTTGAAGTATTGTGCAATAATATTATTCGTGCGGTTGCCTCTTGGGTTGGTAAATTTTTGAAATTATTTTCTACACAAGTTCAAGCAATTTTACAAGACCTCAACTTTTGTTAGAAACAGTCAACTAAAACTGTCACCAAAACTGACAAAATAGGTTTCTTTGGTTTTCAAGTGGGTTTGGCTGGCTTGTTATGTATGTAAGTATCTATGTATATATTTATGTATGTAAGTATGTGTGTATGTATATATGTATAAATGCATGTATCACAGATCTCGACGAGAGCCAGCCATCTTTTTCAGAGAAAAATATTTGTGGTGGCTCATAGAGCAAAATATGCTGTTTACATTTTGATGCTGAAGAGGAGAATGTGAAAATTTCTGTGTTTGGTTGTTTGTTAAGAGCAGGAAGGGGGATGTTTGTATCTACGCAATTGTAATTTATGTATGTATGTACAATGTATACAGAGTACACCAATGGAACTAGAGGGCTGAAAAGTTGAGCATTTACACCTTATTACGTCAAGAAAAAATTCCTTTTTTTTTTTTTAAATTTCTCCCCAATTAGGTTTTTAGTGGGGGGGTTCAGTTTGCAATATAAGTTTATGCCAAATTGATCCCTTAGTTAATGTCCAGCAGCATTCACGTTTGCTTGTTTTTTTTTTTTAATTCAGATTATTTTTTAATGATCACTACCGAATAAAACTAGGGAAATAACTTATCCATTGATCAACCCTTTTTCCAATTTTTTAATTGATCACCCCCAACACATCATTTTGTTTTTGTTTTTTTAATTTTCAAATCATTTTAAAGCATTTTTTTTAATCTTATTGCTATTATTTATCATTATAAAAAAAATTTTTTAAAGATTTTTTAGCCATAAAAATATTTTAAAAATTATGAAATTATTAGATATCCAATAGAAGTCTTCCCCAAGGCAAAATTCCTATCAGTATCAAGATAACGAGAGAATAAATAACCACCTGACGACTAACGCCAGTCAATTTTGTTAGAAACAGGTCTGGTTAGTCACTCTAAAACCATCATATGACCAATGTCTTCTGACAGCATGCCATGTTGGGGGTGATCAGTTAAAAAGTCAGGTAATGGGTTATCAATACCCCAAAACGGGCACGCTGCCAAAAGATGTCGGTTACGTGAAGGTTTCTATTGAGTGACCTGTTTTTAAAGTCATTTCCCTCATCATTTTAGTAATATAGGGTAATAATATCAAATCTGGTTCCGTTGTATTGATTCAGTCCGACGCCAAGTAAAACACTTGATGAAATCAAAGAATTGGGTTTTTTGTCTCCGTAACATTTATGATAATATTATGAATGACCTTGAGGAATGACTCATAACTTTTATCACTCGAATGCATAATAGATTCCTCTAAAACTGTGCCAAATATGTAACTGTATCAGTATAAGTATATATATATATACGTATATCTTACACTGAATCGGGGAAGTTGCCTTATTGACGAAATTTACCTCATTTTTTTTCTTAAATAAGTTTGATTTCATTTTTATTGTATAAACATCTAATCGTAAAAAAATAGTTATTCTCTATCCTTGTTTTGATTAAATCAACTTTTGATCAAATGGAAACTATGTATTTATTTTCTGTAAAAATGATTTGACTTTTAATCGTGAAAAAATGGTTGCTTTATATCTTCGTTTTGATAATACTTTATCAGTATATACTTTATCAATTTCATCAATTGGGGAATTTCACCAACTTGGCATAATATATATATATATATATATATATATATATATATATATATGTATGTAAATGTATTTATATATATATATGTATATATGTATACATATATATATGTGTGTGTGTGTGTGTATGTGTGTGTGCATATGTATATATATGTATGTATGTGTATACATACATATATATATATATATATATATATGTATTTATATGTATATATGTATATATATATATACTTATACTGATACAGTTACATATTTGGCACAGTTTTAGAAGAATCTATTATGCATTTGAGTGATAGAATGAAAACTACGTATCATTTTAGTAAGACAGGATTCAAAACTACATATTTATATATTTTTTGTTAAAAGTAAAAAAATAGTTATTTTATGCATTTGTTTTGATTAAATGAACTTTGGATCAAATCAAACCTACGTATTCATTCATTTATTTTTTGTAAATTTCACTGATTCGATATATATATGTATATATATATATATATGTATATATATATATATATATGTATATATATATATATATATATATATATATATATATATATATATATATATATATATATATATATATATATATACATCAGTGGCTATTTGGGCTTTTGCATTTTAGGTGTGCCGTGTGCTACTGGTGCACAAAAATATCTTAGTATCCGTAAAAAACAACAGACAGTCAAAGTGTTTTCAGTACACCATAGGGAAAGTGGTCCCGATTTTGAATTGTAAAGTTTCACACCCCGACACATTTGATATTACGAACAGTGAAAAAATAAAAAGAAATAAGTGCATCAATGAAAAAAAAATTTGAATTGGACACTGTCATTCACTGATTATAATGTCTAATCTAAATTCTATTTTCTATTAATTCTCTAATTTCTAAAATCAGGACCACCATCCCTACATTGTGCCAAAAAAGCTTTTTACAGACACTAAAATATTTTATATTTTTGTGTATCTATAGATTATAGCACATCCAAAATACAAAGCATCATATGCCACTCATATATATATATATATATATATATATATATATATATATATATAGAGAGAGAGAGAGAGAGAGATAGATAGATAGATAGATAGATATAGATATGTAGATATATTGATAAATATATATATATATGTATAGAGAGAGAGAGAGAGAGAGAGGTAGATAGATAGATAGATATATAGATAGATAGATAGATAGATAGATAGATAGATAGATATGTAAGTGCATGTGTATTTGTGCTGACATTGATATTATCCTGGCACAACAGTAGAATATGTGTAGCTAGATAAATTATATATACATACATAGAGTGCCTGTCAAAATCATATATCTATTATAGAAGACAGCACAGTTATAATCAAATTCAATTTTTTAAAGTTATTCATTATGTAATGGTAAAAAATTCAGTTGCAGTACCAAGGCTTGTTGTCCAGAGTTCAGACTAGAACTTTTTTTTTTAATTAATAAAATACACAATTGCAGGAAAAAAAAAGAAGTTTTGATAGTTTATTTTACACTGATTTCAATTATCAACTGTTCCAAAAATACATATTTACAAAGTATTCAATTAATTGGGCAGTTTCTTTGATTAAAAATAATTTTTCAACTCAATCAGTGAATGCTTTTATTCCCCGGTAATACATCTTTTATAGAACATATGGACTGACATTCTGGTGCAAAGGGCTTGACTGCCCATGACAAAGAACTGGTGTTTAACTTAACATCATCAGGTGTGAGTCAGCACGCATGAAGGTCCGGTCAAACTTGTGTCTCAAAGGTTCTAAAGAGAATAAAGGATGACTCGACCTTTGAACCTAAAGGGCATACTGGATATATGAAGGAAAGAAGGAGTGTTTGATGAAAATCTGCTGAGCCAAATGTATATGTATAGGAAAAGAGGAAGAGATTTAAGACAGCTTTTTCAGCTTGATACTGAACAGCTAGTATCTTGTATCTCAAACTACTGATTATTAGTTGGATCTTCTCCAATTACTCCCAAAACATGACCTTGGGCCAAACTCAACTTCAACAAGACAAATTACTTAAACTTTCGGTATTAATAATTAATTATGTGTAAAAATTCAATTAATTAATCATATGTTAAAAATATTCATAAGTATGCAATGAAAGATAATTCCAGAATATATTGATAGATGACTAGGTCTGATTAGGCACTTAATAGACACTGCAACATAACCAACATCTTTTGGCAGCATGTTGAGGTGATCAGTTAAGAAAATTGTAAAAAGTGGTAATCGTTGAATAAGTTACTTCTCTTACCTTTTGTTGGGCAGTGATCACTAGAAAAGTCTGATTTTTCAAAAAACAGACTGAAACAAACTAAGGGATCAATTTAGCATAAACCTACATTGTAAATTGAACTCACTACTAAAAGCTTAGCAGAGGTAATTTTCAAAAACCAAAAATCATTTTTCCTAGACATCATCATCAGTCTTTTAACATCTGTCATTGGACATAGACCTTTCCCAGGATTCGCCACAATTCTCTATCATGGGTGTCGCCGAGCCAGTATTTTCTGAATTTGTCTAGTTCATCTCTCCATCTTTTGTTCTGTCGGCCTCATTTTCTTATGTGATCTCTGGGGATCTATGTTGTGAGATGCAATGTCCATCGATTGTCTTTCATTCTTGCAACATGGCCTGCCAATTGCCATTTCAGTTTTTTAATAGTTTCTATGATGTCACAAACACCTGTTTTCTTCCTTATTTACTACGCTGTCTTGTGATCTCTCCATGTAAGGTTGAGCATGATTCTCTCATGCGCACGTTGCATACTTCTCAGTTTGCAGGTCTGTCTCTTGGTTAGGTTCCATGTTTCAGCTCCATAAGTGACTATCGGGAAAATGCATTGGTTGTATACTCTTCTTTTAAGGATTATTGGGATCATCTGGTTCTTGAAAGTTGAGCTTGCTCTGCCAAAGTCTTGCCATCCCAAAGTGATTCTTTACTTGATTTCTTCCTCTTTGAGGGTCTCATAGAGATTCGTTGTCCTAGGTATAATAGGGAGTAGATGTTGAAATTTTTAACCCGCTCACTCCATTGTGTGGCCTATAGGCATGATACATACATATCCAGCCAGTCAGACTGACCAGTTTAAAAACTGAAGAAACCTATGTTGACCATTCTGATGACAGATTTGATTGAAAGTTTCTGAAAGGAATAAGGTTGAAGTAGAATGATATTTGAACCTTGTAGGTACAAGGACTGTACTGGTAATAATGTATAGATTCCTTAGAGGAAGAAGCTTTGTCAATTATCACTAATTTTTTTACTAGTTTCTAAAATCTGAATTAGTGATACTCAACAGCATCACTTATTCAGATTTTAGAAACTCGGCAACATCAGAAATTCGGCTATTTTAAAGAATCAAATAATTAATAAATTTTGTAAAAGCTTTTGTTTATTGATAATTGGAATACTGCTCTTTCTTAATTATAACATTTTAGAAGCATTTATGTAGCACGAACATTATTGATTAAATGACAATTTTTTTCTAAAGTTATTGAAAAAAATTTCGAGCAGATATTCTTTTTGTAAAACCAAAAAGTGTAGGTAATTGTTTCTGAGTGATTCAAAGATATTTTATTGAGATTTCATAAAATTAAACAAACATCTTGTTAATAATAGGGTACTCTTAAATTCTGGTCTATTCATGTAACTTTATGGTGTTAATGACCTGTAATACCTGAAAGTAGGCCCTAGCCTAAGCTACACCAAAAAAATGGGAATTTTAGAAACTTGGGACACCCTCAGTTGCAAGGTTGCTGAGTTAGTGATGTTCAGCTGTATTTCTTCCATCTTATTAGAAATTGTGAACTAAAACTGTTACCTAAACTACCAACATAGATTTTTCTCAGTTTTTAAGCTAGTTTGGCTGGCTATATATGTATGTATGTATCATGCATACATGCCAAACCAATGGAGCTAGAGGGCAGAGAATTTCAACATTAAATTCTTGTTATGTCTTTAAAAAAATTTTTTTTTTTCAAAATCCTCCTCCCCAACACGTTTTTGGAAAGGGGTTTAATTTGCAATTTAAATTTATGCTAAATTGACTTTGTCGTTTGAGTCTGCTTGTTTTTGTTTTTTTTGAAAATTCAGACCTTTTTATTGATTACTAAAGGCGAGAGAAGTAACATATTCATTGATCACCTGAATTTCAATTTTTCGATTGATCACCCCACAAAACAGAATGTTGCCAGAAAATGTTGGTGACGAGACGGTTTCCAATAAGTGACTAATCAGTGACTGTTTAGTTACTGGCCGATCCGGAAATACTGGCTATTGACAATCGACCAATCATATTGTGACACTATGTACAGAACATTGGTTGGTCTGGCATGCCGCCAAAAAACATTGGTCATGTGATGGTGTCTATTGATTGACTAACCAGATCTGTTATTATCATAATTTACTCTTACTCATTGAATTTTCACATCAACAGGAGCTGGTACTTTCCGGTGGAGATCAAGTGACAGGAAGTCTCTTCGATACAGTAGCACTCTCCTCAATATCCTCAGTTATTTTAGTTGTGGCTTTTGTTGCGGTCTTTTCAATTTTTTCCTTGGATTCACACTTCTTCCAAGCTCTTTTCAAGGTATTTTACGTTATTATTCGGTGTTCCTGCTAGTAGTAATCTGTGTATGACACTGGAGACTAAATAACTGTGAGCCTTCTCAACACATTTGCCCTCTTTTTAGTATCAAATCACCATAGCCCAACAAATGGCCAGCCTGACCAACCAGCCTAGAGGGCAACAGATTCTTCCCACCTCTGTGTATGTGTATCTCCAGGTACTCCTGATCACATTTTTGTGGCTACAACTTTGAAAATTTTCATGAGTACACCACTAGGCATCATCTAAAAATATTTCATTTTGTTTTTTTTTCCGAAAAATTGCTTTTTTTTTGGTCTCAATGGTCATTTTGGACTAACAATTCTAAAATCTTGTGCTGGTATTGTTTCTGGATAACTTTATAACTTTATATCTTTTTAGATCATTTTTCAGATAATTATTTCTGGTACACACGCAGGCTATTGTGACTCATTCATGTGAGGTATATATATTCTAGCTGTTTTCAGTAATGCTGTCATCTGGATGGTTCCCATTCTCTCATAGATTCAATATTAGCATTATTATCATTTCAAGACATCATCTTCCTCTGTTCTATGATATAAAACAATCTGGTTGGCCTGCACCCATGTGTAGATACCTTTATAGCATTACAGACAAACATAAAAACACACAGACACCTCTTGCTTATATATTTCAGATTATATAAAACATGCCATTACAGTCAATGATTGGACAACCATATCCTCACAATTCAAAGCCATGTAAGAAAATTCCATCGCAGAATAAGTAGAGTCAGAATAAACTCTATTTATGACATCATTGGAAAACAACTAAAATAGAGTAAAAAAAAACATCTCGAAATATCTAGATTCTGGAGTATCCCGATGTTATTGATAAACCCGTCAAAATAGAACTCCAAAAAGGTATCTATTTACAATGTAACTATAATTCTGACCAGAACCCTTACTTTTCATTCAATGCACATATATATATACATATATATATAATTAATAATTGTGTCATCCAGACAGCTGTTTCATTGTATTACAACTCTTCAGTGTGGCTATAGACTTTCCAATATCCTTTCCAGTACCGCAAAGTAGGATCGAAACTTTCACTCCAGACCCAGAGGCAGATGTTCTACCCCCATCCTACATAGGACTGGACAGTCAGTAGGACCAAATTAAGTGATATATTTACTTATGCACAAATCCGCATCCACCATACATATATATATATATATATGTATATATATATATATATATATATATATATATATATATATATATATATATATATATATATATATATATATATATAAAAGCAGGAAACTTGCCTGCCTGATAGGGTGATTTAAGCTAGTTGTTATTGAAATTCAAAAAGATTTATCAATATCATCTGATAGGAAAAAAAATTATTTTTATCATTTTTCTTTTCTCTTACCTCTCCCCCTCCCTCAAATTTTTATTTCTCTCACTTCAAACAAATAAATATTCTTTGTACTTTCTTCTTTGTTTATTCTTTTAGACAATAAATAGATTTGTCAGTCGCAATTAAGCCTTCCACTTGTTTGCCGTACAGATACACAACCTATTCCACGGCAACAGATGGACCAGTACCACTTTTAATCTGGACAAAATTTCCAGCAGATACTTGAAATTCTGGCGGATTCCACACAAATTCACTGACTTGTGTTGATCCAGTAAGTTAGATAATTCAACAGTGGTCTACTTGTATTTAATGTTGAGGTCAAAAGTAGCATAATGGTTATTGGCACGAAAAATAGAATTAGCAATTTGAGCCATGGGCATCCACAGGGGTGCATTTGATCCACCCTTGATCTGGCCATCTCATCAAAAACGGGGGGGGGGGGTTGAAAGTTGGAACCTTACAGTCAATAAAGGATAATGGCACAGTACAATTGTTTTATTTAACTCCAAATTAATGTACATATTTAAAAAGGTGGTATTATTCTTTTCTGGTATCAATGTTGCCCCTGAGATATATTCCAAATATATTCTTTGGTCCTTCCACTTTTGGAAATACATATTGTTTGGTCCCATCCCCAGGAAAAGTGGCTGTAGATGCCCATGATTTGGGCCCTGTTAGGCATTAGGCTTCAGAACTGATTTGGTTAAAACAGGGGTCACCAACCTTTTCGCAGACCAGTTTGATATTAACAATATTCTTGTAGAGTGGCCAATATAGAGAACATGGGGATTGGAGCGTTAATTGTGACCAGAGTATTGGTGATAAGTCAACTATAAATTACTTATAATTGGCTAATATTTACAATTTTTTTTTATGTGAAGGTTTATGTAATGAATTTAATATCAAGATCCAAGAAATGAATTTGTTTTTATTTTACAATGAAAACAAAAGGATATTGTATCATATTGCTGATTCAGTATTGACAATATTCTTGCAGACCAGTTCATAAGGGGTAATCAAGATCGGAATATTGATTAGAAATCAACTGTCTTATAAGCATTGTTCCCATTTAGATGTGTGTATACATATAAGCAAACACCTTTTGCACTCAGCACACAAAAATAGCTTACTGAGTTTTGATTGAAAAAATATTGATCCATTATGCCAAATTCAAAAGTGCACAACTTGAACAAAAAATTAGAAGGAACATTGCTTTAAATGGGCTAAAACACTCAATTCTCTTTCTAAAATTGTTTATCAAACAAATTTGATTTTGAGTTCCAAGGAAATAGATTTGTTTTTTTTATTTTACAAAGAAATATTGCCAAATCAAATCCATTCCTAAGAGCCCAGTAGCAAATGCTTTGCAGCCCGGTACCAGTCCATGGCTCAATAGTTGGGGAACACAAGATTGAGGCATCATACATATTATATGAGCTCTTCAAATGTGAGATGAGAGTTCAAGTTCCGTCAGAGGCCACTCCTTCATTGGCAGTGAAGTCAACTCCAACATGAATTTTTTTTTTTACTGAAATGAGGAAATAGTTTAGGTAAGTAAACAATAAATACCCAATCAACCAGCCCCCCCCCATTTCTGTATCGTATTTGTTTAACAACAGAAGGATGCCAATGTACATAGATGCATGAAAGTAAAACAGTGTAAGTGAAATATAAAATAAATGGAATAAGATAAAATGAAACTAATATGTATAAAATGAAATATAGATACGAAATAAACATGAATGAAATAAGGTGTAAATTCAAAATAAATAAGAATACAATAAAATTCATAAAATAAGAAATAGATAAGAAGTAAATAGATATAGAATAGATGATAAAAAATGAAATATAGAAATGAAATAAATATTGTAAAATAAAATATAAATATGTATAAGATATGAATATGAGATAGATAGTATAGAATAAAATATGAATTGAATATGTATGAAATAAAATATGATTATGAAATGAATAAGTATGAAATAGAATGTAAATTTAAAACAAATAAAAATGAAATAAAAAGTATGAAATATAAGATAAATAAGTATAAAATGAAATAGAAATAAATAGAATATAATAAAATATCCAACATATAAAATAAATATATTAAAATAAAATACAAGTATGTATAAAATATAAGTAGAAAACAGATATGTGTAAAATGAAATACGATTATAAATAGTAAAAAATAAAATATATAAATTGATAATTAATATAGAATAAAATATAAATTTAAATAAATATGTATAAAATAAAATAAAATATAGAACATGTATGCATGTTGTTTTAAAATGGTGTAGATATACATGACGTAATCTTTTCTATGTCGTTTTTTTTTTTTTTTTAATTTTTGGTACAAGTTCTGACAAAGAACAATACCTTCGCTATGATTCGAACCAGAACGAAATATAGAGAGCACTAAATGCACTGACTTAGGGGCGGCCCGTATGATTTCTGTTCGTGTGTCAGCCGGAAGTAGTTCCGGTGGCTCTCGAGAAAGTCGTCTGTAGTGTCGTCGTCGTCGGTCGGCAGCGAGCGGCTTTTCTATTTCATCTTGATCAACGAAATTGCCGCTCGCCGATCTGTGGGTGAGGTAAGTCTAATAATTTTTTTATGACAGTCTTCTTAAGGATCTATAATTTGACCTAGCCTACCCAGATTTCATCTCCCGGGCGTGTTCTCCTCGCTAGAGGGTCAGATCGAAACTCCTCTCTCACTTCCTTGATGCTTTTCTCTTTCATTTCTTCATCTCTCTCTACGACCAAACAATTGCATCTTTTTTTGAGTGTGTGTTTATTAATTGTTCAATGCATTTAAAATAACTGGTGTTGTTACTAATGTGTTGCATGTCAGTTGCTCTTTTAATGTTGCTAGCATTAACTGTTATCGTCTGGAAGAGAAAACCTGGCGAAAGAAATAAGCCAACGTCCAATTTTTTTAATCTCTTATCCATGCTTCGTAGGTTATTAGGAAAAAGATATATAAATCCTCCTTAACAATTGTGGTACCACTTCTGTAGAAAAGCACTACTGACCCACTTTTTATGCTACGGATGCCCAATAGTGGACTAATTGAAATATTGCACATCTTTTATACAGGTTAGTCACCCAAGGTGTAAAATAAAAATTGATCACGATATTTTTATTATTAATTTTGAAAAGTATTTACCTTCGATTAATTTTAATCTTTTTATCAGACTATGATAAAAACTAATCGAAATTTATATTAAAAATATTGTGTTGTTACAATACTTCACTTGGTAATGAGATTGAAAAAAAAATAATCACTACATATTACATGTTATTTGTGTGAGAAACAAAAGGAAATAGATTGAACTTGACTTTACATGGTTTTAAATAGTGTCATTCATTTTAATTCTACACAAAATTAAAGTGATCGTTGCAAACCAGGGACACTGCTGCATAATAATAATCTTATACCCTCTCTTTAGTCACTGCATAACGGATTATTTTTTTTAATCTAATATTTGTATTTATTTTAACTTGCTTTAAATGCGATTTTATCAGCCCGCAGATCCAGTGTAAATACCAACAAAGGCGATGTCGTTATCTTGATCTGGAAAATCGATCACTCTTCTTGTATTATTGTGCTTTTGTTGTTCCACACTTGCTCCGTCCGATGACTCCCTCTCTTTCTCTTCCCCCATATATAAATAATAAGTAATCACACTTGCACATCTATATTCTAGAATTCACACGTATTAGTGCTTTTAATGAAAGCAGATAAATATTTTAGAATAGCCGATTTATATTATAGCCGCAAAAGTGCTTATAATACTTATCTTTTGTACATTCGTATTCCTTGCTGTAAAGAAGACGGTACCATAGAGAAAGAGAGAGAGCGAGCAAGTGGGGAGTTACAGGCCGTGTATGTTGTCATGTCATTAATAAATAATCGAAGAGGTAAAAGTATGATCACTTCATTTTAAACAAGTACTTTGATGTTTATATATCTGATCGTATGTTTTTTAATGACAGTACTATAGATAAAAATAAGGATTTTGCGCCGATGGGCCAACCGTAATAATAGAAATCGGATCATCAGTTTTTTTTTCTCTTCCTGTTGTTCATTTCTGGTCGTCCCGGAGTTTTCAGTGAAATAAACCTTGAAATATGGGACGTTTCTTTTTCTATCGATCATCAGGGCCGGGCTGAGCTGTTAATAGGCCCAGGCCAGATCGGAAATGTAGGTCCCGTTTCAAACGGCTCGTTTGGGTATTTTTGTAGTCAGTGCTACGTATATTATAGGTAGATATACATGTACAATGTAGCGTTACGTATATTATGGTGTACTTGGAATGTTACAGAATAGAAAGAAGAACTAGAACGGTTTATTAAAAAAAAAAAAAAAGATAGGCCCCTTCAAAATCGAAGGCCCAAACCAACTGACCCATCAAAGACCCCCCCTGCCTACCCAGGCCTGTCAAATCATCGACCTGAATTAATGGAAATCAAATAAATCTCCCCTGAGACCTTTTTCAATACTATTCTCCTATGTAGCTTTGATTTCACTTTTGACTTAAGGATGTTTAGTATAGATCTAATCCAACGAGATGTTCATACCGAAAGGGTGAGAAGAGAAGAAAATACTGTTATTCATTTATTTATTTATTCATTTATTTATTTGTTTGTTGTTGACGTGTGTGTGCTGTGAATCATAGGGGTACCTTGGATAGTGCGGTTTTGATGACTGATGGTTTTGCTATTGTACGGTTGATCTTTCGACTGTACATTAATGTAGGTGGTCCCGATTGGGAATTCAGCTGACATGATGTCGAGAATTGATGAAGCGAGGTAAAACAATTTAATTTATTCAAAGCAACAACAATATAATTTATGTATTTACTTCTGGGTAATTGTTTGACTGAGGTTCGTCAAAAAAAAATTTACTAAATGACACATAAGAAAAACTACGTGTACAGTATCTATGAGTTACTTTTCCTTTCTTTTTTTTCTTTTGCGAACCTCAACCAAACAATTGCTGTTTTTTCTTTCATGAATTCTCTTATTTCATTTTACTTGTGCGCCGTTTTCGACATCGAGTGTGCTAGTGTGTGAAACTAACTTTCATGCTTAGATTTTCCCTTCCCCTCTGCTATTTTGTGCCAGTAGTGATACTGTTTTCGGATATATATATTTTTTTTTTTTTGTAGACGTGTGTGCACTGTTGCATAGTTAGTTCATGATATACACAATATAGGTATTGAATCATAATAAACATTTATTCACTGATATTGATTGATTCATTGTCAAATATGTGTTTAGATTGAACAGTTATGACAAATATTGATGGTGGCTATAGTTCCAAGCATGGTCATCTGCAGGATGGGGGGGGCTGCATCCCCCACTTCGATCAGGCCTCCTCAGATGGGAGGGAGTTTGATAATTGAAACCTCAGAGATAATAATGGATAATCATCATCATCAGTCTTTAAGCATTCATCTTTCGACATAAACCTTCTCCAAGATTTACCACACCTCTCTATCATGGGCGTTGTGGAACCAGTTCTTTCCAACCTTATTTAGTTTGATGCACCATCTTATATTTTGTTGCCCACGGTTTTGTATTTGATCTCTGGGAATGGATCAATCATGATGTCCAGCAATTGTCTGCCCTAAAGGATAATGGTGTGGTACAATTATTTTATGTAACTCCAACTTAATATACCAATATAAAAAGATGGTATTATTCTTCACTGGTAACAGGGTTGCCGCTAAGATAAATTCCGAATATATATTACCCCATGGGAAGTGTCAGTGGACACTCTTGGGTCTAAGTTTTGTTTGTCATAATTATCATTTTCATCAAAATCAGAGATGTTTTGAGACTATATGGGATGAGTATTTAGATCTATACTGGCTATTTTCTTTTTTTATCAGGTCTAAATAGAGAATTTCAGTAGTTTAAAGATAATGAGGGGACTGCCCCATTCCCCCTCTAAAAAGTATGTGTCAGGTTTGTTCTGAGAATACGATCTACTCCATTCTCGTCACACTCTCATGTGAGGGTGTAATTTATATATGAACACAAAAATTGACGAGTATTCGTGTAGATAATGTCACATTAATTATATCATTTTTGTTAATTTTTGTAAAATAATTTGTGTATACACGAAAGCAATGTCTACAATTGATAAGAGTAGACAATCTCGTAGTTTAGCATCCCGAATATCATGGTTGTATCATGAGGTCACTTGGTTTGTTACCACAAGATACTAAATACTGATGATGGTCGTGAATGTAAATGATGTCCAAGAAATAGCAAATTTGAATCTGAATTTCTTGAGGAAGATGATGGCTGTAACATCTTGTTAAGTAACTTCATGTATTGTATCTATGGTGATGATGTGGCCGATCCATTTGAGTTTAGAGGACAGGTCAGAGGTTCTGTCCTTGGAAATATTTTCTTCACACCTTTAGATATAAAAAGGTTAACTACTATCATCCCCCCAAAAAGGCTATAAAACTTGATGAGAATCATACACAAATGTTTAAAGAATTTGCAGATGTTTTATATTCTCCATTGTAGTTTATTTTGAGGAAATCTTTACACCTAGATGGACTTCCTGAAACAAAGACAATGGCAAATGTTGTACCTATATTTAAAAAGGATGAGAAAGTCGTAACTGGTAATTATAGAGTGGTGATTTTGACCTCACAAATGGTGTAAAATCTACGAGAAACTTGTAAAGAAAGGCATTGTTAAAATCATCGATGAAAATGGTATATTGTGTGATGAAGATTCTGTTTAACGGATCTGCTTACTGTGCTCGAAGGGTGAACAAAATTGTATGATCATGGTGTTTCTTTCGATGCATTGTTCTTAAATTCCCCAAAAGCCTTTGACTCAGTTCTTGACCGTAGACTGATTTACAAACTGCAAAGATGTGACATGGTTGGCAAACTAACTTATTGGCTTGAAAACTTCCAACGAGTTAGGAAACAGTAAGCAATGGTATATCACAGGGATCGGTGTTTAAACCAGTGCTGTTTTTATTAATTAATAGGGGAGTCAGGGACATCATAGAATCCATTAAAGATCTCATATGGCAATGGGCTGGCCATGCTGCAAGAATGGTAGACAACCGATGGACTTTGTGACTAACGACATGGATCCCCAGAGATCACTTGTGCAAGTGAGACCGGCAGAGTATTAGATGGAGAGATGAGCCAAACTAATTTAGGAAGTACTGGCTCCTCAACGACCATGATCAAGAAGTGTGGTGAATCGTGGGGAAGGTCTATGTCCAACGACGGACGTTGAAAGACTGATGATAATGACAACCAAATAAGAGGATGTAGATAAATTAATGTTATGGTCAAGATAATGGTTATTAATTAGCTTTTAATGAAGATAAATGTAAGTTATTACATGTAGGAAATAGAAATCCGTGTTATAATTACTGTATAGATAAAAAATATACTGGATATCTTGCACACATGAATCACTGTCGCCCACACGTGTACCAAAATTAGGTATCTAAAAAAAAACAACAGATCTTTTATCTAAAAACTATCTAAAAAAATACCTGTACAACATTCAACCATTGTTGATCCGAAGTCATCAGGAAGACCAAAAAAACATTTTTTTAAGGAAAAAAAATCTTTTTTAGATGGTGCCTAGTGGTGTACTCATGCAAATTTTCAAGGTTGTAGCCCCCAAAATGTGACCAGGAGCGCTCGGGAACGTGCACACAGACAGAGAAACATATAGACAGACAGAGAGAGAAGAATCTAGAACCCACTAGGCTGGTTGGTTGAGAATACCATTCATGGGGCTACTGTGATTTGATATTGTAAATAATGAAAAGGATCTTGGTATCATAATAACAGATAAGCATCATTTTTCTTTGTATATTGTCTATACTACTGCTAAGTCGAACAGTGTTCTAGAACTGATTGAGCATATTTTCCCATACATAGATAACGACTTATTCCTTATACTATATGAGAGTTATGCTTGTCTGCTCCTAGTCACCTTACTTGGAGAACAATGAAAAATCTATCAGAGAGAAGCAACCGAGTTAATAGCAGAAATGAAAGATATGAGTTATAAGGATAGGTGTAAGGAGTTAGGGTTGACTTTGTCAGAAAAGAGGAGGAAATGGAGAGACTCAGTAGAAATTGTTTGAGATTATGATCAGTGATACAGAATTAGTAAACCATAATGTATGTTTTACAAGTACAAGGGACTGAGATCCCATACACATATGGTTGAAGTAGATTGAATATCAGAAAGGAGCAATGTCGTCTGCCAATCTGAGGTTGTTCAGATGTTCGCCATCTGTTTTGATTCCTTTATTTGAGCACCATGCAAAGTGCACATGGAAGAATTATGCTCAACCTCACATGCAGAGACCGCATGACAGCACAATACATTCAGGAGAAGACAGGAGTCCGAGATATAATTTATTAAAAAACTCAAATAGCAATGAGCTGGCCGTGTCGCGAGAATGGTAGGCAACTGATGAACATCATGACTTACAACATGGATTCG
Organism: Thysanoteuthis rhombus; assembly: GCA_963457665.1. NCBI lineage: Eukaryota > Metazoa > Mollusca > Cephalopoda > Oegopsida > Thysanoteuthidae > Thysanoteuthis > Thysanoteuthis major. The sequence continues at coordinate 8,902,915 of OY735219.1, read as the reverse complement.
CAGAGATCACATGCGCAACTGAGGCCAGTAGAGTACTAGATGGAGAGATGAGCTAGACAAATTCAGAAAATACTGGCTCTGTGACGCCCATGATAGAGAAGTGTGGCAAATCCTGGGGAAGGTCTATGTCCAACGACAGACATTAAGAGACTGATGATTTTTTTTTTTTTTTTTGCAATAAAGTGGTGGAACTATGGAATAGATTACAAGAATAAATAGTGCTATCAACAAATGTAAATAATTTCAAGAAGAATTAGGATGTTTATTACACCACTACAAATGTCCAAGGTCCTATGGTGTGATGGTGATTGTGATGGTGCTTGCTTGTATATGTTATGCCGAATTGGTGAAATTACCTTTTTGGCAAAATTCAAAAAAAAAATAGTTTGATTTCATTTTACATAAATTTTTGATCATAAAAAATAGGTGTTTTATATCTTTGTTTTGATTAAATAAACTTTTGATCAAATTAAAACTTAGAATTTATTTTTTGTAAAAAAAAAATAGTTGAAGCTATGTATTTTTTTTTTTGTACAAAAAAGGGGGGGGGGTGATTTCTCAAAGTTTTGATTGTGAAAAAAATCTTGTTTTATATTCTTGTTTTGATTAAATGAGCTTTTGATCAAATCGAATCTACATATTTATTTATTCTTTATGAAAAAAGTTATAATTTCGCCCATTAGGCACTTTCACCGATTTGGCATAACATATATACAATTCGTACAATATGTACCATATGTATATATTTCTTTTTTTTTTTTTGTCTTGAATAAATGTTAAATGTTTTACTAAGTAGATATCACCAAATCTAATAAAAACAACCTGCTGAAATTCCAAAACTTAAGTAAAACATTCCATCAGCTTTTTCAACTATAAGTTTATTTATTTTAGCGTATAGTCAGGAGCACTGTAGCTCGCTACTTTTTTAGATTTTTAAAACTGGTATGATTTGTTTTGGAATTGTATGAATTGAAATGTAAATAGCTATAATAACAGTGGATACTGTTGTGGAATAAAAAGACTCTGAAAAGTTTTATTTTTTTAGATTAGTGATCTGCTTGATATTTTGTGGTAACTGGCCAAGTGCCCTCACAAAAAACGTGATAGTTTGGGATGCTGAAATATTCACTGTAATAATGATTGCGTAGATGTTTTTAATCATTAATGATATAGCTCTGGTTAGTCACTCAACGGAAATCTTCTCATATCCAACATCTTTTGACAGCATGCTGTTTTGAGGGTGATCAATTAAAAGATTGGAAAAAAGGGGATCAATTGATGAGTTACTTCTGTCACCTTTTGTTGGGCAGTGATCATTAAAAGCATCTGAATTTTCAGAAAACTAGCATGAATGTTACCAGGCACAAACTAACTCAGCATGAACTTAAATCACAAATTGACCACCCCCACCAAGAACCTATTATGGGGAGGAATTTTCAAAAAACAAAAAATAATTTTTTCTAGAATTAACAAGGAGTCAATGTTTAAAATTTCAGCTCTCTAGCTCTATTGGGTATGACCTGTACACATGATACACACATGCATAGCAAGCCAGACCAACTTGATAACTGAAGAAACTTATGCTGACTTTTGGTTAACAGTTTCTTATATCTGAAGCTGGTGGTGGAGGAATACTGTAGCAATGATGACGAGCAAGGTGCATGATGGTCCCTCTTCAGGGTCTGTAACATGCTGGGCATCAGGAGAGCCAAGAGACAAAGGGCAGTCAAATTGACCACTGAAGCAACTGAAATTGCCTCAAGGTGGCTGTGGATCAGGAGAGGAGAGCCATGGACAAAGTAGTGCTACCTGAATTTGACCAACCCCAGTTGGGTTGCCTGTGTGGGCATACCAGATGTTAAAAGACCCAAAACACTCATTGACTCCAGGAAACATCACATATGTACTGGCGCTTTGCTGGGCAAGGTAGGTCGAAGTTTAACCAGATTTAGATTCGCTTATCTTCAGACTATACTTGGTTGTCCCACATTGAATAGCCGATTATAAAAAAATATGCTTGGTGACACCCTTCTGTTGTTTTGGAAATCTGTACATCTTGAGTAAGAGACCAAACTGTTCTCCTTGTATTAGTTTCCACAACATTCCTTGAATTCTTATCATCATCAACTGATTGAGGACATCCTCAAGAGTCATTATTCAAGTTTGTATTTGTGGAACCAATGTCACAGTGTTCTTTCTGAGCAAGTTAGCCTTCCAAATGTGAAATCAATGTTCCTGAGAGCTTGAACAGCATTCTTACTGTGTTTGAACCCATACAAAAACAATAGTCTGATTTCTATTAAGGGCAGCATATGAAGAATATGCAATTATCTTATTAAAACTGATACAATGAACCAAAACAGCAAATGTCCTATAATTAGTTGAATATGTATAACTACCTTTTCTGCCTCAGAATTTGTCAAAATCTCAATCATGAAAGCAAATGCAAAAAAACAGCTATTTCAAGTGGAACAACCTCATATAAAAAAAACTTGTCCTCCTGACGATTTCAAGATTTTTGGTGGGGAAAGTGACTCTTCAAGATTAGGTAATGAATATTTCATTGACAAAGAAGTCACCATGACTCTTCTTTGTCAATGAAATATTCATTACCTTACCATTGCATGTATCTTCAAGATGTGGATTACTTACTCTATAGAAACAATAAGCAGTATTAATAAAGGAAGGGCATGTTTGATTGATTACTGCTTTGAACTTAGTTTCATTGTCATCAGCCTATTAAGGTCTGTCGTTCAACATAGACTCTTCCCAGGATTCACCAGACCTCTTGATCATGGGCATTGCGGAGCTAATACTTAGGGATTTTCTCCAGTCAGGGTCCTGGTGAATCCTCTCCACTGAATTCCCAGATTTTAAACTCCTTACTGTGTTTGTAATTTTTGGTAGTTATTTTGATTTCCACTCATGATTAAATTCTCCTGAGCCCCCCCCCCCAATTTTTTAAGTAATTTTTAAATTTCTTTTCTGTACATGTTTTAGAGAGTCTCACAATTTAGCTGTTCAGACAGAAAAAGGCGTTTCATCTTATCTTATCTTCATCTGTGCAAGTATTAGGAAGATTTTCATACGTGTCCTTGAACTTGGGTGGTCTGATGAGTCCTTCCACATACACATGAAGTCCATTGCTGTGGTCTAACCCTAACACCATCTTAAACATCTGTATCATGTCACCTCTGATACAACAATAGTTAAGTGTTGATAACCTCAGTTCAAGTAGGTTTTGAGTATATTAAATTCTTCATATTTGGTAGTTACTTGGAAGCCCTACTTTGAATAGATTCCAGTTGATCTAAATGTTTAACCTCATAAGGATAAATACACTGAACTTGCATAGTTGAGAGGTGTTCTAACTAGACTTAGGAAGTGATAGAAATGTCTTTGCACTCACAAGCTGAAATTAACATCATAGAATGGCAAACATGTAGTTTGTTTTTTTGACTTTGTAACTAATAAGGCAATCAAAGCTAAGCTGTTGTCAATTGTTCAGTATTTTCTGAACTTGTCTAAATTATCTCGTTATCTTATATTTCATTGGTCACAATTTCATGTGTGATCTTTGCAGAGCCAGGTCGTGAGTCGTGATATCCAGCAGTTGTCTGACATTCCGGCAACATGACCTGACTATTGCCATTTGAGTTTTTTCTTATAGTTTTTATGATGTCACTCAACCGTTTGTTCTCTAATATAATGCGCTGTCTTATGAGCTCTCCATGTAAGGTTGAACATGAACCTTTCATGTGCATATTGCATGGTCCTTAGTTTTAGAGCCAATCTTTTGGTCAAGTTCTTCATTTTGGTTCCATAGGTGATGATATTTGGAAGCATATTTGATGTTCATCATAGAAGCCAGTTTTCTTTCATAGAGGTAAGCATCAGACGAACTCATTTTATTGCTAGCGCCATGTGTAAAAAAAAATTCCATTCAAGAATAAATATGGTCATAATAAATTCTATTTATGACATCACTGGCGTTTTCCACTGGAAAATATCTAAAATTGAGAAAAACATCTGGATTATGAAGAATCTAAGTGTTGATAACATGCCAATTAGAATAAGACCCCCAAAAAGTTTTTTTTACAAAAATCAAAAAACATTTTGGGAATCGGGTATAATGAAGTATTAATGCTGATTTTCAAGTTTGTAGACAAAACGGTGTGGCCAGAAGCACTGGAACACACAAACAAACACAAATGTAAAAAAAGATAGAATCTTTTGCTATCTTTGATGGCTACAGTTGTTCAATTTTCTTTAGGATTAGTAATCTTATTAACCGCTCAAAAATACTGTACAAAAATATTTGTGCATTTGTTTGTATTAATCTAATCTAAATAAACACAGAATTAAGTTAACACTAATATCCCATTAGTATTGACTTCATTAATTCTGTTTGTTTAGATTATTTGCAAAACATTTTAAATAGAAGTTAAATTCTCTATTTATTTATAACTAAACATGCAAAGTTATATATATATATATACATAATTAAATCATTGTGTCATCCACAGACAGCTGTTTCATTGTATTACAACTCTTCAGTGTGGTTATAGACTATCCATTATCCCATCCAGTACCACGAGGTCGGATTGAATCCTTCATTCCAGACCCTGAGGCTGGCATCTTACCTCTGTCCTACGCAGAACTGGACGGTCAGTAAGGTTGAATTTAAACGATATATTCACTCACGCATAATTCCCCATCCACCAGACTGCTGTATTTGTAAGTTGGAAGAGCATTGCATATATATATATATATATATATATATATATATATATATATTGCCAGCAATACTTGTATTTGTATCAATTCCTGACCACTGAAAATCTTTCTCATCTTAATTTCCTATGTGTAACATGCAGATGAAGGGCTGAAATTTGCTCAAACCGATCATAGATCAATAATTATAAAATCGAGTGATTTAATCATCAAATTCCACCTTCATGTGTAAATGTTACTCTGATGATTTTCCTTTTATTCATAACTCTGTGAATAAGCTCAATCTTCTTGCATTGAGATCAACTTTCATGTAAAGTGGGCCATTACCAATACTTCTGGGGGTGGGGTGGGTCAAAATTCAACCTTTATCCACACTGGGCACTCAACTTCAAAGGTGTGCCCAGTGTGGATAGAGGGTATAACTAAAGTTACGACATTAAACTATTAAACAATATTCAGAACTATTGCTACCATCAATATTAACTGTGATAGTTCAATCCTTTCAGATATTCAATGATAAATTAATCAATATCACTGAATAAATGTACATTATTATTCAATAATGGTTGTGTGTATCCTTGACTAAATATCTGATTGGAAAATTATTCACAGTGCACACATGTCTACAAAAAAAGTTTACCTGCAAAAATAAATCATAGATGGTACCATACAGGGAAGGTGATCCCAGGTAGTTTTACAGAGTAGCACACTCAATGTTAAAAATAGTGCACAAGTAAAAAAGACTCTTGCCATTACAGTCAATAATTAAACGACCGTGGCTTCAAAATTTGAAGTCGTATAAAAAAATTACATTGAACAATAAATATGGTCAGAATAAATTCCATTTATGACATCACTGGTGTTTTCCAGTGGAAAAAATCTGAAATTGACAAAGAAAAAAAACACCTTGAAATATTTAGATTCTGGAGAATTTAGATAATAATAATAAACCTGTCAAAATAAGGACCCCCCCCCAAATTTTTTAAAAATAAAGGCATTTTTAGAAGGGAGTTCTGATGCCAACTTTCAAGTCTGTAGATAAAACGGTATGTCCATGTGTGCTGGAACACTCAAAATGTGCACATATAAAAAAAGATAGAATCCTTCATCATCTTTGGTGGCTATGGTTTTTCAATGGAAAATTTTAAAAGCAAAACAGGGATAAATATTAAATCATAATTGGAATTATTCAATACCCTTATTTTGTCTTTTTAATTAATGCTAACAAATAGAATAGGTCTATGATATACACTAAAGCTAAAGATGAAATTGACCTTTGAAATATAATCTCATCTCATGCCTTCATTTTTGTATACTGTTGTATTGTTTATGTGTTTTCTTGTACTTTAAGGTCCATTGTTGTTACTTCCACTAGTAAGTTTAAGACACCGAGAGTTTATGTATGATTTATAAATTCATACAACTATTGTCATAAAAACAGCAGCAGTGCCTCCAGCAAAGCCTCCATCACATGATGATGTTGGTTCAAGTATGGTTTCAGAACTGAAGCATCATTTACCACTAACCCCAGGTGCCCTTGCAGTACCTCGAAATACCACCACCAGGATTTGCTGGTTCTCCATCCGTGTGGTGTTGTCAGATCCATGCAGATGTAACCTCTGCCTGATCTTGTAACCTCTTTATATATATTTTCTCTTTTCTATTAATGACAATCTGACTGAGTCAGTATGCTGGATTCAATATGCAATAAATAGCTGGACATTTTGGCTACACAAAATAAATATCAGACAAAGTAGACCAACATACAAACTTTTTTTTGGACTATTCAAACTCTTCTATTCATCTATGTCCATTTTTAGTCCTGTACGTTCAATAAAAATTCTTATCTGTCAGACATCCAAAATTGTCTCATTTGAGGATCCACATAAATTTGAATTGATGTTTCCGAAACCAAAATGAATAGTTCCGTAGACAAACCATCCTCCAGTATCTGACTTCGATAGGAAACATATTGGTTGTTAAGTCTTGCCTTATAAATTGCTCTCACAGATCTTCATACACTGCCAGCTTAGGGTGTTGTGCCCAGTTGATTTTTCCCTCAAAAGGAACTGGCGATTCAATGACATGAACTTTTTTGAAATACTGTAAACCCTCTTTTTAACAGACTAATAGAAGGGAGCAGATGTCTGTTAATGCCAATTATCCAGTATTACTGGTTATACATATGGATACATGTCACAGTATATAATTATAAAAAACATAGTAAGAAAATATAAAAGAATTTACATAAGACTGATTTAATTTACTGATAATACAACATATCTCTTGGTAATACCAATACCACTTCTTTGTTTGGAAGCCACTGTAAACGATAACATGAAAGTACAATAGATCCAGAGGTCACAAAGGGAGCAAATAAGTACAATACCTTCACCAAGAGTGTAAATAAAGGTGTAGCAAGAGGCATGTAGCAGTGCTGTCTGTGCTGCCCACCCCCGTCACTTTACTAACGAATAAAACTGGCTCTCAGGGTTGCCAAGTATGTTCTATTTTGAACATTGTGTCCAATTTTAGCCATATATGTTCAATAAAAATTTTAATCAATTGGACATCCAAAATTCTCTCATTTGAGGATCCATATAAATTTAAATTGATATTTCTGCAACCAAAACGAAAAGTTCTGTGTATAAACCATCCTTCAGAAAACTATAATTTAGGGCTGTTTAGCTTGATGGTTGAGAGTGACGCTACATAAAAGCGACTACCTATTGGTCACAGGTTCAATTCCTGCTGTAGCCCATTTTCTTTGATTGTTTGTTTTTATTTCAAGCTGTCTCAGCTAAATTCAATGTGTATCAACAGGAAAGTCATTTCAAATTGAGTTTCATAGTAATATCACACATTCATTCATATTTCTGTCGGATTATACATCCATTTATTAATAATATATATGTGTATATTTGCTGAGGTGCCTTAAATTTCCGAGGGGAAAAAAAACTTCTAATATAACAACACTGGAAAACAAACAATATTTTATAGAGATTTCATAAAATGATATAAGGGGGTAGGGTGCACTTAGGCAAGTCTGCGTGGGTTCCTCCGGAAAACTTGAAACATTTATTTATCTCAAAACAGAATTTATGTGCTCATTTTTCATGTTAGTCATTCACATGTCCGAATAGATTATCAGATCTAAATTGTTTTTAAATTTTCGTCATGGTAGATTTGAGGATGGGGTTTTTGCTCAATGAAAAACATGTTTTATTATCAGGTTAGGATGAGATTCTTTGAAAATACTGCTAAATTATTCTGCCATCACCTTTACTTGATCTCGGAAAAAATTATGCCATCAATTTAAATAGTTTAATCTAATATTGAGAAGAGTCATTAATATATCAACTTTGTTTTGGACAATTCAAACTCTTCTTTTCATCTACGATGTGATTACAATAATTTGGCCGATTCATTTCCATAGCCCTCTTCCTGTATAAAATGTAATATCCACAAAGAAAGAGATTCTCTTCTTTCTGCCTCTTCTTCCAGTGGTTCAATGTTATTGGATACTGTTTTTGTTTTTTGGGTTTTTTTTTTTTGCTTTGAATCACCATTTGAAGGGGCATATAGAAGAGAATCTCTTTCCTTATTGATATTACAATTTACACCTGAAGAGGGTAGTAAAAATGAATCAATGAATCAATGAAACATTGTGTCTACCTCATAGATAAATAGAAGAGTTTGAATTGTCTGAAATATGTTGGTATATTGGTCTACTTCGTCTGATGTTTATTTCATGTTGCCACAATGTCCAGCTATTAAACAATAATGCTTTTGTGTCATATCTGTGATTTGTTAATTTGTTGCGAAATTAAAGAGGCTAGATGAACATCCTGTAAGTGTGTTGATCCAATACTTTTCATCAGGGGTTGTAGGACGTACAAAAGTTCTGGTGACATGGGGCTTCTTTTTTTTTCTCTGAAATAATTAGACAACTACTCTTGTAGTTTCTTACTTATGACATTCTCCATGAATGTGGCCAGATGTCTAAGTTAGTTTTGACTCGGAGATATCTAATCAGCTCCTGAATAAGAACTTATTCTTATAGGGTCTTAAATTATTAAATGTCAACGTTATGTATAAGTCATTTAAAAGCAGACTTCGGCAGCCATCAATCTCGAATTCAAATTTATATTATAATTATTTGTAAATAAATAAGGGACACTACTCTATAATTAGCCTTTAATAAGCCTAGAGTTATTTCCCTTGAGAAATCATATCATATAGATTGTGATATAGATTATTGGGCTAGTGCAACCGGAGACCCCTATAAAGAGGTAATGGTGACAAAGTCCCTGTTTCTGATGCATGCATCCACTTAGTGATCCTCGCAAATCTCAAGTATGGTCAAGACCAGGACTTCATGCAAATTATTTATGACCAACCCGTTGGCAGGATGCAAGTTCATGGAAGGTATACCTCCACCCTAATCGCACAGCTTAGAGTGTACACAATTAGCTGCTGAGTGCATAGGGAAATTTCTCCTGATGAAGGGATTTCCACAATCTTCACTCATACCGGGAATCAAACCCAGGACCTCCTATGTGTGGAGCAGACGTGCTAACGATTACACTATCTGAGCAGACAAAGATCCCCATACTGTTGTTATCAAGTCACAAATCAGACTGGAATTTACTTTATTGTTCAGGTTACAGCCTTGTAACAGTACTTCTCTAATAAAAAAACATTGCTCTGCACTGCTATGCTGCTTTTACAGAAGCAAACATACAAACAAACTGGATGTACAGAAATCAGAACATTATAATATAGAGGAGTTTACTTATGATGTCAAAAAAATGATGTCATTTTCTTAATAATCTCTGAATGGCATTGCATTTAAAAAATATCAAAAGCACATCTGGTGTGTCACTCTTTAGAAGCAGTTGTGTGACCAACGTCTTTTGACAGCATGCATGTTAGAGGTAATCACTAATGTTTGGATCACTAAAAAGTCCAAATTTTCAAAAAATAAGCATTAATGCTGCCGGACTGGAACAAAGGGACCCGTTTAGCATGAACTTACATTGTAAAATGAACCCTCCACTATAAACCTGTTTTAGAGGAATTTTCAAAAACTAAAAAAAAAACTTTTTTTTTTTTTTGTAGATATGATGAGGAGTAAATGTTGAAATTTTTCAGCCCTCTTGCTTCATTGGTGTGGCCTGTACACACGAGAGAGAGAGAGAGAGAGAATCACTTAAAAACTGAAGAAACCTTAGTTGACAGCTTTTAACATCATGTTGCTCTGCATTTTTGTCAAACTCCTAGAGTTGGCTTTATCATCATGAATTTGTCAGTTGTTGGATTCCAAGACATGAATAAAAGAGAGAGGGGAAAAAGAAAGAGTGATGCCATGACTTCATGTCATGTCAACTCACGTTTACGAGTTCTCAGAATTTTTTGTTAACATTGAATTTCTGTTTTGAAAAATATTGTCAAACTCCTACCATTGAGTTTTGACTTAATTTTTGTTTGTCACAACAATGACGATGACATCAAAACCAGTTACTTCAGGATGGCTTGAATAAAAGTTACATACGCAACGCAAAAACTAATGATGAATTCACTCTTTCAATTCAGATCGACCTGTTTTATTATAGGAACTACTTCTAAAGGAGTTGATATGGGGCACATGGTTTGGGAATTATTGTATAGAGAAATGAATTCTGTTTTGTTTACTTTTTAGATTTTAATGGAGCAAGGGAGTTTGACCCTAGCACAGCCAAGCTTGTCTTGTGCATGTTTATGTCCAACCAGAATGATCTTGGATATTTTACACATTTGCAAAGAATAATTACGGTAGACGACTCCTTGATTAGCATTCAATGGTTATCTCCCTTGACAAATGTTACAGACAAAAAATATAGACAATCACATGACTTATGTGAAAAGTTCATAGAAGTTATGATGATAAACAGACATTCAACAAACTTACAAAAAATTATGAAAATCTGTGGTAAGGGTAAATTGCTGTCAAAAAATGGTAAAATTGATGGAAGTGTTTAATTCAATTTGTTTTCAAAAAGAGATATTTGTTACTTTTATAGATTTTATTTTTATTTTTTTACAATCTCATAAAAATGTAAAGTTGTCTAACAGAAAATAAACAAAGTCATTCTTCCCTTATTCTCAGCCCTCTCTGATAATCTCCGAGTACTCACTATTAACAGGATAAAGCATTCCCGACTAGCAGCTGAATATCTCCCTCTTACTTTCGATGCCTGTCCCCCCCCCCCTGTCCTGCAATCAAGCTGTTTTTCATCCACACCTCGTAGAATCAGCTGAAGAGGTGAGCACAAAAAATGTGTCCAATTTAGCATGAATTTACAATCGAAATCGCCCCCCCCCCCAAGGAAGAAAAACATATTTTGAGAAGTGATTTTTCATAAACTTATTTGCAAAAAAAAAAACAAAAAACTCCCGTAGTCACATTGATACATACAGAAAATTTCATGGGGTTTTATTGTATGGTTTCTGCGGTTGGCTGTCACGTACAGACAGACTTTTGGTAAATTATAATAAAGAGATGAAAATCCAACCTCAAGCCATATTTAGACTGTTTAATGAGGGGATCAGTCAAATCTCTGTTGCTTTCTCTCTCTCTCACTCTCTCCCGTTGTCACATCCGATCAATTCATGTCATGGATGAGGAGGGTTAAAGTCACTTGATTGTGTAGCTAAACAAACATACACCTGCTTTGTCTGCTGGTATTCAAAACATATATATTGCATGTTTGTAGCAGCGGAAGGGCAGTCGTGTTTAATCTATTTTGTCATCCTAAAAAAGGTAAGACAATTTCGTTAATATTTTTATGATTTATTGATAAAACAAAGCAACAATATCACAGTAGCACAAGACTGAATTAGACCATTGGTATTAATAATAATTCAAATGGTCACGGTAATTTTGTTAAAACATTGAATCGGTTGATTAAAAAAAAAAAAGTATTTGTGCATTTACTGATATAGACCTCGGAGAAAACTCAATGTCTAAATCTCGTTTTAAATAATTACCAGCTTTTCTACTTTAATCTGTGTGTAACGTGTATGTACCTATGTATTCATATGATTTTTATGTAATCCCAGAATCCGTGCTTCCCGGCTTATAACATGCATGGTTACAAGGATATTCAGGGGACTACCGCTCACCGCAACTCATCCAAGCCCCACTGACATAGCCTAGGGGTTTCAGAGCCCGGGTACGAAGACAGTGCCAGTGGTTGACTGCTTCCTGTCGCCACGCCCTTAATCCGAGCCCAATAGTTGTCCATTTCAGACGACCCCCTTGTCAAAATACATGTCCATAAAATTCAGTGTAGAATTTGTATAGTCATTTTTTTTTAATAATTTGCCGGCAAATACATTTTTATTTAAATGTTTGTTGCTTTTATTCAAAAATGTGTTCATATATTCATTTATCTGGTTTAATACGTTTGAGTGTATATGCAAGTTAAGTATTTATGTATGTATATCAAATAGTACATGTGTTCATAGTTATGTGTAGATGTTTTTTTCTCCCTGCATAAACATAATGTGTCATCTGGTGTCCATTGGCGGGGGCGGGGGGGGGTGCTTAATTGTACATCTTTTTTTTTTAACTGACAAATCTGTCTCTCCGTTCAGAGAAGTGTTGCTAGTTTAGAGGGATTTTTTGTTTGTTTTTTGGTGTTTTTTGGTTTTTGTTTTTTTGAATTTGGATATCCAGTGTAGTACTGTTGCCGATTTAGATCTTTTTTTTTTTTTTTTATAATATTTAGGAGTGATTCCTAGATTCAAAAAATTGGGGGTGGACATTTACGTTGGCAACACAGAGATCACACTTTCAGATTAAGATATCTATATTTTAAAAAATAAATAAATGAATAAATAAAATAACAAGGAATGCTCCGCCTCTTCAGGTCAGGCTGACGTCAGCATATTGCAAATAAAAAACGTGTTTCAATTTCGTTTCTGTTGTTTAACTAACACCAAGCGACAACTCTATTATCTTTCTCTCCAAGCACGATGAAAAGTGATATCACATTTCATTTCATTTGTCTGGTCTCGTATTATGAATTTCAATTTTTGAACTTTTTTCTTTTTTTTAAAACATCGATGACCCCTTCTTTTGGCCGCATAGACTGAGGGGGAGGGGGCAATCAGGCAGCAGTTGCAACAACAAACAAGAGTTTTTTTGTTTTTTTTTTTATTGAGAGCACAGTAGCAAGTACGAGAAACTGTTCCGGGGGTAAGAGTCGCACTGCGGTCTGAGTGTAATCATAGTTTTAAAAGTACACTACAGGTATCCGCCTGTTTCCGGAAGTACGCTTTACGCCTTTTTTTGCTTTAACGGAATTTAAAAAAAAAAAAAGAAAAAGAAAACGCAAAAAGCAGTGTTAGCGTTCAGCGTTTGATTCGCTGCTATCGGTTAGCCGTTTTAGAGACAGCGCGAACTCTCTTATAAATCCTCTTTCACTATGTATCTTAGTGTTATACTAGCTTTTACGTGTTTTTGTTTTTTGTTTTTTTTTTTGCGTGTGGTGTGATTTAGGGCAGTTCTGGAAAACGATGGAAAATATTTCCGGTGTGAATTAATGGCAGTGGCTTCTTCACTTAATGCCATCCCAGCTTTCGAAACGTTTCGACTGGAACACCCTACTTTTGGATAACGGGGGAAAACCAATTATTAAGCTTGTGGATATATTATACATTCACTTCATGCACCGGACAACAAGAGTAGATATACTGATTATTTATACTAAAACGACCTCGTACTGCAGTTGGGCTATTTTTAAAACTTTTGGCACGATGTAGGGAAGGTGGTCCCGATTGAAAAATTTCGCATTCTCGTTCACTCGATGTTAAAACTGCGCACAAATAAAAACAATTTGACTATTTGATTTATTCAAAACAATAACAATCATGCATTTACTTCTGTTTTTCTTTCATTAATTCTTTTAATTCTTTTTTGTTTGTTTTTTTATTTATGCGCCGTTTTTAACATCGCGTGGGCGGGGTTGTGAAACCTTTAAGAAAACTATATGGAGGGTTAACGATAGCTTAATTTAACAAACTATCTTTTCAACTTCAGTTCAATCAAAGTGACGTGATTAGTTTGTCGTATATTGTGCTGAAGACAAGCAGGCATTCTGCATTTCGGGTATACTTGATTAAGGCGGTTAATTCGTTCCAAAATTTTCCGTACTTTTCAAAACCGCACTAATCAAGGTTTATTGTAATTTGATGATTTTTTTTTTTTCCTGCTTGAACTTAGTAACATAGTTTTTTTACAACAAAACCATAACCGTACTACAGAATCCGTTAGCTAAGGGACTCGTCATCACAGTGAATAATTAAACAACCGTTACGTCAAATTTTGAAGTCATGTAAAAAAAAGTCCATTAAAGAATAAGTATGGTCAGATTAAATATATGACATCATTGGAAAACATGTGAAACAGAGTTTTGAAAAAAACATCTAGAAATATCTAGATTCTGGAGAATCTAGATGTTTCAAACATTTTTAGAAGGGGTCTGGTGGAGTGCTGATGCCAACATTCAAGTCTGTAGACAAAACGGTATGGCCAGTAGCACTGGGACACAAGCACATAAACAAACAAACAAAAAAGGGATAGAACCCTTCACCATCTTTGATGATTACAGTCGTTCTATTGGTTTTTCGTAAGTTTTTCTTCCTGTCATTACAAAATTTTTACTGGTATGTTTAAATTTGACTATGCGTTTGAGAAAAAAAAACGACCACTTGAAAAACAAGAAACATAAGTTCAACAAAGCGTCCACCGTCCGTGGTAGCAGGAGGAGAGGGATGAAGATGATGAGGCTTCACCAGAAGATCTGGATCAAGTTTCATATCAATCCATTATAACAAGTTGCGGTAGGAGCAAGGAGAGATGAAGATGATTCACCCGAAAGCAGAGATGAAGTTTCTTGTCAAGCCAACAAAAAATTCAACCCTTTTCAAAGTTTTGTTGATTAATTTTCACACGATCGCGATGTGGAAGTCTCTGGGGGTATTATTTTCAATGAAAAACGTAAATGGCATTTTTTGGCTTCTTTGGGTTTTTTTTACCCAATGATATGGACCCCGGACATTCTATCCTGACATCATAGCAGCTGGTAAAAAAAATTGTCAGAATAGATGTTATTTTAATGACATCACTCCTCTTCTGACATAATAGTAGGTGGTATATAAAACATAGCATTCACTTCCTTCTTTCTGTTGTTTAACGAAATCGCAACCAACCAACCGACTGTCTGAAAAGTGTCTTATTGAGATGCGTTTAGACACATGTAAAAATCTACATAAAAAGACAAAGACTTTACTGTGTCCTAGGGATTTTGATATCGCTCGTTGAAAATTTCGGACAAGGTCCCCTCGGTTAAATTGCAAGAGTGGTCAATTTTTTTTACCGGCTGTTATGGTGTCAGAATAGAATGCCCGAGGTCTACATTAAAAAAAAAAATAGCTCCTGAAACTGCCAAAAATGGCCATTTATAATTTTTCTCGCAGAATATTTTCATATCATAATTGCTGGCAAATTGATACACAAGGCATTTGAAGGTTGAATTTTTTTCTCATGTATTAATTTTATCCTTTAGTCACATGGCGGTCTGACAATATTTTATAAATATGAAAATTAATAGAATCAGAGAAAGACTACTTGCTCTTCTTGCTACTTCTCCTTCTGCTTCTACTACCACAGATGGTGGACGCATCGTTGAACCTATGGTTCTTGTTTCATTCTTTTAATGTGCATTTTTTCGTTTACTGAATATGAGGTCAAGTTGGGGTAGGAAGATAAATCCACGCGTATCATATAACATTTGAACTCTAAAAACCAAGAAGATTTGACGTCTTTTGGATGGAGAGAAATTAAGTTTTAGAGAGAAAAAGATAAAAACTGACCAAAAGAGTGATGGGGGCCCAAAACACGCTGCTAAGAGATGGGCAAATCAACGAATGCTATACTGGATCGGTCATCATTCGGGTCAACAAGGCCTAATGTTGTCCCCCAAAGGAAGTGACAAACTCGAAAAATCTGTACCAAAACCCAGGAATTGATGTATGGTCAACACACGCAGAGAAAGTTGGTGTATGTTTATCAGTATAGCGCCTCCACGACCAATCTTGCTTAAGGGACATATAAAACTAAAAAGGCACGCAGAGAGCATGTATCTCTGCCAACGCTATTGGCATGGATCCACCCCAAAATTTGATCAGTTCTTAGCGTATTGTCCAACCTTCCACCAAGTGGCATAGAAATTTACAGAAAACTTTTTTGGATATTGTGCAAGGAAAAAACATGAGATGTTGGCGATATGATGTGGTTTGGACATTTAACTACGATGTAGGAGTGGTAATTGTGCATGGATCTACTCCAAAGATTTAATAGTTTTTTCTTAGCCTATTGTCCAAGCTTCTGTCGAATCTGATTTAAATTCATTGGTAACCTTTGGAGATATCTTGCGGGCAGAAAAGAAAATGTGGTGATATTATTAGGTATTGACTTATAACTGTGACATATGGGAGTTAATTGTGCAAGAATCCACTCTAAAATTCAATTAGTTCTTCCAGGGCTTATTGTCCGCCCTTCCTCAAAATGCCATAGAAATTCATTGAGAACCTTTGGAGGTATCGTGTGGACAGAAATTAAATTATAGCAATATTATGTGTTTAGAATGTGTAACTACAACATAGGGGGGTATTTGTAAATGGATCCGCTCCAAAGTTTAATCAGTTCTCTCGTAGCTTGATATTCATCCCTCCACATGATTTCTTTGTAACTCATTGAGAACCTATGGAGATATCGTGTGGACAGTCGTGTACGTATAAACGAATACATGAGAGCAGAACTATATCTATGGATCCGCCCCAAACTTCACCACCTCTTTCTTACACTGTTTTCCACCTTTCCATAAAATTTAATTGAAATATGATAAACACTTTTGGAGATATCGTGTGGACTAACGAAACGGACAAGCTAAATACATACTCATTTTCAACTTAGTTGACTCTGGTGAATTAAAATATGAAAACTCTACAATAGTATCGATGTCCTATTTTTGTTATCTATAATATGGGTCTTGGGAAAGGTATGTGTCCGCCACCCCTACATCCTCCTCACTTCAACGGGCATGGTAAGCCGGAAGTCGGTTGGAGTAGTGGAAGAGGACTCTATGATAATTCATTGTGATGGCAGGGCTTGATTTAGACCATAGGACCAGGGGCACTCCAGGCTCGGGGGCCATCATACATAGAGATTAAAATACATGACAAAGCGCAAAATTTCAAACACACTAGTTATACATCCACAGAAATGTTGAATGAGTTATTTATCTGAAGTAAAAATATATATACAACCAGCAAAACATGCCAACTTAAAAATTATTAAAATCATTCAAATTTTAGAATTTTATTTTCACTTTTTTGCAGCATCTTTCCAACCAAACGGGAGGATACACATGTAAGCCGTACACCTGTTATAGTTACATTGTAAATAAAATTAAAAAAAACTTGTAAAACCGTTTTTCTTTCTTTTTTTTTCTAAAAACGAACTTATTTCCAGAAGATGTATAGTGTACGTAATGCTATACTGAAATCTTGTTTTATGTCTGTCTTTATTTAAAAAATGGCTTTTATTTACAATGTACGTATAATGCTAAACTGGACCCTAACTGTGTCTTTGTCTTTAACCCGAGAACCTTGAAACAGTTGGATATCGAGATAGAAAATTGTGATAGGAACATTCAGTTCCAGTTCAGCGGTATACTTACATTGCTAATCGCCTCATTCTTAAGAGTCTATTGATACTTTAAAAGTTGATTTTTGTCAAAAATGAAAAGATTCCGGAAGAATAGGGCCACATTCCTCCAAAGCAAATAAAAATGCACATCATAATAAGAAAATTCGTTGATGTTGAGTCAAGATTTTTTTAGGAATATAAGATAAGATAATACCGTATTTTAAAGGGTGCATAAGTTCAGCTAGCCCAGGGCATCAGGGACTCCAGAGCCGTACCTGATAATAACCCCATCTTACCAATTGCGACAAAGATACTAGTTTTTCATACCAAACTAGAGAAACTACAACTTCACCGTTCTTCTTTTTTTCTCCTGCCCTTCGTTGAACCGGTAAACATAACATTTTTCCGGCAATCTTTGCAATAACGCACTGGGAGAACGGTCATTCTTGAATGGGTAAAAGTGGGTTGATCTTTTTAAAATGACTAAAATTTGGTGGTGTTGATAGTAGTGGTCGTAGAAAGAGAAAGACATATAAGTAAAATAAATATATCTATATAGATATAAAGAACAGTACCTTTAGATGAGGATAACATTATTTGGCTGTTTGAAATCTTAGATCGAGAATCACGTTACTTAAACGTTAATATCTGACCAATACATCAATTTATACTTTTGGGGGCCCTTTTGTGTGAGGTTTTGAAGCGCATACAGTTACCTGGAGATGAAATTTACCCAATTTTAGCCATTTTTTATAAAATAAGAATTCTGGCCACTTTTAGCCATTTAAAATATACGATCCAAAAATGACTGTTCTCCCAGTGCGTTATTGCAAATATTGCCTTAAGATATTTTTTCTTAACAATTGAAAGAAAAAAACATTTACAATTTGGACGCTTCACAATTCCCCTAGTCAGTAAAATGCGAAAATAATCATTCTGCTGACTTTGTTGGACAAGATCGCCTAGGTCTTTGAATGTTCAGCTAAATTCAAATTGGGACCATCACAGGCAATAAGTACAATAAGTTGCTTAAAAAAAAAAATGTTTACCGGTGCGACAAAATGCAGATTATGAGTCTCGATGATGCACGTTCTGTGATAATGTCTGAAAACGGGGAATAGAAATACCTTTTCTGGGTGATTTTCGAAAACGTGCATTTCACAATTATTTTAATTCAATTTGTGGTTAGAAGTGGAAATTTACTCTACTGGCAAGTTGCCTCAAAACTAAGAAGACTTTCTTTTTTTTTTTTTTGCTCATCTGAGCCTTTGTTGTTAGTTGTAAGACAATTGTAGCCGCAGGCTAACTTTATCCGTATTTACCGTACTAAAAGGGTAAGTTTTTTTCTTTATTATCTCTTTTTGTGATAAATTGTAACAGAATTTCACTTGGCAAGACCATTCTTCTTCTCCTTTGAAGCAGTCAATTAACAAAAAAAAAGAAAAGAAGGTACCCACAAAAGTTTGTTTATCTACCATGGCCGTAAGATACATTTTTTTTCCTTTGTTATCGTTTTCATTCAAGATCATTGTTGCCAACTCCATTTTTCAAGTTTTACATCTAAAAACATTCGGATTCTCCGGAATGTAGGAAATATGTTAAATATTAATAATTCAAATGAAACTTAAATCTTCAACATTTATTCACTGATTCATTTTATCAAAATATTTTTAAAGGTATTACTTGATTTATCAACTGTGAACGAAATTATTTAATTCATTAAAAATCATCGAAATAGCAATTTCTGACAGAGATCTAGACGCGATGAAAAAACCGTCCAAATAGACAGCTCTGTTCCAGATACAATCTCTTCTGAACACGTGTGCGGTGATTATGGTCGACAAGTACAGAATTTTCTGTTCTTTCAATTCATAATACCTTCCGATTAAAGGTCAACTGAAACGAATTTCAGTGCTCATATTTACTTTAATTCTATTTCTTTATTACCTTAAAAACCTTACTTTGACCCCTTAATTATTTTATTGCCTACTGATCTGTGAGAATCGAAATCTCACGACCTATTGTTCCTATGCATGAGATCACAGTTGACCACAATATGCCGGCATTTTTTTTAAGTGATTCAGACAACATTCCTGGTCGAATTTCTTGAGCTCAAAATCAACTTTTTTTCTGAACTGAAAATATTCTTACGGATTAAAAGCACAAAACAATGTATCGCTAATTTCTTTTTCTTTTTTTTTTTTTTTTTTTGACAGGATCACTCGGGGGGTGAGTTAGAAAATGGGACCAAAGGTGCCCGAATATTTGTTCTGTGATGTCTGGACACCGATCGAGAAAAGTAAACATTATGTTACTAAAGATAAACAATTAATTCAAAACAGTGGAATCATTTTATACAAATTTTAATACAAATACAATATTCTTTTAAACAATTATTCTTATTACGTACGGAATGCGTTAAGTGTAAATACATATTTATTTACACTCCCAGGATCTCCAATCGGAAATGAATATGAGGAACGATAAATGAATATATTTGAAATTAAAAGCGCGATTTCACTTTCGCACCCTCTAGCAGTTAACAAGGGAGACAACGAAGGGAGACAAATGCTTTCCCTTCAAAAAAAAAAATGAGGGAGATGATTATATTTCATATATCATTAGAAGAAAAATAATGAAAGAAAAATCGAAAAAATTATCCACTATTAAAAAAAAAAAATTTCTTCCATTCATTGTAGTGTGAAATGATTTCTTTCGTTTTTTTTGGTAATAACAGCCTCTGATTTTTCTTGAGTATTTTTTCTCTGAAATATACTACCCGATATGTCTTTAATTCTTTGTAGAGTGAAAGCAAAGATTCCTTTTATTATTTGGTAAAATTGCAGCTTTCGATATTTCTTTCATTATTTTTATATCAATAAAAAGTAAGCATCTTTTTTTCTTTTTTGTTACAGTTATATTTGTTTATGATTGTTTTTTTTGGGGGGGGGTGTTATTTTTTTTACAAAAGACAATAATTCAATTTTGATATAATTTTATCTTGTATCAATAAATGAATTTAATTTATTCTAAGTTGTAGAAAATAAGCCGTTAATTTGTTTTCTACCTTATAACGTCGCAATTCTTGCTCCAAGATAACATTATGCAAATAAATTTGAATTTAAAAAAAACAGATTTAGAATAACATTGTAGTTTGAAATCTCAGAAAATTTGATTGAGTCATGACCAACATACAACTGTACATTGCATTATTGAACCCAGTGAAATACTTTCTCCAGATTCAATATCCTTTCATAAAAATCTGGTGAATGGAAACCCTACCCACTAGTAGCACTTAAACAATTTCTTATCTTCATAATCATAAAAATTAAATGGATGTAGCCATACTGTTAAAGCTGAACATAATACTTTTAATAGATTGATATTTTACAGCTTATTTATGGAGAAATTATTTTTAGATTGACTTAGGGATTTTTGTCTGTCTTATTTTGTACTTTAACTGAGAGGGTTTTGTATTGTTTCCAGACCCCTCCACCGAGAAGTTGAAGGCTGCAGGTTTTCTTCACTTAATGCTCAACTCTCAATACAATTTTGTCGAACCCAGAACAGGACGTAACTAGTGTTGCAAACTTCATTTTCAAGTATCCCTCTAAAATCGTGTCAAGAAACATCTAGATTCTCCGTGTATATCTGAATCCTAGGAAATATATTACAATAGATTAAATATTACATTAATCCTAAAATTAAAATATTGCTTAATTTTCCTAAAGTATTACTTATTTTGCTACTATGAACCTAGTAAAAGTCACTTACTTTTATAGATTATTATTTAAATAGTAGTTCCTAAACACAACTGGAAGCATCTAGATTTAGATGGATAACATCTAAATTGTCAACTCTGGATTTAAGACGCAAAAAGGTTGTGGGGATTGGTCAATTGTGGAAACAAGTGCAAAGCGCAATGAATGCTGTACAGATAACGAAGAAATAGTTTTGGCATATTTCCACAAGTTTTCACCAGCCATGTTAGCTATTTATGGAGGTAGGTATGGTAGGCCGGAAGTGACTAAAAAAAAACTTCTGCGTTTCAATATGCCTAAATTTGCAAGGAATAAATAGGAGAGGGGTTACTCTATTTGTTATACTTATTTTACAAAAAATATCGAATTGAATTAAGTATTCGGATGGGATTGCATTAAATAAAATATTACATTATTATTCTTCAGAGAAATCCTTCAATTTTTTTTTTTTTTTTTTTTCATCAGATCCACCAAGCCAACTTCTACAAAAATTCATAATTATTATATGATATGGACAAATTTAACCTTATCTTTTGTATATATTGAAAGCAAATGATGGATATTCAAAAAATATAAATGTAAATAACTAAATAGGAAATAATGTTGTTAAATTTTTTTAATGACACGATAATCAAAGAA
Organism: Thysanoteuthis rhombus; assembly: GCA_963457665.1. NCBI lineage: Eukaryota > Metazoa > Mollusca > Cephalopoda > Oegopsida > Thysanoteuthidae > Thysanoteuthis > Thysanoteuthis major. The sequence goes on along the minus strand of OY735219.1, from coordinate 8,881,024 downwards.
TAACTATAGATTTTATTTTAAAACATGACCAATTTGTTAATATCACAGTGTATGTAAATATAACAAATTGGTGTGTTCCAATCTCCAATATTTCGTTTAATTCTTATAGATTTAGGTGTATTAAGACGTAGATGTTATAAGTCACCTCTGGCCTACCATACCTGTTTCCAAGAATGGCTGACTCGGCAATGACAATTTGTGAAAGAATGCCGTAGTTTTCTTTTTTTCAAGTTGACTACAAAACTTTTTGCCAACAATGGTGAATTATGCCTTCTCAGCTGCTTTCAATTTGATGGGTTACAAGCTAAAGGTTGTATTTTCCATAATTTTCAAATTCAAGTACCAATCTTATGGTTGCTTGCTTTGTCATGGAGAAAGCTAATATTTTATTACTGTAAATGAATTCATTGAGGTGTTCCTCCACATATGTGGTCTTTTGTCAGAAGTTTAGTACATATCAATGGAATATGGTCCAAAGCTGTGTTGCCAGATGTTTACACACGTAAAAATAGCCAATACTAAAATTGTTTTCAAAAGCAATTATTTTATTTATTTTTATTAGATGAAGTATTGTACATTTTTACAGTTCAGACATTGTTATATGTTGGCGAGAAAGTGCTTAATCATCTGGAACCTACTTTGATTTTATGTTTTCTGTAACCATTTTTTGTTTTTTGTTTTGTTTTTGTTGTTTTTTCGGTAGTCTTTGCAATGACTCATCAGGGCAGGCCACTTTGGCCCGGCCCAGCCCGGCTATTCTGAATGGCGAAATGTGGCTAGATTTATTTTTTTTTTTTTTTTCTTTCTTTCTTTCTCTCCAAATGGCGAGCAGTGGATAGATTTAATTTCCAGGTAACGCTCTAAAAACTCAGAAAAGGCTCCTAGAAGTATAAATATACAACATATTGATTGGATAATGGTCAAATAAACTGAAATATATATATATAGCATGTATGGGCAACCATTGACCTAAATCTGGCTTAGATCTTGCTTGTGGCCAATTTAGGCTTTTATTTAGGATCCAAAGTAGGGAAAACATTTTGGTTTTGGGTTTTTTTTCTTAATTTGGTTCAGTGGCTGAAATAGTTGTGTTCAGAGTGGAATTTGACCCTGAAGCAGCCAGTTTTGTATTTTTCCATCTTTAGTTCTAATCACATGCAAAAAATGTATTATCTTGTCTTCTCCAATACAGATCATTTGGGAAAATTTAGTTGTCAGTGAATCAACTTGAATAATTTTTGAAATTTCCTTATTTATTTTAATTTTTCAAATAGCTGACCTCTGCTGTAATGAAACTATTCGATTCCTAGGTTCATATTCAAATTTGTCACTTTTACCTACTTACATAAAGAATACAAATGAATTCTAAAGGTCAACCTTAGTCAATGCACGAATCCTATTTCGTCTATTCAAAACCATTTCTAAAAGTCAAAGTTTTAAAAGATTATCTGGTCAGGTTAGAAAACATATGCTACTCTGTAATTTGCTGTAGTCATTGTTGCCAATTTAGCACTTTTCACACTAAATTCAATGTGTTTCTTGCCTTTGCAGTGCAAAGAATGGCTAAATTAGTGCAAGCATGTTTGAACATTTTGGCTATTTTTGATGATCATTGGCTTGTTTCTTACCATTTTTAGTATCTTTTAGGTTTGATTTTGGTATTTTTGGCATTTTCTGGCTGATTTTCTTTTTTTTTTTTTTTTTTTTTTTTTTAATTTCACATTTTTTTAGCAGTTAAACCAGCATGAAAACATTTTTGGAGTTGGTAACACTGACTGTAGTTGAAGTGAAATTCTTACCGTGGCGGTCATAAAATGGTAATTGGTGGATACAGGCAGTGAGGTAGACATGTAATAAATTTATTTTGAAATAAATGTGGTAATGGACCAACTAATATTCAAATCTTAAGGTAAATTCAAACGGAAAATTACTAAATAAAAAACAGGAACCATGTCAGTTTTAGTTTTTGTTTCATATCAATTTTTAAATTTATAATGATACGAGGATAAAATGTAATACTGATATTTTAAAACAAAAATTGTACCGAGTAAGTACGGTGATAAATATTAGATTAATGGATATTTTGTTACCGTTGCCCATTGTATGCTTTTCAAATCCATCTGTAAATTGCTTGTCAAAGTGATCTTTGATTTCTGGCTGACATATTTTCGTTTTTGTTTATTTTGAAAATTAGGCTGTCTGTTTAGCAACTTTTGCTTTTTTGGTATGTGCTTCCCCTTTCCTAAACTGACTGACAAACCGATAATATTTCTCGCTTGGAATCCTATCTTGTTTTTATTCATGTAGAGACAGCTTGTATATGTCTTCAATTTACAAAGATCTACATCAGGTGGTTGAATTGCGGTCACAGTAATGTATCTTATAATTGAACAATCGTAGTCACCAAAGATGGCAAAAGGTCCGATCTTTTTTTTTATATGTGTGTTGCATGCTTCTGGCCATACCGTTTTGTCTCCACTAAACCCTTTCTAAATGGTGAAAAAAAAGCTTTTCTAACCTTTTGGGGCCTTATTTTGATGGATTTGTAATTAATTCTAAATTCTCCAGAATCTAGATGTGTCTCGTTTTACTCTCTTTCAGATGTTTTCCGATGGAAAACGCCAGTGATGTAACAATAGAATTTATTCTGACCATATTTATTCTGTTTTTGAATTTTTTACATGACTTCAAATTGTGACGTTACGGTTGTTCCACTATTGACTATGCTGGCAATTTATATATTGGTTTGGAATTGGTATGATAGACATCTACATGCAAAAACTGACTATGTTATTCATGTAATAATGTATACACCCCACCTTTTTTTTTTTTTTTTTTACAGTTTATTAGACATTTTTATTTTCTTCAATTTATTTCTTTTTCTTTTTCTAGTAACCAAATATAACACTGTCTCCAACGCACTGTTAATATTGATGAAAGGCTGATTCCAATAACTCAAGTTAGGCAATAGTCCCTAATTGTCAATGTAAAAATACAAACTTGCATATGACGTCTGCTCCGAAAGTATCCAGCCATTTAATATCAACAGAAAAAAAAGTATAGTCTAAGAAAATGGCACTTGAATCTCTTTCAAAGCACTCCCCTTGGGATTTCACACACATATCCCAGCATCCCTTCTACTTTTCAAAATAGTTTGCAAAGTCCTCTTTCAGGATTGTCATCAGTTGCTTTATTTTGTTCTGCTTAATCTCTTTCAATGCAAATTTTAGCTTTGGGAAAAGCCAGAAGCTGCAGGGAGCCAAATCTGGGCTATGTGGGAGAGGGCTGACACACCTTGATGGTACAGTGTTTTGCAAAAAAAAAAATCTGCAAAAGACATGAAGAATAACTTACTCGTTTATTGTGAATACGATGATCACACAGTACACAAGTTCACTCGGTGGCATCGTATTGCTAACTAAGTAACACCATGCAAGAATGTCTGTTCATGCATGTGCAGTTAAGTCCCTTCAGCTTGGCTACCAAGTGACATCAAGGTTGTGCATCTGATTTTCAAGATATTTAAAATGGCTGTATACTTTCAGGACACACCTTGCGTGTGTATGTGTGCATATATAATCAGTTACTCCTTGCCATTCTCATTTTAATCATGAATAATTTAATGGGAATATTTGGGAGGTGGGTGCAGAGTACAGCTTGGCATTATAGCAACTACCACGCTCTTGTGACCACAAAAAGTGATGCATATCAATATTACGAAAAACATCTGGAACTTGTGATCTATCAATTTTATTGTTATAATCTTTGTGTTATTAATAAGAATAAAGATTGTTGAAGATTACCAACTAGAAATGTATTTATGTGGACAATATATAAACCTGGAGATAAACAAGGTTGAAAACTTGTTTGCTGTGGCAAACTGGTCAACCATCAGAATTAGATGAAGAAAAAAAATCCGATTTCGCTGTACTTTAAGAAATTCATGGTTTTCATCAATTAACTTCTTTTTTTTTCTTTTCTTTTCAACTCTGTTTTACTGTATTTATTTTTATTTGAGAATGGTAAAATGTTTTTCTATCAAAAGGTTTATGCTACAAAATTTATGTGTTTGGAGGAGTGAGCAAAGATTAATTGCGGATTTAGTGTATCCACACCTCACTCCCTGGCGCCTCTATCCCTGTGAATGGCAAGGGATAACTGCGTATGTGTGTGCATATATTCAGCCATACCTTGAATAGTGCAAGTTTTGATGTAGTACAATCAAAGTCTTGCGGTACAAATTTACGTAACTAAATCAACTGAAAAAAAAAAAAACACTTCAAGTTAAAAGACCTTGAACTGTGCGGTTCTGAACAGTATGGAAAATCTTGGCACAAATCGACAGTACTAATCGAGGTATACTTTTACATATAATTTGTACATACATAATGTATATTTTCCTTGTAGCTGCAGTGGAATTATTTGTCATAGATGTTGTTACTGCAGTGGTGACTTTTACCATCATCTTCATCTACCTCCCCTTCCCTGCCCACTCATGTCGCTCACCTATCAGTGATTTTTCCTTCTTCGGTTTTAGTACGATTTGATGCACCTATTATCTCTTTCCACAAGCCACATACATTGCTGCTTTTTATTGATTACCAGCAGTAAACAATACTCGTATCCACTTTGAACACAACCACACTGAAGCTTTTTTTTTTTTTTTTTTTTTTGGATGCACTAGCATCCCTAGTATCTATGGCTGTTACTGAATGACAGGCTGACATACCGAAACAAAATTTGGCAATTTAGCTCTTTTGGAGCTAGATCAGGCTCCTTCCTAGTGCATTTAGCACATATGAGTCACTGACTGACTGACAAACCAAAACAAAATTTAAAAGATAGGGGCCTGTAAATGAAGATGCTTTCTAAGGAAATCTTCTTGGATGGAGATTTATGAGATTATGGTCTGACTTTCAGGCTTGCTATGTCTGCCAATTAAGTTGGAGGTTATGTCTGTCTGTCTGATAATCTATCTCTCTCTCCATATAATATATCCAATTGATGAATTTCAATGACATTTTGTGAAATGTGAAATAGACCAATGAACAATTGATGAAATTTTGGATTGGATCCAGGAATTCTTTTCTTTTTCATTTTCGTTAACATAGCAAGATAGGACAATTTCCTGGCTTTTTATGTTCACGAGGTTTGTAATTAAGTATTTAGTATTTGGATGAATGTTACAGATTTTGTTGCTTTTGAATGTTGAATATTACACCAAATATGAGGCCAGGCAATTACTTTTTCTTTTTTCTTTTTTCTTTTTTACTTTTTTTCTCTCTCCTCTCTCAACTATTAATTCCATGAACCTCTTGATACTGCTCCCAATTGACAGTGGAACTCTTCTGTAACAGACACAACATTTGTTGAAATTATCATGACTGAAAAAAAAAAAATTTTAGATTTGCTGAAAAATGATCTGCACTTATTTTGATCAGCACTTATTCCCCTTTATATTCCCATTTGAATTCTTATCATATAAATTTAAAATTATCATTTCTATTGAATTTTTACAGGATCCTTGTTTTGCCCGAAGCAAGCCGCAGAGATGCAAGACAACCAACATTTAGCAGGAGAGTTGTCAGATGAAGGAACCCGAAGGCCAAGCAATGTAGAAGCTGACCACTTGGATGGTAGTACTGTGAATACTTCAGTTCCAACCGGTGGTGCAAGGCCCAAGGTTTTCTCCTCTTACATGAGGATGACCAAATCAAAATCTGCACGTTTTGGCCCGAGCTACCAAGGCAACGAGTCCAGTGAGCAGAACCCGTGTGAAGGGACGCCCCCTGAATCCAACCGTGCTCCTTTAACGACATCGGCCAGCTTTCTCTCGACTCCCCATCCTTACTCGCGTGATGGTAACACAAGCCTACTTCGGACCTCTGAATATCCATGTGATGACCAAGAGCCGATGGAACGGTGGAAAAACGCGGGGATAGCCCTACGTAAGGCATTATCCTCGTCTACTTCTTGTACGTTTACCACACCCATCTCCAACTGCATGACCAGATCGTTCCGCATGTCCAACCAGGGCACTTCAAACAGCCGAGGTGGGAGAAGAGGCAGCCGGCACCACTTAACTAGAAAAAACATTTTGGATACCGATTCCTTGGCAATAAGCGATGCTTCTGCAATCTTGAGCAATATGCCAGTCACTTCCTCTCCTCTTCTTTGCAAAAAGCACGGATCATCTATATCCGAGTCCCCATTGACTGGAGACTTGGATATCGCCTCCACTAGCCAGCTGGAACTGAGGGGGGATTTTGAGGTGGCCACACTTCCTCTTTCATCGTCATTCAACCGGTTAAAGCGTGTTGACAGTTTCTCAAAGTCAGAAAATGAGATCGATGTCTCTGAAAAATGTGTCTTAGAACGCAGTCCAGGGATGTTCAACCTGTGTTCAGATGATCGCGATCTTCTTCGGACGTTTGATTCTAAAAACCAAAGTCGGGGTCTACACAGCTCACAGACAGACCTCGGCTTTGGTCAGCACCATAGAGGCTTGGTAACGAATTCCAGTCGAACCTTAGAGAATGTAGTTTCGCGAGTTCCTAACTGCACGTACGGGGACAACCCCGACAGCAGTCAGTCGCAAACTTACAAAATGTTGGAATGTCGTTTGAATAGTCTCATTAGCAGTGATGACAAAAGTTTTATTGAATACTCCAGCAGTGAATCCGATATCACTGACTGTAGTTCACTGTACGAGGATGACGGTGTTGGTCAGCGGAAGGTGAAAGTGTTAGCTGCTGGAGCTGTCCGGGAGGAACGGGAACCAAAGAAGCAAAAGCGGAAGTCTCAGACTTCAAAGAAGTATCGGAATGGAGAGACAGCCTGTTCTTCAGATTCTATTCAGGAAGGCGCTAAAAATTGCCAAAGGCAGAAGAAAAAAATGAAAGGTGAGTTGGGAGGTAAGTCTTACCATTTGAGAACCTATTTCAGAATTCTACTTGGAATCTGATCACCGAGGAAAGTGGATGTCATTTTAGAAGTTATTTGTTTATTAACTGATTTGCCAACCAAGAGAAATGATTCCTCTCCTGAAACTCTTTAGTGGAAAAAAAAAAAAAAAAAATAATAATAAAACTATTCTGACTGGTTTGGTTCAAAATCATCATGTAACCATCTTTTGCAGTATTCCATGTTGGGGGTGATCAATTAAAAATAGAAAAGAGGGTGATCAATGAATAAGTTACTTCTCTCCCATTTTGTTAGATCAAAAAAAGTCTGAATTTAAAGAAGCAAAAAAACAAGCATGAATACAGTTGGGCACAAACTAGGGAACAATGTAGCATAAACTTACATTGTAAATTGAATCCCCCTCCACGAAAAACTTATTTTGTAGGGTGAATTTTAATTTTCAAAAATCAAAAACTTTTTTCTTTTTTTTTTTTTTTTTTTTTTTTAGACATAATGAATAAATTTTTTAACTTTCAGCTATTATGTGAAGGATTAATACTGTAACCCGAGACCCTTCCCCCCCATGAAAAAATGAGAAAAACTCCTTTTAGAAGGTGGTTACTGGACTACACTTATTGATTTTCAAGGCTCCATGCAAAAAAATATCACTGTGAGCTCTGAAATGGACAGACTGATAAGTGAAAAGAGAAGAATGTCAAGCATATATTTTTTGTTCGGGTTGGTTATCATGCTGATCACGGCTACGGTAGTACTTTTTCATTGTTGCAAATTATTTTAGAGTAGCAATTGCGTAAATTGTTTTCTCTTCAATATATTCTGATCCTGTCAAGGTTCGATTAGGGGTTATCAGGATTTTACTATGATTGCTTTGGCAAGGTAGAGTGGTTTGCCACAGAGCTCACTCACTGACTTTATTTTCCACAGCCATCGTGACATCCCAGTGATTGGACGTATTAGTCAAGATATCTGACATACTCATTGCAAGGAAAGGTGAATTCATGCCTTTCTCAAGGGTATTAGTGTAAAGTGAACATGAACAGCCTCAGTAGGAATTTGAACTTAGTTCACCACTTCCATTTTATGTGTTACTAACCAATACTCTAGCCCAGCCTGCCAAATCTCAATCTTTAATTCAAATCAACCAAGTTAGAACTTATGAGTTCTCAACTGCTACCTACCTTCTTCATGACTGAACAATTCTGATCTGACCTTAAGTGACTATAGTTATCGTCAGCAACTAGTCCATGAATCATCACTTCACTGATTGTTATTGTACACTTATGATAATCGACGTGGCTGATAGCTGCTACTGATAGTACAAATGTGACAGACAGTAAGAAGGGAGAGGAAAGAAAAGAAAGTTAGTTTATTGTTGTTTTTTATCAGAACACACTGACTCAATAGATTCTCCATTATTTCTATCATTTTGTCAAATGGTTTAGAGAAGGGTCATTAACCTTCAAAGAGTTTTTCGATTGAGCTCCTTGTTGTTTGTATTATTAACACGTTTCGGAGAATCCATTCTACGGCTGCCTGCAGGAGTACTATCTGAATATGATGGTGGTAAACAGAATATTTCGATGGTAGCAATGCTGTAACAAATAAAAATCCAGACCTAACAACAAAAGGAAAAGGATACCACCCAAATCCAATATTATAGCATTGCTACCATTAGAAATTTCTGTTTACTGTCAACACATTCAGATAGTACACCTGAAGAAGGCTTTGATATAGATCATCCGAAACATTGTGTTTATTACAAGGTTATTGTCCCTAAAACTCTTTGAATATTATTATTTATCCACTAGTTTTACTCCATTTTATTATTGTATCAACCCAGTGTGTTGTTTGGCAGAAGATGGCATACAACTTCTCTATATCTACTTATAAAAGCTAGTGTCCATTACTTTGTAATGCACTAAACATGTCACACTGTTCTTACTGGTATTTAAGAGTTTAGACCATATACACCTTTCATATTTGGCTTCCATAACCCCCAAAGAACTCCACATAGAATGGTATGACTTATACGTTGCTCATTTCAACTAGTTTGGTATCAAAAATAGGTATTGAAAATTGTTGCAATATTTATGAATTACTCAATGGATATTTTGAAGTAAATAGTAATAATTTGAATAATTTATTTGATGTTTTAAATTGTTGTTTTTAGTCACAAGAAAATAGATTAAAGTTGGTAGGCAAAATTACATGAATTATTTTTGCTTATTTAAAGCAGGTTTCAGATGGTTCTGATGTCAATTTTTGTGATCCAAAATTAACTTCAATTACACTGATTGGTTACAAAACAACTAGAAAATTAAAATGAGGGTAAATAGTAGACAACAAGAACCTTAAGCTCATTGATGTGTCCACCATCCTTAAGTCCATATCTGTGATTTCGGATTTCAAAAGGATTCTAAGCAAAGTAGTAGTAGCATTACAAGGATGGTTCATCTGAAAATCTTGTAAAAAAAGAAAAAAGTCAAGTGTACAATTTTCATCAATAATTTGTTCTGGTTTCTTAGTGTATAGTAATTTTATTTGATGTGGGCTTTGAGTATAACATTTTTAGCTATAATGTTAACTAGGAAATTGAAGAGTTTACTGGATTTTAGCCATTTTTTAAAACAGTTTTGGCTCTTAATAACAATACTTAACAACAATTTAAAAAACAGACACTTGATACATCTTCTGTTGATCAGAATATATGTTCTTTTAATGACATCACTCATTCTCTTCCTTCCTCTTTCTATTGTTTAACATAACGGAAACTGGCCAAAAAGCATCCTATAGAGATGTGTGGACACATCTAAAAATTGATCGTAATGGTTTATAATACTTCATCTACTAAAAAATAGATAATAAATAATTGTCATGATTGATGTCTGCCAATAGAAAAAATTGAACTCTGTAATTAGAAATCTCCCAAAAATAAACTAGCCGTTATAGAAATATGATATACAATTTGATGAAAATCAATTGATTTTCTAATTACTTTTTACTTGATTTTGAAAAAATCGTTTTATCTAAGATATAGTAGAAAATACTTTTGTTTACACTATTACCAGTGTGAGGGTCAAGTGGGTATAGTCAGCTTTCCTTATTCATACATGATGAAAACTTACTTGAATTTATGAGTATCTCATGGAACAGCTGAAGTATGGATGACCAGAAATGACAAAACCTGATATTATCCACACTGGTAGAAGTATATTCCCAACATTAAAATGTCATCATATGATATGTAATGTTATAGTAAAATAATGATGATGAAAATACTTCATCTAAGAAAATTACTGAAAACAACTTGCTCTTAGATGCTTAGTAACTGGGAGGGTGTTGGGATATCTGTCACAATTTAATAAGTTAAGGAACGGAGCAGGAATCTTTGGCCACTGGGATCTGCACAAAACAAAGTAATTTGAGAAAGATTTGGCACTTAAAAGTTAATTCAGTCCAGCAATAAAACAGAGGATTTTCATTTCATTTTTTTTTTTCTTTTCTTCTTTTCTAGAAACTCTGGAAAATTCACCCCAGAACGGTTGCCTCTTTGTATTAGACACACCCGTACCCCATGGTTGGGGTGATTCGGATATCTCGGATTCTGATTCAGAAACCAACACATCATTCCATCGGCGATCCCGAGTCAGATCAGGTCGAACGTCTCGAGAGAGGAAGGCAATTGCTGATGATGAGGACAGAATGTCCAAAGATTTCCGGTGGGTTTCTCCGGGACCTAAAAGACCCATCAGCAAAACTTCCAGACACTCAACCCTGTCCACCAAAGTTGGTAATCACGGCTGGACGTCAACCGATTCCATGTCCGACAGCTTACTGAAGGGACAGAAACAGCAGGGCACGTACAGTAGTTCGAGTAGCCTTGATAAGATAACTGGCTGTGATCATGACCGGACACTCCCTCCTATATCATGGAGCATTGTCGATGGACTTCACTCACAGTCAGATACGTACCACCCGGGTCAATTGTCCCGAGGGCTTCATCGCAATCTACACTCGAACAACCAAGACCAGTCGGTTGACCACAGCCAGTCACGGGCGTGGTCACTTCTGGATAGTTTTTACAGTCGGTCTAATGAGAACCTGTCCAATCTGCTGACCACAAATAACAGTCGGCATGGGGACCAACAGAGACAGGATGACAGTGACCCCTCGTGCGTTGCCTATGACGATGTTTGCTGTAGTTGTTCTGCAAGCAAGGGAGGTAACTCCTGCCGCCGTTCTGAGTCGCACAACAGCTATCACTCTAAGGATTGTACAAACATCGATGATTTCACCTGGAATAAACTCGACACCCAGTTAGCCTGGGACATGTGGGACTTGCCACCCAGTGAGTCAACACTTATTGATATCCCAGCTGCTGCAGGTTGCCATAGTGAGGTAAGTCAATAATTAGCCTTTATCTTTATTCTGATTTTTCAGCTGATGCAACTAGGGTGGTGTCTGTTCCAAAGGGGCCGGACTTCGTAACAAGTAGAGCAGTCTACCATTACTGTCCTGTAAGATGATTTTCGCTTCATCGTTTGAAACTATGGCTTTGAAGTATTTTGGTTTCTTCTCTTCAGTGCTGCCGATCAAGATAATTTATATCTAAATTAATGAGTGGAAGTCAAGGGAAATAATTTATAGAAACCAAGAAGGAAGATCTTTAATATTTATTTCTATTAAATTTTTTTCCAAAAACTACTGATCCAAAAAAGATTCAAACTTGACTTTTCCTTGTGTACTGACTGATATATCTGGCACGTGTCAAATCAGTTCAATTGCCAGTTGTCAGGTAGTGATGTACTCTCACACACACACATACACACACACACACACACACAGAGATTTCTTCTGTTGTCCTGGGCTTATTTTTCTAAAACTAGTTTCCTTATCTTTGTTGTTTTGATCGACATTTTACTTTCCGAGTCTTCCCTTGATATCAATTGCAATCAATAACCTTTGAGGAACTTTAAATGGAACCCTTCATCGACTGACGTGGAGCTAGAGATTGGGGGGCTCAGGGGGCTTGGTTCTTTGAGGGGCCCCTCCAACATTTTGTGAGATTTGATTGCAAAACGAAAAGTTTATTATGATTCATACAATTTATGTTTGTACAAATGTATCTTTGTTGTTTTATAATGTTTGTAAGAATGCCGTAGGTGAAGTACTATTTATAAAGCTTTTAGGGGCAGGGGCATTTTAGGACCCCCCCCCCCCCCGTTGCCGCTTTAATTTGATGTATAAATGTGTACGTTAATCTCTGTCTTTGACGGATCAATTATTAGTTCCTTGTTTTGTCAGTCAGAAAATTACTAAATTAGTATGGAAGTGCTCTAACATTTTGGTCAGATTTTTTTAGTATATTTTGGGTATTTTCATTTGTTTTGTTTGGGGGGGGGGTGTTTGGTTTTTTTTCTTGTCGGAGGGGTAAATTTTTTTTCATTTATTTATTTATTTATTTATTTGTTTATTTATTTTTATCGTTTTTGCTGTCAAACTATCACAAAAATATTTTTGAGTCGGCAACACTGAGTTTCAGTCTTGCCAATCTTTCCAGCTAACACCCATGCACAAGGTTATTGTTGTTATTGTCCTTCCTCACCTGTCACATCCAGTCTCCTCCCTCAGGAATTTTAGAACTTGTAACCATAGATTCTTTCCTATGATGCAGCTCTTGTCGTCTGTAAAACAGGTTTTTCTTGTTTCAGTCTGAAACCCACTCAGGACACGATGGAGACACTGATAGTGCTGATGCTGATGATGAATTTGAATGTGACTGTATTCATTGTCAACAAATGAGAGATGTGTTCAGTCACAGACCGAGTTCTCAAGGAAATGAACCAGAGACCGCAGCAGCTGCTGCAGCAGCCGCTGCAGCTGCAGCAGCTACTGCCATTGCTGCTAGCAGTAGTCCGCTGCCTTTGCCAACATCAACTGCTTCGGTACTTCTTAACACTGGAAGCAGTGGATCTCTAAGTTCTGATCATAATGACTGGTAAGTATTATAGTTTAGGTTTTTAGATACCGTATATATGCCACTGTTATAAGATTCATCTAATTTGAATGTGCTACTTCCTTAAATTTTTTTTTACCGGTGATATTTCGGTCTTGTTGCTCAACGTGATTTTCAAACTGAATTAAAACAGTTAATTCGAAGGAAAATTTTTTTTTTTTTTTTGAAATAAGAAACCAGTCAGGTTAGTCACTCAATAGAAACCCTTGTGTGACCAACATCTTTTGACTACATGCCGTGTTGGTAGTGATCAATTAAATAATTGGTGGAAAGGGTGATCAAGTTACTTCTCTCGCCTTTTGTTGAATCACCAAAAAGTCCAAATGGACTTTTGGACACAAAAATAGAAAATTACCCCCCCCCCCCCAACCAATAAGTTGGGTGGGGGGTGATTTACAGAAAAAAAATTTTTCTTCTTAATATTATGAGGAGTGATTGTTTAAATTTTCATCCTGCTAGCTTCTTTGGTAAATGCGTGAAACATGCATACATAGCTAGGCAGGCAGAATCACTTAAAAACCTACATTGATCTATATTGATAGTTTCTAAAAATATTATGCATATGTTACACTGCACCCAATGCGCCGGTATTATGACTAGGGGACCCTTCTACTGAAACTCGATATGGACCATTACACGGCTTGGATGAGTTCTGGTGGTCCGGCATATACAGTATTGCTTTTCTGGTGGCGTCATTTGGTTTTGCCCTACTTTTCAATGGTCTAAAATTATGTCAACCCTCTTTAACAAATATTATTTTGTCTGATTTATTTTATTAGGTGGTTTTAGATAGAATAAGAATCTACTTGAATGTAACAAATCTTGAATTCGTTTGTCAAGAACATGATAATTGTTAACAGTGACTGAGACCCAACAGAAAATAATTTTTTTTTTTTTTTGTACCTTCCGAAAAAATGAGTGCATAAAAAATCTACAAAAAAGTATTTCTATTGCGAAAGTCATTTAAAAGTGACTCCTTATTAAAAAGGATCAGGGCGTAAGGGTGTGGTTATTAGCCGATCGTCTAAGTTGACCGATGGTATGGGCCAGTATTGTATTCATATATATTTGACGGTATATACATGCTACACCTAATATGATACATGATATATCTATGTAAAAGATTTTATACATATTTTTATATATACATTTATATATCTTTACAGTTTTAAACACTAAATATACAAAACTTTTTTTCAAAAAATTCTTCATTTCAGTCAACTATTTCCCAATATCTTTTAAGGTAACATAATTTTTTCAGTGGTTTCTATGTTTACTCAGAATTAGATATGATACTGCGTGAAATCTTCTTGTTGGGATTGTCAGTTATTCATCATATATGTTGAAATGATATATATTTTATGAAATTATAATGAAGTCTATGAAACTCTGTCTGGAGATTTCTTCGATATTATGGTCAAAGGAATTATCAATGGTATGACAATTCATAAAAGGAAATGAGTCAAAATTGCGATATATAACAAAAAATTCTATTTGTGTAAAGATATTGTTACAATTTCTTGTGAGGCAATGTCTGTTAGGAAAAGTTTCCACAGAAAGAATATAGAATTTGCTGATGTTTAGAAGAATGAGTCGAGTTTGAATTGCTTACCCTGCGGACAGTCACTCAAATTCCGTCCGTTTTATCCAATCTCTGGCTTAACGAGCGTCTGTTTTTATGAGGCTTCACTGTACATGTAAATAAATACCACAAAATTTGATTGTTTTGCCGGCCATTTCATGAACATTTAAAAAGAAAGATAATGAAAATGAATTTTTTTATTTAGTAAACAAACTAAAAAAAAAACTCCGTGGTTCTTTTAAATGACTTTTAAAAGCCATGGTTCTTTTAAATGACTTTTGCAAGGGAGATAAATTTTTAGTGAAATCTTACAGATCCATTTTCTTTAGATGTATCTACGCATATTGACAAAAGTTTTGTGGTCAACCGCCACCCCCCACCAACCCAAAAGACTACCCCCCCCCCCAATATGTCTACACACACCCTGAATATATCCTTTTACCCATTCCTGGAAAAGTGGTAGCAGGCACCCATGGTCCCAATTACATTCAACAATGGAATTAGGAAGGAAGGAAGAGGTGTGATGTCATTAAAAAAACAAATGGCTATGATGTTATTATAGAATATATGAGTATTTTGATATATTCTCAAAAAAACCATAGAACAGCCCAGAAATGGCCATTTATGATTTTTATTGAAAATAATACTCTCAGAATATTTCCATATTGCAATATTTTACAAGTATGAGAATCAATTGACTCAAAGAAAGACTACTTGCTCTTTCTCCTCCTCCTGCTACTATATAGTGGACATATCGTTGTACTTATGGTTCTTGTCAAAAGAATCTGGGATTCTGGACAAAAGGAATTCTAATGATACTGAGTTGATCTTTTCCTTATATCTAGAGGTTTTGCCACCATGAAAATGTTTCGGTGATCTGATTAAATGGAAATCTCAAAGTGTTAATTCTAATAAATCTGATAATGCAGTATTGATCTCTTTTCTTACTGTTCATTGGTCAGAAAAAAAAAAAACCTGAAATAAAATTCAGGGTTGGAAACTTTCATGCCATTTGGTATCAACCAACTCTTTGACATTAATTTCTAAGTAAAGCACTGAAAGATGGACTGAAAGTTTCAAGGTAGTTTTAGAATTCAAAAAAGCAAATTCTAAATTTCAATGCTATCAACTATCTATATTTTAAATTTCTCAACGGGAATATCAGTTTGAATTTTTAAAGTGTTTTTGAGTGTTAAAAATCCTCTCATTTGGTACGAAAATAGTTTCTGCTTAGAAACCATCAACCATAACTGTCAACACAAGTTTTTTCAGTTTTTTAAGATGGTCTGGCTGGCTATGTATATATGTATGTATCATGCACACAGGCTGCAACAAGTGAGCTAGATGGCTGAAAAATTAAACATTTTCTCCTTAAATTTTATTAAAATGGTTCCATTTAGTTTTTATAACCCCTTGTTCAAGTTGGTTTTTGGTCAATTTGCAATATAAGTCACTTCTCTCACTTTTTTTGAGCTGAAATTGTCTGAATTAAAAAAAAAAAATCAATTGTAAATGCTGCTGTACACAAACTTAGGGATCAATTTAACATAAAATTAGATTGCAAATTGAACCACCCCAACAAAAACCGGGAGGGGTTAAACTTTTTTCAAGGCATAAGGGGTAAATGTTTAAATTTTCATCCCTCTAGCTCCATTGGTGCGACCTGTGCATATGAAAGATACATATCCAGCCAGACTAACTTAAAAACTTGAGAAACCCATGTTCACAGTTTTGATTGACGGTTTCTAATGTCAATAGTCCAACCAACTCTTAGAATGCATATTTTCTATTGTTCTTCAAATTCCCGTTTTTTTCCCCACTGCACTTACCTCTTCTCTTTTCATTTTCTCCATTTATTCATATTTGTCCCTAAAAATGTTTCCTTTTGGAAAAACAAATTTCAGGTCAACAAGTCTTTCTGAAGATAATCCATTGGACATTAACATTGCTGAGCTGAATCCCCTGGACCTGCTGTTAATGCGTCAGGATGCCCGACGGGATATGTTGGAACTCATGTTTCAAGTAAGTAAATTTCCTAATCCTTTTTGCCTTGACTTTTAAATTCATGAACTGCTTGATATTGTTCCTAACTGACACCGGAACTCTTCTGTGAATAGAATTAAAAAGAATAATTTTTTATTTCATGTTATTATATTAAAATACCTCTATGGGCATCTCCTTTTATAATTTACATTGAAAATTCATCTTCAAAATTAAGATATACATCAATTCAAGTGATAAAAATGTGTCTGAATCTTAATGAAAACTTGTAAGCTTGTCAGTATAGATAAACATTCACCAAGCACATTTCTTTCCCTCGATTTTTCTATATATTTCCGTTGATAACTCCCAAAATAGGCGTGTTGATTTATTTTCTATCCCAGATCTGAATTTGTACAAGTTATTTCTAAAATTATTCATTCATAATGATATAAATAAGAATAGGTTTAAGATTTTTCACAGAAACATTTCAATAGTTGAAAGATTTTGGAAATCATATCTGTTGAATAGCCACTTAACACTCTATCATTCATGGAAGGTATTTTCATCTTATAAAGTTACATAAACTGATTTTTTTCTCTCAAAGTCGCTTGATGATATCTGAATCATCAGATAGGTACTTTTCAATCTCATATTTGAAAGCATTTTGATTTGATTTTATCCTTGTTTGTGACAATAGTTTTTTTTATTATAACTATTTTGTTGAAAAAACGTTAATGATGAAAAAGTATTGAAAATACAAAAGGTGTCTTTGAATTCCCGGAATATTCTCTCTATATCAAGAAATTCCACGACATGTGTTGTTGTGGTTTTGTGGATTTTGATTTAGACATTATCGATTCCTGGAGTGTATAAAAAAAAGTGTATTTTTGAATAATGTAAATCGAGAAATCAGCATCCAAAAAATTAAGACAAGAATAATAATGACAAAGTCTTTCTTTGAATTTTCCTGAATGAGAAACAAATCTTTCCTTCATAAATAAAGAATCAACAGAAACTGAATTAAACAGTTTTTTCCAAAGTTCATCTGACTTTTCCTGATTTTTGTGCAAGTCAAATTTGGAAATTCCAGAGCATTCCTTTATATTTTTCATTAAAATCAGTGACCAGATATCTTAAATATTTATAAATAAGCAAATTCACTTACTTTCTCCACTCCCAAAACAAAATTTTTTTAAAAATTTGATGACAGTACCCTATCCAAGTTTCTATTTCATCTTGGAAACTTTCCTGAAAAGTTTTTCCAGCTGAAGTATCCAAGAACACATTTTCCATTATATCTACTTAATTCTTCTGAAGATCCAAACTAGACTTCATCTCAGATGAACCATTTTTGTTTACTTTTTTTCCCTCCGAATCAAAATTCTCATCTGCTTTTAGTCAAATTACTCACGCAAGTAGCAATGCCGTTTTCATTGGTCAGAATGATGAATTTTCTCCCTGTCACCAGCCATATATACTCCTATGGTAGTTGTCTTACAAGAGACAGAATACTTTATCTTATTTTGTAATCTAAAAGTAATTATCAGTAGTCCACACTAGTAATTATCAGTACTCTAGTGCTGCATGTGTCAAATATCATCAAGACTGTTATCACTACTTGTTGTTTTATAAAATAAGTTTAAATGAAGCAAAAGTCAGGTGATTTTTTTCCACTTAAATGTGAACTTTTTACTGAACCTCTAAAAACCTCTTGCTGAACTGTTGATAAAGGCTGCTCTGAACTATGCTGGTAAAGATACATGACTTGATGGTTTTATAAATGTTTCATAGACATTCTCAAAAATATTTGTCAGTATAAAATGCAATTATGACTGAATTTTTTTTACTGCTGTCTTCATCTTGGGTCATCCGTCCCCCACTTCAAAGTGTCCTTATTCCACTATCCATTTTTTGGTGGGAGAGTTCCCTAGGTCATAATAATGTTGGTGTTATAGAAACATTTTTTCCAAAGGGTTTTTTTTGGACACCACGTTGTCCCAAAGAAATTGCTGACCAAAAGTGTCACAATCTTGGAATGGTAAGGGCACTTAACTCTTCTCTTTTTATTTGATGTCCTTGAAAAAATGATATGGGGGGGGTATCCTTATTTAGGAGTGGTCAGAAGCGTACGTTTATTAATTTACGATTTAATTGTCTGATTGGAAAGGAAAAACTCTTCTCCCTTCTCATTTCTCAGAATGTGATCCTGCAGATGCTGGCCGTGCACCCCGACCTCCTCAACGACCAGGCTCCACCTCCAGCGACACAGTCAGTTATAGAAAATCTACAGTCCATCCATGCCACTCAAGAGGATGTAGGTGAGTACAGCCGGAAATATTTCTTACGTATTTACATTTCCTAGCTGATAAGTCTCCACAAATAGTGAGACACAGCCTATAATTAGCTAGGTATTTTGTTTGGAAAATATTTCAGCATCAATTGGCTTAACATATTAGCTAGTCCAAGTTTCCAACTTAACAGTATCATTTTTCTTTATCACAGCTGGTTATTAAATTTTAGACCTATCATCAAATATTTGTCAAGAAAAAAGTACTTCTTACCAGCTAGGAAATACAGTATTTCATATAATGCAATTTATAATTCATTCTGTTGGACCAAATATGTCAATTTCTTTATATATATCTATATATCTATATATATATATATATATATGTATATATGTATATCTTTGAACTATTGCACGTTAACGCCGAAAAAGAATTTTTCTTGTAGAAATTTCATGCTATCTCAAAGCATCTCACAATGTTATGTCATGCAAGTCAGTTTTTTTTCAATCACTGTTAATGTGCTGTGTCCAGAGTTTTCTGTGTTTTATACAGAGTTTGATTTAAATTAGGATGTTAATGTCATAGGCTTAATTTAATCATAAACTAATCTTATGCTATATTAATCATGGTGCGACATCCTGGCCATAAAGAGGGATATCTGTTTTCTGTTAGCATTCAGAGATAAACTGTTCCCCAATCTTAATTAATGCATCCATATTATAACTTCATGTCGCAAGGTTGATGCATATTTCAGATTTTGTAATCGAAACACCAAATTATGTCTAAATAAAATGGCATGAAAAAAATTATTTTTGCATTCTTTTTAGACTGCTCTGTTCTTACAGTGTAGGGGATCAGTTTTCAATTGTCATCTGATAAAACGGCTGATTCCACCAATCTTTATATCTGCAAAGTCAACTCTTAACTTGAATTCCATTTATTACATAAACCTTTTTCTTTTCTTTTCAGACCAAGATGCCAGCTGCCCAATCTGCTTGTGTTCTTGGGAATTAAATGAGACAATGGCCCAGCTTCCGTGCCAGCACCTTTTTCATCCTCTTTGTATTCGTGCTTGGCTTGTCAAGGTTAGTTTCATTTCCATTGTTTGTGTCAGATGACAATTCTTAATCGCAATTCAAGTGCTGCCAAATCAAAAGATATTTTCAAGCTAGTTTGACAGCCAAGAATCACAAAAAAAAATTCAAGTAACCAAAAAACTACAAAAATAGCCAAAACACACCAAAAAGATGCCAAAAAATGGCCAAAATGTCAAAACATTTTAATTTAGCACTATTTCGCATTGCCAAAACAAAAGAATTGCTGAATTTACTGTCAAGTTGAAAGCACAGAGTCATTCAAAGTAAATGTAAAACAGGTCTGGTTAGTCATTCAATAGAAACCGTAATGTGGCTAATGTCTTTTGGCAGCATGTCGTGTTGGGGGTGATCAATTAAAAAGAATTGGGAAAAGTAGTAATCGATGAATAAATTACTTCTCTCGCCTTTTGATGGTTGGCGATAACTATAAAGTCTGTTTTTTATATTTCAAATAAAAACAGGCATGAACACTGCCAGCCACAATCTAAGGAACAAATTTAGCTTAGTGAATTAAACACCCTCCTCTAAAAATTTGGGGAAGGAAAAAACAAACATTTTTCTCTTCTAGACATGAGAAGTAAACATTTTAATTTTCATCCTTTTAGCTCTATAGGTGGTGCTTGTATGTTTAACACACATATAGATAGCCGGCTAGCCAGACTCTCTTAAAAACTGAAGACCCCCCCCCCATGTTGACAGTTTTGGTTGAAGGTTTCTAATCATCTGCTTAATACCGACGGCTCAGTGGTAGCACTCATTTCCAGTTTGGTAGCCTTTGGTTCAATCCACCGTTAAGTCATACCATAGACTTTTAAATGGTACTCAATGCCTTTTTTTTTCTCCCAGCCCAAATATTAGGGTTGAGGAACCTACCCCTGAGGCTGAATGGTTACAGCCAAATCGTCTTAGATACATCAGTTAAGCAACTTTGAGCCTGGTCAGTTTCTAGATGGGTGACTGTTGGGGATACCAGAAGTACAATTGCCCATGTGTACCTAACCTGTGACACACTCTATGAGGGTATGAGCAGAGACGACAATAATACATACATATATATCTATTAACGCAGTATCCCTAAAGTCATATATATATATTATTAAAAAGCACTGATCAGTAAAAATGAAGAATAGACTGTAGTCCAGACTTGAACCCACATCCCTTTTACCTCTGAAAGCCTATCTTACTGTGATAGGTGCTCTATCAAATGGACCCGCTGTTGTTTTTATGATACAAGTAATTCATCATCTTAGTTTCATGGAGGAGAATTATCTTTGGACTGAACTACTATATCGCTTTTTTTTTTTATTGACTTTCTAGTTTTTTTTTTAAATAAATTATATTTCAAATATTGATGTCATAAACTGCTTGAAACCACTCCGAATTGACTATGGAAGCATTCAGTGGCAGAAACAAAGTGTCTTAACATTATCCTGACAGAACGAAAAAAAAGAAAGAAAAAATATACCTCTCCAACGTTACTGGAGGTAAAAATTTACCTGAAGTTGTAAAGGGGGTATTTTCAATTGGTAGTTATTCCCCCTGATATTAATGTGTAAATTTTCTTATATGAAATTAAGAGTTAATATAAGAGGAATTCTTCATCTGATGATTTGTTCAGAATGAATTGTGTCTTTATGCTTCTGTTTGGCCATTGTAGATAAATGCTCTCTCTCAAAATATTTCTTTGTAGAAATTGTGTGTGCGGGTCACCGTTAAAATGAAGTGTTATTTGTAGAGAAATGTACGCTTATATTTTTTGTTCTTTTTTTTATTGTGTTGTTCGGAAAGTAATTACATATTTCATTGCTATAAATTATAAGCTAACAAACTAAGGCAAGATCAGGTTTAAATAGTATGAAATGACATCTTGATTTAATTCAGTGTGTTGTTTCTAGTGTATAGTAAAGTTTAACCCCATGAAGGATAGAGACTTTAATGTGTAACATATTCATCATTACTTACTGAATGAATTTCAGAAGGGTAGTGCTGCTATGTAGACAATGAGAAACATTTGTGAAGTATATCCCAATGTAGTAAAGGCTCGTAAATGCTGGCTGTGGCTTAGAAGGTTTAAAACGGCGATTGTTATTTAAAAATATGTAATTACTTTCCGACACCTGAGTATATGAACTTTAGCCAAATATAACAATAGAATAAGGCAAAGGAACAATAAGCAATACATTATTCTATAAAAATATAGATATTTAATTATAAACAAAAGAGTGTTTGAGAAATAAAGGAACCTGCATGGTACAGAACACCAATAACACTAAATGATTGATATGATAGACATGATAATGAACATATGTAATTAAAACATGCTGGATGAAAGAAGATAGAAGTATGTACAAGGGGGAAACTAGCTTTGAAGCAAAAGGAATTTTAGAAGGTAATTTTACATATATATAATGTAGATGTGCTTGTGCACTTCTGGACATTCACATTTTCGAATTTATACACAAGAATCGGATGTAGTTGTAGACAGGAACGTTAAAAGATTTTGAGTTAAAAATGACTATCTATCTGTGTATGTTAATTTTATATTTCAAGTCTTTCCATATGAGCTGATTTCAAGAGCCATTTTGTTTCAACTTTTTGGAAAAGTTTATCTACATTCATACTAAATCCATTGTAAATATAGAATATGTACCTTGTATAAATGAATCTGAGTAGTCCATTTGTACCAGAACTAATTTTCTTTAAAAAAAAAATCTTTCATCTAAAATTTATCTAAAAAAAATGCCAGCACAAAATTTGGGCATTGTTGGTCCAAAATGACCTCAGAGACCCCAAAACAACACTGTTTTTAGATAATGTCTAGTGGTGTACCCATGCAAATTGGTACGATTGTAACCCCAAAATATGACCAGGAGCGCCTAGAGACATACATACACACCCAGGTGGGAAGAATCTGTCTCCCTCTTGGCTGTGGGGCTACAATGATCCCATTTTGTATTTCTAAACTTAATCGAGATTATATAAAATCTCATTTTTGTCCAATTTGAACATAGTGAAAAAGTTGTTCACAAATGAATATTACTGTTACAAAATGTGTTTTGTGAAAAGAGAATTTTCATTTTGTCCTATTGCCTTATGTTTTTCATTCATTTATTTTTTCCAGTCTGGAACCTGTCCCGTGTGTCGCCATGTATTGTAGCAGCCATCAATTGCAGGACACCATCTTAAACATGCAGAGTACGAAAATTTAAGTATAAAGTACAAACGGTCAACAGCTCAAGCCCTTTTCCCCTCTTCATACCCTTTTTTATATTTACACTTAAAATGAAAACCGTTTACTGATGTTAAACTTACACTTTGGATATAGCTGACCATTGGCTATTCTCTCACAAGCCACATTTCCAACATTGACCAAGGCATGACTTTCCGTCTGACAACGTTTCATCGAAGATGCAAAATACACGCGTGACATGTGTGTGTAAGTTTATACGTGGCATGGGTGTGTGTGTAAGTTTATACATGGCATGGGTGTGTGTGTAAGTTTATACATGGCATGGGTGTGTGTGTGTAAGTTTATACGTGGCATGGGTGTGTGTGTGTGTGTGTGTGTGCTGCTGGTGCGTATGTGAATGTGAATATGCATATTTCTCATTCTCGATGAAACGTCATCCAATAAAAAGTCCTAGTACAAACAGACTGACAAAATTTGGGTATAGCTGACCACTGGTTAATCTGTTTAATTGATATAAAAGTAAATTAATAAGGACAAACAGACAAACTATAGCTGACTACTGGCTTGTCTTGGAGGAGTCAATTTAACCAATACAAATTATTGTAATGGGGTGAGACGGTTCAGATACAGTTGACCATTTACTAGTCCGGAATTCCAAACAACTGACTTTTTCACAGTTGAGCTGTGTTTTCTTTCTCGAATCATTATTAGAGAATTGGTACCAATTGAACTGAAACCATTATTTATTTATTATTATTTCTGTTCACAGCCAACTGCCTCAAGTTCCCACCTACATTTATCAATCCTTGCAAAAATGCAAAGTTTTTTTTTAGTCGTGTACATTCAACCATTTAAAACAAACGAAATCATTGCAAATTTTTTTTTTTTTTTTAATGCTTTTTTTTTTCTTTTTAAATTTATTTATTTTTGGACATATATCTCTTCACTCTCTCTCTATCTATCTATCTTTCTCTCTCTCTCTCTCTCTCACTCCAATCAATTATAAATCGACCTTTGACATTTATTTTGCACGCATACTGAATTAACTCTCGGCTTCCTGTAACAGCACGATGACACGGCACTCAATTATCTTGTAGATAAAACCCAAGGGATTAATTACTATTCAAATTTTGATCACTTTTTTAAAAGAATAATAATAATGATAATAATAATAATAATAATAATAATGGCATTATACACTGTTTTAAACAAAGAGCCTGTTTTTGCCTTCTCCTTCAAAATCCTTACAGGACTGAGCAATTATTTCAGAAATTCTTTACAGGAAGTTAAGAGTTGATATCAACTCAGAATTTTTCAAGTAGAAATAAAATATACATAGGTGTGTATGCATACAGTTGTGTGTGCGTGTGTGGTACCTCATTATGGAGTAGTGGTTGACAAGTTCATTTCTCTGACCATTGACACTGTAATGAGTTCGATCCTCACTGGATGTCAGACTAAGCTAAGCTTACGTACAACTATTGCTGCATAAACAGCAACAGTGCCTCCAACAAAGTCTTCATCAGATGATGACCCTGGGGTCATGCGTGGGTTCTGGTGCTGAAGCATCATTCCCACCACCCAGGGCTCCATGCGGTATCTCACAATGATTTTGTTTGTTTTCCATTTACAGTGTTGGATTGCCAATCTATGTAGTCTCTGCCCAATTCTGGAGCCGCTCGATATATCAGGGTGTTTGGAAAGTAATGACGTATCTTCTAAAAGGAGATGTAACCGAAGCCTGTGAAGTTTAATTAGTTGATGGTTATCGACCGTCTAATCACCATCATTATCGATGGCAGCTGCTCGATGGAAAGGCAAACTTTCGATTACTCGTCAAAAAAAATTCTGAATTTTTTTTTCTGAAAAAATGTGCCCTTCAAAGTTTCTGTCCTCCATGAGGTTAAACTTTACTATACACTATAAACAACACACTGCCGGATAGAAGAGATGATGGACTGAATCCAGACATCGTTTCCCTGGTCTTGCCTTAGTTGGTTGGCTTTTAATTTACAGCAATAAAATATGTAATTACTTTTCGAACACCCCAATATTTCTCCTTTCCTGTCGATGACTATCCAAGTTTAGTCAGGTATGGCTGAGATCAAGTTGGCTATTGAAACTTTGGCATCCGACTTTTATAGGAAATATACTGGTTGTCCTGCCAGATCTTGTGTGTGTATGTAAAACATACGTGTGTATATTTTAGGATTGGGTCTTCATTTGAAAAGTTATGCTGAAAAATCAACTGTGTTTCTTTAAAACAAATTTTTTTTTTTTTTATACTTTTGAGTTTTCGCAATTTTCTGATGCTGTGCTTTATATATCTGCAGGCAGGGTTGCCAGATTTTCACAAGGGGAGATAATACGAGCTTCATCTTGGAGACTTACCTGACACAGCTATTGCAATAGCATCGAATTTGGAAATTGTGCGACTCTGTACCAGCATCTTATGGTACATCCATCTCAGGAAACTGGTATTGAACATATGCCTCTAGACTCGCTTGATTTACAAATTCAATGCTATTCAAATGACTTGGGTAAGATTCTTGGATTATCTCCCTTTCTAGTCAAAAACCAGCCACCCTGATCTTCAGGCATAATATCAATTCAACTATAAAAATCAGTTACGTCAGACCAGCAGTAATGACTGGTTAATGAATCTTATTCATTAAATGTAGTCTTTTATTTCATTCAATGATATAAGCAGATGTACGACTTGATAAATTTAACATTAAATTTTTAAAAAATTCTAGGTTCTTAGACTTCATCCAACCTAATTTGATATTGTTAGGTTCAAGAATATGGTGTATAATTTAGGATGTTGTCTTTCCTATGATTACTTAATTCGGTTAATCTCTCAGGCCCTTGTTTACCCACGATGGCAAAAGTATGTTCACAACATTAATATTCCTGATATTGAAATGTTTTGTCACATGATATATATATATATATATATATATATATATATATACATATATATATACATACATACATACATATATATATATATATATATATATATATATATATAATTTAAAAGTGAGAAACGATGTGGAAACCAATTTTTTTTTTTCTTCAAATTATTTTTGTTGCATGTTTCACTTTCAAGAGATGAAAATACAAAATATTTCTCATTTGAAAATGTTTCCTTCAAAGTAAAACGTAACAAAAATGAAAGATTTTTTTTTTTAACAAACTTTGTTGCCACATTGTCTCACTCCATCATCATAATGTTGGATAAATCATATTCACTCATACTATATATATATATATATATATATATATATATATATAGTGTGTATATTACAGAGTATAGAAAAGTCATAATATATTAAATTTCTAAATTCTTGCTGGTATTGGGATTGTAAACACTCGATGCTACCAGAATACTTCCTACATGTGTAATTCAATTTTTTCCCTCTCTGTTTATTCCTAGCAGTTATGGATAGACAATGTCAGGGTTGGTCAGAAGGGGAGATAATCCTTGTTTTATTTTCAAGAATTATTCAACACAGACATTAGAATATCATCGAATTTGAAAATTGATCCTTTACCGCCAGACTCACGTGATTTCCCAATTCAGTGCTATTCCAATGCCTGTGTTGGGTAGGTTTTGGGATAGAGCTTGGATTATCTCCCTTCAGTGCCTGATCTGGCAACCCAAAATGACATTACAGTGTTATTCGATTGAAAATATGGTGAGACTTTGAGTGATAAATTGATCAGTGAAGCATATGCTGGTCCAGTGGTTAAATGCTTATATGCTGTCAAGATACTGTAAATAAATAGGTTTTAGATATGAGTGTGCTGTACTGACTGCAATCTATAGAAACAAGGCCTTCATAAATTTCTGCTTTGATATCATTAACCTTAGTTTTCATTCATTCATACAAATCAGATTTGAAAAAAAAAGTTTTAAATTTATTTTCACTAACTTCTAATTGCAAAATTTCATTAAAAAAAAAATCTATTTCAAATTACTGTACAAGAAGTATATATACAAGGGTGTCGCAAAAGTAACACCCGACTTGTCCCCAAATTAACGCCCGTGCTATCTTAGGGAAGCAAGTATTTAATAGTTGATTCCATGGCCAAATTTGACAAATCTTGCTTTTTTTTTTTTTCTTCTTTTTTTTTTTTTAAACATTTGGCCAAGAACTTTTTGATTTAGCCATTTTCAGTTTGTTGCCTTAGTATCTTTTATGTGGATTGCAATTATTTAAAAACCGTCTTTAGTATGGATTTTTTTTTTTCATACGATTATTTACATCATTCCCAAATTTTCAGTTGCTTTTTATAATTGCATGTGTAGTATACAGGTCGTCCCTGTCGAGTTACTATGGAAAGCAACTGAAAAATTGAGATGAGTGTTGTAGGATTTTCAATAAAGATTAAAATAATTCTAATTATTTACAATACTTCAATAAATAACAACAAATAAAATAATTACTTTTATAAATAATTTTTGCATTTGGCCATTTTTTTCCTACAAGTTTTTTTTGCTAGAAATATCTCAAACTATCTGGCAACCCTGGTTACCTCCCTTAGAACTGGCATCATTTTTGGACAAATCTGGTATTACTTCTGTGACGCTTCGTATTTCGATTTCTTTTTCTTTTTCCTCCAAGTGAAGGCAAAATACCTCCACAAGCCAATATTAAACCTTGACTACTAGTGTATATCAAAGGTTCTTTTCTGACTATAAAAGCAAGTGTTATAAGTTTCCATGTTGAACAAACCATCAAATGTTGTATATATTGTAATATTTAAAATATACCCAGCTATTATTTTTCTGTATATAATAGTAATTAAAAGAAATACAGTTGTCTTTTCAGTATAAATTGTACATACATACATATATATATATATTTGTCATTCTCCCTGTGTGTAAATCCGTGTGTGTGTGCGCTGAGGCCAATTTGAAACCTACAATATGAGAATGACTTTGGAAAACATTATCTTGGCAATGAATATTTGATTAACTCACAAGACATGGAGTTGGTTTTATTGAATATTTAGATGTTTTTCACACCATCATCATCATTGTATAGTTTATTCATTTTGCCCACAGCCAGGCCAGTCAGAAGGTTCAGGGATGGTAGGGAAGGGTTCTTTGATTTATTTTATTGAGGGTAGAGTAGAGCTCAGTCCCCTCTACAGGAGGATTAATGAGATTGCTACAGAAGACTCTCTACAAGATCCCCAGCTGCTTATGGCTCCTGGTATTCCCAGATGGTCACCCAGCAAGATACTTCAATGATTGTTCAAGAACTAGTGTTTCTAACACAATTTGGCCATAACATCATATATATATATATATATATATATATATATATATATATATATATATGGTCAGATTATTGGATGAGGTGAATAAATAATGAAGTCAGGGAGTCTCCAGGTTACAAAAGAGTTCTGTTTCCTAGGTCTGTTTGTAAGTTGGAACTGTTATCTATAGTACATATCTAACGTCAATTTGTCTCAGTATATATTGTATATTTTACCTTTCTATGTATGAAAAAAAGAAATTTAAAGAAGCAATAATATTATGTCTAAGGACCTTTTATATTCATTCTGTTTAGATTATCTAAATTGTACAAGCGTATTGAACGGAGGTACAGGTCTTGTTCTTCCGGCTCACATCGATCACATATGCCATAGGTTGGCAAGCCAGATTTGGCCCGCATCTTTGTGGCCCATTACTAATTTAAGTATTTATTTGTCTTGAATAAGATTTCTCATAAAGTTAATTTTATAATTTACATGGCAAAATTACTATTGTCTTGGGCTCACAAATCAGTAATATAATAATGGTGATTTATGTTTGTTTAAAATAGAAATTAAGTTTGCTTTTTGTAATACGATCAACTTTTTTAAGTGAATGTGTGGCCTGAATAAAGGTGAAAAATGTCTTGTATGGCCTGCTAGATCAAAAAAGTTGCCCATGTCTGTTGTAGATTAACTATTAAATTAGACTGTAAATATATAATTAATTAAATGAAGCTTTGAAAATTACAATAATAGTGATGGAAATGTAACCACAGAAAATGCCTCGCAATGAGAAAAAACATTAAAGTACAATGAATAATGTATAATTTGAACCAACTAACTCTGGCATAAGTATAAATATTCCGATATAATAATTATTTGTGTAAACAATATAAACTTGACAACGAGACGCACAATGTTTTGATTACGAACCGTTCGGTGTTTTTTGTTTTTTTTTAAATTTCCAAAAATTTTTTCTTTTCATCAATGTTGTTTATTCGTAAATACATTGTTCTCTTAAGTCAGGCATTTGTAACTTAGGGACCCCCTGCATTGGGAAATTCAAACACACCATTTGTTAATCAAATATTGTTGATGTCCAATGAGCATGTTTTGCAGATATATATGCTAGCCGAAATTTCAGGACATTTCAATGGAAGAAAAAGAAATTGATGGAATGATTTTAAGAGAAGTATGAAATTTCTGGGAAAACACAGGAAAACCTGACGGATGAACAGATAGAGCTATCTGTTGAAATTCCCTGAACATTTGGGTAGCATCTCATATATAAATAAAGGTGTGTATGTTCATGGGTATGTATGTACATATTTGTGTGTGTATACTTGTATATAACTGTGTGTAAATATTCTGAATGTGAGGTTTTCTCCTTATTTTTTTTTTTTCTCAAAATAGTATAAAGATATTTGCATATCCCAAGCCATAGATTGGCAATTGCTTGGAACCTCTAAAAGTATTAACATGAAATTACTTTTATTGCTGTTATCATTATCTTTCTTCTTATCATGATGAGTATTATTGTCAGTCATAGTCATTATGATTACCATTTCTGACATTTTTTTTTAATATTCTTATCGTTATTATTGCCACAAGCATAATAATTGCTCTGACAGGTACACAGTCTCTTATCTAGAAGTGTGAAAACAAAAAGCTCCGACAGCTGAACATTTTTTTTATTTCCGTTGAAAAAAATGTTCAGTTTTCAAAGCTTTAATTTTTAAGTAAAAAAAATAAAAAAATTTGGAAAAAAAAATTTTTTAAAGTACTTAATTTCTGTAATTTTATTTTTTTAAATTTTTTTTTGTCTCGCCAAATTCCAGTTGAAGTTGACTTTATTTGACTCCTTCTGTAACAAGAACAATCCTCACCCCTTGGAGTGAACTCTTCATAGTTGGTCTATCCCATCACGTTAAACCAGAACAATATATAAAATCAAGATTTCCCTACCATGATTTGAAACCATGACCAAGGGATTGACAGTTCTTTTACCAACTGAGCTAAACTAACAAGCCTTATGTAGCAACTAATTTATTTATCATATATATAATAGAAAAGTTGTAATCATCTTCAGTCAGAATAGAAGCGAATGGTGTTTGACCATGCAGTAGCCAGTTTCTTAATACTTGAAACTAAAAATTATACCAATAATTGTAAGGTTTCTTTTCATATCAATACATCTACCACAGTACAAATGAACTAATATTATTTTAAGTCTCAAATTATCCAATTATCCCAAATTCAATGTGAATATTAACTAGGTCCACTACAGAGACATTAACATTCCCCAATAATTGACTTAATTGTCTACCCCAGTGGTTCCCAACCTGGATGGCTGTTAGGATTTTGATAGTTTTATTTGCCACCTTGAACTATTGGGTGAAAAAAAATTATGGTGAACGTTTTTGGCTTAAGAGTAGTGAAGATGTGTCTCTCACCGATAGAAGGACAAATTTAAGAACTGGTAGAAAAAGTGGAATAAAACAAGAACTAAGATTACGTTGATGTGAATATTTGTTACGATCACTGAATTCTTCTTCCTTCCTTCCTTCCTTTCTCTCTTCTTTCTTTCTTCCTTTCTCTCTCTCTCTCTCTTCTTTCTTTCCTCCTTCCTTTCTCTCTTCTTTCTTTTTTCCTTCCTCTCTCTCTTCTTTCTTTCCTCCTTCCTCTCTCTCTTCTTTCTTTCCTCCTTCCTTTCTCTCTTCTTTCTTTCTTCCTTCCTTCCTCTCTTCTTTCTTTCTTCCTTCCTTCCTCTCTTCTTTCTTTCTTCCTTCCTTCCTCTCTTCTTTCTTTCTTCCTTCCTTCCTCTCTTCTTTCTTTCTTCCTTCCTTCCTCTCTTCTTTCTTTCTTCCTTCCTCTCTTCTTTCTTTCTTCCTTCCTTCCTCTCTTCTTTCTTTCTTCCTTCCTTCCTCTCTTCTTTCTTTCTTCCTTCCTTCCTCTCTCTTTTTTATTCCTTCTTCTCTCTTTTTTATTCCTTCCTCTCTCTTTTTTTCTTCCTTACTTCCTTCCTTTTTCTTTCTTCGTTCCTTCCCTCTTTTTCCTTCCTTTCTTTTTTTTCTCTTTTTCTTCTTTCTTCCTTCTTTTTTCTTCTGCATTTGATTTGAATTTCACATGATATCTTTCCCAATGATATTCACTTGTTTTCTTTGAGTAACAAATCCACAGCAACTAATGTGCTATCATCAAATTTTTTTTTAAAATCTCTATCATAAAACTGTCTGATTATACACAAAATAAATGTTTGAAATTATTCTCTGTTGCAATTTTCTTAAATGGTAGGGGGGCAAAACTTGTATTCTTATTGACAAAAGTGGGTAATGACTTTGGAAAGGTTGGGAACTACTAGTCTACTCCATATACAATACCCGTACTAACTTTCTGGAATTTGGAAAAATTCTGAAATCAGATGGTTTAGGATAAGGGATTGTGTACCTGTATTACAGTCACTAGAAGATCAAAGTGGTGTAACAGTTAATCAGCCCAGAAAATAGAATGGCCAAACCAAGTTTGCATCCCAGTTGAGACTGCTTACATCACTTTTATACTAACGCCATTGGGAAAGGCGTGAGTCCAACTATCGCTGAACCTTGTTCTATTGCCAGTTATCTTGACTGTGGGCTTGTCACTGATATGCCACAATAGTAAACAGAAAAGAAGTGGGCATGTGAGTACATGGGTAATCTACTCTTTCATTACCTGTTCAGGTTGTGGCAGCAAAATGGCTGTTTTATCTCTTGTCAGCTTTGGCAGATGGAGACCAGTGTATTATCATCACCATTATTATTATCATCACCATATCAGCTATCGTTTTATTGTTTCCATTTCTTATACAGGGTGTCACAAAAGTAAGACCCAATTTGTCCCAAAATTAAAGTTGGATTTATCAAAGAGAAGCAACTATGCATAAATATATAAATAACTTCAAAACGTAATCATTTAGTTACTTCCCTTAGTATAAGCATTAATTTGAGGACAAATCGGGCATTACTTTTGTGACACCACCTATTATTATCTGTGTTTCATTGCTATTTCAATTATCATTTAGTATTATTTTTCTATCAAAAAATTTTATAATGATTGTTTTCTGATCTATGATTATAACTATTATTGTTAGAGTTGTCGGGATTATTAAGTCCGACGTTATTGTTTTCCATTTTATCATGATGGATGGCTGTAAGGGCTTAAATCAGTGGTTCTCAAACTAAATGAGGGTCAGATGATGGTTTAAAGGAAAAAAGATAAAGAGGAAGAAATAGTGTTAAAAGTGCAAATATAATTACATCACCATTTCGGAATATAAAATATCTGAATCGGAAAATAGTCATGAACTATAAAGTATCTACAAATGTATGAAAATTCCTGACATATTTCTGTCTGTTCACTTACAACAAGTGAAATTCAGCAAAATCTATTGGATAAAAATGAATTAAGAAACACTGAAATCATGTTTCTGCCCTGAGGATCGCCAGGTCAAAAAGATTCTGTGTTTAGGGTGTGGGGAACGTACAGATTGCACCTCAGTAATCTGGCTCATTTTGGTCTGGCAACTCCCAGGGTCCATAATTAGCAGTTTATAAACAGACATCAAATTGGGTGTATAAAAATCTAACCCCAGTCTGAAAGTAAGAGAATCAAGAAACCTCTCTAGTTCCTTAGAAACACTGGTAAATATATTTACCAAGTGTATTATAGCCTTCAGTGTATGTAATTATAATTTGAGAAATCTCTGTGGGTGTGCATGCATTTATGTATGCACTGAAATAACTCAACAATTGGTAATTGTACAAAGTTGATATTCACCATATATATAAGTCACAACACCAGGCATTGAAATGATGAGCTTGGATCAGCACTTCTCAAGAAATCCATTGAAAATGAGAATAGAATGGAGATCTTTTCATCCAAAATTACAGATCTAAATTTAGATATAAAATATCTAAATTGGCAACAGATCTAAATCAAGAGATAAAAAATCTAAATAGGTTTCACCGAAGAAGAGTAAGTAAAATACTTTGAAGCCATAGTTTTGTATAATGGGCGGAAAATTATCTTACATGTCTATTATGGCAGGCTGTTCCATACACGATAACGTCCAGGCCCTTCCAAACATGTACCTTTGGCGTGGGCATTACCCCTAGCTTATATAGATTATCTTGTAGAAATTCAAATACATCCATGAATTTTTCACAGGTAACAAGTCATATATATATATATATATATATATATATATATATATATATTACACACAACAATATCAGATCAAGAAAATCTGTTCTTTTAGAAAATTGTTTCATCCAATTAACTTATATATTGGTTTGTTGCTCAACTAGTAAAGATGATCAGAAGCTAGTCCAGATTCCAAACCTATGAGTAGGCATCTTGGGTTTTTGCCACTACATCCAACTTGCCACAATCCTGCCCTATAAGCAGGGTTTTCAGCTAGATTTCTACTTTATATAGTTGAACAAATAAGGTGAAGATTTGGTTTAGCTAAACCTGACAGATGCAAAATAAGGGTCAAGTTAAGCATTATACTTACTTTGTAAATTGAACCCCTCTCTCATAGAAAAAATTTTTTCTGAAACAAATGAGCTAAAAAGATGCTCTGATTCCTATTAGTACCCATCAAAAATTTGTTGGCTTCAGTTCTAGCTGTCCTTGACAGATATTTGGTGGATTATAGTAAGATCTGCAATATACCCAATAGTAGATATGGAAATCTCATTCAAAACGGTGCAAGCAATTTTGTTAGCAATTTTCTTCTACTTTTCTTGATTCTTTATCAGGGTTGCTAGATTTGGCCAGAGGGGGAGATAATCCAAGCTTTATCTCAACACAGACACACCCAAGGCAGAAGTGGTTCAATATCAGAAGGGCCTGTGTTGAGAGGCTGGTATTGAATCTCTGCCTACAATCTCCCTCGATTTCCTAATTCGACACTATTCCAATGCCTTTGTTGGGTAAGTTTCTCGGGTAAAGTTCAGATTATCTCTCGCTTTTTGGAATCTTTGCTCTCTACAGCAGTAGATCCCTTTTTATAAAGAAAATATTCTTGCAGACTAAGTGTATAGTTTTGAAACTAATTAATGAACTACAATAGAAAGCAACTTTTGACTTTTTTAAAAATCATTTTGATTTATGATCAATTACATTGATTCGAATCCTAATCTATGTCTGTGTACAATAATAGCTTTTCGAAATCTTCACAATTGATGATGTTTCTCTGTCACAAGATTAGCAATCTTTGATTCAATATTTTACATGGTAAATCTTTAGACATGTTCAACATTCAGTCTGTTTAATTTTCATATAAAACTAAGGTAACTAGTTCAGCTCTGTTATCCTAATTTAGATTATCAACTGTGGACCCCCAACCATTATCCGATGGGCCCCAAGAGGTCTACGGACCACAGTTTCAAAACCACTGCTCTACAGCCATCAATCTCATAAGCCACTAATGTCAGTGGTGATTCACTTGTCCTTTCTCCTCTGGCTAAAGTCACAACATATGTGCTGAAATTCCCTTTAAACTGTTCCAGTATTAAATTCTTCTTTGCCTAAATGGAATCACACCTGGATCCGCCCTGACCTCCACTCCCACCCCCCCTACCATCACAACATTATTATAGTTGGCCTCTCCTCCCTGCCAGTCCCTATACCCTGCTCTCTCACTCATATGACAAACTGTGGTTCACCTCTTGATGTATTGATTTTTATATATACTTATTGATTTTACACATACACGGCCACAGTCTCCCTCACACACGCACACACACAATTTTACTAACTAACCAATCATTTAAATTAAAATTTGATTAAAACAGTATTTTTGTTGTTTTTCTTTTTTTATTTCTTTGTAATATTTTTTAAAACGTTTTTTTTTTAATTATTATTACGAGGTGAGAAAGAATCACAATTGTCTGCATGTGTGTTTGTCTATGTGTGTGTGTGTGTGTATGCACAGTCAGACCTGGATCAAAGCTATCTGGATCAAAACTACTCCATGTACTGTTTACTGTCCAAAAATGGTGCCTCCCATTTCGGCCTTCCCTTTGCTTGACTGATAAAATTTTCAAAAATGAAATGTTCCTGAAGAAATGATGGTCATGATCATTTAAAACGCATCAAAATATGTCAGAAAACACAAAAAATATACTACTACACTGAACCAAATATTTAGTGAACCTTGTGCTTGTATAATGACCAGTTTTCCCCAATAGTATTGTGTGGACGATTGAATGTTTGAATTGATTCTGTATACAAGAAAAAAAATCTAATTTTAAATTTAAACTTTCATGTTAGACAATTTGAAAACTTATGATAATTTAAACGTGTGAAACTAAGAAACCTGAGCTGCCCCCTTCTCTTTTAATGCCCTTGGCATTTGCTTGTTTCTACTTGATGATTAATTCAGCACTTTGAAAAGTAATTACTCTACAACTGGCCATTGTACAGGGCTGACATTTGCAATTATATTATTGATACGTTACTCAGCACACAAGGTATTGCAGTGTTCAGTTTGAAGTGTTTTTGATCCGCAGTTCTCGAGAAATATGATTTTCAAAAATTTTCAGAATATATATCTTTTATCTGAAATCGTAGATATAAATTTTGATATCAAATATCTAAATTGGGAATACTGAAGAGAAATACTCAAAATATTTGAAGTTGTCATTTTGTTCTGTATGGATTTTTGATGACAATTATAACAGGTGGTTCGACTCTCCATAAAATCCAGCTCCAAGCATTGGTTTAAAACTAATTTTGTATTCATTCAAAGAGTATTGCGGACGATTGAACTCCTTGTTATTCACAAGACATTTTGGATGGTTCATTCTACGGCCTTCATCAGTTGAACTATCTAAATATGATGATGATAAACCAATTTTTTTTTCTTTCCAATAATAGCAACACCTATAACATTGGATTTAAGGGATGATGTGCTCCAAAAGCGACTAGCCAAAAACTTCAAGAGAATACCCGTTCCTGCTGAGTTGTCAGTCCAACAGTCACTACCCAAACATAGCCCAAAAAACATCATCAAAAGAACAACATTATACATTGGCACCTACAACGTCAGAACACTCTCAAAAGACATGCACCTAACCGATCAAGAAAATGAAATCAAAAACGTCAAATGGGATATTATAGACATTAGCGAGATGAGAAGATCCGAAGAAGAACTAATCGAACTGAAGAGCGAATATCTTTACAGCTACGGGAAAGAAAAAGTAAAACAAAGTGGAGTTGGCTTTCTCATCAATAAAGACCTCGAAGATAATGTGACAGGCTTCAAAGCCGTCTCGGATCGAATAGCCATACAACTTTCAAAGGGGTACAAAACTGAATATCATCCAAGTCTACGCTTGCACTTCGCAATCAACCCATGAGGAGATAGAAAACTTCTATGATGACTTGAACTCCTTACTCTAAGACACTAGGAAATACTTCAATGTCATCATGGGAGAATTCAACGTACAAATAGGACAAGGGAATGAAAATTGTGTCGGCAAATTACTTCCAATTTTATTTTTAAAAGATGGACTGATTTATTTGGCTGGTACATTTGAAGAGGGCAAAGGTTGGGAGAATCTGACCATGGCTTTGGATGTTATTATAAAAAAAGGCAAGGGAAGGGCTCATAGAATTTGATAACGGTTGTCTTACTACAACTGGCACTGTAAATAATTTTCTGTGAATATAGGGGAAAACATTGAAAACTAGATACAAATTAATTTTATTGTAAGGAATGTTTGTGCCATTCATAAGAAAAATGACAAAAATCCTGGCATCAGAATTATTTTTTTCCGACGTTTAGAATCAATTATTGTCCAAAGAATTACCTCTGGTGACCACAAATGATCTCCAAGGTTAGCCTATGTGAGAAGTCTATTTTTATTGATTCTCCATGCAGAATATTAGGTCGAAAGGCCTCATAGTTTTAGCGGAGAAGAGGCACAAACAAACAAACAAACACTAGGCTTAAATAATAGTATGGATAAATTACAAGAAGAAAGAAAATTACACTTTCTCTGAATTTTTTTAATTAGTATTTTTCTCTCCCCTCCCCACGTCTCAGGCGCACAGGTATAGGGTATCTAAAGGCGCTGGATAAATCATTAGTGCAAATATGTACTAATTTTGTTTTTAAATACTGGAATTCGGTATACCTTGTTATTGGTTATTTTGCCGTCTTTTTCCATCTATTATTATAATCGCCAGCCCTTGAAAATCACTCATGCCCACCCTGCAGTTAGCGTTGTTCGGTTATAAAGCAATCGGCTTTATTGAACCCCAACAATCGCGTTATAACGAGCAATAAGATGAAGATGAATAAATGGATATATATTGATTGGAGTAAGCCTGCTTAAGTGCAGGTACATATTTGCAGAACGTCTCTTCCAGTTTTCAATACAGTCTGCAAAGTCTTATTTCGGGATCCCTATCAGCTGCCTCGTTGCATTCTCTCTAATCTCGCTTACAGTCTGAAATCTCCTTTCCAACGGCAAAAGCCAGAAATTGTAGGGAATTGAATCTGGACTGTGGATGATGCGATGTTTTGTGAAAAAACAAACGACCCATGACGTGAAGAATAGGCAGGCTCAGTCATTGTGAATGCGACAGTTACATGGTACAGAAACTAACCCACAGCTAACTGAGTAACCCAAAGGGAGAGTGTTCGTGCTTGTGCAGTAAGGTACCACTTTGTTTGGTTGCCAAGTTATATGGAGGCTGTGCAACTGTTTTGTTTTTTTTCTTTTAGATATTCAAAATGGCTGGATACTTTCTGGGCAGACCTCGTGAATTATACCCATATACTATATATATATATATATATATATGTATGTGTGTGTTATTAACAAATGGATATAAGATCCAACAGAATGATTATAAATTGCGTTATATCATATTGAAACTTGTATTTGAAATGATCTTCCGTTATTACACGGTTAATGTATCACATGGCCTAGACAATGTAAATAGAACATAACGCAATTTATGGTTATGTATATATATATATATATATATATATTGGGCGGTTATACACCTCACACACGATGTGAGTCAAAATAGAAACAAATTTATTGGTTTATAAACATCCTTATGAGACTGCCGTCCTTTAAAATAGTCTCCTCCACTGTCGATACACAATTCCCAGCGTGTCCTTCAGTTCCAGGAGCGGTTTGGGGGGATAGTGTACAGGTCTTGTGGCGCAATTTCTTCTATCGTCGACATTTCAGGGTTTGATCTAAGCTTTAGGAACAAACAAAGGGTCAACAAGGGACTAATCCGGAGAGTAGGGCGGTTGGAGGACGAGAGTTGTTTTGTACTTCACCAAAACATTCGCTCATTTGTCACAAAATTTTGCAGCAACATGCATCATCAGTTTTTCGAATTACCGTATCCCCACAAATGGCACGCCCGACCAACCAGCCAAGAGGTCTACACATTCTTCACTCTCAGCTCGTCTGTACGCGTGTGTGTGTGTTCGGGTGCTCTTGGTAACATTTTTTAGTCTACAACTTTGAAAATTAGCATGAGTACACCACTAGGCACCATCTAGGAACTTTTTTTTTTCAAAAATAGTGTTTTGGGGGTAAAAAACAAAAACAAAAAACAGAACAACTAAGAACCAACAATGCCCAAATCTTGTGCTGGTATTTTTCCAGATGATTTTAGATCAGACATCTATCTTTTTGGATGATTTAGATAATCTTTTACACAACTATTTCCAGTACACACCCGGGCTACGATGATTCATTTATGCGAAGTATGGACATATTTCTTTCAAAATCATGTGGCACGAACTCTTACTCTTGGATTTTTACCTATTCAGAAACCCCACGGTCAGTATGGCGACGATTTCCACTTTTTCAGTATGATTGTTGTCCGTAAACGTGAAAGGTCACCCAGATTTGGCATCGTCTTTTGTGGATGTTTTTCTTGATTTGAAACGCTGGCTACGCTCGTGTAGCTAAGACAATCCCCTTAGGCCTGTTGCAACATAGGAAAAGTCTCGAAAAAGGTTTTCCTAATTTGAAACAGAATGTCACACAAACACTTCTTTCTAAGATCTTACATTGTTTAACTTTGGGGGGAAAAATGCCATGTGCTCTCCGTACATGATCACAACAATGAGCTGGTCCTTAAGCTTTTAATGTAATCTTACAAATAAAACTGAACCACTAAAGCCGTTTCCTGTCATCGCATGCTCGAGACTATTTTATTACCCAAATAAAACCTTGACAATTTCGTCTTTTGATCCGCCCCCGCCTCTGGCTGCGGGAGAGGCAGCTGGTAAATAATTAAACACAAGCAAATTACACGCTAATCAATTAAGAATATTTTTATAGCTTTGTTTTTTTTTATTATTCCAATTACCGTTTTCTCAAAGGGACACTTCGTTAGTGGAGTCTTGAATCGTCATCGACAGCCCTCGTAATGCCACCAACCAGTCTCTTTGATATCGATTTCCGCTTGGATTTTTCATTTCTTGTAGGGATATTATGTCTACTTGGTATTTTCGTATGTGCTGGTCTAGTTAGGTTTATTTGAATTGAATGCTTTTTACATTGGACTTTGCTAGTCAGAGTTGAATGTCTCTCATTCTAAAGGGTTTTTTTCTGACGATTGAACCCCTTCTCATTTGTGTAATTCTCCCACATACTTCCGACGGACTATCTGAATGTGATGGTGATTAACAGAATTTTTTTCCCAATAGTAACGACGCTATAACGTTGGTTTTGGGTGACATCTTCCTCTTTCCTTGTTAAGTCTGAATTTCCACACCTTGTCGATGTTGAGTAGCCTAAGTCACATAGGGTTGAACTCCACACTTGTCTGACTAATACATTCCGTCGACATTTCGATGTTTTCTACCTCTTTGATTAATCTCACTTTCCAACGGCGTTCCCTGTCTATAGTTCGGAATTTTTCCCCGGGAAGATAGTCTTCGCCCTTCACTCACCCCATGTAGTCAGGCATAATAATTAGATAGTGTACATGAAGAAGGCCGTAGAATGGATCTGCTGAAACGTATCAACGATACAAGCACTGAGAAGGTATTCATTCGTCCGAAAAACTCTTTGAATGTTCATGATCCTTCTCGAAACTATTGACAGTGTCGTCCGTTCTATTATAGTGTTCTTGCCTTGGGGAGAAAGAGAACAAAACGCTTGAAAGCATCCCTAAAGAAGTCTGTTAAGATAATCTATTACTGAGTTTATTTATCTGCATCCCCACAAATACAAGTCTGGTGCGAGGCCGGGATTAAGGTGGGGCCGTGCTTGTTCGAGAATGGGTACAGTGTGCAAGAGAACCCGAGTCTTTACGATTTCGCGAAGACTTTGTTCACAGGACAAATCCTGTAGTGCAAGAGCCCCGAAGTTTTCGCGCATGATTTCGCAAAGTCATTAGGGCAGGCTTCACTTGGTCCACAGGACAGACCCTGTTAATGCTCTCAGGGCGAACCTGAGCATGCTGGTCAGTGATTCCGGGATGGGGGACAATCCCGGACAATAATCAACTTCTCAGTCCGGAAACGTCAAAGAACTAATACTACACTAATACTACACTTTGATCTTAACCAAAGAGAACTCTGATACACAACGGCACATGCTTCAGGGGGAGATAATCCTCGAAATATAAGGATGCAAAAAAAGAGAAGGCCAGAAACTACACAACCAAAATTTTGTGAAAAATTGAGCAACATAGACATTCTTTGGAGAATTAGTAAGGTTAATTCAGGGCTAGCCCGTCCGCTAGGCGAACATAAGCGGTCGCCTGGGGCGTAGAATTCCTAGGGGCGTACTCTTCATTGAAAAATATAGTCGCCAGAATAGAAATGCAGGCGCAAATTCCAAGTTTTATCTAGGGCACATGAGACCCTAGTGCGAATTTTTATTCTTGCCTGGGGCGCAGAAAACCCTTGCGCTGACCCTGGGTTAATTTGAAATTATTGCGTAATCCAGTGGTTCCCAAGCTTTTCTGAATCACGGCGCACAAAGTGTACAATGTATAAGAATAAGTCATAAAATAATTGCATTTACCTTCGTAGGTCACCACCTCTGGTTTGTGTTGGACGATCACATTTACAATGCTTACTAATATTTGATTAAAACTTAGCATTTGTACAAAGACAAAAGCTATAACTTTAAAAAATACTCAATTCAAATAGCCTACGGCACCCCAGAGCGAATCACTGGGTTTCTTGATAAGAGTCTTGGGAATATTGCTCTGAGTCCATTTTGGACGATTTTTACCACCTGGAATAATTGGGAAAATGTCTGAGTTAAGGTTATTTGTTAAGGTCGTTATTTGTAAGATAATAGCCTCTTATCAACGAAGCCTCAGTTCACGACAGAAAAAGCTGATCGTTATGCTTTGGAGAGACGACCTGTTGCTGCATCTGTCATTACCCCAGATATTAAGTGTGATTTATTTCTTGAATGTTGGAGAAGCTGTCGTGGGAGCCAACGGCGTGCCTTATGCAGTTTGTCATCTCATTAATTCATTTGGTGAAATCGTAAATGATTATCACTTAAATGGAGCTGGATTTCAGAGGCAACGCTGGTCTCTACTCATTGAGAAGACTATCTCGATTGTTACTAATACTTACTACAATTGAAGAAATCTATATATGTGTGTATGTATGTGTGTGTGTGTGTGTGTGTGTGTGTGTGCACGTATGCGCATGCGTGTGTGTGTCTGCGCACCCATGCGCGTTCGTATGCCCAGCGATTACTCGACAACAGACCACTGAACGAAGTTGACATCTGCCAAATTTATTAGTCAGTACACAAGGTAGTGAAGTGTTGAATTCGAAGTCTTTTGGGTCAACAGCAGTTCAAGAGAAATATCATGCAAATAAATGAAAAAAGAAATTATAGATTATAGATGTTTTATCTAAGATTACAGATCTATATCTAGAAATAAAATACCTAGATTGGCAACACTGAACAGAAGTAAACGAAATACTTCGAAGCTGTAGTTTCACACAACGGACAAAAAATCATTTTAGATGGCCATTATAACAAGCTGCCCCACACATCATAATGTCCGACCCTTTCCAAACACCTTTCACCTTTCACCTTTGGGGTGGGCACTATCCTAGTGATGATAAACTATAAATAATTGTTAGTCATGAGTACTTACATTGTTGTTTTTTTTTAGAAATGAATAAATCTTCAAATACAAGTTTACAAATTAAGACAGAAAAGTAATTTAGACCT
The DNA here is from genome assembly GCA_963457665.1 of Thysanoteuthis rhombus. Lineage (NCBI taxonomy): Eukaryota > Metazoa > Mollusca > Cephalopoda > Oegopsida > Thysanoteuthidae > Thysanoteuthis > Thysanoteuthis major. The sequence goes on along the minus strand of OY735219.1, from coordinate 8,838,427 downwards.
TAAATTGCTCTGTAGGGTCATTGAAGATCAGCACCAATTATCCTATGTTCATGCAGGGGTCAAGTCACTCTCAAACAAATTTTAGCACCCAAGGTACAGTCGTTTGGGCAGCTATAAGGCTTGCATATACGATAACAAACAAATGATCAGGCATTCATTGAAATCGATAAACATGAAGAATCCCTGAGAAGTATCAAGTTATTTGATATTAGCGAAAAAAAAAACAACCTAGGGCAATTGCGCCTTAGTCATCTTCAAAGTACTACTCCTGTGGACCTCACACATATATCTCAGCGTCCCTCCCGATCTTCAAAACAGATTACAAAATCCTCTTTCTGGAGTAACATCAGTTGCCTTGCCACGTTCTCCTTAACATCGTTCGTCGTCTGGAATTTCTTTGGGAGGGGCCAGAAATCAGAAGGGACCAAACCTTGACTGTAACGGGGCTGATGTTGCTAGGTGATGCAAGGTTTTGCCAAAAGATTCTGCACAAGACATGGAGAATGATCCATCCCTTCAATGGGAATGCGATGTTCACACAGTGCACAAGCTCACTAATTGGTATCTAACAGCCGATAGAGTAACCCCACATGAAAATCTCAGTTCACGTATGTTCTGGTGGGTGGTCAAGTTATCTTAAGGCAGCGCCACCGGTCTTGAAATATTCAAATTTGTTGGATACTTCCCGCACAGACCTATCACCAGATATATTAGTCTGCACACAAATGTCGAATTTGCTGTTTTTCTCGATCAGCAATTTTCGAGATATGTAATACAATTTTTTTTTAAATACAGGTTATAGATCTTTAATCTAAAATTATAGATCTAATTTTAGATATAAATTATCTAAATTGTCAATCGATCTAAATTGAGATATAATAAATCGGCAACACTGAAGAGAAGTATCCGAAATACTTCGAAGCCATTGTTTCGTACGATGGACGAAAAATTATTTTACGTTAGTATCATGGCAGTTTGCTTAACACACTGACGAGCCCGGTTTCTTCCTAACATGCACCTTTGGAACGAGCACTTCTTTAGTCTTTAGTTACTTCTAATAAACCAAATGATCAGGTAACATTTTCTATTTTTTGGATTTTTTGTTCTTTCCCTCCCTCTTATGCTTTAATAATTGATAACTTCAATGTAGATCCGATGAAAGAATTTGAATAAACATAGATTCTGAAACAAGAACCATGAGTTCAACGATGCGTTCACCATCTGTGGTGGTAGTAGTAGCAGGAGGAGGAGGGGAAAGATAAGTAGTCTTTCTTTCAGTCAATAGAATCTCATACTTGGAAAATATCGTGGTATGAGATTATTCTGCAAGTATTGATTTTAATAAAACTCGTAAATGGCCATTTTTAGCATTTTTTGACAATTTTTGGCTTTTTAAAAAATATACAAAATTAGGTCATCAGACATCCTATTATGACACCATTAGCAGCTGTTAAAAAAAGATTTGATGAGATGCTCTTTTGACGACATTTTTTTCAGTTAACATAACTGGGACCGACCGAACGAACGAACAAAAAGCGTCTTATTGATATGTGTGGGGGCACATCTAAAAATATATATATCCAGACAATGCCGGATGCCGTTGCTTGCTATTAATAAATTACTTTCTAAAATTCCGTTTTCAGTAGAGGTTTTTATCCGTTGCTATTGAGGCTGCCCAATAAAATCAAAAGTGAATTCAGGATAAATGATTCATTGCCGTCTTTTTTTCCCCAGAAGAAATCTTCGTTGATCCAACATGTTAAAGAGTCTGAGGCAGATGGATTTATGTCTGGAATCGATCTGTCTTTCCCTTTTATTCACTCAACCAAAACTGTCACCAATAAATGTCAGCATGGGTTTCTTCAGTTTTTAAGTAGGTCTGATTGAATGACAGGCAGTGTTACCAATTTAGCGCTTTTCGCGCTAGATTCAACGCGTTTCTTGTTTTGGTTAGTGCAAAAGAGCGCTAGATTAGCATTTTTGGCGTGTTTTAATCGTATCTAGCATCTCATTGATTTTTTAGCCATTTCGGGCGTTTTTTTTTTTTTTTTGCTATTTAGTTTCAATTTAGCCTTTTTTTTTGGTGTTTCTAGGCAGTCAACTTGGGGCGAAAATATCTTTTGAGAAGCAGCACTGCCGGGTGGTTATCTATGTATATGCGGCGAGTAAAGACCGGACAAATAATGCTAGAAGACTGAAAAAGTTGAACATTTACTCCTAATTATGTCAAGAAGATTCTTTTTGTTTTTTGGGGGGGAGGGCCGATTCAAAAATTTTTTAATTTTTTAATCAGGGTTCGAATTTTAATACAAGTTTATGATAAATTGATCACCTAGTTTCTGCCCGGCAGCCATCATGCTTTTTTTTTTTTTTTTTTGAAAAGTCAGACTTCTTTAGTACTCCAACAAATAGGCGAGGGAAGTAACTTATTCATAAATCAACTCGTTTTTTTTTGGGGGGGGGGTTCAATTTTTTGATTGATCATCCCCATCCACCAGGATGATACGCCGCTAAAAGTTGATTGCTACGTGACGGTTTCTATCGAGAGACTAACCAGACCTGTTCTTTTGCATAAGGAATCGCTTCAATCAATCTTATGTTCGGACAGGTTGGCATTTATTTCAGAGCTCAGGGCTTTGAGAGAACGAGTCGTTATTGTTAATTTGGCTCATGAAGGCGTCAATAAAACTATTCTTAACGTACTTACTCGCACCAAATGACACGTAAATTCGGAACGAATTTCACGAGACGAACGATCATTCGTGTGACTCAGAGTGAAAGAATCATGTAGGACACACGCAATGAATTAGAGAGCGCTCAGAGGGTGCATATCCCCTGGACCCGTCCCGAAATTTAATCACTTTTTTCTTATCCTACGGTCCACCCTTCCACAGAATTCCATTGAAATTCTCAGCGGACTTCCGGAGATATCGTGTGGACCAAAAGACGGAAAGACAGTAAGACACAGAAGTGATATATATATATATATATATATATATATATATATATATATATATATATATAATTAAGTCATCCACAGACAGCTGTTTCGTTGTATTACTCTCGAGAATGGCTATAGACTACCCATTATCCAAACCAGAACCATGAGGTAGGATCGAAACCTTCACTTCAAACCCAGAGGCTGACATTTTACCTCTGAGTTTAATTTAGGCGATATATTTATTTATGCATAATTCCCCATTCACCAGAGTGCTCTATTCCAAAGTTGGAAGAGCATTGCATAAGCTTATAATGAACGAGTTACCTTTTATATATATATATATATATATATATATATATATATATATATATATATACCTCTCCAACTTCGTTGACAGATGTAAAAATATGCATCTTATTTTTTCACGACACTAATTGCAGGTATTGAGCAATTTTTGCCATTGCATTTAAACCCCCCCCCTCAATGGACCTGGGGCCGAATTTGCCCTCATGTGGATGATTGGGGAGCAAATAAATCTTCTACATTTTTCCGTATTGGCAACGAGCGCTTACACATGACATCAGCATAGATTCATTGATGAACTCAAGTCCTCTGATATTACTACTACTAATAATAATAATGATAATAATAATAATCTTGGATAAAGCCTTAGTGATGGCCACGTGTACCAGGTCCTAATATATGTCAGTCGCTTTGTATCTTGTTCTGCGTTCAGAAAATATTGTACCGAGATCTACACCGAGGTTCTAAATAATTTCTTTCTGCCCTCCAAAGTCTCTCAAGGCGGTTTTTGTTCCATGCCTCCACTATTATCTCTGGATGATTGTTCCATTGCCCAGTGACTCAGCACTGGAAAGAAAATCTCTTGAGATCTTTTTTTGTATGCACTGCAATTGTGACCTCTAAAACTATGATCTCGTATGTGATTAGATCGATAATGAAGGAAGTTTCCAGTTGCACCTTGATCGTTAAAATACACACGACAAAATATCGCCTCTGTATCTGGGGTAGCATAATGACGGTAGCCTCAAAACCTGTAGCTTCTCCAAAGATAAGTGCACAAATCTAAGGATCTTTTATGCTCGTCGCTGTACGTTTTCGATTATCATCAATTTTTTTTCTCCTTGCGAGGGTTCCAACCTGGTGTTCCATTCTCAAAATATGGTATTATCATCGACGTGAATAACTCTTTGGAAGGGCGAGTGGGGCGTAAATATACATCCCAATAAATTTCTCGTCGTACGAATTTCAAAGACGATAGTGACGATTCATCTTCTTTTGTGACCCTTTTTTCTTGGCAAAGTTTGTTCACCAGACCTTGAAAGGTATTCATTCGATCTGGAGAAATAGGAAAGGTAAAACAATGAGATCAAAGTCATTATAATTCATTACACTTTACACGATTCTTTTATTTTAGGTATAGGTCAATCTTCTTTGCATGAGTATTTCAGTCGAGACAAATTATTTGGGGGCGAGTAAACTTTCCCTCAAACTCGACCAACGATCGAGTACCTTTTTTATTATTTAATCTTACAGTCTGAGTGTGGCTACTGTATAAATCCGGTCAATAATATAAATGACAATGACTAACGGATAGGTTGTATTTTTATCAACACTTGGAGACATCAATAAAAGATTAAGCGTAATCTTTATTGCGAGCAAAGAATTGTTTTATTCTGCTAGAAACCCTGGGAGATCAGTGTGCAACAGGGAAATAATCGGAAAAGTTATTCGGTTTTATACAACGATCAATCATTGAGAGCTAATTGTTTCTAGTTTGTTTTTTTCCCCAGGACACTAAGAGCTGGACGCAAAGGTCGAGACTTGTGCAACAGAACGACACATTTTACAAAGTGGCCGTGTCAACGGGTAGATCATTGCTTCGGAGATTTATGCCCCAAGAGATTTTGTCGGTCCAAAACTCACCCACAGCGCAAAGGCATAAGTCATGGTTGGTAGTGATAATCACAATTCGCCCCGGTTCTCTTTTATCCTTGTAGGAACGTTAACCCATCATCATCATCATCATCATCATCATCATGATGTCTTTTAGCGACCGTCGTTGGGCATTCAGTGTTGCCAACTCAAAGTATCTTTCGAGATAGTTTGACTGTCAAAAAGGGCTAAATTTAGAAAAAAAAAAAAGCTGAAAACGGCCCCAAACACCAGATAGATGCTAAAAATGGTCAAAATGTTTTAAGCACGCCTGCGCTAATTTAGTGCTTTTTAGTACTGCTAAAACATTAAATATCTCTTGAACCGGGCTAAATCGTCACACCACCTTATTTTTGCCGGACATAATTTTGCATATGATCTCCGGGGCCCAGCAGTTGTCCGACATTCTTGCAACATAGACTGCCCGTTGTCATTTGATTTTTTGATAGATTCTATAATATCTCTGTCTCCTATCTTTTCTCTAATATACTATATTGTTTCGTGTGGTCTCTCCATGTGATGTTAAGCAGGATCCTCTCTTGTGAATGTTGCATGATTCTTAGTTTAAGGGGGTCAATCTTTTGGTTAGGTTCCTTGTTTCAATTCCATAGGGGACTTTGGGGGGGACACACTGGTGGTTGACCCATTCTTATTCTGATGAAATATTTTGTATATGAAGAGCATGAAGATAACCATTTTTGTTTGTGAGTCGATAAACCCGAAGCCCTAGAGATTGGGTTCCTTTATAAGTGTTTGATTAGGGTTCAATGAACATTCGTAGAATCTGTCATATATCCTTGCTATCTGTCCGGTGGTACATGTAGCTTAAGTCAGTTGAACAACCAAGAGATGTCACCCTATTCTCTACAGTTCTGGAGAGTTTCGTGATCACATCTTCGGACGTTTCACCTTTTTGACGATCCATTGTGGCCAGCCTGTGAGATTAAACTCGATCACTCTAATCTCACGGTAAGTAAGTTTCTTAGCTTCCTCGACCGCTGGTCAAGTGGGAAAACAAAGATCTTTTATCATTTTTACATGTTTATATATTTTTTATATTCAACAGAATCAGGGGCAAACTGGACAAACATCCCAATAGATTTCTCGTCGTACGAGTTTTCTTTACAGTACTGGAGAGTATTCGAAACTGAAGATAACAGCTTGTAAACATCCGCCCACGAAATCGGAGAGGTATACGTATCAGGTTTTTCAGAAAATAATGACCGTCCTTTTGTTGCAAGTGGTTTTCGTTGTGTTCTTGAGAAACCCACTTATCGAGTTTCTACACTTTACCAATTTGCCTTAGATGGTCGAATATAGTCACACTGCCATCATCTAGTATCTGTGACATTTCTCTGATAGTTTGGCACATCTTCAGTTGTTCATTTTCAATTGTAGATGGACGTCCTCAGCCCTCTTGATCATCGAGACTCAATTTTCCGCAACTTTTGAAACCAAAGCCATACTGTACGATCGGAGGTGGCCCACTCACCCCATGTTAGATTATAATTGGAATAATTGAATTCTTTTAGTTTCTGGTAAGCCAACTTGTAAAGATGATTTTCTTCAAAATACCCGCCCGGTATTTGCCAGAAAGCCCTAAGTCTTTCTCCACTCGCTTCAGACTAACCTCCATGGGCGCACGCCCTCACTTTCCCTGAATGGGGAATGAAAAAGTATATTAGAAATATGAATGGCAACCCTGTTATACGATATGCATTTGACCCGTGGAGAAGGTGCTGCCCTCGCTGCCATCTGTAGGTTGAGCAAATATGACTCACTGTATGATCCAAGTGTCAAATGGTGCACTCAGCAATTGACGGAGATACACGACCTGGCCCAAAGTAACATATTATGGTTCCAATTTCGAAAAGCCCTCACCCTCGGTGAGAAGGCTTGGCTGGGGCGACGGGCAAATGCTCCAGATTTTTCTTCTGAAGTAAGTCGTCGAGAGGAATATACCTTTTTCCAGTCATTTGAAATCAGCATTCATCGCAAGCCCGTAACTAAAAGATGAACTAGACGGCTATTCCCCACAGAACTACCGACTTCTCAGCCTTCAGCCTTTTAACTTGAAAAATCCTGTTTTATACTTTGTATAATCCGCACCCTTTCTCGAAAAATTTCAGCTAAAAAATCCAGAATCGTATTATCTACGGGAACATAACCGTTATAGATATTTGTATGCATAATTGTATACACTAGATAATGCATTTTTCATTCAAAATTGAATCTCAATCAGGGTGCGGATTATCAACGATAGCGGGTTATATATGGTAAAATATGGTAAGGCATTCAAAATTGGTTCTCATTCTGCGTTCAATTCCCAACTCAGGTCAACAAAAGATACTGGTCAGCTCAATCTTTGATCATTCGTTTGATCCCTCGGTTACGCCCAATACCACCGTTCATGGGCGTCAGTAGACACTTCTCCAAGGGAGCTGGCGGGGGACAAAAGACTATATTTCCAGGGATGGGATTCTAGAGGATGAACATGAATTTTCAGGGGGTGACGTCAAAAGGATATGTTCGGAATATTTCTTAGCGGCAACTCTGTTACCAGAGAAAAATTAAGTCATCTTTTTATATATGTACATTAAGTTGGGGTTACATAGAACAAATGTACACACTATTATCATTTATATGTTATAGGGTTTCAACTTTCAAGTACCCTTACCCTAGGCGAGAATTCCCTGACCAGGGGTGGGATTCCTCGCTTGAAAGCCCTGAGCAGACATCTATGCCACCATCTTGCAACCGTCTATGATGTCAAATCAAGAATTAAAGTTTTCTTACTTGACAACTCGAAGATTGTTATTGCATTTTTCGTACTGATAATGTGAAATCAAAACAAATTACTTCCCTCAAAACAGCAGATCAGATAGATAACCGTAGCCAAGAAACTTGAAGTTCCTCTCGAAGAGTTTATCTAGGGTTCGTTTGGTTCTGGCAGAACTGGATTCCTTCGAAGCATTTGAAATTCGTGAATTCCTCGTAAAATCCTTTGTATTCCTAAGCCATCTTCCCGCCAGAACTTGTAGCTTGGCTCAGTTAAACAATTGGGTCGGTTTTAGAGAAACGTGAGCGGCCTTGCCAGCCTTGGATTAACAATTAAGCAAAATAAGCGCGTGCCTAGGGCATCAAAACGAAAAGGGGGCACCACATGTTCCTTGCAATTTCCTACATGTTTACATTGTTCGACATAAAGTTTAAATTCATTTTTTCTCTTATACGTATGTGTAATTCAAACATTCAAATGATTCAAAAGTCCACACAAATACTCTTGTATAGATTGGTCATTATGCAAGCACAAGTTCCGTTGGTTAAGATTTGGTTTAAAGAAGCAGTGTATTATTGTCCGATGTATTTTGATGAGTTTTAAATGAATATAACCTTTATTTCTTCAGGGATGTTTAAATCTTGAAAATCTTGTCATTCAAGCAATGGGAGAGAAAAGATTGGAGCATCATACTTGGACTCTGTTTAGGACATCAAGCGGCTTTAATCCAACCCTTGGTGTTAACATCGCTTTTTATATCCTTCATGGAAACTTAATCAAAACCACGTTTGTACGAAAACTGTGCGTGGTCTATGATCGTTTTCAAAGTACAAAGAAACTGATATCATTTCGGAACGTAAAAAGCTGTCGTAAATGTTTTTTCTGATTCTTTTGGAGTGGCTCGTGATTACACCTTCGCACGCAAAACTGAGGATTACAGCTTACTCTGCATGTGGACCGATGTAATGAGAAGAGAAGGCTTTCGGCTTTATTCGTTTCCGACTACAACCCAGAAATTATTTGAGTGTGAAAATGAGAGACGTGCCTAGAGTCTTCCCGAAAGACCATGGGTTCCCGAAAAAAAAAATTCTCTTGTTCTTTGAGATGATGTCTTTTGATCAAACTTAACACACACACACACACACACACACACACACACACACACACACATATATATATATATATATATATATATATATATATATATATATATATATATATATATATATATATGGTACTGGATGGGATAATGGATAGTCTGTAGCCACACTGAAGAGTTGTTATACAACGAAACAGCTGTCTGTGGATGAAACAATATATATATATATATATATATATATATATATATATATATATATATATATATATATCGTATTCACCATTTCATGATAATAAGTAAAGCAACTTGAAGGCAGAGTTGCTTTTTTCATTCAATATTTTATTTATATTTTTTTTGATACATAGATAAGTTCTCTCTCTAAAACAGTTTTTGTTTTATTCAATGTTTTATTTGAATTAGAGTGGGGGTAATTATCCGTGAAATATAGGCGCGGGTTCCGCGAACTTTGGGAAATCATGTAAGTGTTCCGCGATAAAATAAGTTTAGAAACCATTGGTCTACACTGCGTCAAAATTACTCGATAAGGTTTGCTCCTTTCTTCAAGGTATTGATACGAAAAGATAATGGGTATCAACAACAAGAATTGAAACCGTCTCGTCTCTTCCTTCTCTTCCTTCTCTGGAATCGCAAACTACACTCCCAGTAAATATACGGACAGGAATCTCCCACTTTTCGAAAGTTCGCTTTGTGCCACTTTTTTCGCTTTTACGAAAATAATCGAAAAGCGGAAATAGCATTCAGCTTTTCTTTTGCAACGAGTCGTTAAAGAGGCAGCTTGCACTCTCTTCCCCTTTTTCCTACACCTCAGTCCCCTGTGCCCCCCATCACCCTTAACTTATCATCATCACAATTGGTGAGAACGCTCAAAACATTTTCTCATACAAATTAAAGATGATTGTTTTTTCGCTTTATGCCATTTTGTCCCACTATAGTTTTTTTTATAGGAACGATCTACTTTCGGATAGCGGGGGAAACACACATATGATTTTCAGCTGTTCCAATGGTTGTTTTTTTCATTATCTTTCTCTTCTTTACGAGCCATGACCCTTCAGAACGTGGGCGATCATGGCACTCCACAGCTTCCTTGTCACTCTTAGTAATCCCTCTCTATTCTCTCTACCATCCACCTACTCAAACCCATCAAGTAGGTCACTGCTTACTGTGACCCCTTTGGCCTTCTATGCACCCAGTGAGCGTTAAATCCACCAAGCTTTCCTTCCTCATAGTATTTCCCAGAAATTCCAACCGTCTCTTTCTTGTTAGCAACGGTTTCCTTGTAGTTTTTAATTTCCGCAAAAATCGAAACCGTCAACCAGAACTGTCAACATAAGTTTCTTCAGTTTTTGAGTTGGCTGGCTATGTATGCATCATGCCTACAGTCCGCACCAATGGAGCTAGAGGGCTGAAAAATTTTAAAATTACTCACTATTATGTCTACAAAAAAATATTTTTGTGTTTTTTAACCCACCCCCATCCCAAATGGGTTTTCAGCAGGGGGGTTCAATATGCAATGTACGTTCATGCTAAATCGGTCCCTTAGTTCGTGCCCGCTCGCGCTCATGCTGGTATTTCGAAAATTCAGACTTTTTAGAGATCCAACAGAAGGTGAGAGAATGTGACTTATTCGTTGAGCATTCTTTTTTTTCCAATTTTTCGATTGATCACCCTCAACACGATACGCTGCCAAAAGACATTCGTCACGTGGTTTCAATTGAGTGACTAACCAGACCTGTTTTTAATGGACGCCTCTTTGAGTTACATGGACGACTATTACCCGAATGGAAGAGAGATTTTCCCATAGAGTTGTTTCCCTTCCTTACCGAAATATTTATAACGCCAGAAGTCTTTAACGTCGGATCCAATGTGGCTGATTTTGACATATATTCCTCTCATTAGAAACCTGTCACCAGAATTAAAATGGACTTCTTCAGTTTTCAAGTGGATCTGGATGACCATGTATGTATATATGTATCAAACATACAGACTGCACCAATGGAGCTAGATATTTAAACATTTACTAATTATTATGAATACAAAATACGAATTTTTTGTTTCTTTTGAAAATGCATCCTCATAACTAACATATGTTTTTATTGACAGGTGTAGTTTGCAATGTAAGTTTGTGCTAAATTGATCCATTTTTCGGGGTGCGTTTGTTTTTTTTGTTTTTTCTTGAAAATTAAAATTTTTCAGAAATCATTGCCCAACAAATTAATTTGAGCCTGGCGATATTCACGATCTTTCTTTAAATTCAGACATCTTTTTAGTGATCACTGACCAACAAAAGGTGTGAGAGGTAAGTTCATCATTTATCACCCCTTTTCCCCTTTTTTTTAATCGCTAACTCCCAACACAGCCCGCTGCCAGAAGACATCATTCATGTGACAGTTTCTATTGAGCGATAAACCAGACCGGTTATTAGTTAGTATAAATTGTAATAATGATGTATAGTCAGTGTTTTGGTCACAGAAGGAAAGCAATAAAGTACTATATCATCATTATTCGATCACAGGATCATCCCAATTATCAATATTAGCAGTGAGATATTGACATACACAGTGTTCCAAAAACAATGCAAGTATCTTTTTGATAACTTACAAACTATCTTAAATCTCAAAAACTAGTTTTCAGATACAAATTGCAAAAAAATTACAAAAAGATGCTAATTTCACGTACATTTCAACTTATGCATAATAGTTTTCAGACTGTTTCCCTCATCTCAGTTCGGCGTCACAAGAGTTTCACGATGTTTCAGAAAGCTAAGATGGGAGGTTGTCACTGTCAAAGCCTGAGGGCTGAATGCCCCTAACCCACTGTCTGATATCGGATGAAAGCAATAGTTTGGTCAGAAACAATGTTGTTGACTGTTTTTCATGTCATAAATATATGGGTGTCCGAGGTTGCTGCCACAGAGGCATCTTCTGAAAGGGTCTTCTTTGTCCACCATGAAAAATGCTGGGTACACAGTGAGCCATCATTGGAACGAGAGAAAGGGCAGAAGATTCTTTCTTCTTTTTCCAAGAGATTAGTAAATAACGAGATGAGGACAACAGTCAAAAGAAAACTAACACATAATTACAATCCACCACCGGAAAAATTCAGAAAGAGATTAACAATAGAATTAGCAAGTTAAATTCCATCATCCCTAGATGCAGGTTTGTACTCATTTCATAACATAGCTGTCACAACCAAAAGGAATAGATGCTCGAATGAGGCTAGCACATGATGCAATCATTTCAACTACTAAAAACCGTGGTCTCTGAGTGCAGTGTTTCCACGTGACTGATATTGCAGCATATAATTTTGGTGCAAGTAAATTCTACCCTCTCGTCCCCACGGGTAGCGTCTGGTCTGTAAGATTTAATTCAACCACTCAACTCTGTCAAGAAAACCCTCTCTCAGGCATGTAAGTTTTTAAGCTCTCTCGATCACTGGTTGAGTTGAAAAAATAAGCTCTTTTATCATATTTTTTACATTTATTTGATTTAAAATAAATACACAACGGAACCGTTATCGAGGGGGCACTGAATGGAAATAAACATCCAAATAGATTCGTCATTGTACGAATTTCAAAGACGACATTGTTAATGTATCCCTCAATATAAACTTTTCCTTTGTAAAATTTACTCACCAAGGAACAGGAAAGGTAAAACAACGAGATCAAAGTCATCATATTCCATTACACTTTCAATGATTCTTTTCTTTGAGGCATGAGTTGGTCTTTGCATGAGTATTTTGGTCAAGATCAATAATTATAGGGTGAGTAAACTTTCCCTTTAACTTGACCAGTGGTCAAGTTACTTTTTGAAAAAAAATCTTACAGGCTTCTTGCGTCTTTTATGAAACACCCTGAAGATTTGTGTCTGGTCATACTAACTGTGTACATAATGCTTCCTCAACATAACTAAAACATATTGACACTACTGACATAAGGCATCTTACTACCCACACAACTATTAGTGATACATAAATATATACTTTTGGTAAGTATAATGCTCTCAATATTCTTCTGCAAGAACTTTCCTGTATACAATATTATTATAATATTCCAGTATACAAGGTATCACTACACCACCACAAAGCACCTTGACATTTGGGGAGAGGGTAGGAGAGAAATTCAGGTAATATAATAAATGAGAAAGAAGGGAGAGGGGAGTAAAAAAGGTTGGGTAGTTTGATGAGAGGTTAGGAGAGGAGATGAGAGAAAATTAAGTTTGATATTTTAATAAGAGGGTAGGAGAGGAGAGGAAGAAAGAAAGTTAGGTAGTCTAAGAAGGGGTGATCAATGAATAAGATACTTCTCTTGCCTTTCGAAGGATCACTAAAAAGTTTGTTTTATTCTTTTTAGGAGATAAAAGAAAGTTAGGTAGTTTTATAAGATGGTAAGAAAAATGACGGGAGGAAAAAAAAAAGCAGTTTAATCAGTTTAGGAATGGACAGGGGCTGATGGCTTCTACTGATACTATAAGTATCAGAGACATGGATTTTATTATATATATAATCTTTATCATTATCAGAAACCATCAACCAAAACTGTCACCAAAATTGTCAAGGTTCTTCAGTTTTTCAGTTGGTCCAGCTGGCTGGCTATGTATGTATCATGCTTACATGCCAATCCCATGGAGCTAGAAGGCTGAAATTTTCAGCATCTACTCTTCTTTATGTCTAGGAAAAACATTCTTTTATTATTTTGACACCCACTCCCAATAGGTTTTTAGTGGGAGGCTCAATATTCTATATAAGTTCATGACAAATTGATCCCTTAGTTTGTGTCCAGCAGCATTCGCATTTGTTTTTTTTGTTCAAACTTTTTTCAGTGATCACTGCCCAACAGAAGGTAAGAGAAGTAACTTATTCATTGATAACTTCTTTTTTCCGATTTTTTTAATTGATCACCAGCAACACAGCATGCTGCCGAGAGATGTTGGTCATGACAGCTTTTACTGAGTAACTAATCAGACCTGTTTGTATTACTATCGCTTCTGTTAGTAATAGCAGTAATAGTTGTAGCATCTTAGGTATCAAGACAAATATATTGTGAGTCATGATGTTTTCAATAATGGAAGCATGGATTTCTACTGGGGGAGGGGGCAAACAGGATATTTGCTCCCCTCTCCCTGGATCAGGCCTCCGCACAGATGTTGAGAGGGTTCAAAGTTTGAACCTTATAATCAATAGTCAATCAAGGATAATGGTGTAGTACTCTTGTTTCATGTAAACCAGAATTAATGTTCTTGTTTAAAAAGACCAGTATTATTTGCTGTTACCCGCTCCATCGTGTCATTCCAGGATTAAGTCACACGTCACCATAAACGGTGACATCTGGATCAAACAGTGGGTGATTCTTGCTTACGCTACAAATGGTGTCAAGTGCAGCACCTTCTCCACTTGGAGAATGTTCGTTGTGTAACGGGATTGCAACTGAGATACATTCCAAATTTTGATCAAGAAATAAATGCATTTGACCCAACTTGGAAATATGGCAGCAGATACCCTCGAATGGAGGTAATTGAATGTTGAAATCATTGTCACCTTCATTGAACAACCGTAGTCACCAAAGGTGGCAAAGGGTTCTATCCTTTTATTTTATGTGTGTGTATTTGGTTGTGTGTTCTAGTGCCTCTGGCCATACTGTTTTGTCTACAGACTTGAAAATTGGCATGAGTAAACCTCTTCTAAAAATGTTTTTAATTTTTGAGAAAAAGGCTTTTTCAAACTTTTTGGGGCCTTATTTTGACGAGTTTATTAATGACATCTAGATTATCCAAAATCTGAATGATTTTTTTAAAAATTCATTTTAGATGTTTTCCAGTGTCATAAATAGAATTTACTCTTACCCTTTCGACGGAATTTTCTCGCACGACTCCAAATTTTGAGGCTACGGTTGTTCAATTGTTGACAGCAAGTTTTCATCATCTTTATTACAAGTAAAACTAAGAGACGATACGAAGGGAACATTATTTTAATAAAGTATTGTAGTACAAATGTCACTTGAGACTGTGATGGTAGCTGTTGGTAGCAACCAGGATTTGCAATATAATGAGTGACCAGCTCAAAAAGAATCCTTTTAATCTTATTTTTATGAAGAGATGAAACACCATGTCTATGTTTCTGGCATTGACGCAGATTATAATCTTTTTCTAGTGGACAGAACCCAGTTTGAGTGAATGCATAATATATAAGCATACTTGATTGCTTATATACATCTACTCATAGAAATTGTGTAGCCAATAGAATCTGTTCATATGATAGAATATACGTATATTTATACATAAGATAAAAATGATAAATATACGAGCGTGTGTATATGTATCAATGTATAAAGTAGATGTTTATTCAAAGAAAGTGCTCGATACTATTGGTAGAGCACTTACAAAAGGAGTAAAGATTTTTTCAATGGTTTATGATGGATAATACATTCTGTTTCCCTTAGAAAAGATTTCCTAATGAAACATTCATTTGAGATTGTTTTTCAAGTGAAACAGAATGTACAATCTGAGACAGACCATTGAAAAACTCTTTGCTCATTATATATATATATATATATATATATATATATATATATATATATGTACTGATGGAAAATGAAATCACAACACCCTGAATATGTGTTTCAATTAATTTACAGGTAACATTGTTGGATTACAGTTAATGATCCCATATACAGATCAACATATGTGCACAGGTTAAAAACTAAGGGGTGCATCAACAATACTAAGACCCCTGTATTGATACATTGTATATTATTCTTTAACACTGACCATGGACTAAAAGAGGATATAGCGTCTATTATTACAGGGATCTGAGTATTGTTGATGTATCCCTCATTTTGAAACCTGCGCACATATATTGATTTTTCTGTAGGATCATTTACTGTAATCTAGCTACGTTACCTGTAAATTTATCTTGAGTAAATTGAAACGTATATTTAGTGTTTTTTATTCCATCAGGGTAAGTTTGTATAGACATATATATTTATGGGTGTGTTTACTATAGTAAATTATAAGCAACCTGTACATTTGCTTTATAAGCATATGTATATATATATTTATATATATGCATATATATGAGTGATACTTATAAAGACATTACTACAAAACTAGGGGATTCTTGTCATCATGGTTGTCTGCTAGTAATGTTTGATGCCTAATCTGTCCATTTCTGTTTCTAGTAATTTCACCATACCCTGAAAAAGAAAATATACAAAAATTTGTAAGATAAATGCATATTGGGGGGTTCTATTTTTAATGTAACTTCAAACTAAATTGGTCACTGGTTTGGGACCACTTGTTTTTTTAAAAATTCAAACTTTTTAGTGATCCGATAAAAAGCAAGAGAAATAACTCATTCATTGACCACCTCTTATTCAAATTTTCTGACCAACTGGTTCTGTAACACCTACTCACATTTGAAATTGACAAGACTGGTTGGTTTCATGTCAATGCCTTTGATCTTGCCAATATGATGAATTTCCTTTGTATGTAACCTTGTATCACTGTCCAAAGAATCATAGTTGGGTAGGTGGGTTAATAAAGTCTATGGTGACAGAACAGGGGTATAGTGACAAAAATGAAGCAACTAGGCCACGATGATTCATTTTTTGACAGAAGTTACTGTATCATGTTTTTTGTTATATAATAAATGCCCAAGTTGGCAAAAAATTTTTCAATACATCATTTTTGTCTAACTTCAGGCGGGAGAGGGGCATTGATGAAATATACTGGGAAAAGAAACTCCCTATTGGAAAATGGTAAGAACTCTATCATTCACTGGTCGATCATAGTCAAACTACCTTTATTTTCTACTAAAATGTTTCGCAAAAATAGAGCAATATTTACAAAAGTTATATTCAGTTTCTGATAGGAAATTAATTCTCCCCCAGCCTGTATACTCTGGAGTGGAAGTCTGAATGAACACGGCCTACAAAGGCTCCAGATGAGAAAAGTAAGAGAATTGATATTTTGTTGGCTATCTTTTTTCTTTTTAATATGACCTCGATTACACTGGCTGAATTGACCAGGTTGGCTCATGATAATGAAACTAACTTACCCAGCAGAGAGGATACACACTCAGTCATAATAACACACAATAAATTGCTCTACCACATGACCAGGTTAAAAAATTGTTTGGCAATCCTTGTGCTTGTGCATCAGGTACCGCCATTTTGAATTCAGCCATTTTTAATGGTTGAAAGAGGCTAGAATTTTACCATTGTTCAAATAACGTTATTCTCCATCTAAAAATATTGGTAACTCTAGAGCCAATACAGTATGTAGTTAGGGTTAGTGTTGGTAGGTAGAGGTAGGGTTAGTAGTTACGTTTAGGGTTAGGGTTAGTAGTTAGGTTTGGGGTTAGTATTTCTAATTTCCCACCTATTTATTGGTGTTATTTTGTTACCTAGAAATTAAATCTATCCAATAGCCATTTTTAAAAAGATATAGCCATACTTAGCTATTCAAAACTGGTTGAATCCAAAATGGTGGTACTTAATGCATTAGTGCAAGAATAGCCAATTGCTTGACAATCGGGGACTAAAAAGGAGCCATGTTTTCTATTTCAAGAAATTAGTACTTACCCTTTTCTCCATTGACACAGCCATTCCATATGCTGTTCGGCCAATCTGAAAAATAATAATGATTAACCATTATCAATTTTTAACAAGCGATTCTTTCATCTTAATAGAATCACCAGAGACACGATCACCAAACTGACCAAACAACAAAAAAACACAAGCTAGGTATTCTTTCCTTTTTCACTCATCTAACTGTCTGCTTCAATACTCCTGGTCACATTTTTTCGGCACGAAACCTTGAAATTCAAAAGAATCAGGTTTTTTTTCTATTTCTTTCAGATTCATCTTTTTTCACTTGCTCTCAGGGTGCAACTCAACGTACAATAATAAGCCATAGTGAAAATGGACCTACATATTTTGCCAGAACTACCGTGATGTGGCATGGTGACATTCAAACATTTGTGGAAAAGTAAAGAGAGAGTAACTGAGAGAGAGAGAGAGAGAGAGAGAATATATGGTAGAATTTTTATTCTCTTCTGAATGAAATTTACAACTTTTTTTGTCTAAGTGGTTTTATAACACCCGATCCTTCAAAACTAACAATTGCAGTCGGTCGGTACCTTAGATCTTGTCAAGTCACGTATTGCTATTTGTAACCTTATATTACTGGTCCAAATAGTTGGGATAGGGTAGGTGGATTAGTAAAGTCTTAGGCGACCAAGAAATAAAATCTTGCATATAAAGTAAAGATATTGTGAGAAAAATGGAGCAAATAAGCTACAGTGATTCATTTTTAGGCAGAAATGACTATATCTTAGTTGATTTTCATCGCAACAACTCAGACTGTCATTTAACGGCTGTTAGTAGACAGTGAGGATTGGAAATAAAGGACAAGCTCTCAGTGAGACTTGAATTCACACCCCTTTTGCTTTGGGAAACCTGTTATTTGTATTAGCTGCTCTACCGCTCAAGCTACGAGAACATAAAGGCTGTCAGAAGATCAAATCTGATAGTATAGAATTACCTTTTTTTACCTCAATTGCTTGGTGCCATATTTGTTATTGTTTTTAGTTACACTAGATCAAAATACTAGAAATCATCAACCCGATATGTCAACATAAGTTTCTTTCAGTTTTGTAGTTGGTCAGGCTGGCTATATATATATATATATATATATATATATATATATGATGCATACAGGTAACACCAATGGAGTTAGAGGGCTGAAAATTTAAACATTAACTCCTTGATATGTATTTTTATTCTTTCTACAACCCCACCCACTTACCCTACCCATACTTTTAGGGGTTCAGTTTGCAATATTAGGCTAAATTGATCCTTTAGTTTGTGTTCACTTGTTTCTTGGGAAATCCATACTTTTTTAATGATCACAGTCCAACAAAAGGTGAGAGAAGTAACTTACACATTGATCACCCCTCTTTCAATTTTTCTAATTGATTACCCCAAACATGGCATGCCTGTCAATAGACATTGGTCGAGTGACTGTCTCTATTAAGTGACTAACCAGAATTGTTACTAATAATGATTGAATTCCGTTTTTCCATCATCCTGTGATCCGAAACTATGTTGGATTATCAAATTTACCTGACCAATGGAGCATGAATGTCCGCTAACACTTTTCCAGGGGGGGGTGCGCAAAAGGGGATATTTTCAGGTGAAGGATTTATCCGGAATTAAATAATAGTTCGGCACCATTATCCTTTATTGACTATAGGGTTTTAACCCCCCCCCCCCCCCTCTGCGGGTTTGGTGAGAAGACCTGATTGGGGAAGGGGGGGGGAGACAAATAGCCTGCTTGAATCCCCATTTTCCTGAAAATTTAGACTTTTCAGAGATCACTGCCTACCAAACGGCGAGAGAAGTAACTTATTCATTGATCATCCATTTTCTTGATTTTTTTATTGATCACCCCCAACACAACGTGCTGCAAAGACGTTGGTCACTTGACAGTTTGTATTGAATGACCAAACAGACCTATTTCAAAATCTTATTACCTTGTTGAGGAGAGTAAGGTCAGCGTTGTATTCCAGAAGTAATTCCAACAGTGGCTGATGACCGTTGATGACCGCTATCATCAAACTGGTCTTCCCGTCAGAGTCCTTGGCATTGATACTAGCCCCACACCGAAGTAAAGTGAGGGCCACTTGTCGGTTACCATGGACAGAGGCTGAAACAAAATCAACAGTAATACAAAATTATAGGTTATTATCCACTGGTTGTTACCAATAATTTAATTTCTTTTTTTTAAAAGGTTTTTCTTTACAATATTCATTTTCTTGAATTCAATGATTTTGATAATTACAAATGAATGTTAGAATGAAGATCAAATATGACAGCATTGCATATCTAGTGTTTATATCATGTATTCAAGAGATTCTGAGGAAAAAAAAATCAAGTTTGGCAGCTTCAGGGTTAAATTTAACTCTGAATGTAACTATTTCAGCTACAACACCAAATTTTAAAAAAACAAAGTTTTTTTTCCCCTTATTCATTGAAGGAAGTTTGTGCGCAAAATTCCAAGTTTCTATTATGGATGATTAGGCTTGGAAAGTGTAAAGAAGAAAGAAAAAGAAAAAGAAAAACAATTATAGTGAAGATTAAAAAAAAGATAGGAAAAGTGATAAATCCCAATCAAAAGAATCTATTTAGTGACACCAGATAATTCAATCTAGCTTTCAATTTTCTCTTTCTCTCCTTATTTCCATCTCTTTCTTTCCCTCTTTCTTTCTTCCTTTCTCTAATTGATGATGTAGGAATAGAATCTGTCTATCTCTTTTCTCTCCTCTCTCTATCCATCATCTCAAACTTTTCACTTTTAAGTATCAACCGGAAGTCTGAATTTGTTGTTGTTGTTAGGTCAGAAAAATAAAGTCAACTCAGTTCAGAGTTTGACTAAATTTATAACTTTTTTTGCTTATATATATATATTTATACATGCACATTTCTGTGTTGATATAAACACACATTTACACACACAATATATATATATATATATATATATATATATATATATATATATATATATATATATATATATATATAATGTGTACTTTAGAGAGTAAGACAGACTCGGGAGTGAAGTTTTTGGTGGTATATGTCAATAGTCCATACATGTTTCGGGATTCTTCCCATCATCAGTGGTGTGTGCTGTGTGAGTGTGTATTAAAATGTACCAT
This sequence comes from Thysanoteuthis rhombus, assembly GCA_963457665.1. Classification (NCBI taxonomy): domain Eukaryota; kingdom Metazoa; phylum Mollusca; class Cephalopoda; order Oegopsida; family Thysanoteuthidae; genus Thysanoteuthis; species Thysanoteuthis major. The sequence continues at coordinate 8,817,922 of OY735219.1, read as the reverse complement.
GTGGAACCAGAGTCCACTGCCAGGGGCTATGCATTGTGGATAAGTTTTGTTGTCAGGGCTACTAGAGGCCTCCTGCTGAATGTAAGAATGACCAGCAGGTATTGGGATTTTGGTAAAGCAGCAGCAGTTGGTCTTGGGGAGGGCAGAGTGTGTCAAGGTAGGGGGTAGTGTTGTGGAGGTGGATTTTTTGGTATGTTTGGGATAGTGTAGAAGGAGGGGTGGTGGGGTCAAGGAGCTACATAGGTATCAACCTTAAAAGTTACTGAAAATGTTTTGGCTATGATTTGGACAGGAGTTATAACAAGCTAAGGTGAAGTTTTTCCTATGGGTCTGGGTGACTTTGAAGCTTCCATTATTGAATGTGTCTTAGATGTGGGAGTGAGGATATTAATGATAGGAGTTGTGTATATTAGGGTTCTGCGTGGTGAGGGTTGTTCAGTTTAGTATTTAATCCATTAGGATATAGGGTTTTTGAGTTTGTTGATCCACATGTCTTCGTGTTTTTCTAGAACTATAGTTATGTCAATTGGAGTATTATATATATATATAATTTGTATAAGTAACCATTAGATCAGGAAAATGTGCATCTCCAGGGGTAAACAGTTATATAATTTCATGGTATTGATAATTTTGTCAAAATTATTAGTAAGAGTGCTTGATGACTGTTTATAGTAAAAGATATGCATACTTATACATGATTATAAATTGCATTATATTATATTGAAACTTATTTGAAATGATCTCTTGTTATTGCACTATTAATGCATCACTCAACCAAGACAATGTAAATAGAAAAACAATCAAAGAAAATGGGGCTGCTGCAGGAATCATTTCAATAAAGTTTCTATGAAATATAATGCATTTTTCAATCATTCTGTCAGATCCCATATATCCATTTCCCAATACATACTTATACATACAAATTTCAGATTTCAAAGCAAATATAGTGGAAAACATAAAACTTCCAAAAAAGATCTCTATATGGTATATTTCTATGTCTGGGACATCTCTTCAGGAGAAAGGATCCATTTTACTGAAAAGATGTTCTAGACATTGAAAAATACCATATAGAGATTTTTTGGAAGTTTTTTTGCTCTTTACTATATATATATATATATATATATATATATATATATGTATACATACATACATACATATATGTGTGTCTGCCAGAAAATTCTTGTCTAACCTTCAACCTATAGGCCTTGTTGCTATCTGCACCACCTTGGTGGACCATAGCATGTGACCCCTTGTTTTAAAGGGTGGGGTCAGCTATGGAATACCCCACTTCACCTACCAACTTTAGACCTGAAAAGGCATGGAAAACACAAATATTGTCAGTATCAAACCAGTTCTGCAATGCGAATGTTTGGGGACCCCTGTTGAAACAAAAACTCTGTATTAGCGCCAATCACTCACCACATCTTAGTAATGGTGTCCAGCCGGCATTTTTATCTACTATGTTGATCTCTGCACCATTTTTCACCATCCATTCAATCAACGCACAGTTAGAGCTGTCGACAGCATAATGAAGTGGACTGGCCCCACCACGATCAAAATCCACGTAGGTAGCATCGTGATCTCGTAAACATTTGACAGCTTCTAGTTGTCCATGAATGCAGGCCTGCATTAGACTAAACAGACAAAAGCAGGGTTTAAGATTTGTGCCTGACAGGTAATGAATTAGGAGTATAATAAAAATGAACAGAAACAAGAATTAGTTGAGTTGATATTTGTATCAGGGTTGCTAGATTCAAACAGGAGGGGAGATAATCCCAACTTGATTTTGTAGACTTACCTAAACAGGCGCATTTTAATAGCATCAAATTTAGAAATTGAGCAGCAAATATGGAGGCAGAGGTTCAGTAGTAGCCCTTTGAGACACGGGAGAAAATTTTTCGAAAATCATGCGTATAGAAATGGTTTTGATTTTGAAACCTTAAACTTCACATCAAATGAAGAGATGTTGCTGTAACTAGAGGGGTAGTCATTAAACTTCAATTTCTCATGGAACCCTTTTCAATGAATAATTTTGTAGGAAAACCTTTGAAAAAAAAACTACTTTCCCTTCTACATATGTATATATTTACATATGTATGTTACTATTGGATCTTGGCCTTGTTCATGGAATTCTCTGAATGTTTATAAACCCAAAAGAGACATAGACATATGGATAACTACCGACTGAACAGTGTCCGTGTCATGTAAATAACCAAGATGTTTTTTTAATTTTAACTTGATTGTTAAAAACAAGTATTTGGACTTTGGTTACGAGTCATAATGTTTGGGAACAGACTAAACAATTTTCACACAAGATAAATAAAATAAAAAGTCGTACGTAAAAGCCATGTCACTTTGTTGGCTAGAACTCTTAGAAAGGTTACATGGAACCTTTCGATTCCTCAGAATACAGTATGAATACCACTGAACAAGAAGAACAAGAAGAACAAGAAGAACAAGAAGAATCCTCAGATCCATCTCCAAAAGGACTAATATGTTTGATTCATCCTTATTTAGTATTGTGGATTTTATACCTGCAAGATAGACTTTAAGAAGAGAGGGCTTTTTTTTTATTTTGATATGAAGTTATCATTTCTCTTCCCTTACCTAAGTAAATTAGAAATCATCAACCAAAACTGTCAACATAGGTTTCTTTAGTTTTCAAGTCAATCTGGCTTCTGTCTATGCATCTATGTAATTATAAGACATACAGGCTGCATCAATGGAGTTAGAGGGCTGATAATTCAAAAGTTTACACCAATTTACTCCATCATATCCAGAAATAAATCAATCTCCAAAATAGGTTTTTAGTGGGAGATTCAATTTACAATGTAAGTTTATACTACATTGATCCCATAGTTTGTGACTGGCAGCGTTCATGCTTGTTTTTTCTTCATAGATCAGACTTTTAGTGATTATCACCCAACAAAAGGCGAGAGAAGTAATAAATTCATTGATAACGCTTTTTATTCCAATTTTTCAATTGATCACTCCCAACACAGCATGTTGGTAACAGACACTGGTCACATGATGGTTTCTATTTAGTGACTAACCAGACTTGCATTTATAACATTAATACCAAGAGTACCACAGATTTTGTTTTTGCTAGACTGAACGCCAATTCTTCCAGTCATGGCCTCCAGTCAATGAGGGGCCAAAGTAAGACAAAGAAAGAAAGATCAAGGAGCCCTTTGCATTCAGGCCGATCAGCCAAGACTAGTATGAGGAGAGACAGATTTCCCACCGAGAGGAACAGAGCCACGTCAACCTGGGGCTGAGCTTGTAATCCAAGCATCTTCTTACTGTTTACCCCAGTATTGTTTTCTGTTCTTGAAATAAGTCGTCCTTTTCAGTCAATGCAAAAAATGAATGAGAGTTATTTTTCTACACACCATCTTTATGTAGATGCTTCGATAGGGGTATATGACAAGTTACACCCAACGTTTCACAACATATTTTGTTCATCCATGGCTTTTTTTTTCTCAGCTGCACCTGTACCCCCAGAAGTTTCTTTCCGAAGACTCAATACACTTTGATCTGGCCAACACAATACCATGGTAACACAATACAGTGACAAAATACAAAGTTTTATCAGAAATTAGTTTGAGCCTCTTGGAAAGAAAAAAGCTTGAAATGAAATTCAATGCATATAGATATTTATGAATGAATTTCTGCTTTTTGCAAAGCAAAAAAATACTTACGGCGTTTTTCCTGTTTCATCTTTGAAATCAATATTTGCATTGAAATTTATTAAAATTTTCTGGATGCTGAAATAAAAATCGATATATAAGATTAGAATTTACAAAAACTACAGTTATCCCTAGCCATTCGCATATTTATGGTTAAGTCTTGAATAATTTAATGGAAATATTTACTTGAGTTTTGCATCATTCAGTGGAAAATGCATCATATGAAATATGGTGCGCAGTATGAACAAAACGTAAAAAATTTCATAAAATCTTAAATGCATATACATCTATAATATAGTTTCTTCCATGGTGTTGATGAAAACGTCTGGAACTTGAAATCTATTAATTTTATCATAATGATCTCTGTGAAAAAATCGCAAAAAATTATCAACTAAAAGTTATTTTTGACAAACAGGCTAGTCAAACGGTATTTTAGACATTTTTTTCCAATTCTTTAAACTATAGTGTTATGAAAGTTATGGTTTTTCTTTAATTAATTGTATTTTTTTTACTTTATGATTTACTGTATTCATTTATTTGTACAATTACAATTTGGGAATGGTAAAGTGTTTGTTTATCAAAAGTTTATGGTACAAGATTTATGTTTTCTCGGGACCAAAAGGGTTTCGAGAATCAGCAAAAAATTATTCACAAATGTAGCGCATTCACCTACCCCTCCTTGAACCCCTGGCACCCGTGAATAGCAAGGGATAAGTGAATACAGATTTACCAGATTTGCCTATAAAGGAAGATAATAAAGACTCGGGTATTGGAATAGCATTGAATTTGAAAGTCTAGAGGCAGGGATTCATTACCAGCCTCTTGATGCTATCCTGCATACTACAAAACCCTTGTGTGGAAAAATAAACATTTTGTTTATTTTCTTCTCGCTTCTTGCATCAGGAACATCCTACTTCACAAAGACAAGGACAGTTGCAAAGAACTCCTGCAGGTTTCAAAACTCCAAAAACTGAATGCTTCCAGACATTTCTTGGAAAGAAAAAGCTAGACATGTACTTCTATACATATGTATATTCATGAATATGAATATATATATCCTTCGCTATTTACAGACATAGCACTCATTGGCAGGATTTCTTTCTGACTACTCCCTGTTATTTATGACAAATTTGTCTCTTTCATCCTGTCAAATCAAATTTGCTACACAAATCCCATTCTACATGACTTAATATACCCGGGCTTTCCTCATCATTTCCTCATCATTCCATAGTCAAAGGTCTATGCAGACCTCTGGCCACACCTGCAAGCATGTGTTTTCAAGCAGATCAAATTTCACTATGAGGATTAGGGGCATATATTTGCAAATCCGTGCTGCTACTTAGATTAGAAACAAAAATACCTCACATGTATACAAAAGACACTATCTATGCACCTTGATATACATGCATATTGCAGACTATGCAATACATAAATGCACTGACTGCTATGATGCAAAAAGATTGTGTAGCATCAATGTTTGAAAAGGTGTGGGACTGTAAACTATGAAAATCAGTATTTGAATCTCAAACATTCAGTCAGATTTGAACATCAAGAACCAAAGCTGGAGGCAAACTTGTTACAATATTGACCGCAAAGTCAGTCAGGGATATATTTTACAAGTATTCAAAAGTATTGTCTACTGGAAGGGGAAATACAGTGTATCAACAATCACCTAAGTTGGGAAAGGCATACTTTAGAGTCATTATTCAAAACTTCGGGAAAGGCATACTTTAGCCATTATTCAAAACCTTGGGAAAGGCATACTTTAGAGTCATTATTCAAAACCCTTTAACCCTTTCCTATTGAGCTCTAATTATAATGCCAAAAGCAAAATTGCTCCCATTTCAACCAGGAGGTGATATATATATATATATATATATATATATATATATATATATATATATATATATATATATATATATATATATATATATATATATATATGTGTATATATATATATATATATATATATATATATATATATGTGTATGTGTGTGTGTGTATGTACTCATCCTTTGCTTTATTAAAATCTAAAAGGTAAACAAAACGGAATTCATCCTTCCAGACGATACCATTCCAAAACTCTGTGTCTCATTTCAACTCCTTAACAATAGTTCTTGTAATAAAATAGGTTGATCTGAGTTGAAAGAGTGAATTCATCATTAGTTTTTGCATTGCGTATGTATCTTTTATTCAAGCCATCCTGAAGTAACTGGTTTTGATGTCATCATCATTGTTGAGACAAACGAAAATAGAGTCAAAACTCAATAGTAGCAGTTTGATAATATTTTCCAAAAGAGGAATTCAATGTTAACAAAAAAAAAAAACACTGAGAAAAAGTCATGGTATCAGTCTTTCTTTTCCCCTCTCTCTTTTATTCATGCTTTAAATTCAAACATCTTAAACTCAAATGTCTGATGAATTCGTGATAATAAAGTCAACTTTATTTGACAATATTAAAGCTCCAGAATAAATCATTGATAAAAATTGTACAGTATCTTTTATCTAACTTACCAGATTTAATCATCTGAAGATTTTGATATCATCTTGAAATATCAATCGAGAGAGACAGGGGGCAGTTTTGCTCAGATACAAAATTGTTGCACTGATACCTTTAATGACTTTTCTGGTTCTTCACTGATACAACATTTATGAGTTTTCATAATCCAAATTCAACTGCCAATAGGCATTTTTAGTTCTATTCCATTTCTCAATCTTGATTTAATGTCAGTCTTAATGAATATTCCTTCCATTTCAACATTTTTGAGTGACACAATATCTAGCCATTTTCATTGATTTTTATAGACTATATTGAAAAAAATCAGCCAGATAAAGCCAAAAAATGGCTATTTTCCAACATTGGCATGTGTGTTTGCATGTGTGTGAGTGGTATATGGTGCTCTGTATCCTCGGTGTGCCGTGTGCTATAGATGCACAAAGACTGTAAAATATTTTAGTGTCTATAAAAAGCAATGAACAGTTGAAGCCTTTTGACACTATATCGGGAAGGTAGTCCCGATTGTAGAAATTAGAAAATCAATTGAAAGCAGGATTTGGATTAGACACTCTTATCAATAGTTTGATTTTTAAAGACACTGAAATATTTTTTCACTTTGTGCATCCATAGCACACAGCACACCCAAGATACCATTGGTGTTTGTGTGTGCAAGTTCTTAGAAACTGACTTACTCTACATCTCCGTTTTTGGAAGCAGCCATAAGCGGACTCATGCCGTGCATGTCAGGAACATCTACTTTGACAGTCCTGAAAAATTCAAGTGATTTTCTGAAATTAATTCACACTCAACTAATGAAGAAATGATGTAAAAAAATGACTATAAAAATACCTACAAATATCCACACCTCATATAAATGAATCACAGTAAACTACACATGTACTACAGCTGAATGGCTGAAAAAACATATCTATAATTGTCTAAAAAATTATCTCGAATTATCTGAAAAAAAGTTATCTAAAATTATCTAAAAGAAATACCGGCATAAGATTTGGGCATTGTTGGTCCAAAATGGCCTTAGAGACCCCAAAAAACACTCATTAAAAAAAAAAAAAAAACTTTATAGATGGTGCCTAATGGTGTACTCATGTATATTTCTAAGGTTTTAGCCTCAATAATGTGATCAAGAGTGTTTGGATATGCAGAGCAAAAAGAGAAGAATCTATAGCCCATTTGGTTGGTTGGTCAAGCAGGCCACTGTGGTGTTGTGGTGATTCAATATCTCCATTCAAAATATATAAACCAATAAAAACAAACAAATAAACAAAAGAACTAAATCAACAGTGATCTCGTAACTTATCCCAAATGATTATGGTTGTAGTAAGCAGGAGCCAACTGATCCACCAGGATATCGGGAAATCTCCTGGTTGGCTATTTTGGGACCTTTTATTGACGGTAGAATAATTTGTTTTATGACTGATATTTTGATTCGTATAATATCTATATTATTCAATATTATTAAATAAAATAATTCAATTCCTTCACTAAATTTTGGGATTAGGTAGGCCCTTTTGCACGTATCTATCGATAGTGAGAGCAAAAAGTGTCTGATACATTTCAAAAGGTTAATTTTGACATAATCATACAGATCTAAAATTGACAGAAATTGGACCAAAGATTAAAGAATACAAAAATCAAAAAATATTGAAACAAGATCGAGCACTGAAAAGCAGTGACATTTAATGCTTTTTATCTTGGGTGTGCTATATGCTACAGATGCACAAAAAAGTGGAAAAAAATTTCAGTGTCTATGAAAAGCAACAGACAATAAAAGCCTTTATAGTGCAATGTAGGGAGGGTGTTCCTATTGTAAATCATCAAGTTTCACATCTTCGCTCATTTGATGTTCCAAACGGCGAACAAATAAGTAGAAATAAGAGAATTAATTAAAGAACAACAAAATTTTGATTGGACTCAATCACCCACTCATCATAGTGGCTAATTCAAATCCAGCTTTCCATTGATTCTCTAATTTCTATAATTGGGACGACCTTCCCTTTTTTGACAAAAAGGCTTCAAATGTCCATTGCTTTTTATAAACACCAAAATATTTTGACATTTTTGTGCATCCATAGCACACAGCACACCCAAGATACACTGTTGAAAAATTGTGTACAAAAAGAAATATTTGAAATTTGAAAAATATTCTTTAAACATCAAAATGGAGAATAATTTTAAATCACATTATCATGTTGCCGTAAGCAGGTCTGTTCAAAAGAAGCTGGATTTTTTCTCATGGAATTGCTAGTCTATCATCTAGATAATAAGACAAGAAAATGGAGGCAGATTGAAAAGAACATTTTGATAGGAAACTACATAAAGGCACCATGTACACTTGTTCCTTGAAAACTGAGACATTTTCAGTGATCACTGCACAACAAAAGGCAAGAAAAGTAACTTATTCATTGATCACTACTTTTTCCAATTTCATAACTGATCTTCCCTAGCATGGCATGCTGCCAAAAGATGGTTTGGATTCAGTGAATAGCCAGACATGTTATTCTCATAATTATAAGTATAATCATTAATTATTTGTTTATTCTAAGTGACTAATTTTTGTGCCCACATTAATTTCCTTTGTGCACTGGTTGCAAAATGTGTGCATAGGCTAATATAGGTAGAAGGAACTTTAATGTTAGGGTGTCTAATTCTTTTGATAATTTGGGGGGGACTCTCTTACTAATAATGCATATTTCACACAGTTGAAATAAACTTCATGGTGCATGCAAACTTACAACAACTGTGGATATATTTGGGATACTCAAAGTCAGCACAAGAATTCCAGGTACCAAAGGTGAGAGTCAAAAATTTGCGGAAAGGCTTCATGTACCTTAGGCAAGATTTTAAATTTGCATCTCCGGTTGTATTCTAACAACTATTTTTTACCAGTTTGAAGTGTGTCCCTAGGACATCTGAGCCCTAGGTAACCATTTACGTTCTTCGAATGGACAGACTGGCCTTGTGGACGCTAAACAATGAGATCACCAAATCAACTTGTACCATCAGTATCAGTATCAGAACCAGATTGCAAATGTAATAATTCTTTTCTCTAACCAACATAAGGTCTATCAGAGGGAGTAACTTTTTATGTGATGACTTTAATCTCAGCAGAGTCTAGCAGAGTTGTCAGATTTGGGAGGGAGATAATCTAAAGCTTATCTCCAAGACTTACCCAACAGAGGCATTAGAGTAGCATCGAATTTGAAAATCCAAGACTTGCTCAAAAGTCAAAATTCGACGCCATTCCAATACCTGTGTTGGGTGATTCTTGAAGAGAAAATCTGGATTATCACCTTCTGTGAGCCTAATCTGGCTTCCTTAAATCCAAGTCGTAAGGAGCATTTTAGAGGGTTATGTAAAGTTTCTCTCCAGACTGTTGTCCTCATCTTGCTTCATTTCTTGAACACAACGTTTTGATTGAACATCTTCATTATCTAATGAGTGAGCATATTCTGGGCAATCGCCGTCACTCTCATCTCAATGGTCGGAAGAATACCGATTTACCACCTGAAGAAGGCTGTAGAGTACAACAACCAAAACGCTGTGTTCAAGAAAAAAACATTACATAATAAAAATCCTTCATCTAAAAAATCAAGATAGAAATCATTTAAATAAGAATTGTTTGAACTTACCCCGTCTTAAGAATCGATTCTATTTCTTCCAGATCTTTGAGGCGTATAGCTCTATGAAGATTATCACCGTAAAGCGGTTCCTCTAAATTATAAAATGAATAAAAGAACAAATTCATGAACAAAGGGCAATTTTAAATATATATACACTGTAGACCCATTATAATACAGAAGTTGGGGTTCATAATTTTGTACTACATTATAAATAAGTCTGCATTGTTACAAATTTTCCATTTTTACAAACCTCGAGTTTTCTTCTTTGTTGCATGAAGAATGCTGGGCATTATTTAAAATCGGTTTAAAGTTAATAATCTAAGAGAATCATTTACTGTATATATGTAATGTATAGTGGTAGAGCCAGGGAGGATGGTGGTGATCCAGACCCCCCAAACCTTTTTAAGAACAGCCATTGTGATTAGTGCAGAAATAGAGATTTGCGGTAGGGGTAAGGTGAGGCTAGTCCAGTAGGGAGACAGAGATGAATACAAGAAAATTTCAAAATCATGGCACATTACCAAAAGTTACATTTGAATAAAACAGATAACATATGTCGAGAATTTTGACAAAGAGCTGACAAATGAGAGAAGAGAAAGTGAGAGAAAAAAAAGAGATTCGAGAGTATTGGCCAAGGAGACGTATTAGACGAAAACATTTCAGTAGTCAATAAATGAAACTCCTTGCTTCTTTTCCCACTTATCTGTTGTTGCTGACAAGATTGGGATCAAAGAGAATCTAACGATGGAACCATTAGATTGGCCGCTCTGTAGAGGAAGCGGGGCAAATATACAGAACACCGATCAAGGCACCGTTTTATACTTTTTTAATACTTGACAAATGGAAATCTGTTTCTTGATCATTTTTTTTTTCCATATTTGTTTTTAATATACACTCTCTCCTTGATGGTAAAAATAGCTGATTTTCTAAAGTCATTTGTTGATCATTACATGACAACTACTTTTGAAAAATTAGATACATTTTATTTATAAGTGAGTTGAGTGGGGCAAATAAGGGGTCCAGACCCCTCACCCTTTTACTTTTTCAGGAATGACCCTGCATGCAGGAATAAAGAGAAGAACATGGGGTGAGGTCAGCCCTGTGGGAAGACAGAAATGAATATAAAAAGATTTATGGCATCAGAAGGTAACATGTTCGCAAATTTTGACAAATAGCCATCAAATGAGAATGGAGAAAGTGAGAAAAGAAAAAGTCAAGAGTATTGGCCAAGGAAATGAATTCAACAAAAACATTTCAGTAGTCAATAAATGAAACTCATCATTCCGTTTCCCCTCTCAACTGTCACAAAAAAGATTGAGATCAAACAAAATCTAATGATAAAACCATTTAATTGGCAACTCTGTGGTGGAAGTGGTGCAAATATGCAGGACACATTCAAGGGTCGAAATGCTTGGAATTTAACATTGATGGGCCCAGTGCATAACAGATCTTTGGGGTCTTTCTTTTTTTTTGTAATTAGTTAGTATTTTGAGAGCCAAATTTAACGTTTTGAAAATAGGGACCCATGCTCAAAACACATTCTCATTGATTCCCCGTTATATCAAGCTGCATTGTAACGGGTCTTCAGTGTATGATATATATTTGTGCATGAGTATGTATGTGAGTGTGTGTGTATTTATTCATACTTTGGCCGTTATCAGTCATGAATGACGATGAAAATACCAATCATTCGCTGCTATTATGAGAAAAAGACAATAATACAAAAGTCTTGGTACCCACTTCAGTCTCTTTCCTAGCAGCCATTTTTACACTCAATATTGAAATTATGCCAAGATAATTGGGAATAATAAAAAGACCAGGGGAGATTAGGATCGTACATTTCTCAAAATCATTACAGTAAATGTAGCATAAGCGAATACAAGAAGAACAGTGAGAAACCATGATTATCCAAACAAGACTGGAAGGGAGTATTTTGTTCAGATAATTGATTGTTTGGATAACAGATCCGATCATAAAAAAGAAAGTCATACTGAACACAATTATGGGACCTTGAGATCTTGTTCAGGCAATCTGAAATTCAGCTTTTCGAGGTTTCTCTGTATTAATCTATGTTTTGGTATCAATCAATATTTTGACTGGCAAAATTTTGAAATAAAAAGAATAAAAAACAAAAAAGTAACCAATGTAGAGCCTCAGATGATGAATAAAAGGCGTGAAGTTATTTCAATTGAAGAAATTGTCACAGAATTCAAAGATTATTGAGCACAATCATTTTTCTCTTACAAATAATGAAATAATGAAAATCTCCTCTTATGTTATTTCCCTTGTATGATGGACTAACCAACCGATACACACTGCGTATCATTATACAGGTATACCTCATCCTTACAAACTAGTTCGCTCCTAATGACAGTTCGTTAAGTGAGAGTTTGTAAAAGGCGGCATGATTATTAGTAGAAAGCAACGCATTAAATACTGTTACGTCTTGAGGTCAAAACACTCCGTCGGGATGCCTAGGAACTTATGTCAACAAATAAGCTCCAGGCTTTCCTCTACACAACTATGCAATTTCAACCAATCACACATGAAACAAAAGAGTAAAAAAATTCCCCTTCTTGGACTTCATCAATCAGGAGTGAGGAGAAGGGTTGTCCCATACATACATGCATTCAACTATTGTGGGCACAACATACAGAACTCTAAACATTACCACAAAGGTAAGTAAGAACATACAAACTTATCCTCTAACAACAGACATTTACATACAAAACTTGTAAGAGTGCTATTCACTTGTGAGCAACTTTCTACTGTGTCCTGATGGAATGAAAATGAGATTTTATATAATTTCCATTAAGTTTGAAATTTTATTTTAATGTTCGTAAAGCCAGGAGCTCGTAAAACAGGAGTTTGTAATATGAGGTGTAGCTGCAGTTAGATAAGACAAGACATTGAAAGGAAAACAAAACAGAGAACTTACTTCCTGTCATCACTTTTAATGGCTCGCACCATTCTGAGAATTTTGATTCACTTCTATGGAAGCGAATCCGAAATATATATTCCCTGCATGGCATCAGATTTTCCACAAGTACATCTTCACCGTATCCACTGGAATATAATATAGAACACAATTAACAGAAAAAAATTTCATGGAAAACCATTTACAAGTACTGATACGAGAGTAGGGTCCTGAAGATAGGACAAAAAAGTGATTTCTCAGGAATTTTTTAGATGAAAATAATCCCTTACAAAATTTTTACTTTGAAATCTTTCCCCGAATACGGAGGAAGATTCTAAGCAAAAAAATTAGTCACATGGCAACACTGCACTCAGAGCTGACAGTTTTTAGCTGTTGAGATGATTGCATCATGTACTATGCTCATTCGAGCATCCACTCCTTTGTGTTGCATCAGCTATTTCATATTCCAATGTTATGAAACATTTATGTAATGAAACAGGTATGGACTTACAACAGGTTGAATTAAGGAGATCACTTCTACATCTATTGTAAAGTTGAAATGTTTCTGTAATTAGCAGTGGTGAACACAGCTAATGAATAAGCCAAACTGACACACCCCTAAAAATGAAAAACAACCACTAACTGTGCTAACTTTTATCGTATGAATTTAGCTTCAGTTCAGTTTTTTTTCAATCTAAAATCCTTAAATATAGACCTACAGAGTTGAAATTTCAATACGTAGTAGCTTAAGCTTTCCGAAAAGGTATAGCATACCAATGTCAGATGATGATCGAAGTGTACAGAGATAATTAAATGAACCGAAAAAATGGTAAAATAAGATGTCTCATACTATAACTGAAAAAATGGTAAAATAAGATGTCTCCTAGCGTAACCTAAAAAATGGTAAAATAAGATGTCTCATAGCGTAACCTAAAAAATGGTAAAATAAGATGTCTCCTAGCGTAACCTAAAAAATGGTAAAATAAGATGTCTGATAGTGTAACCTATAAAAATGGTTAAACAAGATGTCTGATAGTGTAACCGAAAAAATGGTAAAATAAGATGTCTCATAGCGTAACCTAAAAAATGGTAAAATAAGATGTCTCATAGCGTAACCTAAAAAATGGTAAAATAAGATGTCTCCTAGCGTAACCTAAAAAATGGTAAAATAAGATGTCTCATAGCGTAACCTGAAAAATGGTAAAATAAGATGTCTCATAGCGTAACCTAAAAAATGGTAAAATAAGATGTCTCATAGCGTAACCTAAAAAATGGTAAAATAAGATATCTCCTAGCATAACCTTAAAAAAATGGTAAAATAAGATGTCTCATAGCGTAACCTAAAAAATGGTAAAATAAGATGTCTCATAGCGTAACCTAAAAAATGGTAAAATAAGATGTCTCATAGCGTAACCTAAAAAATGGTAAAATAAGATGTCTCCTAGCATAACCTAAAAAATGGTAAAATAAGATGTCTCATAGCGTAACCTGAAAAATGGTAAAATAAGATGTCTCATAGCGTAACCTAAAAAATGGTAAAATAAGATGTCTCATAGCGTAACCTAAAAAATGGTAAAATAAGATATCTCCTAGCATAACCTAAAAAAATGGTAAAATAAGATGTCTCATAGCGTAACCTAAAAAATGGTAAAATAAGATGTCTCCTAGCGTAACCTAAAAAATGGTAAAATAAGATGTCTGATAGTGTAACGTATAAAAATGGTTAAACAAGATGTCTGATAGTGTAACCGAAAAAATAGTAAAATAAGATGTCTCATAGCGTAACCTAAAAAATGGTAAAATAAGATGTCTCATAGCGTAACCTAAAAAATGGTAAAATAAGATGTCTCCTAGCGTAACCTAAAAAATGGTAAAATAAGATGTCTCATAGCGTAACCTGAAAAATGGTAAAATAAGATGTCTCATAGCGTAACCTAAAAAATGGTAAAATAAGATATCTCATAGTGTAACCTAAAAAAATGGTAAAATAAGATGTCTCATTGTGTAACCTAAAAAATGGTAAAATAAGATATCTCCTAGCGTAACCTAAAAAAATGGTAAAATAAGATGTCTCCTAGCGTAACCTAAAAAATGGTAAAATAAGATATCTCCTAGCATAACCTAAAAAAATGGTAAAATAAGATGTCTCATAGCGTAACCTAAAAAATGGTAAAATAAGATGTCTCATAGCGTAACTTAAAAAAATGGTAAAATAAGATATCTCCTAGCATAACCTAAAAAAATGGTAAAATAAGATGTCTCATAGCGTAACCTAAAAAATGGTAAAATAAGATATCTCCTAGCATAACCTAAAAAAATGGTAAAATAAGATATCTCCTAGCGTAACATAAAAAATGGTAAAATAAGATATCTCCTAGCATAACCTAAAAAAATGGTAAAATAAGATGTCTCATAGCATAACCTAAAAAATGGTAAAATAAGATGTCTCATAGCGTAACCTAAAAAATGGTAAAATAAGGTGTCTCCCAGTATAACTAAAGAAAGCATATTTTACCAATAAAATAGTATTTTTAGCCGCTTGCTAAATGCATTAAGTCATTATTTTATTTATGATTGATCTTTCTTCCAAGGGAATACTTAAAAAGTTCTGTATTGTTATTCATTTGTTGGACTCCTCAATGTCTTTGGCCCTACACTGTGGCGTAGTTTGCATACAGGATAATCCGGAGAGGAGTTTGACCCTACAACAGCCAGGGTGAGGGTGGTGGGGATATTTCCATTCACATATTCAAACACCTCATATCAGCTCTGTTAGCAACTACATTGTTAAGTATACGATTGACAACAAGGTGACCCACTGAATTCACAACAATATCCTCCCCCCGCCCCCGGGACAAATTTACAGCTCGGCCAATTAATAATCTCATAAGAGCAGGTGATATTGGATTTCTGCCAACTGTAATGGCAAATAAGCAAGTGGAAAAAAAAAAAAAAAAATGTAAGTAGTGCCCTTACGCTGGCTACTGCTTCAGCCGTCCCTCTTCGGACTCCACAAATCATACTACTACTTACACGGCCCGTTTGCAATGGGTGAATTAAACTTGGAAATGTCATGCATCCAAAATTACCCACTTGACCCGGCACTATTTTACCCATACCTGAGGTTGGAAGGAGATGGATTCATTCCTTTTCCAAGGGTGTAGCTTGAAATGAACTCAAACTGTTCCAGCTGGAGTTCAAATTTGGCCTGCCACGTCCGTTCTCCGTGCCATCAGCCGCTCAACCACTACGGACATCCTTACGACTTACACATGCAAATAAGACTCGGAGGTGACAAGCGCCCGAAGAGGAATCGTTCACTCTACCCCGTCTTATCTTACCCATAGACAGGAAGAGATGATGGATCCATGCCTTTCCATAGGGCATTAGTAAACTTGAACAGTCCCTGCCTGAGTTTGAACTCAGTTCGCCAAGTCCATTCTTTGTGCCTTTACCAGTTCAGCCAGCCCGCAACTCCTTGAAATGTCAAGCAAGCGAAAAAAAAAATTAAATTTCTTGATAACTTACGTGTACACTGTCTCCCATGCAGTACCATCATCAATGGACATTTTCTGAATGAGGGTGTACACTTTCTCTGTATCACTGAGAACCGCATATTTGTAGTCCAGTAAAGAATCAGCCCAGGTCAGGTGCAGAGAATGGTGGTCGGTGGCTAAAACTTCTGGGGGACCAGCATTCCCGATAGCTACATCTATGTAATAATAAAGAAGTAAAGTGTGAATGTATTTTTGTACACTTATAAGTCCAGAACTACGCATCACAAAGAAAAAACAAAGGCATATTCGAAATCAGCAGGTCTCAATTCACTTACAGCACATTTACATTTTTAGGTCAAATTTGGCAATAATAAAAAATTGTCAATTTGTATGAGGTCGACATTCACTCACATCCAAGAAAGTCAACCTAAAGATCTTTTCATCTGAAATTTTCCACCCAACTGTAATAGTTGGGCCTGTAGAACCATATCAACATTAATATGGAAGGTTATTGTACCATTCATTTTGACTCTACATATGTTGGGGGGGGGGAGACAAATGTTTTTTTAAATCTTTTTTTTTCAAATTTTATCAAATTTTCAACAAAGAACGGTAACTCTGTTTTAACTCAGAAACCGTTTCTGGCTGTCTTTCATGTTTATATATAACTAGCATAGGACCCATAAAAAATGAGGTATTTGCTGTATTATGGTAACGTAACAACAAATATACAGAATTTGGATCCTTACGTAAATTCAAACCAAAAGTTACTGAGCAAAAAAAGGAACCATGTTAGTTTTAGTTCTTGTGTTTTATTGGTTTTTAGATTTGCAGCAATAAGAAGAAAAGATATATTACTGATTTTTAGCTACAAAAAGTGGGGGTTTCATTATATTTGAGGTCACAGTGTATCCAAGTGAATATGGAGATGAATACTAAATTAATGAAATCAATTATTAAATGAATATTTAGTAATTGCAGCTTATTGTATGCTTTCTCAACCCATCAGTTATTTGCTTTGTCAAAGTGTTCTAGGATTTCCGGTGATGTTTTTCGTTTTATTTTTTTTAATTAGGCTGTATGTGTAACGACTTTCACTCCTTTGTTATTTGTCCTCCACTCATCTGACTGACTAACAATATCATCATCAGTCTTCTAACGTCCGTCGTTGGACATAGACCTTCCCCAGGATTCGCCACAATTATCTATTTCCTCAATTTGTCAACTTCGTCTCTCCATCTTGTGTTCTGTCAGCCTCGGTTTAGCATGTGATCTCTGGGGATCCATGTTGTGAGTCTTTGATGTCCATCAGTTGTCTTTCATTCTTGCAACATGGCCTGCCCATTGCCACAAGTTTTTTAATAATTTCTATGATGTCTCGTACTTCTGTTTTCTTCCTGATATACTGTGCTCTTTTCTGATCTCTCTATGTGAGGTTTAGCATGATTCTCTCATGCACATGTTGCATACTTCTCAGTTTGCAGGCCTGTCTCTTGGTTAGGTTCCATGTTTCAGCTCCATAAGTGACTATCTGGAGAATGCATTGGTTGTATACTCTTCTATTTAGGAGTATTGGGATCGTCTGGTTTTTGAAAGTTGAGCTTGCTCTGCCCAAGGCTTGCCATCCTGGAGTGATTCCTCGCTTGATTTCCTCCTCTTTTGAGGGTTTCATGGAGATTCGTTGTCCTAGGTAGATGTAGTGGTCTACTTTGCCGAATTTTGCATCTTCTATCTTGACAGTTATGTTATTGAGAATAAGACTAACAATATAGTATGTTTGAAATCCTGATTCATTTCATCCCGGAAGCAAAAGCTCATGTGTCTATCATCAGTACACAAACGTCTACGTCAGATGATTGAATCATGGCCACAGGAGTCTTCATTAATTTTGTATATTGGTTGGCAATAGTGCAACTTGCGAGCAGACATTTGCACAAAAAAAGTTACAGTGGTATTTTATATGTTTAGATTCTCCAAGGGGACAAAAGTGGAAGGGGACTTTTTTCTTTTTCTAGGAGTCAAAGTGAAGGAAAACTTTATACCCTTCAAGGGGTCAAAAGTGACAGGAAGCTTTTTCCCCTTCAAGGGATCAAAAGTGTGGGGGGAACTTCTATAGTGTCTAGGGGTTAAAAGTGAAAGGAAATTTTTTCTTCTTTCAAAGGATCAAAAGTATAGGGGAAACCTTTACTCCTTTGAAGGGTAAAAGTAAAGGGAAACTTTTTCCCCTTTTAGGGAGTTAAAATAGTAGGGAAAAACTCTCCTTCCCCTTTAATTTAAAAAAAACAACAGGTCTGCTTAGTTACTCATGATCACAATAGAGGCCCTCACATGAACAACATCTTTTGACAGCATGCCATGATAGGAGTGATCAGTTGAAAAACTGGAAAAAGGGATGATCAATTAATGAGTTTCTTCTTTTGCATTTTGATTGGGTAATGATCAATAAGAAGTTTGAATTTTCATAATGATCAATTTAGCATAAACATACATTGCAAATTCCCCCCCCCCACTAAAAACCTATTTGGGTGGGGGACAATCAAAAACAAAATAAAAATGTTTTTTTCATTGACATAATAAAGAGAAAATCTTATAATTTTCAACTCTTTAAGCTTCATTGATGCAGCATATGTGTGATACATAGATATATAGCCAGCCAGCCAGACCAACTTGAAAACTAAAGAAACCTATGTTGATAGTTTTGGTTGACGGTTTCTAACTGGATCAAATGTATGATCCATTCCCCATAATTGATACAATCAAATTTTTTTTTCTGACAATATAATATCGAATATGATATCACCTCATGTACCACATTAAGGATTTAGAGCAGGTCAATATTGGAACTGTGGTCTTGGGACAAGTCTAGGTAGTTGGAACTTCTATAATAAAAACTGACACAAAGTATTTCATTCCTAGCTGTCACTGTCATATGAGTAAATTACTTCAAAGAGTGAAATATTTCCTTGAATGATGGTAAAAACAAGGAATCTAAGTTTTGGAGTTAGTTCCTATTGTCCACATTGAAAACCACTGATGAAAGAGAATGTTATTCTGACAGAAAAAGCCGATAAAACAAAGCCCGGGGAAAGGAAAAACATGCTAAGGATTGGTAATGTAGCATGTCCAGTAGTGTTGACGCAATTATGCAAGAGTCCAAAGAGATTGCAACAATTCTTTTTTTCAAAAACCAAAAGAAAACTTTTTTAATAAGTGTTTAGTAGAGTACTTATGCGTATTTGCAAAGTTCTGGGCCAAAAGGTGTGTCTGCTGGCACTGAGGTTACAAGAGTCCAAAAAGACCCCATAAAATGCAACA
>OY735219.1:8658366-8793366 GCA_963457665.1 Thysanoteuthis rhombus | reverse complement strand
TTTTATCCGACCGATTTCGGGAGAGAATTCTGTAAGGAACCTCTCCAATCAAAATTTAATTATTTAATAAGTAACACTATACAGGGTCTGGTTAGTCACTCAATAGAAACTGTCAACGTATTTTTGCAACACGCTGTGTCGGGGTCAATCAATTATAAAAATTGGAAAAAGGAGTGATCAATTAATAAGTTACTTATTCATCGCCTTTTGTTGTGCAGCGGTCACTGAAATAATCTGAATAAAAACAAAACAAGCGGACATAAATTAAGGGACCGATTTAGCATAAACTAACATTGCAAACTGAACCCCCTCCAATAAAAGACAATTTAGGTGAGGGATCTTTTTAAAAAAACACAGAAGAAACGTTTTTTGTAGACAAAAAGGAGTAAATATTTAAAGTTTCAGCCATATAGCTCCATCGCTACGGCATGTACGCACGGTACATACATACATACATACATACATACATACATACATACATACGTAGCCAGCCGGACCGACTTGGAAACTGAAGAAATCTATGTTGACAGTTTTTGTGGACGGTTTCTAATAATTATTACACTAAACCACAATATCACAAAAATGACCAACCGAAATTACATCCACCAGTTGAAATAGGTGTGAGTATTTTAGAAATTTTTGCACTTACGTGGGAGGCACGTTTTTTTCCTTTTGGTAGATAATTTTCAAACTTGATAGAAATAGAGTTCACTGGGGTTTTTCTTTCTAAAGGGGAGTTCGCGCATAAAAGGGATCTTCATGTTATAAATGTCTCAAATATCAAGTATTGTGTATACAAATTGATTTTGTATATAACTTAATGGCAAAACATTAGAATAGTTCTTGTTAACATAGCTACTCATATAAATCCGTACAGGTTGAAGCATTTTCGATTTGCTCGAAGAAGCTTCTTTAGTTCAATCGAAATCAAATAGCAACGTATAAAAAATGACACTTTTATTGCTTCATAAGTTGATTACATACAAAATTAGTAGTTCTTGTTAAGATAGCCTCTCACAAATCAGTTGGGGCTTATTTTGAATTTATAAAAAAAATACAAAGTTTTTTGTTTATTCCTTGTTTTCTTTTGGGGGGTTTAATCAAGCCATTTTTTAAAGTTTTAAAGAGGATTTAAGATTAAAAAGTTGTTCTGTTCTTTTTCTAAATTTTAGGGAGAAATGCTACAGTTATCGAAGTAAATTCCATGTATTCTCTAAGTAGACTTACAGAAACCCATATAATATTTTTTTTTTTATTTATCAACCGGAAACATTATTTAAAAACTTCTCCACTATAAGTAAAATAAACACACGGCGCGCGCGCGCACGGACACACACACACACACACATAGCCACACACACACACACACACACACACACACACTCACACACACAGGTATGTTGAGAAAAGTAAAAAGACCTTATCATCGATAGTTCACAGTTGGCAGGTTGAAAGTTAAGTAAAAAAACTTATATAAATTGAATTTTTACCTGTCATTATTTCTCCGTGGAAACCAATTGAATGGTTCTCTTCCGGAACAAACAGCTCACCTGTATATATAGATGTGCGTGTGTGTGTGTATGTGAGGTAGGATCGAGTGAGGTGTATCTTCTATGTGTGTGTTTCTGTGTGTGTGTGTGTGTGTGTGTGTGTCTCTCTCTCTCTCTGTCTGTCTGTCTGTCTGGGTGTCGCTGTGTATATGGGTGTGTGCGCACGCGCGTGTCTCTGTAAATCTATCCCCGTGAGTGTGTCTCTGTATATGTGTGTGTGTGTGTGTCAATGTGTGTATATCTGTGTATGTATGTGTATGTATATATGTGTGTGCCTGCTAACTGCTACCTGTGCAATTCGATTTGCGTGCAGGTAGGGCCTCTGTGTATGAACGGACCGACCGACGGGACGGTAAAGTCACAAGCTGCTCTGTGAAGTAAAATTAACAATTTATACGTCGGGCAAGACAACAGTTGTTGTAATAACTACTACTAATAATAGTAGTAATCGTTGTAAAAGCTTTGTTTTAATATGTAGTCTCTCCAAGAATAGTCCTTTCTTAGTTGGTTTTAGTCTTTTTTTCCTTCTTGGTATAAGTCCTTTCCTTGTGCCTTGTATCCTAATGTCCAAGATGATCGCACCAACTTAGCAGTCGTAACCTTTGGTACTTTAGTATCTTCTTGTTTTTTGTTTTTTTTTTAGTTGTTTACCAGTAGTTTCAATGATCCAAGTGACAAGCTACTAAGCGCTTTTTGGTAGATTGTACTATTGATTTGTATTTCAGAATTATATCTCAAATCAATTAACCAAATTACGGAAGTTATTGAAAGTTCAAGAAAGAGTGATGTCTGACAACGACAAGGAATATTATTTCTTCAGAATTATCCAAATAATCGATCATAATGTAAGTTCTCTCCAGGTTACTAAAAAGAAACAAATGACGTTTTTTTGAATGAGTTACCTTGCTATAAAAAGTGACGCGTTGCTTTCAGAGATTGTAAAATGTAATGTACTAAAAGTTACTTGAGTCGATTAGTTACAAGAGTGGTGGTTAATAATAAATTAGTGCATTAATCAGGCTAACCAATACTTGGTGTTTTGTTTCAAGAGAAGTAAAGTTGGTCATGATTGTAAATAAAAATGTTTGTTAAAAAGTTGTTGAAAAAAAATACGATCGGTTTTTGGTTCTTGGTTCAAACTGCCTTCGAACGTGGAGAGAACAACAGATTTTTCAGTATTTCTCACGTTTCCGCGCTTGATTTTCCTCGTATGTTCACAGTTCGAATCCTACTACCAGCACCAATGTATTTTTTTTAATCACCGGCACTGAATACCTATTACAGTTGGTTCTGTCGACGTTTTCATGAATTTACGCAAGAAAATTGGATTTTTATTTTCACGAAGAAGGTGTGTTATTGTCATTTAAATTTTTTCCGTTGTTGTTTTAAAGTTCAAAGCCCAAAAGCAAGGTGCAATTGTACACGGCCTTTTTTTTTAAAATCTAAAACAAATTCCATTCATTTAAATATCTTTGGAGTTTTAATTTTTGGTTTTAAACGCAAACAAAAAACATAAAATATTCGTAAAAAAGAAGAATATTTTTGCTCATTCAAGAGATGATTTTAGATTCCTTGACTTAATTCAATTCAATATTTATGTCATCCAAAATCACAGTAATATCTTGAAGTTTCTATTTGTGCGGGGTTTCGGTGTAGTACGGTTAAGGTATTGCTGTGCAATTTAATGTAACTAAGTAAGCCGAAAAAAAAAACCCAATAACACCTGAGTTATAACTTGAGCAATGCAGTTTTGAACAGTACGAAAAATATGGAAACGATTTAACTAATTAAGGTATAATACCTGTACTTCGATATCTGTCTATTAAAAACTGACTGATAAGTGATGAAAAGATCTTTCTTTCGTTTTGACTGCATTTATTCAATCAATTCCTTTTTCTTCTGCTACCACCATTTTTTTTAGATGCGCTGGCATCTCTAGGATCGATTGTTATCACTGACTGACAAATCGAAATGTTAGTCAAGTTCCTTGTTCAGTGTTGTCAATATGTTTTTCATCTCTAAATGTTTTTAGTTGCATCTAGGTGTCAGAAATTGCTATTTAGATGCTTTTTAATAGGATAAAATATATATTTATTTAATTTACAGGAATAAAATAAGTAATATTTTAATAGATTAAGTGGTATTTCAACACAATAAAGTTACGTAATATTAACTTTCAGTATCTTATTATAATTTGCCAAAAGTTAGTTTGTCTGTCTTTATGTCTGTATGTATGTCTGTCTGTATGTATGTATGTATGTATGTACTAGCCTACCACAAAAAACTACTTGATATAAATCCATGACATTTGCTCTGAGTAATGATTTAATCCCCGGGAAGAGTTTTTAGAAAATTAGTTTTTGAAAACTACCCCCAAAATTCAATGGATTTTTTTTTTCACATTTAGAGGTTAAAATCAAAGAGTAGTTTTTTTTAGTTTTAGGGGTCGAAATCCAAGGGATTTTCTTTTTTATTTACTTTCAGAGGTCGAAATCGGGGGGAAGATTTTTTTTTTTCACTTTTAGAGGTGGGTTCTAAGTGAGAGGTGATTTTCCATTTCTTAGGGGTCAAAATGCAAGGGTATCTTGTCACTTTTATGAGTCAATATCGAAGGGGAAAATTACTTTCAGGGGTCAAAGTTGAGGGGCAAGATTTTTTACTCTTAAAGGTTAAAATCGGGGCGAAATGTTTTTCCTGATTAAGGGTCAAAATCGGAGAAAATTTGTTTTTACCTTTTTAGGGGCCAAAGTTGAGAGGAAATATTTTTTTCACTTTCAGGAGTCGAAATCCCAGGGATATTTTTTTTACTTTTAGGGGTCAAAATGGAGGAAAATCAAATGTTCCCTCTCGATTGTGACGATTGGGAAGGGGACGTTTATTTTCATTTTTAGAAGTAAAAAAACAAGTGGAAATGTTCAAAATCACGGGCTGAAATTTTTAGGGTTCAAGATTGAGGGGGAATGTTTACTTTAACTTTATGGAGTCAAAATAAAGTGGGAACTCTTCCCCTTTTTAACATTAAGATCTCTCTTTTTCAATGTCAATCCCCAACGCCCAATCTTTACAATTTGCCCAATTTTTACTATTTGCCCGATTTTCACAATTTGTCCTATTCTTTAACATAAACCTTCTCTTTTAAACTATAGTCCACTTTTCATTACATTACTCTCTTTTTCCTCAACATTACGCCCACGTTTTAACATTATTCCTCTCCTTCTTCCACCATTTTTCAACAGAGGACCCCCCTTTCTTTGCATCAGCAACACTGCCCTTGCTAGATCTTCACATAATAAAACTCGCATATCTATGGTCTAATTTTCAGGCTTGTTTCAACCTAGTTGAGCAACAATCAATATTTTCGCGCTAGTTTGACTGTCATGAAGCACTAGGTTCAAAGAAGAAATGCCTCAAGACGCCATAAATGGCAAAAACACACCAAAAAGATACTAAAAATGGCCAAAACACACCCTAAAAATGGCTTAAATTTTTAAGCACGCCTGCGGTTATTTAACTACGAGAAACCCGCTGGATTTAGCGCGAAAAGCGCTATATTGGCAATGCATTAATCACAAGCAGCTTCGAGGGTTCGAAATCAGTATCATAGAAATAGGGAGCCTTATTTAAGTACCCACCCTCTTTCTCTAGTAGAAACACTGAACACATACGGGGTAGGTCTGATTAGTCAATCAATGGAATCAGTCACGTGACCAATGACTTTTGGCAGCATATTGTGTTACGGGTGATCAATTAGAAAACTTGAAAAGGGGTTGCTCTATGAATTAGTTAGTCTTCTTTTGACGATCAGTAATCACAAAAAAGTTTTAATTAAAAAAAACAGTGTGAAGGCTGTCAGACACAAACTAAAAGATCAATTTAGCATAAACTTATATTGCAAACTGAGCCCTCAATAAAAACTTATTAATAGGTGAGAGATTTCCAAAAAACAAAAATACGTTGTTTTTTTGTCTAGACATAATAAGGAGCAAATGTTTAAATTTTCAGTCATCTAGCTCCACTGGTGAGGCCTATATGATACATACATATACAGCCATCCAGCCAGGCCAACTTGAAGACTGAAAAGACCTATGTTGACAGAATGGCATCCACGTCTTCAAGGCTCTTTTCTCCGTTTCAATATCTTTGGAGCCAATGTTGTGCTGTACGTTCGTCGACAGTCTCTTGGTCAAATATTTGATTGATATTACGGGCAGCTTTCGTAACTTTAAGCCTAATTTGAAGTTATACAAAAAAAAGACATGCCATGACATTTACATACTTAAATGTTATATTCTATGATTGTAGTTAAGTAATAGTTTTTTACATGATAAGCATCAAAGTTTGAAATAACGAAAACTGCAATCATTTTTTAACCAACGTAATAATTATTAGTTTGCCTATGTCGTCAAAAACTGGCAATAGTTTCATTAATTATACAGGATTAATAATCATAAATTCATTTTTTTTAACTTTTCAACAAACAAATTGAATCCTTTTTAAGGATTCTCGCCTGTCCCCTTTCCAGTGTTTACATTTGATGTGTGGAGAGTTGTGCTTCTATTTAAAGAAGTTTCACCTGTCCCCTTTCCACCTTCTTCTTTGGGTGGGTTGAGGTTGCTGTGTTGGTGAGGGTGGTGAGCTGCAGTGACTGTCCAGAGAAAAGGAAGGGTTTTAGTGGAAGTAGAACAAATAGCAATGGGCAGGCCATGTTGCAAGAATGACAGACAACTGATGGACATCACGACTCACTACATGGATCCCCAGAGATCACATGAAAAACTGAGGTCGACAGAATACAAGATGGAGAGATGAACTAGACAAATTCAGGAAATGCTGACTCCGCGACGCCCATGATAGAGAACAAGAGACTGAAAAGTAAACTTATTAGAGAAGAATAATGATTAAAAAATACAGAAAACATACCATAAATAGCTCTGGTTATTCACTCAATAGAAACCGTCACATGACCAACGTCTTTTGGCAACATGCCGTGTTAAGGGTGATCAACTGAAAAAAAAACGTGAATGCTGCTGGACACTAAAGATATCAGTTCAGTATAAACTTACATTGCAAATTCAACCCTGCAGTAAAAACGTATATAGAGGGGGAATTTTGAGTAGGAAAATGTTTTTTCAGACATAATAAGGAGTGAATGTTTACTCATTTGGCGCTGACTGAATGCATGATAAACACATAGCCAGCTAGATCAACCTGAAAAATGAAGAAACCTGCGTTGTCAGTTCATTTGACAGTTTTGATTGACGGTTTTGAACAAGAAAGTAGTGCCGGAAGGCGACATTATCAGAGGCAGATATTGATACCAACTAAAACCTGATCCTAAATACGCATGCTCGTTGGTTTGAGGGAAATATGATTTCCAATTTGGGGCTTGAGGTTTTTTAGTATAACTTGTTAAATTTACAAATACTTCAGAATTGTAGAAAATGTATTAATAAAAGAAATACACGCCTAATCCAAACCTCAAGAAAGAACATTTCTCGCAAACTAATGTTTCTATGCTTCTACTAATGATAAAACCTTTAAACAATGTAAAAACATAAGAATTTCAATAAGGCAGCAGATATTTGTCTGTGAAGTATTCAAAGTATTCGCCCGAAAATTCTCTACATAATTACTAATAATTTTTAGTTCTCAGACTGTTTCCGTGGCCGAATAGTCTCGGGTGCTTTGCTGGTCATTAATAGATTTTGGTATCAAATCCAGCAGGGTGAAGACATTTTTTTCCTTTTTCCTTGCTTTCGAGATCAGTGACGGATTAACCATTAGGTTGGGGAAGCTTTTCATTTCTTTCTTGCTTACAACTCTAGTGGTGGATTAACCATTAGGCCGAGTAAGCTTCTTCTTTCCTTATTTTGACGAACTCTGACTATTTAGTTTTGATAGTATGTTCAATGATCAGGAGAAAAACGAGTGACGTCATGCCTGAATAATAGTGACACAGTGACGAACACACAAAAAAACTGAAGACGAATTCACTCCCACTTCTATTGCCCAACTCATGTTGACTTGTTTTGGTAAGGTTAGGTAATCCCATATACAGGAACCTTTAATGAACGAGTTGAAATGGGATACATAGTTTTGGAATTATACTGTATAGAGAAAATAATCTTATCTAGTTAACTTTTTAGATTTTCATGAACCAAGGGACTTTGCCTTTATAGCAAGCCAAGCTTGTTATTCATTTTTTTTTCCGGTGTTGATTAAAACAGGAAAAGTCGATTCTGGGTCAAGTAATAACAACTTACTCAGTATTTTGAATGAAAAAAGAAAAAGCGTTCCGTATCTTGAGAGACTATTCCCCATTGAGTATGAAGTCCCGGTTTCTGTTCCGTGCATGGTCGAAACCAGGACTTTTTCCAACAACTTTTTTATGACCCCTTCCTCTGGCAGAAGATAAGTCCACTAAAAGGATTCCCCAACTCTAATCACATAGCTTAGAGTGTTCTCAATTAGCTGCTGAGTACTCAAGGAAATTTGTCCTACTGAAGAGTTTTCCACAATCTTCACTCATACAGGGAATCAAACCCTACGACCCGCGTGAGAGGCAGACGTGCTAACCATCACACTATCCGAGCGGACAACATTTCGAATACACAATGTTTATTCAAGTCGATTCCAAAACTAAGTTAATGGGATACTAGATTTATTACTGATTCAATTTTCAAAAATAGTTATCCATTAATCGGGAAAGAATTTTGCCTAGCATATTGCTGTTTTTTTTTTCCCTTTTACCTTTTTGAATTATAATAGCAGTTCCTTTCAGCTGGGGTGGTGACCCATTGGTGACCCACTGTCCAGCTGTTAATGAAAATGTGAGAAAGTTGCAATGGCGGTGAATAACAAATACACTTCGAAAGTAAATTAAGACCTAATAAATAATACGTAACCTACCAATTAAATCAAACTCCATTGGAAATAAATTGATTCCATTATTTTGATAATGTCTAGATTGAATAAAGAACCTTTATTCCCTCTAGACATTCAATAAAGGGCATTAAATCCATGAAAGGTAACCCATTTATTCCTAAAGTCGACCGATTTTCGTATAATCAGAAATGTTGTGTACATGAAAGTGCACCGAATTTCAAAGTTAAAATCACTGCAAATTATCAATAGCGACCCCTAAATTAAAACCGATATGCTAGCTCGTAAGTAGTCCCAGTAACGTCACTCCCCCATGAGCGCTGGAAAGTAGTCCCTTCACTATAACACTGTTCAGTTTAATGGTGGCAATATAAGTCTGATTACGAATTATCGAATCTGTATACTTAGAGACCTTGACCTGACCACAATGCATCTTCAAGTGTTGACCAGCGACGTAATGAACACTTAAGAACACCGACAGCCGCATGGGTCACCCCACGCTGATCCTCCTCCTCATCATCATCATCATTATCATCATCATCACAACAATATTAGCAACTCACAGGAATTTCAAGCAACACCAATGACGAACACACCGATTTTGGAACACCGAAATGCTAAAAACATTGAACAAATCAACTAAGAGGACAATCATCGCAATTATTAAATAAATCTTAATAGACATTGGCACAACAGCTGATAATTCTAACTCAATGACCCCACAGCGCGATAATCATAATCTGTAATTCCAACCAACTCTACCAATATCTCTGGAAACTAAAGTATTCAACAGAGATACTTGCAAAATCTTACAACGTATACTGATGGTTTAATTTCGGCTTAAACCTTACTAAATCCAGTGACGGCAGCCTTGTAGGACTCCTAGGTATCTGTCTGTAAACAGAAAGTAGATCCCCCCCCCAAAAAAAACTTACCAATTAAGAGCCATACTTTAAACTATAAAACCCAAAATTGACATCCTTTTCAAGAAAACATACGCCATTTTGAAGAAGCGCACGGACGTAGTACAGAGCAAGCTGTGAAAGCAGTCAATCACAGCTTTTCCCGAGTCACTTTTTCTACGGCTTGGTCCACTTTGATAACGTATTCGATGCTTCTCTAAAAATATGTTTCAATTCAAAAAGCGATTTTGTCCAATTTCTTCTTATTCAAGTAGCGATTTCTTTTCAACATTGTTGTTTCATGATTATCGTGTATTTGTTCTTTTGACCCTTTCACCCTTCTGTCACGCTGTCGCGCTGTTTCTTTGTTTTATTTACATTCATTAGTAAATAAACGATCACTGCCATCATCATCATCATCATCATCATCATCATCATCATCATCAGTTTTTATTGTCCATCGTTGGACAATGACCTTCTGCAAGATTCACCCCTCATCTCACTATCCTGGGCATCACGGAGCTAATACTTTCTGAACTTGTCTATTTCGTCACGCCATCTTACATTTGGCCGATCAGTTTCGCATGTGATCTCTGGGGATCCACGTTGTGAGTCGTTATGTCCATCAGTTGTCTGACATTCTTGCAACATGACCAGCCCATTGCCATTTTAGTTTTCTAGGGGATTCTGTGGTATCCCTGACCCCTGTTTTTTCTCTAATATACTGCGCTGTTTTCTGATCTTTCCACATGATGTTGAGCACGATTCCTTCATATGCACATTGGTTAATCTTTTGATAAGATTCCATCTTTCAGCTCCATAGGTGACTATCGGATGGATGCATTATTAACATAGCTCCCTACAATTTCACTTTGAGGACTCATCAATACTACCATAACACAAGCCAACTTAATTGTAGCAATATAGGTCTAAAAACCAATAAAGGAGTCAGTATAATTAATAACCATAACCTGACACAATAGCCCTGTATTTCTGAAGATTTTTTAAGGTGGACTTAATATAGGCCTATAGGCATATGTGGATTGACAACGAAGAAAATTGAGTGAAATTATATTTCATCCGAGAAAACAAAGTTGAAAAGAAATAGCTTTTTGAATTAGAAGAAATTGAGCAAAATCACTTTTGGAGTTGAAAATGAATTTCTAGAGAAGCATCGAATACGTTTATCGTGGTTAAAACCTTGTTATTATACCAACACATAAATCCTGTGACCTGACTTAACGCTTTGCATTCATACCAATGACGTTTAAAACTGGCGTACTATTCATTACGTGTACCACTATGATCTTCCAAAATCACAACACGCTGTTGAATATGTTACAATACTCACACGCGAATTAAACATCATCATCATCATCATCAGTCTTTTAACGTCCGTCGTTGGACATAGACCTTCCCCAGGATTCGTCACACTTCTTTATCAAGGGCGTTGCAGAGCCAGTATTTTCTAAATTTGTCAAGTTCATCTCTCCATTTTGTATCCTGTCAACCTCAGTTTCGCTTGTGATCTCTAGGGATCCATGTTGCGAGTCCTGATGTCCATCGGTTGTCTATCATTCTTGCAACATGACCAGCCCATTGCCATTTAACTTTTCTAATAGATTCTATGATGTCTCTGTTTAACAGCACGTATGCAATTCCTTTATCTATTACCTATAATGATAATTATAAAAAATAGTTTGTTGTAGCCGTGGAAATTTCACGTTGTATTTTGCAATTTAGGATTAGAATACCAATTCATATATTTTAATAACATAGTAAAAGAAAGCAGATAATTTTCATTTTCATGAAAAAAAAACAAAACAACACCCAGACAATATACCATGTTAAAAATATTCCTTTCTTTGGGTGGGGGATGCTGATCTTTTATGCTCGATTTCGCCCCCTTTGGTTCTCACGGTTTGTAAATATATGGCAGTTATACTTTTGATTCCTTTCTGCCCTTCTGGGCACTTCTGCCCTTCTGGGCCCTTCTGCCCTTCTGGGCACTTCTGCCCTTCCGGGTTTAAACCCTATAACTGAGTGTCAAATAAAGATATTTTCCATTTAATTTTATTTAATGAAGTATCATAAATCATTATTATGAATTTTTATGGCTGCTTTTTACATCCAGCTTAGATTTTTAAGTTGCTTTCTTTAAAACTGAATCAAAGTTACGATAGATCTTCTCTTTCACAGATTTATTTACTTTTTCGACGCCCATTTAAAACTTTCAAACTCCGCTGAAGGTGATATTTTCATGCACGGAAGATTTTAATTTTCATTCTAAAACAAACATAAAATTTCTTTTCACGTCTTGTGTGCATCAAAATACTACCACAAGGTAATTTTGACACAGATGAAGGGGAGAAAAAGTTAATAAATCCGTGGAAGGAGAATTTTTTGTTGTTTAGACTCGTAAGTGCCCAGAAGGGAATAAAAAGTATAACCCATTATTTGGCTCGGTTAAAGTTCATTTTTAAAGCAAATAAAAGACCGAAAGATATATTGATGGAGGGAGGGAGGGAGGGGGATATATTCGGGTTTTTATATCTCTATTAGCAATCCTGCTACCAGCGAATTATAATACTGTCTTTTTTAAATAGGTGCATTAGTTTAGGGTTATGATATATATAATAAGGTTACATAAAACAATTGTACTTTAACATTATCCTTTACTGACTATGAGATTCCAATTTTCAACTCCCTCTGTCTTCGTGAGAAGGCCTGATCCGTAGGAGGGGGGGGCAATGATCTTTTGCTAGTCTAAGCGCGTGGTTATTTTGCTCATTGGTTAATCCAGGGCTGGTGCGTAAATGCACGTTTTACAACCAGCGCATAAAGGAAATTATGGTGCGCACAAAGGGTTGGTTATATAAAATGTTGTTATTAAGAATTATTCAAGTATAATGATATGTTATAATCATGATCATAAACAAAACCCTTAGACGACTGTATCTTCGTAAAAATGCAATCGTATTTGCATTTTATTAAAACATTCCACAACAATTTTATTAGCCATGAGAGATTAGCTACGCCCTAATTATCTTGAAACAATTTCAATTGAACATGCATTCAGTGCGAACATACTTTTGTCACTGAAAAGAAATTTTCACTGCATAGGATTTTTGTGCTCAGTGACTACTAAAAGATATCAGACAGCATTGTTTGTACTTGTAAAAAACAATACATTTTGTGAATGAAACATCACCTACATCCGGGACGGTGAACCTTTTTGAGAGAGCGTGCCCTCAATGGCGATTATCTTTTGAAAGAATTCCCTCACGTACCAATGAGAATGTTTGAGGTGCAGATTATATTTTTGTATTTTACAAATTATTTTACGGGCGAAGAGGACAAAATGTTTGAAACCATTCGTGAAGAAGTCATTTTAAACAATTAAGGACTGAGGTGACAACTGATAAATCAAATGTTGCCCATTTATAATATATATATATAATCACTAGCACAAATGATATCTCCTGCGAACCAATGAAATGTTTCCGTTTGTCACCTTGGATAAGTGTGTCATAAGTTCATCACACCTGATCTAGACTGTCTATAATTAGAAACCGCCAAGAAAAACTGTCACTGACACTGTCAACATATGTTTCTTCGGTTTTGAAATTGATCTGGCTGGCTAGCTGGTTGTGTATGAATGTATCGCGCGTACAAGTTGTACCAATGGTTCTAGAGGGCTGAAAGTTTGAACATTTACTTCTTGTTATGTCTACAAAAGTACAAATGTATGTATGTACGTATCACGCGTACTGAGTACACCAATAGAGATAGGATTTTGTTGTTTTTTTTTCTTATTATTAATTCCCCTCCTAAATTGTTTTTTGGTGGTATGTTCAATTTATCAGTGTCAGTTTTTGCTAAACTGATCACTAGTTTGTGCCCAGCAGCATTTATGCTTTTTTTTTAAATTCAGATATTTTTCTTCATTGATCACTGCCAAACAATAGTACCTTATTCATTGATCGCCTCCTTTTCCATTTTCAATTGATCATCCCCAACACGACGTGTTGTATAAAAACGTCGGTCAGTTGACGGTTTCTATTGAATGACCACCCAGATTTGTTTTAAGAAGGGTCATTATCATTCTAAGAGTTTTTTGGTCTACTGAGTTTATTCGCCGTCTTGTTTCTGTTGATACGACAATAAGAGACAATAAAAAGGCAAGGATGAACGTATTTCCTGGCGTCGAAGGCACCCCATCGTTGATTAGCTACATTTTGGGAAAACTGACCACCCCCTCTAACATTTAGTGAGATATGTCAGTAGAAATGCAGTATGTGAATTTCAATTTGTTAGGCTTGGCTGGGCCCATTGGACCCCGGGACGTTTTCAAACAAAATGTTCATCTCTCTACCTCTTTCTCTCTCTCTCTCTCTCTATATATATATCATTGTGTCATCCACAGACAGCTGTTTCGTTGTATTACAACTCTTCAGTGTGGCTATAGACAATCCATTATCCCATCCAGTACCACGAGGCAGGATTGAAATCTTCGCTTCAGACCCGGAGGCCGATATCCTACCGCTGAGCTGCTGAACTGGACGGTCTGCAGGGCTGAATTTAAGCGATATAATCTATTTTTGCTTAAATCCCCCATCCACCAGAGTGCTCTATTCATATGGAAGAGCATTGCATAATGCTTACAATGAACGAGTTACTTCACTTAAAGAGTGCGTGCTCAACCCTGAAAAGAGGAGCACTAATTATTGTGTCATCCACAGACAGCTGTTTCGTTGTATTACAACTTCTCAGTATATATATATATATATATATATATATATATATATATATATATATATATATATGTGTGTGTGTGTGTGTGTGTGTGTGTGTGTATAATCATATGTGTGTGTGCGTTTTTAGCTTATTTCAAAAAAGAAGATGCATTGGATCTGCATTAATATTAAAATGCAGAACAATTGAAGAAAGACCAGGACTTTTCAAGTTACGCTCCCCACCTATCGAAATTAATTCTGAAACAACATAGAATAATAATCAGCACACATGATCACACACACACACACACACACACACACACACACACACACATATATATATATATATATATATATATATCTGTTGATATCTATCTATCTATCTATCTATCTATCTATTGAAAACAAAAATATTCAAAGCAATGCAAGGAAAAGGGTTATACTTAAAGTTGGCCAGTTATGTCGCGAAAAATCTTTACATTTACGTTTGAGTATATATATATATATATATATATATATATATATATATATATATATATATATATATATATCAATTTCACGGCTTCTTTTTATCTTCATCTTAACTTATTACCTTTAAGACCGATTTCTCCGCGCCAGTGCCACCAATCGGCTGAATGATGTGTTTAAGGGTGTCAATTTTTAATTCTGCCTCCTGATTGAGTCTTGGTAGCTCAATCGGTAAACTGGGATCCTTTTATGAAGGGTGTGGGTTAAAATCTCTCCTAATACTCTTTATTTTTCGATCAATGTTGCTTGCTCACTACTGAACAGTAATCAGTCTGATTGAAAGTTGCAATCAAAAGCAACTAATGAAATTAACATTACGATAAAATGTAGTCATAAAATGAGAAAAATGAATAAAAATAACGATTCATAATTCCCCATCTAATAAAAAAACAAGTAACAATAATCTAATTAATCAAATGGCAGTAAATAAGGTCGAAGTCTGAGCTATGAAGAACGCTGGTATACACTCATGTTCTTTCACGATAATATTGAACCTTTTGTCACATCTACTCCATTAACTGTTACGAGTGTACTTGACACCTTGTCTGCTTTCGACCACACTAGCAGCAATCAATTAACCGCTTCTGCTACTACCGTTTTCTCCCTTTATCACACGACTATCTTGAAACCTCCATAGAAATTGTGGTCATATGGAAGTAACTCAGCACTCAAAAGACATTTTGCTAAGGATGCATACCGTGTGAGCCCTTACAACAGCGCTTTCTATAATTACAAACAATTGTCGTTATTTGCCTTCCAAACACTGCCTGAATGTATTAGAAACCGTCAACCAAAACTGTCACAGAATCTGTTAATATAGGTTTCTCTCAGTTTTCAAACAGGTCTGGTTGGTTTGCTGGCTGGATGGCTATGTACGTGTCATACCTACAGGCTGCACCAATGGAGCCAGAGGGCTCCTAATTATGTCTAGAAAAAACGTTCAGATTTCACGTCGGGGTCCAATGTGCAATGTAGGTTTATGTTAAATTGACCCCTTGTTTATGTCTGCTTGTTTTTTGAAAGTCCAGACATTCATTCATAATGATCAATGCCCAGTTGAGCTAGGATTGAAGATGTGACCATTTACTCCTTATTATGTCAAGAAAAACATCTTTTTACCCTCCTCCCTTCAAAATTAGGAGGCTCAATATACAATGTAAATTCTTGATAAATTGCTCCCTTGGTTTGTGTCTGGTGGCGTTCACGCATATTTCTTTCAAATTCCGACTTTTTAGTGTTCCAACCGAAGGCGACAGAAGTATTACAACTTATTCATTGATCACTGCTTTTCCCCAGTTTCTAAATAGATCACCTCCAACACGACAGTCTGCCAAATGCCTTTAGTCTCGCGATGGTCTCTGTTGAGTGACTAACCTGACCCTTTATTTGTTCATAATAATACATTTATGATTCAAACCACAGCCACTGCTTGATTCACGAGGTAAAAAAGCAACATATGTGGGTAGTGGTCATTCGAGATTTTCCTTTGAATGCTAGTTATGTCCCTTTTTTTGGTATCTCGTAATAAACCTGATCAGTGGTCAAAATTTGTTTTTGTTTTTTTTTCATTGTAGTTCATTAATTAACATGAACCATAAGTTAAACGATGCATCCACCATCCTTACGTCCATATTTGTGATTTTCGATTTCCAAGCGATTCTAAACGAAGTCGTCGCTGCATTACTATTTGTGGTGGTAGTAGGAAGAGGAGAGTAAGCAAGAGGGAAGAGGCTATTCAAAAAACAATCAGTAAGTTTAAATTGAAGTAAGAGTACAATTTTTATCAATAATTTGTTCTGGGGTCTTTTTTTCAAAGTTTTGAAACCACTGACAGAGCATTGCAAAATGTAGGATAATGATAAGTCTAGTCAATTCCTTTTCTTTCTTTTGTAAAAAAGATACAGTTATAAAGAAATAGAGTTATTGCCATTTCAAGTTGAAACTTCTGACGTTGCAGGTGACTATTATTAAGGAGAAACTCTTACAATCTCTTCCTCTTTCCACTTATGGAAGCATCAGAATGGGAGTCCTCGTTATTGCAGGGTTAAACCTTTCGTGGTTGCCACCCACCCACGCGTATCTTCAATAGACAACACATCCACACAATGGAAACACTTTCATGAGTAAATTTCACAAGTCATTCGTTCGAAGATAACATCTGCCAGGCGGGACACAATTTATTGAAACAATATCTTATCTTCTACTGACAACTTTCGTAAGCATTATTTCATAATAACCCATGAGATTATTGATTACTGTTTCGTGATGAGAGAGAGAAGGCATAAATATGTGTGTTACATTTTACAGCTTAATTCCGTAATCAAATCACTTACTACAACAACAAGAACAACGATGTACAGTTAACCCTTGCAATTCGCAGGGTTAGGGGCGCGAACGCGTGAATCGAACAATTGTTGCTGTCCCCCAAAACCATAAATCTTGAACCCGGTGTAAACAAATTTTCAACTAAAAATATCTGCAAGTTTTACATTGGTCAACAAAAATGATTTCTTGTTGGTCATTTTCTACAATCTCTCTTCTTATAAACAACACGATTATTAGGGTGTGGGTTCAAATCTCACCTAATACTCTTTATTATTAGGAAAAAATCGCTAGATTACGAGTTCCAGACGTTTATAACGGCACATTGTCACTTTTTGTCAAAAACAGTGGAAGTTGATGTATTCATTTTTATTTTCCTGAACCACGGGTTATCAAAACCACAAATGGAAAACCTGCGAATGGTAAGGGATAACTATATAAATATAGGAACGAAGAGGACCGCTCACGACTGCACACACATATACAAAGGGGAGTAACTCATGATTACTCATAATAATTATTAGTGGTAATTGGAACTAAACAAAAGAGAATAATGAACTTGAATACAAAATTGATAGCGACATCTGTGGATTAACAACTACTATTCATATTACAAAGAATATATGGACCAAACATAGAATTCGGGCCCCAAAGTTGATACAACTAAATGTCATAAATTTCCAGTTGATAATGTATATTCCGTCACGTGTCACGCGCTGTGTCAAAGGTGTTAATATTATTGTTTCTCTACCGGGTCTTTTTTTTTTTTCTTTAACAAAATAAATTAATACGTAAATTCAATTTTAAAGGAGGATCTCCCCCACAGTAGCGTTCCTAAGGTTGGCGTCACCTCGGGCGATAACCTAGGGTGTCACAGTCAGTGTTGCAAATTCAGAAGTTTTTTTCGCGCTAAATCAATCTCAAAATATGCACCAAAAAAAAAAACAAAAAACGCGAAAACACGGTAAATTGAAATAGCCAGCCTTTTTATGGTCATTTTGAATAGTTGAAGTGGCTAAATTCGTCTAAAATGTCTAGTAAACAGCTAAAGATGGCTAAAATCTCGGGGGGGAGCTCTAAAACTAGCGGTAATTGTTAAATTTTGCGGTGCAAAAACACTATGGTGTCACCCCACTGATGGTGTGCCCTGTCCCCCACCCCCCGTCGATACCCAGCGCTCTCACATCCGAACATTGATTTTTATGAAAATGTTTTGACAATTCCAAAAGTTTTCAATTTGTGCAAACATCAACTAAACAAAGCCCAACATTTTCATTTTTTCACTCTCACACCCACGAATGCTCGATGTTAAAATGGTACGTGCATAAAAAAAATTAAAAAAAAGAAAGAAGAGAATTCATGAAAAAAAATCTGGTGGAGATTTTGGTAAAAAAAACACTGAACGTTATCCATTTAGTACCTCGACATAAAACGTAAGACGCGACATCAATTTAAAATTTGTGACTTTCACTTGTATCAATATTTGATAGATACTCAGATTTAGACCTTTAGAGTCCCTAAGCACTGAAAAGGTTATGGTGATTCATACACTACGGTACCAGTATTACATTGCATAAAAATGACATTAGATTGACAAAACAAATACGACTCTTAATTCAATAAAGGGCAGATATTCAGTATTACTACAAGAGAATTGAATACCTGTTAACAAAGCAAAACAGTGCATATACTTTCATTTTTATTGCTTGAAGAAATTCTTATGAGGGGAAAAATGCAAATACAAAAATTCGTTTAAAAGAATTTCCTTCCAGAAATCAATGTTGGTCCATTTAAATAAATATAATCTAATGGAGAAATGTCATTATTTATACAAAACAAAACGCCTTTTATTCAATGGTTTTCTCGCCACGAAGACACGTAACATTTCAACATACATTAATTTACCAGAATCTACCGTATCGTCTGAAACAGTAGCTCAGTTCAAGCAAGGATTGCAGAAAGACTGGCAATGTGAACCAAACCGTCCCTATATCTATGGATTCCCCATTTTTAGCTTCTAAAGAATAAAATAGAAAACTTAATGTAATTAAAAGGATTACAAATGGCCGGAATGAACCCGAACCTAACGTCAGTCAGTGTTAAAACTCCGTCAAAGGGTAATTATTGTCCGGAGAAGTGAAATAAGTTGGATTAATCAAAGATTCAAAATAATGTTTATTGTTGCCTGCTTATGATTTTAACTATATTCAAAAAAAGTTTTCTCCCACTTTTTTTTTCAATTGCAAGATCTTTGAACATATAGTAGTCGTATATCATATGTATTTTGTTCATTTATTGTGCGTGCTTCAACTTGGTATTCATACTTGGATCAAATAACTGAGGGTTGCAAATGACCGTTATGATTAGGCGCCTAAAGTCTTAGCTGGACAAAGGACAGCTACGCGTGGTTCATTTAATGATTTATTCAAACTGTTGAAAATGTATAAAGGACAAGGCCAAGTAACTCTTCACCCAGGTAACTCATTATCAACTTTTAGCAAAATTACTATGGAAACAGTGGGTTCATTTCATGTGGGCCCTGGTTCAGCTGCTCTATTTGCACCATGATCCGTGATAAATCCAGCTCTGGATAAAACTCTGGGTGGCCCCCTCTGCTTGATGCTCTAAGTACGTATTCATTTTGCTTAATGGTTAATCCAGGGCCGCATCTACTTTGGGGACATCGTGAAAATACTCATCCCTATGTTTTCAAGTTACTACGGAACTGTACAAGGAGTTTAAGTAATAGAATCGGGCAGAAAACAACAAGGCAACAGAGAAATATAATTCAAGGGGAATTTTGTATTTCGTTATGTTCTCCGATATTATTGATAATGCTGCTTTTCACCAAGTGTTTATACAATTGTAAATGAACAAACCACCATTTAAAACAAGACTAAGAACCTAGGGCCATCAGAAGGGTTTTCACCGGCCTGGGAGCAAATACTTTGATACTATGATTATATCTTATATTCTAAAGATTATCTGTGTCTTTTTAATAGATTCAAAAGACGCATTGATTGAAATAATCTGCGAATAAATTGAGTTCTTTGATAATTCATTGGCATCCTTTGTTGAGTCCAAATGATTTTCTAACAGGCGATATTCATTCCGATTTGAGGCAAATCATAACTAGACGTACTTGAATGGGTAGATCCCGTATTTCAAGCTTCTTTATGACATTTATCTGATCCACTGTCCTTTCATCATAACGCGATCCGACCCACATTAGCAAAAAGGTTGCCGATTCCTAGTTTAAAACAATTTTATTTTCTTTGTTATAAATACCTGATTCGCATTTCTTTTAAAATGCACCATGGAATTTCCTTGGGTCTATATTGAGAAAAAAAAGTCATGTCTTTCAAAAGACAACCTCCAATGGAAAATGACTGCCGGTGATGAAGTCCTGGTTTCTGTTGCATACGTCAGCTTAGTGATGCTTGCAAGTCATAAGTCACAAGGTAGAGACCAGGAATTTATACCTACAAGTTTTTTTATGGAAAACCCCTCGGCAGGATGCAAGCTCACCGAAGGGATACCTCCACCCTAGTCACGCAGCTTAGAGTGTTCACAATTAGTTGCTGAATGAACATGGAAATATGTCATGATGAAGAATTTTTCCCACTCATACCGGGAAATGGTTAGCAGACGGACTAAGCATTACACTACCACCATTAAGTTGCTGATTTGAAGTTTCGTTGAGCCGTAATGTTGGCCTGATATCTTTGAAGATGGGAAAAAGTATGCTTGCTTTTCATCCTTGGAGGGACGCAACTGTCGATACATATCTTCCACCTCAATCAAACAGCTTGGAGTGTACTCATTTAGCTCCTGAATGCACAGGGAAATCCGTCCCATTAAGAGTTTTCCACTCTCTTCTCCCACTCTAGAAATCGATCCCATGACCTTCTGCGTGTGAGACAGCCGTGTCTTAGGTATTAAAGTTATCAAAAATGAAATAGTTTTGCTGGATGGCAAAAATTCGATTTGGTTAGTGACCGCAATCATTTTTTTTTTTTACCTCTGCCAACGAAGTTTGAAGAGGTTTATGAATATACTCATGAGTCTCTCTGTTTTCTGTCTATCCATCTGTTTGTCTACATGTATCTCCAGAGGTCCTCGATGAATTTCAATGAAGTTTCGTGGAAGTGTAGGCAATTGGACTACAGAAGAATTGATTCAATTTTGGGGTGGATCCATAATTCATTTATAGTTATCTCTCCTGCAGCTTAACTATATGTCCACGCAATACCTCCAAAAGTCCTCAATGAAGTCCTATGATAATTTGTCGATGGGCTAAAGGAGAACTGATTAATTTAGGGGTGAATTTCGAATGAATCTTTTTAATGTTTCAATTAACTCTAACAGAAAAAAAATAAATTTTAAACTTGAACGTTCGTGTTTAACAATTTGAATAACTTACAATGATTTGACACAAAAACAGCAATAACTCTTGACACTAATATGCATGTTAATATCATATTTCCTCGGCCCTCTTTCTCAACATATTTTCTTTCAACTTTCTTTTGTTTTCTCTCTCTTTCTTTCTTTCTTTCTTTCTTTCTTTCTTTCTTTCTTTCTTTCTTTTATTTTTAGAAACTGTCAACGAAAACTGTCATCAATACTGTCAACATAAGTTTCTTCAGTTCTCAAATTGTTCCGGCTGGCTGGCTGGCTGGCTGGCTGGCGGGCTGGCTATGTATGAATGTAGCGCCGGGCTGATACTTTCAACAATCACTCTTCATGTTTTTTTTTAAATTCCCTCCCTGAATAGATGTTTAGTTCAAATTGCAAGATTACGCCAAATGCTGCCAAAAGACATTGTTCATGTAACGGTTTCTATTGAGCGACCATCTAGACTTGTCTTCCTTTCGTTCTTATTTTCCGTTCTTTCCCCACCCTCTTTCTCCTCTTTCCTTTCCACGGTGGCCACGGAAAATTCTGCCTTCTTCATTAAACTTTTTAATTGTTTCTATGACACTGTGTCCGGGAGTCAGACGTTTCTTTAGAACGGGGCGAGACAGCCAACAAAACCTGTCCAAACAGGTAGGCAGGACACAAAGAGACGATGATGGCGTCGGTGACGTCGGACGACGATCAGAACGAAAAGGGACGACATCCGCCATATTGTCGCTTAATCTATTATGGGCGAAAATTTCCTCTCCCTCGGCGCGATAACGAACACATCTGAAATCATTCAGATGTTTGGCACTTTCTTCTATTTCTCTTTTTATTTTTATTTTACCTTGGTCATTTATTAATGTACCAATTACGACTAACTCCGTAGTACTTTTGAATTTGTGCCCATCCCTACACCGAAACGAATGACATCAAAGCGGTGGTTCCGAAACTGGGGTCTGTGGAACCCTGGGGGTCCAAAAGATAGCACTCGGCGTTTTCCTTTTGAACATGATATCCCGAATCTTACGGCAGAGAAACAACATCGTCCATCTATATACTGCTATCGTAAAACTTACTGTACGCTGGCCTGTATCATGCATTAGAATTCGAATAAAATTTATCCATTTCTAATTAAAATGATTATTGAAAATCAAAAATTGTTTATTGTTATAGTTAATTAATTGACCAAATGCAAAAAACGAGAGTCTGTCAGAATATTTCCTTTACAGAAGAGGTCCTTGGGCTTCGAAACCACGGCAAACGATTAAAAGAAAGACACCATTCGATTTTTAAGATTTCTTTTGCTTAACTACAGTCCAAGTTAGAGTTAACGCTGTTCTCCCACGTAACAAAAACAAGAACAATCCTCACTAATTTAGGGGATGAACTGTTCAACGTTTGTCTATCTCGCCTCATTAAACCAAACAGATATATAAAATTAACGTTTCTCAACCGTGATTTGAAATCATGACCAAGTTATTGTTAGTTGGGTCTCTTACCAACTGGGCAAAACTGATAAATCTTATAGATATCTACGAATTTATTTATCATGTATATAATACAAAGGGTGCAGTAATTATCTTCAGTCGGAATAGAAGTAGGGTGGAATCTGACTTTGCTGCTACTTTCAGGTGTGGCATTATAGATACCTCGAGGGAGGCTCGAACCCTCTCTGAATGATGGAGAAATATCAACAGCAATGGTCAACGACCCATGAACCATGGTTCAAGCAATTTCTGAAGACTTGAGGACTTCAACAACGAGCATATCATTTCTTCTCAAGGCAATAGGAAATGTGAAAAAAAAGTTGAGAAAATGGGTCCCAGATGAACTGGATGAAATGTCCCATCACATTGCAAA
This sequence comes from Thysanoteuthis rhombus, assembly GCA_963457665.1. NCBI lineage: Eukaryota > Metazoa > Mollusca > Cephalopoda > Oegopsida > Thysanoteuthidae > Thysanoteuthis > Thysanoteuthis major. The sequence continues at coordinate 8,770,185 of OY735219.1, read as the reverse complement.
ACCCTGCACCTCTCAGCTGATATATAAAAGCTTAGAGAATTACGATATGAAGTCTTGCAGCCTCCTAAATATTCACCTAACATTTCTCCAACAGATTTAAAGCACTCAGAACTTTATATCCATAATAAAAGATTCAATAATAGGGGAGCTGTAATTCATGCTTCAGCTGAATTTTTGATCACTAAACGTGAAGAATTTTTATAGATATGCCATGTAAAATAATTTCTGTCCGTTGTACGGAACTACGGCTTCGAAGTATTCCAGTTACTTCTCTTCAGTGTGGCCAATTTAAATATTTTATATCTAAATTTAGATAATTCTAAAGAGCCGACATCAAGGGAGATTGTTTATATAGACTTAGAGAAATTTCAATATTTATTTTTATCAAATTTCTCTATAACCTTCAGTATTTTTTATTCATTTTTATTAGATTTCTCGAGTACTGCCGATCCAAACAACACGACACGCCACTGTTTTTAGCGCTAACGAATATATCTGGTGATGGTCAAGTTCGTGCAGTGGCCAATTGTCGAGTAATCGTAGTTCGTATATACACATAGATTTCTTCAATTGTAATTTGACACCTACATTTTATATTTTCAAGGGCAGGTAACTGCTGCTAAAAATCCATACTTAATTACACAACTTTTCAATTGGATTCGTAGTTGTTCACTAGCTCGTTACATTTTAGAGTTTTATAGTTTGATATTTCGAAAGCGTCTCATGATTTACCAATCTTGTTCACAATCGTCAATAGAGTTGAAAAAAGGTATATGTTTTCGGTCTCGTCTGTTCGTTCGTCTGTCCACACGATATCTCCGAGAGTTCTGAATGAATTTAGATTAAATCACGTGGAAGGGTAGGCGATTGGGTAAGGAAGAGGTCGTAAGATTTGGGGGCGGATCCAGAAAACTTTCATGGCTTCAATTACATTTATATTTGCGCTCATGACTGTCCAGGCAATATCTCAGAGGGTTCTGAATAAATTTCTATGAAATATTGTGACGGAGTGGACAATAGGCTTTGGGGGAACTGATTAAATTTTGGAGGGCATCCATCCTCAATTATTTCCCTTACTAAGTAGTTATATGTCCGAACAGCATAATATTCCTAAGATGTTCTGTTTGTCCACACGATATCTCTGAAAGTACTGAATGGTTTACAATTAAATTTTGTGGAAAGATGAAAAATGGAATACGAAAGACATTGCGAAAATTTGGGATGGGTTCAGGATTCATTTCTTTTTCTTTTTTTTTTAGGATTGAGAGATATTTTTCCGTTTTCTTTTTCAATCAAATTTATGTATACGCTCATGACTACCTACCTGAATACTGAGAAACTTTTCTTTCCTTAACAGTATGCATAAGTGGAAAAGTATCTGTAAAGAAAAAAAGTCTTTTAAAAAAAATTGCTGACATATGCACTTTAAGGCACTTGCTAAAACTTCTGGCCAAATCTGGCCAAATCTGGCCAAATCTGGCCCCCTGGATTTGGGGCTGTTAGGAAATCTCTTGCTTCGTTTTCAATTAAATTCTACCACGCAAGTGTTTAGTATTGATTAAAACATAATGGTGAAACAAAAACAAAAACATCAACAATTTGCAGAGACCCCCTTGTCGATTATTATGCAAGATAGTTAATTGGAAAGTTTCGTGCTGGATGGAAACAAATCTTTCAGCCAACACGCTGGGAGTCTCATTCCGAGCAGCCGAATGAATTGTTATAGGAAGGGAAAGAGAGAATAATCCCATTTCATATAGGTGAGACAATTACCATTGAGAATGTTTTATTGAGTATAAAATGGCCGCTGCTGTGTGAGGTGCAGATGTACTTTCTGTTTGGTGGTGGTTATTATAGAATGTCTGCAGGAAATAAAAATCGTTTCATTTCTCCCAACCCAACTGAGTTTAACAAAAAAAAAAAGGAGTTAACGAGAGAGAGAGAGAGGGGGGAGAGACAGACAGAGACAGAGACAGAGGTGGGTACAGACAAAGAGACACTCAGAGACTGAGAGACGGAGAGAAACAGTGAGAGACAGAGACAGACAGAAAAAGTGAGAGAGAGAGAGAGAAACAAAGAAAGACGAAGAGAAAGAGACAGAAAGGGAGAGAGGGGGGTCCTTCGGCTATCCAAAAGTAGAGCGTTCCCATAAAATAAACTTTCATTAGTGGAAATAGCATAAGTTGAAGCGGAGTTACCATTAATTTATATGGGGAAATGTTTGAGTGTTCCCAGTACCCTAAACGGTGATGATAGCGTTTTAGGTCAAGTCGGTAAGGTGGTACGAGGTACAGGAGCCCGGGCTGTAGGAGAGAGAAGAAGAAGATATGTTGTTCAAACAGTACTAAATATAACATTCCGTTAATTCTTTATGAAAAAGATGCAATGAATTCTGAATTACGTAAAGTGTTTTGGATGTAATATAATTGGCTAATGGAAGTACATCAACAACAGGAAAAAATATACAAGACCATATAATATATATATATATATATATATATATATATATATATATATATATATATATATACATATATATATATATATATATATATATATATATATATATATATATATATATATATATATATATACACATAAAGAAAGAGAGAAAAACCTACACTACGTACAAAGGGTAAGATAATAAGCAACGAAGACACAGTAATGAGCAAATACACGAGGTTTTATTGAGGACGGGAGTTGTTTTTACAGATTTCGGTACAAATACAGAGCATTTTCTGGCTTTTGTCGCATCAATTTTCCAACCAAAAATGTTAGATTATTGGAATCTTCTTCTCTTTTCCGAAGACATCATCAAAAGGGTGTGGTATTTCTATGTTACTTTAATCTTTCACTATCTCAATCTTCAGAGATCGGACCTTATCCCATCATATCAAGATGGAACAAGATATGTATGCTGCAGTAAACATGAAAATTAAAAAAACTGAGAACCAACTTGGAGAGTTATGGAAAGAGCAATGTTAGGAATAATTTTAAGAGATAGAAAAAAAGATCAACTTGGATCAGAGAGGGGATTTGAGCGAGGGACATTATACAAATAAGCAACAAAAATGGAGATTGGCTGGGCACTTAACAAGAACAGATGACAGCAGATGGAGCAAAAGGCAAACCGATTGGTGGCCCTAGGACACTAAACGCAGTGGGAAAATACCAGACATGAGAAAGATAAAACGTTCGCTGGTAAGACATGGCGTAGATAAGTGCAATCAGTCGTCATGATAGGAGATGGGAAAGACCTTTGTCCAGCAGCGGACTGCTAATGGCTGACGATAAAGGTTGCGAAACTTATGATTTCGTGAAATCCCTGGACGTTTTAGCGATTCAATGATATCGTTAGATATCATCATATTTATAGATTACTTTGACCTTCTTATAAGCATTCACTATTCTAATTTATCTGTGTATATTAGACTACTCCACCCAAAAAATAACCCAGACAAGTCGATCCAGAGTAACATTAGGATATTTGAGTGGGCGTCCACGAGATCCACTGTAAGACTATTTTTACTTATAGATCTATGATATAAAAAAAAAGAGAAAAAAAAACATTAATGCTGCACCCAATTCGTAACAGCAGACGACAGCGAATATTCTAATCTTTACTGTCAAGTGGATCAAAATTTCGATCTCTTCCCCGGAGTCAAATAGTTAAAATTAGATTGAAAAAAAAAACAACATAAGTATTTATCAACAGGTCTTCTTCAACCAGTGCATAGCAACTCCAGGATGCAAATCAACTTAAAGGAGAACTTCTTTTATAACGATAAGGTGTTGTGGAGAAATTGACAATATAGAAAAGATGGCAGCTTTACAGAAATACAATTTCGAGTAGAATAATTCGCTTAGAGCCGGGTTTTTTTTTTTTTTTTGTTAGGAAACCACTTCTACTCGACCAAATCTTTTCAAGGACCTGTTTCCGGCTTTCAAGATTTGAAACAACAACTAACTGCATCTTATCTTATCATCTTTTTAGCTCTTAGGTGGGTAGCGAGGCAGTGCAAAATTAAGGTGGCTACTGAGTTGGCTGAAGCCAGGGGCCCCTAATATCTAGGAGGCCCAAAATTAGTTGAAAGAAAAAAATTGCTTTTAGAAAAAGTTTGCAAACGTACGATGTAATATATGTGAATGAAATTCTATATGAATTGAGTGAATGAAATTATGTATGATTACTATTCAATTCAACAGAAGTTCTTCTCAACTTATTAGTAAACATTTTGAGGAGAGGGTCCCTGTCTGAATGAATTACAGGGACGGTCCCTATGCAAGCCTAATCCAGCCCTGGAACAAGGTTATTTTCTTTAGTAGTGAACGGATATCTAGTCTTACAACCCTGTTTTCCCAGTGAGATGCGATATACAGAATTCAAAAGTTTTGGGTTTTTTTTTAAGATATTAGCTCTGACAAATTCTATCCTAAAACTCTGCCTTTATTATAAACAGTCATTAAGCACACCTACTGATGAGCTTTTACAAGATTATTACCACCAAAAACTGATATAACTGATTAATCCTGGTGATACACATTTCTCTGATATCATCATCATCATCATCATCATCGTTATCATCATCAGTCTTTCAACGTCCGTCGTTGGACATAAACCTTCCCCAGGATTCGCCAAACTTCTCTCTCGTGTACGTCGCGAAGCCAGTACTTTCTTGATTTGTCTAGTTCGTCTCTCCATCTAGTACTCTGCTGGCCTCGGTTGCGCATGTGGTCTCTGGGGATCCATGTTGTGAGTCGTGATGTCCATCTGTTGTCTGTCATTCTTGCAACATGGCCAGCCCATTGCTATTTGAGGTTTTTAATGGATTCTCTGATGTCCCGGATATATTTTGCCGTCTTGCAATCTCTCCTGTTGAGCATAATTCTTCCGTGTACACGTTGCATGGTTCTCAGTACGTGGGTCTGCCTCTTGTTAAGATTCCATGTTTCAGCTCCATTGGTGACTATCGGGAGGATGCATTGGCTGTATACCATTCTTTTTAGAATTACTGGGATCTTCTTGTTTCTGAAGGTTGAGCTTGCTCTGCCAAAGGCTTGCCCACCTAGAGTGATTCTTCTTTTGATTTCTTCTTCTTATGAGGGCTTCATGGAGATTCGTTGTCCTAGGTAGACGTAATGATCTAGTTTATCCAGCTCGGCGTCTTGTATTTTAATCCTTGAGTTCTTATTTTCAACGTAATTGTTATACATGAATCTTTGTCTTGCTGAAAATCCCTGATATAATGGGTACTTATTTCATTGGTATATATATATATATATATATATATATATATATATATATATATATATATTGCGTCATCCACAGACAGCTGTTTCGTTGTATTACAACTCCTCAGTGTGGCTATAGACTATCCATTATCCCATCCAGTACCATGAGACAGGATTGAAAACTTCGCTTCAGGTCCAGAGGCCGATATCCTACCTCTGCACCAGGGAACTGAACGGTCAGTCAGGTTGAATATAAGCGATATATTTATTATATATATTCATATATATGTATATATATATGTGTGTGTGTGTGTGTGAAAAATACATTATGAACTATGCATATATAAGTGGAGAGAGGGAGCCCCAAGCTGTATAAGATTCATTCTTGTTTGGGAACTGGGATTTTAAGAGTATTTAGCGATTGATAATTAGCCCTGTGATAATATATTCACAGTTGAAGATTCTGGGAGAGTTTTTCACAATTATTAGATCTTTAGACAACGGGACTATGAACGTGAAATAACCTTCCAGCCTGCACGATGAAGTTTTAAGGTAAAGGGGGTTATTAATATTACCATCTACAGACAGCTGTTTCGTTGTATTACGACTCTTCAGTTTGACTTTATATATATATATATATATATATATATGGTGCAGGTCAGGCTAGAAGTATAGCATAATATAATAATATATCAATAATATATTAATAATATCAATAATATAAAGAGACTTCTGATATGTGATGGATTTATTTCATAGAGTGCTCGATACATTCAACTTTATACTATGGAATTCAAGTTGTTTTAGAGTAGAGCTGGAAATAAATAGTAGAATGTGGATTCGCTACACAAACTAGCTCATGTTTCTGCCCTCTCCAGGCTTCATCAGGCGATGTATATATATATATATATATATATATATATATATATATATAAAGTACAAATCAGGAATACTATACAATATAATGTAATGCAATATCCGATGTGTGATGGGGTTATTTCATCAAGTGCTCGATACATTCAACATTAAACATGAAGTTATACATCTACCTTTTGAGCCATTTTCTGGGGGAAGTGTGTGGATGTGTGGAGGGTGTTATATGCTGTCTGATACGTTACTTTCATTGTTACGAATGCACCTGTCATAATTCCTTACACTTCAGCAGGCAAATGAACTCTCGTTCTTATTGATTCTGAGGGAAATTAAACCATTCAAAGCTACATTAGAGTCGCAAGTTATGGGGATTTAACATTCATTTGACTTCTTCTTCTTCTCCTCCTTTTTCTTCTTCTTCTTCTTTTCTTCTTCTTCTTCTTCTTCTTCTTATTATTATTATTATCTCAGAATCTCACACCAGTTGCCTGGTGGTAACCGCTGGAGTTTGAGTGACAGCAAGTCTCCTCAAGTCTCCAGCCCTCCTCTCCTAGTACTCATAGGTCGCAGTAATTCTGCGATTTACAGTTTCACACCGGTTGCCCAGTGGTTATCGCTGAAGGCTGAGTGACAATAAGTCTCCTCAGGTCCTCAGCTAACGTCTCCTCCCTCTTTCGTATATCATGACAGAGCTACTATTCGTTGCAGTACTTATATCTCTAGCACCTTCCTCAGTATCCGTGCAGTTCCAAGTAGCGCTGTGGTCTGTACGGTCTCTATCCCCCCCCTAATCCCGATCTCCTCCAGTCTCTCCCTCAGCGTTTGGGGGACAGTTCCTAGTGCTCCCACTATGACCGGTACTACCCTGGTTTTCATGTTCCACATTTTCCTTAACTCCCTTGCTAGGTCCTGGTATTTTTCCCTTTTTTCACCCTCCTTCTTTTTTACTCTATGGTCTGCAGGCACAGCAACGTCTACTATTTGGCAGGCCTTCCTTTTTTTGTCTACTATTACTAAGTCCGGCCTTCTTGCCTGGATGAGGTGGTCAGTTTGGATGTCAAAGTCCCACAGTAGTTTGTGGTTGTCATTCTCCAAAACTGCCTCTGGCTTGTGCTGATACCACTTTTCCCCATGGTTGAATCCCATTTGTTTACTTAGTTCCCAGTGTATCATCGTTGCTACTCTATCGTGTCTGTGCTTATACTCCTTCTGGGCGAGCTGACTACATTCACTAGTTATGTGGTTTACTGTCTCATCTCTTTCACCGCACATGCGGCATTTGCTGTTTGTCTGTGTTCTGTCGATTTTTGCTTTTATGTAGTTTGTCCTTATGCTTTTGTTTTGGGCTGCCATGATGAGCGATTCTGTTTCTCTCTCAAGGTTCCCCTTTCGTAACCACGTCCATGATTTCTCGTCTGCTATATCTTTTATCTGTCTTTTAAACTCGCCGTACAATTTTTTCCCTTCCCACTTTTCTTTTCTAGTTTGCTGTACTGTTCCATTGTTTTCTACTTTATTGTTTGTTGCACTATCCCTCGCGCTCTTTATGATTTCTTCACTATTTGTTTGCACATATCTATCTAGGACTACTTTAGCTCTCTGGACACAATCTTCTATGCTGATGAGCCCCCTACCACCTTCTTTTCTCTTAACGTATAGCCTATCTGTATCATCCCTAGGGTGTAATGCTTTATGCATCGTCATAAGTTTCCTTGTTCGCCTATCCATTGATTGGAGCTCTTCCTTTGTCCATCCTAGGAATGGTCCTGTATACCTAACTACTGACACAGCCCAGGTGTTCATTCCTTTTATTAGATTTCTGCTATTTAATTTGGTTTCTAATATTTTCCTTATCCTTCTGAGGTATTCTCTCTTAATTTTCTCCTTCATCTCTTCCCGTTTTATCGTGTCACATTCAAGGACACCTAGGTACTTGTATCGGTCTTGTGCAGTCAATGCCCTAATCTTGTTGTTGTCCGGAAGTTCAATTCCCTCAGTCATTGAAAGCCTTCCTTTATGCATCACCATGATTGCGCATTTTTCTATCCCAAACTCCATTCCTATGTCCTCACTATATTCCCTCACTTCGTTGAACAGAGTCTCAAGCTCTCCCCTGTTTTTTGCAAACAATTTAATATCGTCCATGTACATTAAGTGGTTGACCTTTCCTTTTGTTTTAGAGAAGTGGTATCCTTTGCTGTTTTTCAGGATTCTGTTAAGCGGTATCATTGTTAGAACAAATAATAGTGGGGACAACGAGTCTCCTTGGAAGATTCCCCTTTTTATCCCTACCTCGGCTAGTTTGTCCCCTGCGGCTGTCAAATCTACTTTCCAGTCTTTCATTGAATTACCAATGAATTTAACCACCGGTTCACTAATTTTGAACATATTATTATTATTATTAGCGTCCGTCGTTGGACATAGCCCTCCCCCAGGATTCGCCAAAGCTCTCTACCATAGGCGTCACGGAGCCAATACTTCCTGAACTCTTCTAGTTCGGCAGGCCAATTTATACTCTGCCAGTCACAGTTTCGCATATGATCTCAAGGGATCCACGTTGTGAGTCGTGATTCCAATTACCGTTCTTGTAACATGACCAGTCCATCGCCATTTGAGTTCTCCCTTATATACTGTGCTGTCTTGTGATCTCTCCGTGTCATGTTGAGTATGATTCTCTCCTGTGCACGTTACATGGTTCTCAGTTTGTGGGTCAATCTTTTGGTTAGGTTCTATGTTTCGCCTCCACAGGTGACTGTTGGGAGAATGCATTAATTGTAAACCCTTTTTTCGGGACTAATGGGATTCTCTGATTTTTGAGGATTGGGCTTGCTCTGCCGAAAGCTTGCTAACCTAGAGTGATCCTACGCTCTTTTTATTTGGAGAATTACCAGTTCAATACTACACTGCTCAGCACCAATATTCAATTAAAGATCAATCATACTTTGGCACCAAGACCATAAATTGTCGGAGAATGAGACTGGGTTTACACAGAGGCGGCGCATGGGACCCGCAGGCTCCGTGGGATGGGGTCGGAGCTCTAGGGGCTATCTGCGAAACCATGGGAAAAATCTTTGAAAATAATCTAGAAAAATCTTTTAAAAAATTACCTGAAAAAAAAACAAACAAATAATCTAAAGAATCTAAAACAATAATCTTGAAAGATTTTAAGGTGCGCAAGTCAGACCTAGTGTCGCCAATGGTTTATATCAAATGTTTTCGAGGCTCTGTCGGCGTTCGACCACAAAGCCTTCAAGAGGAATTCTATAAGGCCGTGCAAAGCTATTTTACTTCCCCCATATACAGTGTGCAAGCACCCTATTCCTTTAGCCATTTCGTTTTCGTCTGACATAACCCCTTTAGCACGCCATACTTTACTCACTCGCGGATAAACGATAGAGTATCCAATTTTATTAAGGGACTTTTAAAAGTTTCGATACGTACCTCTACCCGAGAAAATTCCTGGGGCCTCAGAGTGTTTCACCGACCACAGTTTATTCGAACTAATCACATCTTTTTATTATGCTGCTGCTGCTAACTTATTACGGAACAAATGAAAGCAGAAAACTTGAAAATTTAAAAGAATTTTCAAAATGAAACTGCATTTCATCAAATATAATCAGAAAGGATATAATTTAGGGTTAGAGGTTAGGGTTCATGTTTAGGGTTAAAAAATGAAACCTTTTTTTTACTTGTATAATTGTATCACTAAAACGGATATACAGTGGAAATTGATATAAAAAAATAGTAAAATAATTTCTCTCTGCCCTTTCTGACAGTGTTTCTTCACGCGAACTCATGTATATACAGAGTAAACAGTCTCCGACTTGGTCAAAATTTCCTGCAACTTTAAATGTTGAATCTACCCAATTTTGGCCATTAAAAAAAATGCCTAGCCACTTTTAGCCATTGAGAAAATAACCAATTTAAAAAAATGCCTGGCCCTGATGTATTATTACAAAGATTGCCTTGGATTAATCACAAATCGAGACTAATGTCTACCCCACATAGAAAAAAAAACGAAAATTAGAGACGATGATTGCCAACAAGTAGACTTATCTCTGATTTGGTCATTCGTTAGTCTTTAAAGGATATGACGCATAGCCTTCTGTTGGCTTATCGATTTTTTCATTTTGTACGAGAAAACGACCCCCAGCGTTTATCCGAAGTCTGTAAAATCCTTGCTCACGCTATATATCATGAACTCATAACTTGATGGATCCAAGTATTTTCAGCTCTGACCTCACGAGTAAAATACATGCATTGGATATAAGTGAACAGTCCAGTACTGCCAAGTCAGAAAATATTTTTGCGCTAGTTTAACCGCCAAAGAGACCTTAATAAGAAATAGCTAAAAAAAAAAAAAACGCCAAAAAATGACCAAAAATCACCAAAATGCCAGTGCAAACGTTCCTTTTTCTGCATTAACAAAACGAGAACTTTTGGAGAGATCGTGTTCATTAAAAAAAACTGGCCACAATTTTTCTTCCTAATTTGGACAATTTTTAGATATGATTTAACCTGCTAAATTTAGCCCCAAAAGCGTTAAATTGGCAACACTGGAGCAGGTTGAAATTACCGTTCCAAGATATTCGCACGCAGGTTAATGAAATCACGAACAGTTTGCCTTATGCATATTTCTATTGGAAAAAAGTAGTTTTTATAGACAGAGGGGATCGAAATAGCAAGTTTTCCAGAAATTTGTCCAGATAATATATCGGTTATTGGCACATTATTTAGTTATCGGGGGGGGGCATATAGAATCTTGGCAACTAGGTTAAAACATATCTTAAAAAAGCAACCATATCACCCAAAAAAAATTGTTGCCAGTTTTTCTATGAACTTAAGGTTAGCCAATTTGAAATTTAAAATGGACGGATGTGAATGTATATCTTTTCTAATTATGACTAAATCATTGTGCATGGGTTCGTCCTAAAATCGAATCACTTAACCCGTAGCCTATTGCCCAACCTTCCACAAAATACCATTGAAATTCATTGAGAACTTTTGGAGATATCGTGTTCATCAAAAAAAACTGGCCACAATTTTTCTTACTAATTTGGACGATTTTTAGATATGATTTAACCTGTTTGCCAAGGACACCCCCTCCCTAATGATAGCTTCCACTTTCTGATAGACTGTTAGCAATGCTTTTGATAGGACAGGAAATATTCATAGTCCTTTTTCACCTTTTTCTATCGACAACAGGAACTTGCTGCTTGTACAAACTACTTTTGTCATATTTGATTTGTGTATTCGAAAAGTGAAAAGTGTCCCTACGTCTCTCTTCTCTTTATGGAATTTACAAAAACACCAATTTACGTATTACCGAAAGTATCTAACCATAATTTGAGAAATATCAGTGAGTGTGTGGGGCTGTGCGCACGTACCAAAATGACTCAGCAACTGGCCGTGGTACGAAGTTGATATTCGCCAGGCACGTTGGTCCGTGCACTGGACATAACAGTGTAGGTAAGCGGTTTCTGAATAGAATTTAGAGATAGATAGATAGATAGATAGATAGATAGATAGATAGATAGATAGAGAGAGAGAGAGAGAGAGAGAGAGAGAGAGAGAGAGACACGGAGAGACGGAGAGAGAGAGAGAGAGAGAGAGGGGGGGAGAAAGAATCAGGATATTTTCTGTCGAATTTTTCTATAGAACGAGATTACATTGGATTATAGTCCGATGACGTAACGACATTTTTTTCTAATTCGGTTTCAGTTGTTATTATGATTAATGATGACATTTCTATTTTGATTGTTTCTCTGAGCGACATCATCAATAAAGGAAGAAGAAAGTCTCGGTATTTCAAGTTAAAATCTCTTGAAGTTTTTCTCCAAAAACCGGTTGCACCTTTTGAACGGGCATACCTTAGTGAATTACAAAAGACTTTTAACCGACACGTTAATCAGTTCAAATTCAAAAGATATTTATGCGAACATTGAAGAAAAAAAGTCTTTGTCGCTTTACCAGAAAAGCCACGACACGTGATACAGGATTATTTTACTTCTTGGGTATCAAATATTTCGTTTGTAAATGAATGCAATGACTGCAGAGTACAGACGAGAAGAAAACACTTTCCCGAAGTCAACATGCACGGTCTAAACCAGAACTTTCCAAGCCTTTTCTGCGACACATTACTTAAGTTTTGTTTTAAGATGATTTAATGGATTTCTTTCAGTTTATACTTAGTTACATAGCACAGCAATACTGTATCAGTATTACGTCAAAACCCACACTAATTAAAACCTCAGTATACAAGGTATTCCTGTGTAGTGCCCCCTATACTTTTAGTTAGGAATTAAATACGAAACTCTTCTTTTAGCTAGATATCCAAAACGTCACTTCCGACGACGATCCCCATAGAACCTCTGGACGCACATTGTTTCTCAACTAGGACGAAGGGGGTTGAAAGTTAGAACCTTATAGTCAATAACAGATAATAGTGCCGCACAATTGTTTTTATGTAACCTTCAACTTAATCTACTCATTTAAAAAGGTAGTATTATTATCCACTGGTAACAGGGTGGCCTCTAAGATATATTCCAAAAATTTCCTTTTTTGCTCCCACCTCAGAGGACACCCATGCTCATGAACATTGTAGATGCACATGGATATAGTGAAGTATAGTTTATTCATTTATAGGCGTGTATGAATTTATGCGGGCGCGGTTTTGGATTGAGGTGACGTCTTTATGAAAAGCATTAGCATAGAATAAGCGAAAGCCTTGGCTATTATTTATTGACCATTTCATCTGACCATGATTTAAAAAAAACACTGCAAAGAACAGAAGTGCGTGCGACTGCGTGTCTTACATAATCACCCTTATCATCATTAGCCATTATAAGTCCACTGCTGGACAAAAGCCTTTCACATCTCCTTCCATGACGATCGCAATCGTGCTAACCTCTGTCATGTCTTTACCGGGAAACCTTTCCATTTCATCCATCTTTTTTCCATCTGTTCGTGCTAAGTGTCCAACTCATCTCCATTTTCGTTGCTTAATTATTTGTACAATATCCTTCGCTTTAGTCTCTCCTCTGATCCATCTACATCTTTTTCTATCTCTTAGAGTTATGCTAGCATTGATCTTTCCGTGGCTCTCTGTACGATTCTGACTATTCGCAATTCGTTTTTTTAGTTTCCATGTTTAGAGAAAGACCATGAAAGTGAAATAAAATGATGCATAACGATCGCCTGGAATGGAAATCATTCGGTATGAATAGAGTAATATTAGAGCGCACCTTAAAATGTGCTTAAAGCGTAAAGACTGGGGTTTGGGGGTTAGAGGGTGCATGCTGTCTTCTTAACGGCTCAATTCAAAACATACGGTAAACCATATTTTCGCTTTTCGTCTAAAAAAAAATACGCACCTGCATTCCTGGGAATTAATCATCGATAGAGAAAAAAATGAAAAATATATGTGCGTGTGTGTGTGTGTGTGTGTGTGTGAATCGTCTACAACAGTGGTTCTCAACCTTTCTGCTAATGCACCTTTTTCATTATGTTTCAGGGTGTCATTCCCTCTTTCGAAAATTCCGACTCAAAAGTTGCTTTCCTGTATTGCAACACGTAGAAAAGATCAATGTTCCAGCAGTTTAAATCTGTCATATCTGTGATCTCAAGTGACCCCCCACTCCCCCAAAGTTATGCTTCCCCCCACCCCACCCCGATTGAGAACCTCCGGTCTAAGAGAATGAAAGCTCTTTCTTCAAAATTATCAATTTGCCTCAGCAGTCCCCCAACCTGGGCAATACTGCCCGCTAGTGGGTGGTTTTAAGCTTTTAAATGGGCGATAGACCCATTACTGGGTCGCAAGGTCAAGTTTTATGTCCGGCACACTGAAAGTCAATACACGCGATTTTCTAGTCACACAACTTATGACCCGGAATAGTGACTTTTATATCCACTATTGTCTAAATTTTGATCTCTGTTTTTATATCCTAAGTGGTTGTTGCACATGATCTTCGCCTTGCTGAAGTTCATGTGTAGGCCGATTTTCTTGCTCTCTTCATTTAGTTCATCTATCATTAGTTGGAGGTCGGGCAATGTCGTCTGCTAATCTGAAGTTGCTCATGATAATTGTCTAAATATATGATAAATACGTTGTATATTTACTTTTGGATCCTTTTTACGAGTTTCTGAAGCATGTACAGTTGTCCAATTTACTAGAAATCAAATCTAGGCTATGTTAGCCGTTATTGACCAGATCTAGCTATATTTGTTCATTAAAATGGATGACAAGTGGCTAATTGAATTTTAAATGTTAGTGGGTGATACGGAAATTTGACTCTCACAAAAGTCGTTTAAGCATAAAAAGGTTGGCGACCACTGATTTACCTAATAAAAAAAGTTACCCCAATGACTTCACAGTTGTATTTATGAGGCAACCAACGAGGATTGAACTCACGACTGACTCGCGAGATTAACCTAAGGCCATGGCCGTGCAAGCGATCACGTGTGAGAGTATATGCTTTAGTAATTTTATGAGTAAGTCTTTCACATCATCATTTTATTGAATCTACAATAACTCACGCGTATATTTATGAGTTGTATACATGCAATTCACGCCTACATGTACTTGAAGTGAGGTCTGCGTAATCACAACTGACGGTGGGTGTTTAACAATAAAAGATGCTGGACTGAAACTGAACGGAACGATTAGGAACATTGCCATTCAAAAGTACAGGTATACCTGGATTAGTGCGGTTAATTTGCCCCCAAATTTTCTGTCCCGTTCAAAACCGCTCTGTTCAAGATCTTATTCAAACTTTTTCAGCTTATACTTAGTTACCGTATTTCTGGCGTATGATAAGCACCTCAATTTTTCGTTGGAATATTCTCGAAAAAATAAGATAGAAAAGCATCTTTCTTTGCACCCTACTCTCCATAGCCCCCACCACCGAGTTATCTTATTTTGCTCTTATCTATTCAAATCTATATTAACCCCACAGTAGATGGTTTTTCACATCATTTTCATCGCGCAGAATTGTTAGTAAAAAAAACGACTGATTGAGCGTTCGCCTCCCGAGACAGAAGAGCGCGTCTTATATTCCATTAAATACGGTACATTAATTTGTACAGCAATACTTAAATCGTTACACATCAAAACCCACAATGTCCAAGGTATTGTTGTATAGCGAAGATTACTCAAATGCACAATAGTTGCTTTCCAGAGGAATAGATAAGGGGGTCTATTTGTAAAAAAAAAAAGCCCCTGATCACCAATGGAGGGGGAGGGGACTCAAAAGCTTTATAAGTTGTAGCTTCTCTCCTGCATTCCTACTGTCAAATCTTACTAAATGTTGGAAGAGGCCCCTCAAGGAGCCAAGCCCCCCCCCCAAATCATCACTATGTCTCTGTCGCTATCAAAAAGCCGCAAGAGGACCCCTGAAATGTGAACAACACTGATCGTAATAATTGCCACCGTCACGAGAGATTTGGTGTACAGGTCTCCCCACTGAAGTAGAGCGTTCCCATATGAAAAAAAAACAACTTTTGTGAGCCGAAATGGCGTAAAATGAAGAAGCAATTACCATTATTTTAAGAGGGAAAAGTTTTTTTGAGAGTCCTCAGACCCCGAATTCCACTACTTTTTGAAAATTCATAATACGCTTTTTCGTTTTTGTTTTTTTTTCGGAAAAAAAAGGGAAAAAAAGCGAAAATTACGTTCAGCATTAGTTTTGCAGCGAGCTGCTGTAGAGGCAGCACGCACCCTCACCCACAGTCCAGTCTCCTGTACTTCCCACCACCCCAACTTCTGACTCAGCTTAACATGCAATCACCATTTGGGGTGTCTGGGAACATTCAAAATGCCTCTCTGCTCTTAGATTAGGAAGGTTAGTCACATGACAAATATGATCAGAAAATAACAAGGTCGCTACCATGTCATTGAAATCAATTGACTTTTTCTTTCTGTGAAACTTTTTCCAGTACTGAATGATCATAACTAGTTCCTTAATTAATTCTCCGTCGATTGATATGTTTTGGGGGTTTTTTTTAATCCAAAGCACGGTTGAGAATGTTGCTTTGACAAAGGTTTTGGCGAGCAAAGATCGTCTCATTCCACAGCACGCAAATGGTCCACCAAGGCACCTCGGTCTGTTGAGCTCTCGTACAGATATCCCCATGGTAAAATAATGAAAATAACTTTTGATCTGAATTATCCATGGATTGTTCTTAATTACAGTAGGTTACGCTTCTGTCTCCTGGGTATTTTACTTTGTCGAACTACGGAATTAATATTTCATGAGTGAAATAATCGATGATAAATTAAACTCACAGGATTGTGTAACCGATTGGATTGAAATTTAATGTCTCAAGCATCATCATAAACTTACTTGAGAAGTTTCGGATCAGAGAGTTTTGCATATGCCGACTTAGAATCTTACTGCCCCAATCCAGTAATGCCAATTTATCTGGTTTGGGATCAAAAATTAGTCTCTTTACTTATGACGGCTTGAGTGGGTGCACTAATGGGACCCTGGAGCATGTTTTTAACAAGTTACTTTATTAAAATTCCAAAACTTTTCAAGTCTTCAATGGCTATTTCAGTTTACAATGTAATGTGCCAAACTAAATTTCTTTTATGTCCGGATGCGTTCAAAGTTAATTTTAAATTTACTCTCGTAATTCACCAAATGTCCATCCATATAAGACACTGTAACTCAGGAACCGTACCACACATTTCCATGAACATTTCTGTGTGTATTACTAGGACCCAGACTACGTTTTTAGTAAGTTACTTTTTGAAATTTCCAACACATTCAAATTTTTAGAAGGGGTGGTTTACAATGTAAGTATTATGGTAAACTAGATCCTTTAGTGTGTCCAACTGCATTCCTGCTTACCTAAATCTTTACTACAGGTACAACACCGATTATTGGCAGACAATGGTCCGACATCTCTTTTAATCTGAACTCGATTACAATTGGGTATTTGAATTTCCCGCGATTGCCAGAATTAATCCCCAAACAGCCACAGGTGGCGCTATATGTAGTGCACAAACATTCATTTGTTTACACATCGATATGTTGACCAATTCCCAGCTTATTTTGATTACGTTCAACCTTAGATATGGCCTCCAAGCAAAGTGTAAGTGTTCATGGCGGTGTCAAACATAAACAACGGTCGATGTCAATTCAACAAGAAGTTGAAGTGCTTGGAAAACCCCAACTGCTGAGCATCAGTGCAGAAACTATGTGATATACTGAGTATTGGCTCATTGACCCCGTATGATATAAAGAAACAAAGAGAGAAACCATTGCAATTTGTTGCAGGCACAACCCGTTTGACTCTTACTAATGGATTTCTTTCAATCATTTAACAGATGATTTATATTTAATAATGGATTGCTTTGAGTTCTCAAGAGTCAATGATGCTGTCGAGATCTGATAAATGCATTATTAGTAGATCTCAGGGGTTTATAATACTATACTTACAATAGTCATTACGTTATCTCCGTTAGTCTGACCAAACAGATAATCTGTCACAATGCTGGGACCAGGGGTGCCAGTCGAATGATGTCATACAGTATTACTTTAATTCACAAAATGTCTGTCGTTCTGCCTGTGATAGCTTTAGTTGTCTTTGTGTCAAACTGAGGCCACTAAGGTAAGACATTCCAACTTTTGTTCAGACAAGCCAATCTCCTTTTCCAATCCTTGATGTTAACACAGTGTTTTGCCAGATTTGTTCTACAGCCTTCTTCAGGTGAAATATGTAATATCCCCAAGGAAAGAAAGGAACTGAGAAGATGTCCATGTTTAAAATTATGGAAAAAGCTGTACTGCATACATTTCTAAAATAGAATAACTTATTTACTCTTTGAATTGATAACATCAAGTAAAGTTTGGGAACCCGCTTCCTGGGAACCAAATTTTCTGTGGTTAATGGGATCTCGGAATGTTTTTCACATATTAGTTTTTCAAAATTTAAAAAAATGAAAAAATCTTAAAAAGAGTTTAATGTGTGGGTTTGTGTTTTTACCAATAATAATGATCTGATTTCTATCTATGTATATAATACTGAAACTTTGTTAATCTGCAAATAACCTCTAAGTATAAAAAATGGTGCACTATAGCCAGAGGTAATGAAGAAAGGTACTATCCATTGAAAATAATTTTGATCTTTGATTAGAACCTATTAAGGCATTCATCGGGAACTAACTGAAATACCCGCTTTTAGAGTAGGTTTTTCAGTTAGTTCGATTTAACTCACAATGTTTTTAAGAGTTGAAGAAGAAAAAAAACACAAGTTGCACAACAATATTTTATTTTCGAAATCAAATCACATCAAAAAATGACAATAAATATAAGAGATAAAAATTTGTATAAAAATAGACTTTTCATCGTTTTTTTCTTAAATTCCTGCTCTATGTAAATAACTGTTTATGAAAATAATATTTTAGCAGTGGTTTTGAAACTTAAAAAACTCAAAGGCCACTTTTATATAGGAAATATTTATGGCTGGCCTCTATTTTTTAACATTTAGTTTTTAGACTGTAATCAATGAACTACAATAATAAACAATTTTTGACCTTTAAAATTCATATTTATTCTAAATGGATTATATTTATTTGAATTCTGGTCTGTGTACAATGATTATGTTTACTGATAACAGTCTGATGGATGATGATGTTTCTCAGCTGCTAAATTTGAAATGTCAGGTTTTATAGGGAACACCTTGCACATTATTCGTCGGACCCCAGTTTCAAAACCATTGCTTTACCAGCATTTGAAGCAGATATTGTAATAATGATGATACATAAATTGACAAATAGAATTTTTTAAAATAGCAAAGGTGTAACGTTCCAACTTTTGTTCGATCAATCCAATCTTTGATGTTGATACAATGTTTTGCCTGATTCATTCTACGGCCTTCCTCAGGTAAAATACGTAATATCCATAAGCAAAGAAAAGATCTGAGAATATTTCCATGATAGAAATTATGGAACTGCATGCATTTCTAAAAAAAAAATAACTTATTTACTCATTGAACTGATAAGATTGAGCAAAGGAAATGATAATGAGAACAATTTACATTCATTGTTTTGGAATTGAATTCATTGTTATAAACAATTTTGCATCATGGGAAATCAATATGATTTTTAATTCATCTTAAATAAAGTGTTTTGGGACCAACAGATTTTGACAACAATGTCCATTTGATAACATTATCCATGATTATAATAAATACCTTCCTGTGTATAACAAATATTTTATGTACATACATACATACAGTAATAGTTAGCAGATTGGTCTTACATACTCATAGTCAAATACATACACCCATACTTATGTGCAATGAATTATGTACATACGCCTAATTGTTGGCTTCGATATATATATATATATATATATATATATATATATATATATATATATATATAGAATAGCACACACATCTAGGTTATGTATACATATATATATACATACATACAAAAGACAAACTGAAAATAAAATGCTTTTGTTGCTAAAGAAAAAGCTTTTGTTAAAGTGAAAATCCTCTTAAGATGACAAGTTATAAGGTTACTGTATTTTTGACACCAAAACAAAGAAAATGAGTCACTACTATTAAACACCAAAAGAAAATCTTCATAACTTGACATAATCCATTTACCTTTCACAACATCCATTAGTAACAAAAGAAGGCATTATTAGTTGAAATAAGTACATAAGAAAAGGAGTCATATTCAGGCTAAGTTATTAGATATTGTCTATAGTTTGAGAAGGGGTCATTAACATTCAATAAGTCTTTCAGATGATTTAACTCTTTCTTGTTGTATGCGTTTTTAACACAATGTTTCGGCTAATCCATTAGATGCCTTCTTCAGGTGCATTATCTGAATTGGTTATATTTCATTGTAAAATGAAAACAAATTTATCTCCCTGGATCTTAATATTAAATTTGTCTCAACTAAAAACAAAATTGAATGTACAAGCCACTTATCATAAGGGACTTATCACCAAAGATATACAAGTGCAGGATGGAGGTGGGGGTCTCTGTGTGCGCCCCCCCCCCAACAATTCAGGCAAAACTGTAAATTTTTGGCAAATCAGCATAATTCAGACAAAAACATGTAAAATTTTTGACAATTCAAGCCCTTTAACCCCCCCCTTTAAGCAAAAGGGGTCCCATACACTTATGCTCATCACCTATATTCCCATTATGATTAAAAAGAATACTGACAATGATAAACCAGCCTGCAATACAGAAAGGTTGGGAACCCCTCTCCTAGGAAACCCAAGCAGCTATGATTTATATAGATTGTCAATCCAGTTCAAGATTGTCCGACTCAAAAGGTGAATTCCATAATTGTTATTTATTGAAAGATCAATATTCCAATAATCTACCAATCTGTTGGCCTGATTTTCCCCAATAAAACCTTATATTAATCCCCAGGTAAAGAGGGGGGGGAGATTCCCTCCTGGTTGACAACCTTTGAATTTGATGGTAAATAAAATAAAACAAAACAATTTTGATTCTCAAACCAATATACTCATGAACGTAGCAGACACTGGTAACAACACAAAATTTTACAAATGATTAGAAAAATCTGACAATAATTTGTTAACCTTTATTAGCAGCAAAATTCATGCCGTGACTCAAGTGAAATATTTCATTGAAATTAAAATTTAAAACGCCTAAAAGCTGCTTTACAATAAAGTTTAAATAGTCTGTGCTTATATGAAGTGGCTGGCACAAAGAAAAAACCAGCATATTCACTCAATCTAATATTTGGATCACATATCGAATCACAATGGCCCTACAACCAGCCAAGTGGGTACTCCTGGTCACATTTTTGGAGCTACAACAATTTGGGGCTGAAAATTTGCACGAGTACACCTCTATGCTAAAAACTATTTATTTTCAGGGTTTTTTTCCCCGAGAAATGCTTTTTGGGGTCTCTATGGTCATTTCGAACTGACAATGCCAAAATCTTGTGTTAGTATTTTTTTAGATAATTTTCGATAAAAGATCTATGTTTCTTTTAGATAATTAGTTCTGGTAAACATGCTAGCTACAGGGATTCATTTATGCGAGGCACGATATCTGCATTCTTTTTCCATATAACAGACCTCGTTATTAACATTGTGCTATCAAGGATGCTATCAAAGCTAAAAATAAATATTAATATTAGCCTAAGCCTAGTGAATCACCTGCTTTGGGAAAGTACTCTTCAAATGAGAATGAAAGATAGAGTCTGAGCTCTGCTGACATTTGTGGTTACCCCCAGTAACCAAATGTTAATAAGCATTCAGAGGCATGGCTGAGGTGGAGGGAGAAGGAGGGTACTTGAAAATACTCCCAGGGGGGCCCCTAAAAAAGGGTTTATGAATAGTAGTTCACCTACTGCATTTCTATTGACATAATACTACAATAGAGATATATTCGTACAAATGCCTTACATAAACATTGGTTCTTTTTAGTCCTCATTTTGAACAAGTCATATTTCAGTGTTTCTAACTTCACAATTTTAACATCAATAAGATATTTTGAGATTTGAAAAAAAAATGTTGCTATATTTAATTCAGGGGCACTTTGATGAGGAAAAAAGGACTAAATGGTGTTGCTTAGGGTGACAAAGACATCCCCGCCCCCTGCTACATGAATTGCGTAAATAATAATTCAGCCTTTAAGTTTGTTTTTTACCAATTAAGCGATAGTGCATGTCTATTTATTATGAATTTTCCCTTTTTCATCCAATTCCATTGAATGTTGAAGGAGGGACCCACTATGCCGCAATATACAATTTTATTTGGGAGCTATCTGTAGACCTTATATCTATGAATATTTAGAGACGCCTTGTTTGGTTTACAAAACTAACATTCACTCTTCAGGGGCCCAATCTTTACGAAGCACAATTAGTAAATCATGATGCAAGTTTAGATGAAAAAACTTGGATATACAACACATTTCAAACATCAACACCTTGCATAAATGAATCACTGTAGCCCAGAAAGTTCCTGAGAATTCATGGTGAGAATAAAACGTAGAATAATTAGTTCCCCGAAATAAATTAACAAGAACGAGTGGTGGAGAGACAAATATACCCAATTTTCTGAAAAAACAAGCTTAGAAGGAAATGAGTAAAGAATATCTCCGTCTCTTGAAGATACACTTGACAAGTCCTTTTACAGTTATGAAGAAGACGAAGGAGAAAAAAAAAAGAGCTCTTCTGATAACGCAATGGAATTTTATCCATGAAGATTTGAATTGTCTCATCTATCAAGGATTGAAGAGAATAGGCACAGACAAAGGGCCTTCTTTGAAACATAAAAAAAACGGACTGGAAAATGAGGAAAATGAAAGTTTGTGAAATTGCATGTCAAATAGTTGGCATAGAGATGTCCTCATTTGTATAAGAATAAATTGACAGGAAGGGATTCGAATTGTCTTACACGATTTGGAACTCATTCTTAAAACTATTTCACTACAAGACTACTTTGACGGAGCAGATCCATTTGGAGTTGTATCATGCAAAATGAGGAATTACTTTTTAAGCAGACACTTTCAAAGCTTTTCACTTTGTGTGTGTGTATGTGTGTGCATACATAGAACTTTGTTAACTGGCTCTTTTAGAAGCAAGAATGGAAATGTTTTATTGCAACCAACTGAGGATCTTCAGTTCCTGAACGATAAAACTAATCTGAATCATTAGCAACAACAGTTGGCCATAACCGCTTGTGTATCAACTAGTCTGCGGTACAAAAATATCAAATTGGCCATAAAAAGAATATTTGTTGAAAATGGCTATGCAGGTCATAAAAACCCAAACGTAGATTCAATTGTCACTATTAAACAAGAGACAGTTATGTACACTGAACAAAGTCAGAGGAAATATAGACAATTTCCTAAATTCAAAACAGAAGTGAAAGGGACAAATCCTCAGATTAAAAATGGTAAACCTACAAAATGTAAGATATCTCAAAGTGTGCTTTATTTAGAGAGAATTGACTCAATCAAAAAGATAAAAAGTTGTGATTTTCATCATTGTGAAAACTCTATTGAAGAGTGAAACAATACACTTTTCACACAAGATAGAATAACACTAACAAGTCACAACTAATTTGATCTGGCAATGGCAAAATTGTGAACTCATCCAAGAAAGTGACTCTACCAGGACATACTAAATGCAAAATAGAGATTGATACACCACTTCTGTCAAGCAAGTCATCTCTTGAAAAGGGTGGGAACAGTTTTAGATTCAAAAAGTGACTAGGCTGTCATGTTTGGAAAGCCAATGGAATTACAGTTCACATCGAGTCGCCATTACTATACTAATATAGTTGACAATGAATACAGCAGAGACAATTCTGAATCAGAAGTGTTAGTTGTTAACAACAAGATGAATGAAAAAGAAAAGACCAAGATCTTAACTAAACTACACAGTTTGGACATTCCTCTGCAGACAGGTTAACATACCAGACAATTTATATCACAGTCAATTGTGACATATACAGGAAACAATCAACGAGACCAGTTGTTGGATTTCTTTGGGCCAATGATTGATAATCAAACTTTGACTATAGATATACTTCAACTGGAACCAAACTTGTGATATTTACACATTATTGATGAATTTATAAGATTCAGTCCAGGTTGTATGACCAATACCAAACAGTCACCCAAATTTGTGCAAAATTTCATTTGATATTGGATAAGTATTCATGGAGCACCACAGCAGTTAATCTAGGATCTTGGTGGTAAGTTTGATAATACTGAATTACTAGATATGGCCAGGAATCCCAATATAGATATCATCACTAGTGGTGGATATTCACCTTAGAGCAACAGTCTATTAGAAAGGCATAATCAGATATTGACAGAAACATTATTGGATGTGAATCATGATCAAAATCTAGACTGGGGAAACAGCACTGAGTTGGTTCATGATGGCAGAGAAATCATTACAAAATGTCCACGTCTACATCAACTGGTTTTTAGAAGGAATCATAACATTACATCACTTCTTAATGATCAATCATCAGTTCTTGAGGGTACAACCACAAATAAAGTTGCGAAGAATCCCATGTTACATAAAGCAAGAGAGTCATTCACTGAAGCTGGATTATCAGATAAAATCAGAAGAGAGTTTTTGGTCACTGGTCTTTTCAGCCAATGACAAAAATACGAGCGACGGACTTACCATGTAACAAAAGTGTGCACATGTCCCTATATTCAGGTGAAAAAAAACAGAAATGAAGATTCAACAAGTTAAAACAAAAAAAACGCAGCAATTAAAAGATACGCAAAGAAAAGTAAAGGAAGTGAAAACATAAACAAATCAGTAAAAAGAGGGATTTTTTTAATCTAGAAGAAAAAAAAACACTCTCAATGAAATAATGCTATCTGACCGACAAGTCAGGGAGGTTATCAATCAACTCTCCAACCAATTATATCGATTATAAGATGGCAACCACACCCTCAAGAAATGGAGGAAGGTGATCAAACATAGAAAAATTACCCAAAGCACACATGGTCACATGATGTACTATTATGAAAGGAGATGAACAAACAATGAATAATTTTCAATTTTCAATCTACAAATGACATGATATCACCAATATATAGTTCAAGAAAGGATCATAAAAATTTCCAAGAAATAAACAAAGGCCCAACAAGTCTGTGGAGCAGCTGTAGCTAGAAATTAGCATATCCCTTATTTCCTCTCCATGATAATGAAACCATTAAAGGGTCAGTAGATATTTTTGAAAGTATAGAAGATTTATGAAGCAGGATAAGAGAATGCAAACCAGCAACAAAAGCTAGATGGGTGTGGAGTAGGCAGCATGGATGTTGAGTCTCTATACCCATCAATTGACGTTCGATTCTCAGTAGAAATGTAGGAGGAAATACTAAATGAAAGTCACCTTGAATTCAGATGTATTGATCTAGAAGAACATGAACTATTTCCTTCTCTAACAACAACCAAATTAGGAATTGGAAATGAAAGATATCTACAAATATAACCACACAAGACCCAATAAAGGAAGAACACAAACACAGGTACTAATAAGAACAGAGAGAAATGTTGGTCTGACAGGATTCAAAGCAAAGAGACTTGAAACAGATGCTTACATCTGAACTTGCAAAAAGTTTAGTGATAACTTTAGATAATCACATATGTTTTTTTTCTGGAATAAATATTCACAAAACAAACAAGAGGAGGAGCGATAAGCATTGGAATGGCAGGTGATGTTTCCAATTTCTGTATTGTATGATGAGATCAACAATTGAAGAAGAAACTACAACAAGAAAGGATAGGATTCAAAATGTACTCTAGATATATGGATGACATCAACATAGTTAACAAATATCTCCAAGATACAGATACCAATTAACACATATATTCCCACTTCAAGCACACTCCAAAAATTGAATCAGGATTAATAATAGGCTTTTACCTAAGGGTCCTCAGAATATGTAACCCTGAATACCTTGATGACAAAAAAGAATATACTAAACAATCCTTCTGTTCACTCCAATACCTGCAACATTTAATATACCATACAAAGAGGAAAGCATCTAAGATACACAAAACTAACACCAAATAAGACAAAGAAAAGCACCATCACCACTAAACGCATCATATTACCCACCAACACAACCACCATCAACCTTGACTCCAACCAAAAATGTAAAATGGGAATACATATTGCCATCAACATCTCAACAACCATCAAAAATGTAATAAACGAGCCACTATACGAACCTCTACCACCTGAAGCCTTCCTCACCTTCCAATTGTCATTTTCATCAACATTCTGCCGGATCATTTCATATCCAAAATACAAACATAGTCGACAGGGCAATAGAAAAAAGGCAGAAAGAAATGATATGGATGAAACAACAATGAAATCAATCCAAAAGATTACCAATACTGAATTATGAAAGTATCCAAGTAACAATTGATTACCTATCAAATCATAAAAACAGAAGAATGATGGTATTAGACCTTGAACAGTGGATGGGACAAATAGAGATTTATGGCGGAAAGAAATACCAGATCCTTCATTCTTGCTACTTGAAAAAGATTGCGAGCCAAAAAGTCATCAGCAAAGAATTGGTACTTTGATGGTAGATAGAAATAAACATATTAGTGTCAAGCTTAGCGAGAGTGATGAGAAATATATTGGAACATTGCACTTGAAATGAGAAATCTAAACACACACCACAATACATTCACAGATTGCATTTCTCAGGCTTTCCTCAAAAAAACGGGACTTTTTTCTACAAGGAGTATTCAGTTAGAGAGTAGATTGGGAGAGAACAGGAGAATGTCCAATGTACACAGTTTAGTCGGCCGAAGTGAATGAGACAGGCTCTTAAAGCTCCAAGAAACTCAGTGCAATGAAAACAACATTAGATAAATTATCCAAGCAAACCCAAATCCATCCCATCTCCTTCAAACACACAAATACCAAAGTTTGTGCAGTAAGTACCAAAATGTTTCATTTTTACAAATCAGCATGAACAAATAGCAACAAATCCAGAGTTTGAAATTGGCTAATCACTAGCAAAGACAACATAAATATTCTTCAGAGCCTTAAAATAATTTATTTAAAATGAAATGGCACCAAGAACAGATGAAGAAAATAGAATATAAGAAATGCAAAAACCAAATAAATAAAGAGGAGAAAGGTATCATCTGTGATAGCTGCAACATGCAGATTATGAAAGAATATCTAGCAAGATCTACGAATTACACAGAGAAAACATAGACTTAACATGGCACTGTGGAGAATGCAGAAACACAATAAAAGATGGAACAAGGAAAGCAGACAGGATGGAAAAATTAGGGAAAGAAAATGAAGGATTAGATGAGGAACGAGAAGATATAAAATAGAAATGATGGAAGACATAGAGAAAGAACTTGTAATAGGAAAGAAAAATATGATGACTAGGAAGGAGAAAATAAAGAACATCAGAAAACCCATCAGTAAAATTTATAAAAAAAACTCTCAGGCAATGGAATAGAAAATAAATAAATAAATAATTTGCAGATGAAATAAATAAGATGAAAAACTTATATTAAATGAATCCCTACTATAACTATATGGAGAAGGACCTCAAACTGATTTATCTAGCTCGACTCAACATGGACATCAAGAAATTGACGAAATATACATTAATGAAAAAGGAATACAAAAAAACTAAGAAACATTAACATAATGGGACCCGATGACATACAGCCTAAAATACTAAAAATAACAGCAGATGATCTATCCAAACCAATCAAAATAATGTTCAACAAATCTATATTTGAAGGAAAATTATCTCAGGACTAGATAAATGCCATAGTCATACCAATGTACAAAAAAGGAGACAAAAAATTAGCTTCTAACTAGAGACCAATCTCACTTATTTAACAAATAGTAAAAACATTAGAAAAATTAATCAAAAAAATGAATTATGAAACACAGAGAAGGGCAACATCATCTCAGATACTCAACACGGTTTCATGTCTCGTAAATCATGTCTAACTTATAGAAAATAAGACACATTGTTCACAGTACGTTGGCTGCAGAAACAATCCCCACATCTGAAGCTGTTGACACGGCAGTATTTATTTCTATATTGTTTGCAGAACTTGCAGCAGGTAAAATTGACCCTCGAATATTGCCCACATTTTGTGTCACTGTAAATCTTTCTTTGAGGCAGTAAAGTCATCCAAATTTTGTCAAGGAGAAACCACAGAGCATTGGAATAAGAGGAATTAAGGTGTTAATTGATAATGGGCAAATTGAATAGATTCAGTGGTATGAAACCAAGAGACAAGTAGCAGACTGCCTTAGAAAGCATAGAGAATCACCATTGATATCAAGGAGTTTACTCCAACATGGTGTATTAAATGAATGAATGAAATTAACTCATTGATTACGGAATTAAGAATTATAAAAAACTCAATCTTATATTGACTGTTACAATCCTTAATTGCTTATTGAAACTTAGATGTATTAACGAAAACTAAAGATTTCATATTCTATTCTTCAGTTAAAACAAGAGAAAAAAAAAGTCTGGTTAGTCACTCAATAGAAACCATAGCGAGACCATTGTCTTTTGGTAGCACACCGTGTTGGGGGTGATCAATCAAAAAATTGGGAAAAAAGGAGTGATTAATGGATAAGATACTTTTCTCTTCTTCTATTGGGCAGCAATTACTAGAAACATCTGAATTTGGAGAAAATGAACAAGTGGGCATAAACTGGAGACCAATTTAGCAGAAACTCCAATTGCAGATTGAACACCACACTAAAAATCAATAGGGGGAGGGTATTTTAGAATTCAAAAGGTGTGTAGTAGACTATTAATGCAAATTTTCAAAGCTGTAGCATGAAAAATGTGTTCTGCACAGCTTCCACACTTTTAAAACCCTAAAGAAAATTGGGTGTTTTCTGGAGACAAAAAAGCTCCCAAAGGCCAATATAAGCATTTAAAAAAGAAAAATGTTTTGCAGAAAGGGTTTAGTAGAGTACTAATGCAAATTTTCAGTCCTATAGGTTGATTGGTACTGCCTGTAAACGTTCAAGATATATACATTGGCAAAATGGAGTGAAAACAGGAGCAACATATTTTGAGAGTTTTCAAAAAGCACAAAAACATTCATGGAATTTGTCATGTTTAGAATTAATCCCCTTTGATCATGAGAAACGATCAAAAGATGCTACTATAATAGAAGCAGTCAGAAGATGGCAGCCTTTTTGATTGTTTGTCTATTTGCTAAAGGTAGAATAAAGATCATACCATCTTCCTTATTTTTATTCATTCGAGTTTTTTCATAGTGGAAACCATATCAAGTTGAACTCTGCAATTATCTGACATACACTCAGCCGACATGTTGACGTACGCTACTTCTCGGATTTTTCTCAGTATTGTTAACAATACAAATGTAGCAAAACACGTGTTTGCACACCGTACAAAGGAAAATAAACCATTAGTTTTAGTGGCATTTAGTTTCTGCTAGATTGGCCAATCACAGTCTCCCTTATGATAAGTTTTAACTAGCCTAACCAACCAAGCTCAAAAATAGCTTACTCTTCAAACAAAGACACCCTGAGTGACAGCAGCAGGGAAATTTGAATTGTATAGTGGCAGTTGCAGAAAGACACTGGTGGCATCCAAATCTAGCCCCTCACCAAAATCCGGCTGGTGAGGGGAGAGGGACTAGATGAAGCAGCTAGAAGGTTAGTGTCCATATGGGATAGAAGACTGAATGACTACTTATGAACGATAGTTCAGTTTTAGAAACACAATGCTAATCACTGAAGTTTATTGTGAAAATTCTCCTTTCAACGTTTTCTACAGTCTGAATTTGAACCCCTCATTTTTCCCCTCTTCAGATCTTTGTCCAGCTTTTATTGTTATATGTTGTTTTCATCCTTACTTTTCAGAGACTTTTCTTGTGATTTCAACAAATAGTTCAATTCAAAATAGCTTCTCCTCAGACCTGCACATGTGCCACAATGCAAATACGTTTTCCATGTCTTTATACTACATGAAAGAGGAGGAGGAGGAGGAGTTCAATTATCCAAAAAATCTCCGAATGTTAATGACCCTTCTCAAAACTATCGGAAGAATTAATTTTTTGTTTTGTAATTGAGATCTTTGACTGATTATGCGATGAAAAGTTGCCAGATTGGTCTACGAAGGGAGATGATCAAAACATTATCTCTCAAACTTACCCAACACAGACATTGGAATAGTGTAGTATTTGGAATATATTCATGAATGAATATATTCTATGAATCTATAAAAATGGAAAATCAGAACAATTCAGCCAAGTTAGCTACAGAGTGGGTGAGAATTAACTCCCTTCTAGAATTGACATGTAACTTTTGGCCAGCACAAAGGCCTTATCTTACACCCAATGACTTCTCCCTGCAGATGTGGGTGAAGGAAGAAGTGTACAACACAAAACCACAAACCTTGGATGAAATGGAGGATCACATTCGACATGTTATGGTCAACATACCGCTGGAGTTCCTGTGAGGATCTACCAAGGCCACACCAAAATGCTTTAGGAACTGGTGGACAATGCTAGAGCCTACATTGATTTTTGATACAGTAGGAATATTCTACAATTGGATGGTCAACAATAAAACTAGTTTGACTACAATCAACCAATGAATAATGAAGTTATTTCCAATTCCCAATAGGGAGTTTCTTTTCACCCACCCTGTACATATTGACCACAGCAGATTGTGTCCCTGAGATGTATACCATAACCTTTGACCTCCATATAGTCTCAGTTACTATGGGCGTAATTAAATTGATTGCCAAATTTGTCTCTGCTTCTCTTGGCATCCATAGAGTCTAAAACAGCATTGACCCTCTTCATCGTGCCTCTGAAATAGAAAAATAAAATGCAGAAATAATTCAAGGAAGTACTAGTAGTCGACTGGTGGGCAAGAGGTCACTGGGTAGACATTTGAGTGTACAGTCATGAGGTGGTAGGGTCGGGGTTGTCATAAGGTGGTTATATGGGGTAGATATGGACTCATTGGTTTTCTTGATTGGATGGTGTGTTATTACGTGTTTGCTTTTTTTGTAAATGTCTGCAAGCTTTAATGTAGATTTGGGAGATAGCACAGGGAGGGAAAAAATTTTAAGAATAAATCAGGGTGTTAGGCAAGATTTTGATTTTCCATCCATTTAATAGTATAGGGAGTTTTCTTAGGTCCACATTTTTGTATTTATATTCATTTTGCAGCAAAAATAGCATAGACTTATATTATAAATTGAAGCCCCCAACTAAAGACCTGTCAATAATAAGGAGTAAAGGTTGAAATTTTCTGCCCTCTAGCTCCATTGGTGTGACCTGTATATGCAGTACATACATAGCCAGACCAAGTTAAAATCTGAAGAAACCTATGTTGGCACTTTTGGTTGATGGTTTTTAATATAACCATAGTACTTGAGCTGTTATTTTACTGTCAATATAGTCAAATACCCTTCAATTCTCTCAGAATTAAACTCTTAGCTGCATAAAATTCTGTAATATAAAGCTAAAGACATTTATACTTCCAACATAAGACACCATTTCAATAAATAACACAGATGAGAATGTTACATCTACCACTTACACTGATAAGCTAAAACATTATAACCAGCCTGTGAGATTTAACTTGACCACAAAACTCAACTCTCACTCAGTCATGTAAGTTTCTCAGCTTTCTCAACAGCTGGCTGAGCTGAAAATCACATTTAAAAATTTTTTAAAAATACTCCACTGAATTGTTACCAGAGTCAGACTGAGCGGAAATGAACACCCCAATACAAATCAGGTCATACTAATTTTAAAAGCAAAAATGTTAATGTATCCCTGTATGTAAGCATTTTTTTTGCAAAGTTTGTTCACCTGACCTTGAAAGGTATTCAATCAATATGGAGGAACAGGAAAGACAAACCAAAGAGATCAAAATGAAATGTTTTATAACTAAATTTAGATATTTTCTGTTGCGCTAAGATATAAGAAATTGCTTTTTAGATATATTTTAGATAAGTTCAGATATCTTTCTGTGATTTTCAGATACTTTTTAGAAATATATTCAAGATAACTGAACTGTATCTCCATTGAATTTGCATCAAACATAATAAATATAATATAATTATTATTTAATTAGTTTTTTTTAATGTTATAAGTTATTTTGATACAGCATGCAATCAATGAAAACTTAATGATATGTTGATTATTTTACATAAATTTTTTTACACCTGGATATTTTCAGATCAGTCAAGACAAATTATTTAGGGGCGAGCTAACTTTCTCTTTAACTCAACCACCAGTTGAGTTCTACAGGAAATTTACTCATAAAAAAAAAAAATTGTCTCAATAGATTTCTAACCAGATGTTGAAAAAATATCTAAAATACCCTAGATATTATTAAGCCTTCATTTACATATACCAAATTATAACAAATATCATGAAAAAAATCTAATCAAATCATAATTATATTAGATTCATTATATGAACGATGCCTTTTCAATTAAGATACAGTTTTGTTATTCTGTATATTATTCTCCATATAGAAATATCTGAGCCTAGTTTAAAAATATCTAAACATATCCACTACCAAAAATAAATCTAAAAGCCATTTCTTATCAACACACAACAATGAGTTCACTCAACCAAGTTGAGTTGAATCTCACAGGCTGCTGATATGCACAGTTGTTATGAGACAGTGGCTGTCATTCTTGCCACACGTCGCTGGTCATGATGTTTTGGCTCCTCAGTGTATATACTTATATATGAAGACACACAATTGCTAAGAAGCAGGTTTTATCTACTTACGCGTTGAACAATTTTTTTTGCAGCCGGTCACGAATCGAATCCTTAGGAGCTTTTATATCAGTCAGGTTCGTTTCCTCTTTTTTCTTTTTCCTCTTCCCTTTCCCCTTACCCTTGCCTTTTTCCACACACAGATCCCTATCCGAGCCAAGGTCAATCCCCAGGGCAGCCTCTATGTCTTTCTGTAGTTCCTTGTCCTGCCAACCTGTAATGATAATTGGTTGAAATCATATCTGTAGCACTATACGAGTTGCTACCCAAAGGTTCCAGTAATTTGAAAAGCAGGAGTGAACCTTATGCAGTTTAGCCCTCAGTTACAAGATATGTAAGAATTTATTCTGATCACACTTTCACATGAAGAAGACCGATTTCTCAATAGTGAGGCAATGTGCCGACGTCATCGGCTTATTTCTGGCTCCATTGTCTTTTAAAAGTATATAGAATAAATTAACGCTTTTTTAAAAAATATTTTTCACGATTTTAACCACTCCGTTTTATCACCTCAGTCATTTAAAATGTATACATAAGTATTCGAACACATATTTCAGAGTTTATATTGTTTAGGAAAATAGTTTTTAGATGAAAATTTTCTTCAATCTTATTTCTTAATGATAACACAAATTATTACAATAAAATCAACATGGGTACTAGTTTCAGGCATTTTCATCAATGGAATCTTAGTTTGTAGATAAAAGTATATTGGCAACTGCTCAAAGGTTCTGAGATAAAAAAAAAAAGACAAATAAAATTTTTCTTTTTTTATATTCGATGAAATGACTAAAACGTATCAAAATTTTTAATTCAGTATAACCTGGCTGTTTTATACTTACAAACTGTGCAAAATTACAGGCTCAATAATGAAAAAATTAGCAAAGAATTAAAAGAAAAGTGTGATTTTTTTTCCGATTTATTTCCACAAGGCAGTAGAGCCAGAAATACGCTGATGACATCAGACTTTGTAATCTGATTGAAACATTGAAAACATGAAGTTCATGCATGCATAAATGTACAATAAATTAGAGGTTCACCATTTTTTGCTGCCTCCTCTTTTGAAATTCTTTCTGCATCTTCCTTGCTCGTTGGTCGCCCCATATTATCACGGCCAATAATTTTACCATGGAATGGACACTGAGGAGGTGGAAAAAAAATTAAGATCAAAAATGTCATTTAAAAATATTGGATTTCTATCCACCAAGAATGTTGAGAAAACAGTTCCAAAAGTGGATATCAGAGGAATAATCATTAAAGGAGATTGTAGATAGATTTTGGTATCCCTCAATGACATGGCAATACGTCTTATTCAAGTGGTCCCCAATCACTGAGCGATGGACTGGAACTATGTTAAAAGGTCCCAAGGAAACAATGCAATTTGGTGATATTTCCTCATAAAATAGAAACAAATTCTTTTCCCTGGGTTTTGACATCAAATTCCTTAGGTAAACCTTTTTAGAAATGACATTGAGAGGATCGACCCCTTATAAGTGACTTATAGTTGAGTTATCACTTAGTTGTATACTACACGCTGCAGTGCACAGGGTTTAATATTGGTTTGGTACTATCAAATCTGTGGTAAGATAGAGTGTTAACAGTTAGACAAAATTGCATTTTCACAAGTCCGACACAAAGTCATTTTCACTGCTTGATACACAGTCGATTGAGTTTTCAAGTTTACACTTCAAAGACAATATTGTCAGCTTGTCAGGATTGGAATAAATCTCACCCTCAGTCTTCACGTCAGAGATTTATGGCCTACGTCATTACGCAACTTTTCAGCTGATTCATTCTGAGAGTAGGGGGTGATACCTAACATACTTGTATTCCAGTCAAGATTACGCTGCTAACACACACACACACTTCCACGCTGTTGACTATTTCCAATATTAGACTGATCTACAGTGCAAAAACGTTGGGGATCCCTGGCTCAATCAATAAATCAACAGATTTTCAGTCATAGAAGAAACAATAGAATTTATTTTTATCATATAATTCATTTTAAAGAAAGAATTTCATTTGTTATACCAGTATGTGAGGAAAAATAAGAATTAAAAAATACATATGCATGCATCACAAGAGTTAAACAACTGTGTACCAAAAAAAGTAGTCATACTGCCCAAATTTTCTATTTTAGAGCCTCGGGCAAGCAAGAATAATTAATTATACAATTATTCTGCATGTTTGACGGTTACACTTTATGGTTATTATTCTCTTCATATCTTTCATCTTTACTTTTCTTCCTCCCTATTCACTCTTGCAATGTAATGAACAAGGGTAAGAATGGAAGAGGGTGCTTATGCTTAATTGGAGCAAGAGCGACACAACCTTTACTCCAACTTCATTACTTTACCCTCACAATTAAAAATCAAGTTTAATAGTGATAGACTACAGGAATATAGTAGTAGTAGCAGTAGTAGTAGGGGGATGAGGACAATGACGACAACAACATATGTATTAGTTTCATTTACTTATGTATGTTATTACAGTTAATCTAGATACATTCCATAGGGATTAAAGTACTTTAACAAAATTATATATTTTAATTGTAGCCTGCTACCACAAACATCTGCAAGTAATCAAAGAACACCTGTAAAATTATATATATATATATATATATATATATATATCCATACATATATTAAAAAAGATTTTATTAAAATAAGAATGTAACAAAATCAAACATCTTAGTTAAACATACTACAAATACATACTCTCTCTTTCTTTCTCTCTCATTTCCCTTCTCTCATTTGTCTTTACCTGAAAAGATAGTAACTAAATTTGGAAACAGAACACACCCGAGAATTCGCTTAAGGCAGAACATTTTTCTCAGAAATTAAAACAAAACCCCTTATTTATTCCAGGGAAGCCAAGAGATAACAGGACAGCCCGGCAAAATCCTTTTGACAAACAACAGGTGTATGTAACAATGCAACAGCTCGATTATACATTAAGTACCTTGATTACAGACTTTAACTTCACACCTTGAAAAGACTTTACATTCACTACATATTACACCAAATCATTTCTCTCATAATTCATTTTTCTTATAAAATTTTTATTAAAAGGAAGAAGGAAGTGAGAAGAAAGGCTCACCTTTATTCGATCCATTCGTGGGCAAAGGGTTCCATTTGGCATTGGAGCTCGACATTTCCACTTGACTGGTTCAAATTGACCAACAAATGAGAAGGAACGGTTCTTGAGAAGAGCAATGTCTTGCTGAAGAATTAATGAAAAAAAAGATTTTTTTTCCATCAGAATTTTTAGGATGAAGATCATATATGAACATGTTAGATGAAAATAATTATTATTTATTTGTTGATTGAAGTCAAACTTTACATTACTTTGTACCGTACAATTTTGTTTTTCATACTTAATTGTTTTGTTAGAAGGGTTTCTAGAATTTGATAAAATGAATAAAAAAAATATATGAACCATGATATAAAAATATAAGATTATGATTTATTTATTCAATTATTCATTTCCAAGATTATAGAAAATATGAGAACAATAATCAATTCTGAAATAATTGAACCATTGTTTATATTGGTTCAAAATATTCAAGAAATAATAAAATTGAAAGTTCATTGAAAATTTTATTGATTATCCTTTTTGTTTTCAGTGAGTGCACAGAACTTCCTTTAAGCTATCAAAACCTAAAAAGCCAAAACGGGGATGTTTTTATTTTTTCAACATAAGAAAAATGTTTATTTGAGAAATATATTAAGAAAAGTAAAATCAAGCTATACATCTTGATTTGAAGTCGAGTTAAGTTAGCTTCTTTTCAAAAGAATATGATTCCTGAAAATCTGTCTTAATCAAATGATCTATTTTTGCCTCAACTTCACCAAATATCTTATATTCAAATTTATAATCCAGTGGACACTATTGCCGTGCATTGTATTTTGATCGTGAAGGTGAATACAAAACACTCACCTCACTAGCAACACATTCTGCTTCCTTTGGGGCCCAGAAACGATGCAAAGAGTCATACCTAGGAAAAAAGACAAAAGAAAACAGGTTTGGTTAGTCACTTAATAGAAACCGTCATACCTTCTTGGCAGTGTGCAGAATTGGGGATGATCAATTACAAATTTGGAAAATGGGGTGATTGATGAATGAATCACTTAAGTCACATTTTGTTGGTCCATAATCACAAAAAATAGGCATGAACACAAAATAAGGGACCAATTTAGCATAAACTTACATAGTAAATTGAAACATTACCCCCAAGACCTATTTATGGGTGGATTTTAAAAAAAACTTAACAATTTTTTCTTCTACACAAGTGAATAGTTGAATTTCTAGCCCTCTAGCTCCATTGCCCTGTATATACCATACATACATAGCCAGCTAGACTCATTTGACAACTATAGAAACCCATGTTGACAGTTTCTAACAAAACGATCATGTGACAGCAAACTCTTCCACTTTATATATTGATAAAATTACAGGTTGAGTACCTTTTATGGGAAAACTCCAAAAACTGAAAGGTTCCAGAATGTTCAAAAACCAACATGACATCACACATCAAATTTAACAAAGAAGTCGAAAATTCTACACCTAACCTCACTGTAATACGATCCAAACGTCTAAAAAGACTTCTAATAAGCCTGTGCGTAACAGCAATATGGAGAAAATGAAAGTGCTTATATTTATCTATAGTAGAGAAAGTCGAGCGATTACAGAAAGTGCACAGAGGGGTAAGAATATCCAAAAATCTGAAATCCAAGAACACTTCTGGTCGTAGGCATTTCTGATACAAGATATTCATCAAGAATTATGATTTTGTTGTGTCTAGCAAATTTAAGAGCTAGAAATAAGGGTGCACTTTTGCAAGGAAAAAAAAAGCTTTTTTGATTTTTTCAAGGAAAAACTAGTAAAACAAAAACTCTATAGTACCTACAGGGATATAACTGGATATTTAGGGGGCTGGGGGGCTTGGCTCCCTGAGAGTCCCCACCAACATTTAGTGAGATTCATTTATTAGATTTGTTATTTATTATAGTACAAGGTTAGTAGAAATGCAGTAGGTGAACTACTATTCATAAAGCTTTTGGGGCCCCACCTCTATTGGTCTCGGGTGAGTGGAAACAATTTAAAAAAAGCTACACCGAGTACATAGCATCAATTAATTTTTGCAATTAGCCATTAACAAGCCTGATATCACAATGTAATTAGCAGAAAATGAATTCTATAATACTTTACGGAAGGGGAAAAACCACTAATCAGAATTATCTCCCTTGCAGTCTTGTGTGAATTTTTTAATTGATTTTTTTTTATTCTATCGGATATAATGAATTTAACAAAATCTGTTTCCACTACAGAAGAGCTTTGCTGTCAATTAGAAGTTGCATGAGGTATTTTATGATATTAACGGTTAAAAAGTGTCTATTTACAGGTCTGGTTAGTCACTCGATAGAAACTGTCATGCAATTAACATCTTTTTGCCATGTAGGGGTAATCAATTAGAGAAATTGAAAAAAGGGTGATCAATGAATAAATTACTTCTCTCGCTTTCATGTTGGGTGGTGACCACTGAATTTTCAAAATCAAACAGGCATAAACTAAAGGATCAATTCAGCATAAACTTGTACTGCAAATCGAACACTCTCTGAAAAATTATTTAGGGGTTATTTTTTTTAGCAAAAAAAAAAAAGAAAACATTTTTTTTTTCCAGATATAGGAGTAAATGTTAAAATTTTCAGCCCTCTAGAAAACTGAAAGAAACCTATGTCGACAGTTTTGGTTGAAGGTTTTCAATTACCAGAACCCTTGATTGAACACACACAACACAGTGTTTCTCTGAATTTTTGAGATGAGGTATTATTACTGCAAGTAATCTAATGGTTCTAGGTTCAATCCCAGTGTGAGACAATAATAATTTGAAAATACTACTATTGCTAAGAGGGGAGTGCGGTCTATATACCCCTGTTGGTTGAATAAAGGATTCGGTTCGTTATTTCCCCACACCTACCAGATGATACCTGATGAAGGCCATAGAGTACAACGGCCGAAACATTGTATGAAAAACAACCAAGATGAGGATAGTCCGAATAATAATAGAAATAACACACAACACACACGCAATTTTTTTACTTACTTGATGATCATAGGAGCTTCTATTTTGTTTGGATTTTCCCATGAAGCCAAATCAAGTCCAAACGGAACAAACGGTGCCTTCTTGAGCATCTCTTCTTTCTTTTTATCCCCGCCAATGATGTCTCTCTTCACAGACCCGCTTGACTGGTTACGCAGCTTCGATGTACTGGGATGGGCAATGCTGGATGAAGTACTACAGCAGGAACATAAACAGATACACATTATGCTCATTAATTAATGGCAATAATAAGTCTTACTGGAATAAAAATCTCAATAATTCAATATGAAATATAACCAGTATTTTGTGTCTCTACTAATGATCTAGTGATCATGATAAAAAATGATTAAGGAAGAACCAAACAAAAAAAGATGATGAATCATAGAATCAGCTTTAGTTTTCAGGAAACAATAGAATAGAATACAACAACATCCCAGTAAAATCTATATATCTTCGATATTGGCAATGCTTATGTTAAAACAAAATAAGTTACTAAGATCAACAAGATGAGGGTCACAGGCCAGAATTTCAAATAATCAAAGCAAAAAGATTTGTAATATCTGAGAGAACATCAAATAATGCTGCTGGAACATAATGTAGTTTCCTGATCCCTATAACAACGATGAATATCATATATTTGAATCCATTCAGATGGCATTGCAACAGCAAAACTTGTAATCAGAAGTGAAAACATGAAAATAATTCAATTTTTTCCAAAATTGTCAAATCATTAAATCATATTATAATTGTTCATTTTCGTCAAACTTCTGTCCACACCTGTTTTTCTACCATAACAAGAATGACAAGGACAATCCTCACTAAATTTAGGGGAGTAAGAATTAGCTTTTCCCTTACTGTGATTTGAAATCAGAATCAACTGATGGGTAATGTCTCTAACCAACTGAGCTAAATTGTCAAGTCCTACATATCTATCAAAGGGCTCGTTTCATTCTAGTAAATAAATACATTTATAAAATTAATATTTCCCTACCGTACTTTAAAATCAAGACCAAGTAATTACTAGCCAACTCTCTTACTGACAGAACCAAATTGACAAGTTTTATATATCTACAAAGATTTACCTTACGGATATACAAGCACTCATTTCATTCTAATGGATAAATACATTTATACTAGAAAAAATATATTTTCAAAATTTTTCTATTCATTTTGTATTATAAGTAAAAAGTTGCAGTAATTATCTTCAGTTGGAATAAAAGTTGGAGTTTGACCATGCAGCAACCAGGCTTGTTTTTTTTTATATTCCATTTTTTACTTCAGGCCAAAAGATGGCGATGGGGAAAAAGAGGAAAATATAAATATCGAAAGGCAACTGACCTCGATTCGCA
Source organism: Thysanoteuthis rhombus (assembly GCA_963457665.1). Lineage (NCBI taxonomy): Eukaryota > Metazoa > Mollusca > Cephalopoda > Oegopsida > Thysanoteuthidae > Thysanoteuthis > Thysanoteuthis major. Next base: position 8,730,347 of record OY735219.1, on the reverse strand, counting down.
ATCTTTCTGGCTGTAAGATGTTGATGGTTCCTCTTCATTTTGGGATTGTTCAAGTTCTTTCTTCCATCTTGCCATAGTTGCAGCCACGGACGTTGGGTCAGACGCATCTTCTGGACGAATATCTGCATTAATACTCCAGTGTTGAGGTGTTATTTTCACAGGTTTCCTGAGCAAATCACTAGTGATGTGCTTTTTGACCAGCGGTTTGGGCGGTCTTGTCTGAGGTTTTTTAGCACTCTGACTAGTAGAAGGTCCAGGGTCAAGGCCTGAGTAGCAGATAAAAGTGATTTTTTAAGCAGCTTTTTTTTTTTTAAATCAAAGAAATAGGTGTGGTTAGTTACATGACCAACATCTTTTGGCAACATGCTCAATAGAGAAATTGGAAAAAAAGGTGATCAATGGAAGAGTAACTTTTCTTGCCTTTTGTTGGATAGTGATCTCGAAAAAAGTCTCAATTTTTAAAAAAAAACAACAAACAAACAAACAAGAAAGCTACTAGAGACAAACTAAGAGATCAAGTTAGCAAAAACTTACATTACAAATTGAACCACCCACTAAAAACTCATTTAGAAGGGAAATTTTCAAAAAAGCAAAAATTTTCTTCTAGGCATACAGAAGGGTAACTATCAGAAATTTCAGCCCTCTAGCCCGATAGGTGTGGCCTGTATGCATGATTGGTTGACGTCTTCTAAAAACTTTCAAGTTCAGTTAAGAATAAGGAAACATAGTGTGTAGGAAGAACGGAGATAATTCCTTGAAAATTAAAATGAATCATCTCCACCTCAAAAAAAAGAATTACATTGCTTTCAATAAATTAAGTGAAATTGTTTTTATTTCTGTGCTATTTTCGACATTGAGAGGGTGAGTGTGCGAAACTTGAAGGTTTTTTTTTAGAAATAAAGTTGTTTTTTGTGGGCTACTTTTAAAAAGGGAGATAATTTCAAGGTTGATACGATTTAATTCCATTCTACAGATCAACACATTCATTCGCTTCTTACCACTTGCAACCTGTCCGGTCAGAGGGAGTAGGGGATAGGTGTGTTTGGCTTGCATTATATTGTAGAGATCGGTCTTCACCTTGGGACGATTAACAGGATTACCACAGGAGGCCTTCTACATGATCCCCAGCTGGTTGGAGCATCTGGTATTTCCTGAAGGTCACCTATCTTGGTACTGACCAGGCATGACGTTGCAGTAACTTCAGTGATCGTATGCGAACAAGTGTGTCCAACACCATTTAGCCATAACTTATTATTTTGAAAGAGATCATAGTCTCTCTAGGATATGAGTATTTTGAAAGAGAACAGTTTTTCCATGATAATTTGAAGTATAGCAAAGTTTTTCTATGATATAAGTATTCTGAAAATGAGCATCAAAATATAAAATAGATGTTCTAACTTGATGCTAATTATGTAAGCAAGATGACATACCATATTCTTTCCTAAGGTGCGCAGGGATTTCAGGTTCATAGCCTTCCTTTTCTTCAACTTCCTCAAAGTCATCATCATCTGAAAAACAAATGAAAATGAAATGCAACCAAAAGTAAGACACGATCACAAAGAATCAAAATGTTTGAGTTTTTTTTAATTCTTTCTTCAGTTGACTGAACTGATCTCAACCAAAACTTTTGTTAAAGTTTTAGGAGTACAATTAAAAAACAGAATTTGGGTGAAGTAATGATCAGCACGACTAAGGTTCCCTAATAAAGATAAAGGTGAGAAGGAGAAGGAAAAAAATTATTAAACTGCATTTATTTTTAAACATCATGCGGTCTGATCTGTTTTAAACAAGGGGCCTGTGTGGGTCTGCCTGTGAGTGTACCCAAGAATTCTTTGGATGTTGTTATAGCCTAACTTAACCAAATAAAGATTAGAACCACAAAGAGGGAAAATGGTGCTGACCTTTATATGAACCCTGGAATTTGAATGTGGTGTGAACTAGACATAGTTGCACATAGTGTGGCTAGTTGTCTCACACAGAAATGCTTCTGGATTGAATTTTTTGTTTCCTGTGACTTTTATTTTCTGGTGTTTGCAAACATGTTCGGTGATTTTCATGATGACTGATAAAAGAACAGAGAGCGTTTGAATTTTTTTTTCTTTGGGGGAAAACTGCAGCTGAAACAGTTCTTATGCTTTGAGAAAGATACAAGGATACAGAAGAAAATATCTCTGTGTTCCTCATTCCTCTTTATGATAGGAAACTAAACCACGTTTGTATAAGATTTTAATAATGACAGGTCTGGTTAGTCACTGAATAGAAACCGTCATGTGACCAACATCTTTTGGCGACATGCTTTGTTGGAGGAGAACAATTATAAAAAAATTGGGAAAAGGGCTATCAACAGATAAGTTACTTCTTTCAACTTTTGTAGGGTAGTAATCACAAAAAAAAAATCCTGAATGTTCAAAAAACAAACAAATGCTGCTGGACACAAACTAAGGGGTCAATTTTACATAGCAAATTGAACCTCCTCTAAAATCTATCTAAGGGGGGAATCTTAAATCAAAAAAAAATTTTCTAGACATAATAAAGAATAAACGTTGAAAATTCTTGTCCCCAAGCACTATTGGTGTGGCCTGTACATGTGATACATACATAGTCATCCAGCTCAACTTCAAAACTGAGGAAACCTATTTTAACAGATTTAGTTGACAGTTTGTAACATAAATGGGCAACAAAGATTGGAAGGGATATATGAGAAGATACAGGCAAAGGATTAGGAAAGAGAAGAGCAGAGGCATGAGATAAAGGATAATCTTAGTTGTTAACACCCATGGAATTTCCATAGGTCCAGTTAATCATAAATATAATCAAATCAGTGATTCCCAAAGTATGTGCCACAGCTCACTGGGGTGCTGCGGTTGGCTTCCAGGGACACAATGAGATATTCAAAAATTTTCATAATTCCAGGCAATCATAATTCAGTGCACTGATACACAGTCACAATGATAGGAAGCGACATCTAACTGGCACATTGCAAATCACTTTGTCCATGAAATGTTGGACTTCACTGTTTCAACATCAGATAGTGCTCAGTCGACAATTTGATTCTAAGATTTGAGAAACTGTGCTCCAAACAACAGGCTCACACATTCCACTAATATCAATGATTATTAAAAGAGGAGACAAATATACAAATCTTTTCTGAATTTAAATTACAAGATTTATTATTGTTTTTACCTACTTAACCTACCTAGCTATATGGATTTAAATGCAATATCTAAAACTCAGATAAATGAATCACTATGTACCAAAGATAATTGTCTAAAAAAATATCTCAAAAGTATAGATCTTTTATCAAAAAAAATAGCAGCACAATATTGGGGTATCGTTGGTCCAAAATAAACACAGAGACCCAAAAATGCCCTTTTCTGGAAAAACAAAATAAGAATGTTTTTAAATGATGCCTCAGTGGTGTACCCATGTAAATTTTCAAGGTTGTAACCCCTAAAATCAGGAGTGCCCGGATGATACACATAGACAGAAAAATCAGTAGCCCACTTGGCTGGTTGGTCGGGCAAGCCATTTGAGGGGCTATGATAATTTGATTGTTTAGTATTTCCTGATCTGGGGTACCATGAAAAAATCCTTAGACATTAATGATTAAGTGAACTGTGATTCAAATTAAGTTAGGGAACCACTGCCTCAAGTGATAAACTTTGTGTCTTTATAGAAAAAATATTCAGAAGTAGAAAAGTATCAGTGGCTGGAAGAAGAGGGAGGATGGCAATGAAATTTGGTAGTAAATTAGAGCAGGGGGGAGTAAACTACGGCCCACAGATCAAATCCAGTCAACAGCCTCATTTCATGTGGCCTGCCAACTTCATTGAATATGTGACATTGCATGCAAAAATTCTTTGGTTAGCGAAAATTAAAATTCAGTTTTGAAAAATTGAGAAAAAGCCTCATTTTCGCAATGGGCTTCGACGAATCAAGGTTTCATAACTGAAAATGTTTTAACACCAGACGAGCAAAGATTGAAAAAAACTGTAGTGAAATTGGTTGGCTGGTCTGGCGGGACATTTGTGGGGCTATGGTGACTCTATATCTTCGGGAACTGTGGCAGATATTAGAAAAACTTACCAGAATCCGCTTCACATTGTACAGCATCTTGGAGGAATTTCATCTTTCCAAATTTGGTTTTTGTTTCTGTTAAATTGGTCTTCAGATCTATGATCTGCTTCACAAGAGAATCATTGGCTCCAGACTGGGATAGACCCTGAACAAAAAAAAGATTAATGATCTCAGAAGAGAGATACAGAATAAAGCAAAGAGGACAGAATCTAAGTAGAAAGATGAATAGCAGGGCCATTTGAGCCTTATACTCTTAGGTGCTTAATTGCCCGAGGAGAGTCAGTCACAATCTAATAAGCAGGGGGTTGGATAGGAAACTATGATCACAGGGGTAGGGCATGTTGGTAAAAAGGTCAAGAAGCACTGCTTTAGCTTTAGTTATAAAAGTTTGAGATGTGAAAAGCAGATCATATTCATAGCAAGATATGCTATTGCATTATCTGTTCAATAACAGATACCACGTTGAGGATGATCAATAAATAAGTTACTTCTCTCGCTTTTTGTTGGATCACTAAGAAATTTGAATTCTTAAAAAAGGGGGATACGAAGTAGACCAATTTAGTATAAACTTGCATTGTAAATTGACACATACACCCACTAAAAATGTATTTTGGGGGAGATTTTGAATGAACAAAAAATTTTTTTTTCACAGACAATTCTAGTAAATGTTTGACTTTTCAGTTCTCTAGCTCTATTGATGCAACCTGAATGTGTCATACATTGCCAGCTAGCTAGACCAGCTTGAAAACTGAAGAAACCTATTTTGACAGTTTTGGTTGACAGTTCAAAATAGTCCACCTACCTGTAACCATCGAGTGACCGTGGGGAGATATTTCCGGCATATCAAGCAGTAACTGTCTTTGAGGCTATTCAGCAAGTCACGATTGTCATCAGTCTCCTTGATGTTCACTTCATCGTTTACATTAATTGTCAGGCTGTAAGTGGCTGAACCAAGACCATGAGTCTTGACTAGGTCAGAGGTTGAAGCCCCTTCAGCAACATCTTCAAAATCATCGTCTTCTGAACCGGAGTCCTTTGAATTTTCTGTTTCTGGTGATTCTGGGAAAAAGTAAAAGAAAAAAATATAAAGACCAGACACAAAACAGTGATAAGATTGAAATAAAGATTCTGTCTATAGTTTCGAGAAAGGTCATTAACATTCAAAGAGTTTCTTTTCCAATGATTGAACTCTTTGTTGTCAGTATTGTTAACACAAAGTTTTGGCTGATCCATTCTACAGCCTTCTTCAGGTGTACTATCTGAACGTAATAGTGTTAAACAGAAAAAAAATTTTCTCTCCGATCATAGCAACATTTAGAACGCACAATTCAGATGTTCTCCTCCCCTTTGTTTAATAGGCCTAGATTTCCATAACTTGTCCCAGTTGTTTAACAAAAAACAAATCCAGCTGAAATCCATACTTGTCTGAATTTTCAGTTTACCACCATTACATTCAGATAGTATACCTGAAGAAGGCTGTAGAATGGATTGGCCAAAACATTGTGTTAACAACATAAACAACAAGAAATTCAACTGACCGGAAACCTCTTGGAATCTAAATAAAGAATCTGGATATTATTCTCGATTTTCTTCTGAATCTAATGAAAATGAACACAAGTAATCTCGAATAATCTTTTCAAAATTATTTTCCCACTGAGCCCTGTACTAATAAAATGTTTAAGAGGAATATTAACAGAAACACTTGAGTAACTGAAAAAGATTTTGTTATAAATAATTTTGTCGATAGTTTCAAGGGTCATCAACATTCAAAGAACTTTTCAGACATTTGAACTCCTTATTGTCTATACAACGTTTAGGCCGATCCATTCTTCGATATTCTTCAGGCGTACTATTTGAATGTGACAGTGGTAAACAGAATTCTTCCCCAATGGTAACAACACTTACAATATTAGATTCATATGACACCTTTTTCTCTCTTTGTTAGGCCTTTCCATACGTTGTCCCTGTTGAGCAACAAAAGCCATATAATGTAGAGCTCTGCACTTGTCTGACATTCACTCAGTCAACATCAAATTTTGTTTACCACTAACATATTAGCATGGTATATGTGAAAAGATCTGTAGAATGGATCAGCCATAATATTGTGTTAACACAAAGGAGTTCAATCATCCCAAAAACCCTCAGAATAATAGTTTTGTTAGCTTCTGCTGGATAATTTCAGAAAATTATTGGCTGACAAATAAGCTTGGGACAAATGAGCAGTACACAAATAAGCATGAGACAATTGAGCAAATCTATACCATCTGTCAGTTGTGTTTTAGTTTATGTATTAGAAGTATAAGAAAAGCGATAATTCTATAATTCATTTTTCAGTAAATGAAGTATCAATAATCATTTTCATTAATTTTTGACAACTATTTAGTTTCATCTTGATTTTTTTTTTGTTTTTTTTAATCACACTGTCAAAGAAGTTTTGGTTTTAGTTAAAAAGCAATTTATTTTCAACTTCATTTTTTATTAGATAAGGTATAAAACAAAGTATTTTTTTATTATTAAAACTTCCATCATTATTATCTCATTCATTGATTCTCCCTTTTCACTGATTCAATTCATGAAGTATCTTTTCCCATAGCTATCTTCATCAATTTGAAAGCATTGATATTTTCTGCTGTCAGTTTCATTTTTCAGACTATTCCATATTTTTTAAAATACCAGTTGAAATGAAGAATTTGCAAATAAGTCATTATAAATCTGGTTGCTACAGAGTCAAACTCGACCCCAACTTCTATTTGAACTGAAGATAATACTACCACTTTTGTATTGTATATATGATAAATGAAACATTATAAAGATAATTTTTTTGTAAAAATGTATCTATTTATTAGACTAAGATAAACCCTTGCATATTTCTTTCATAAATTTTCATTGATATGAAAAACTTATCACTTTGACTCACTAAGAGAGCAGAGTGCTGAATATTTAGTCATGATTTCAAATCACGGTAAGGAGATGTTGACTTTATACGTTGGTATGGTTTAACGTGACATGACAGACAAAGAGTGAAGAGTTAAGTTTTGCAAATTAGGTGATGATAGTTGTTGCTTTTGTTGTTAACTGGAAAAAAACAAAGACAACTCCAGTGTCCCCCTTTGAGTAAAGCTTGACATATTTCAATTACTTATCTTACCAGCATTGTCTTTGTCCTCATTTTTACCATCAGATTCATTGTTGTCATCAGTGTTTGCTTCTGGGATGAAGAAGGAATCTGGGGTGGGAAGCAATAACTGAAAACAGTTTTCAGCTTCCACCAAGCAGCTGTCTATGTATGGACGGGTTTCTGAAATTGAACAAAGGTTGAGATTAGATATAAAACAATGCTGCAACTATTCAGTACACTTTTGTTTATATGAGAGCATGCTGTCAGGATACTCAGATTGGGCTACCACAAAGGGAGATAATCTGAACTTTAACTTCAAGAGGCTGGTATTGAACTTTCGCCTCCAGACCTGCTCTTTTTCCAATTTCAATGCTATTCCCGTGCCTGTGTTGGGCAAGTCTCAGAGTTGAAGCTTGGATTATCTCCCCTTATGGCAACCCAACAAAGAAATCCACACTCGCATGACATATACACCAGCCCATCAGGTTACAGTATGCCACTGTCTTCAATTTACTCCTGCAATGATATTCCCCATTATATGAACTTCACCTGAGCGATAATAATGTAATCCTTTCTCTCTCCTTATGTGGTCTGCTATGCTAGACTTTTCTACTCTTCCATTCTGATAGCAGTCGTGATAGGTTTATGCTAATTGTCTTTTGTGGTAACTGGTCTATAAATGAGAGCAGTCAGGGTGATGAGTTTGTTGAAATAGGAAACACACTGAACAAGCATTCAGTTGTTCCCAGCACTAAAGTAGTACAAGATACTGGGAAACCACTAGGTATCTAATAAATACACATGTATTAATGCAACAATAATGACATTGGAAGAAAATTATGATGATGGATTTAATTTAAGCTTAACTCTTAAATTCATATAAAAAAGTATGAATGTTAACATCAAGGGAAATGAATTAATAAAGTTACCTCTCTTTGAGCTCTAGGGAAAAGAAGACAAGAGTGAAATTAAATAAGTATGAATGAATATAAAAATGAAAATATGCAAAAGAAAAGAGAATTACCCTCAACTTCTTTAGCAATCTTTTCCCGTTTCCTTCGTAAATGGAGTTCCTTTTTCCTCTCCTTTTCCTGCTCCCTCATACGCTCAACAACGCTGCGGGCTTGAATGTCATTGAAGTCGACCTAGAAGAAAGAAAACTCATCATATGAATTGATAATAATTACTTCAATTTGATATAAATGCCCATCACAACATTTGAAGATTAATACGTTTTACGAAGAATACATCAGATTGGCATTCCAATGGAAATCATTAATCACCACCACCTACATATGCTTTTTTTTATTATGTAAATTAGGCAGTGGTTGTGGTTAAATTAGGTTACTTGATGAAAATGCTACCAGTATGGATTGAATCATGAATTCATGATTATTCTATTCATTCACACAATAGAAACCATCACATAAGCTATGACTTTTGTTGGGGGTGATCAATTGAAAAATTGAAAAAAGGAGTGATCAATGAATAAGTTATCTCTCTTGCATTTTGTTGGACAATGATCACTAAAAAAGTCTGAATTTAAAAAAAAAACAAGTGTGAATGCTGGACACAAGTTAGCATAAATGAATATAGATAATAAAAACCTTAGGTTAGGGGGAGGCTCAAAAACAAAAGAAACTATTTTCTCTAATCATTGAAACTATGAATGCTAATGTATTGTTTTGTGGTTAACAGTTTCTGATGACAGATAGCAGATACCCAGCACAAACTGATATCAAAGACGTTTTACCATTTTACAGTTCTTCAGGAAGTTGTAGCCAAGTGTTAGTTTCTTATAGCCGGATCCAAATTTTTGATTCCACTGATCGACCGCTTTGACAGTATCTGCCTTGAGGGCGCGAGCCACAGCTTTTGGGGGTGGTAATGGTTGCTCAGGGTCAATTTCTACAATTAACAAACATAGATTTATTTCAACAAATTAAAAGTGTGACTTCCATAGGAAAAAAAAAATCAAGGCTCCCAAATCGATATTGGAGACTATTACAGTACCTCTGCCTCCAGACTCATTCAATTTCTATTTTCAATGATATTCCAATGCCTGGGCTGGGCATTGGGGTTTCCCAGGGAGAAAGGGAGAAATGTCAGACTGTGGACAAGATTAAAGAGAAAACAATTAGGCAGCTCATGGGAATTCAGAAAGACAATTTTGCAGACTGTTTTGAAAAGTGGAAGGAACAATGAGAGGAGTGTGTGAGGTCCCAAGGCATAAGTGTAAAAGCAAGGTTGGGAGGGTTATGGTTGGTGTCCCCTGGGTGGGCTGTCCCCTTCTGTTGATATTAAATGGCTGGATATTGCCTGGATTGACTATGTATCATGCACGTACATATATAGCAATACCTTGAACGATGCAGTTTTGATTACTGCAACTTTTGATTAAGAAATTGTTAAGGTAAAGATCACGTAAACTAGAATGATTGATACTTTCATCAGAAAAGAAAGACAAAGTCTCCAACTTACCAACTGTTAATTCTAGAAATGTTTGAAATTCAGACACTAATTTCTCACGGAAGCAATGTGATCTTTGAAAAAGTTGGTCAATTATTTGGAAGGCTGAACGGCGTATTTCTGCATGGTCCCGGTTCAGCTGAACCATTAGAAGATGGTACGCATGGAGAACATAGCTGTCTGAATGTCTGGAACAACAAAACAGTAGAAAAAAATTCCTTTTTTTAGAAATCATACATAATCTTGAAGTTCTTGCAATTCTTATTGTCACAATTTAATGAAGGAGGTTCCAATTGAAATTCTGCTGAGGTTACATAGAGAAAGCAAGTGTTAAAATTACACACACGCACACACTCAATGTTAAAAATGGCACATAAATAAGAGAATAGATAAAACAAAAATAGAAGTAAATACATGAATTATATGGTGACTGCTTTGCTTCATAAATTTCCGACAGATTCGATATCTGTGTGACGTTGTGTGATGTTCAATCGGGACCACTGTCATTAACTTGTACTTTTTTATCATCTGCAAAATATAACTAGTTGACCCCGTTAAGAATTCTTCATGAATATATTCGTATTTCAATTGGATTTTTTTTTAAAAAAGAAAATACCAAACTGGTTTCATTAAGAAATAAATTAATAATCACTGCTTAGAATTCATTTCATGATAATGCTTTAAATTGTTCCCAAAAAATTGATAAAATTACAACTTGCAATTTGGATCCACGGTAATTGAATTTCAGGTTATAAAAATAAATTTGTCTCACCTAAAAATCTACTTCTAGTTTTGCTAGCATGTATTTATATATATATACATAACTAATTTAAGCTTTCTAGGTATGTATAACCTGTCAGTTCTAATTACATGCAATAAATAGACATTGAGGTAAATTTTGTGATCCAAGTATTCTAATTTCAGTGTACAAGGGGCCGACCGGACCTGAAGTGCCCCGGGCTCCCAAGGTCTAGATCCCTGCATCCTTTAGCCATCCTGCTTTCATCTGCTATAGCCTTTTTAGTGCACCATACTATATTCACCCACTGATCAACAATAAAGTTAACCTATTTTATTAATGGACGTATCATATCAACTTAGAAGTTTTGACACATAGCTCTCTACGCAAGAAACTTTTGGGCTCCGCTTGGCCCTCTCTGCCTCGGTGTGACACACCAGCAGCACCCCACCTCTCAGAGGCCTGGCCAACCATCATTTTATGAGCTGCTTACTTGCAAATCTTTTTGAACTTTTTCATCATGTCTTCATCCAATGTTTCTTTTCCTGTGGTCGTTAGTTTCTCCACATAATTCGACATCTCCTCACACAATTCCATTTTCAAATCAGTAACATTCGATTCCATGGTGGAAATACTTCAGCTGGCAAAAATCTGAAAGAAAAAGTAGCAAAAGAGACGGTAGAAAAAGAAGAATAACATGACAATTTTTTTTTTTTTACATCGCAACATTTTACTTAGGCCAGCTTCTCTTCAGCGGTGAGTAAATCGCATTGATCGGAAACAATGAACAGGCTCCAGGTAAGACTTGAACTCACACCCCTCAGGGTTGGCAGGTTTACATCCTGTCGCACTACCAATTGAGTTACGGAGATTTTTTTTAAAAAGCCCGTCCGAGTAAAAAGTTATGATTAAAAAGCAACTGAAAAATTGAAATAAAAGTAAAGATTAATGACTATTGTAACCTTTCCTGTTTCAAAATGGTCACCATTCCAGCTGCAGAGTTAATTTTTTTTTAGGGCTAGTATTTTTAGCCTAAGGGTAAGTACTTATAGCAGCTAATTTACATCCATGGGTGCAAATTTTACTCAAAAAAGATTGAAGTAAGTTTTGAGAAGAGAAAATTTGGGGGAGATTTATTTGAACAGAATTATTCACATATGTTGGATTACAATTATTTTTAATGATTAAGATTAGCTTTAGATAAGATTAGTATTTATTTTCTGACCTTACAAACAATATTCATTATATTGGTATTCATTTTTGGATGCCTGAAAAAAAGATAAGCTTTAAAAATGTGTGATTAGATACTAAGGCCAGGTGAATAAATCCAAGGGGGTTAATGAAGTCATTTGGGATCTAAAACTTGTTTTGGCCACTAAATTAGACATCACTTCATTTTTTTTTTTTTTACGTGATTCGAATTTTTTACGTTTAAAATATTTAATACATATGATCCTTGATAGAATTAGGTAAGACTTGTGTAAATACTGAATAAACAAGTTACCTCCCTTTATGCTTGAATATGGCTGGATTTCTTTCTATTTTTAATTTCCAGCTAACTTTAAAAATTCAAGACGCTTGAATAAACGTACAAAGGCTCCAAAAAGTAGAATAATAAAACATGTCGATCAGAAATAAACACAATAATGAAAATGTATAATTATCATGATCTTTAAATAATATATCTTTCAAAATAAAATATAAACAATGATTAATGGGGCTTTCGTACGATTTTTCGAGCATAATTACTTATATAACATCGATCAGAAATTAATACTATTATAAAAAAAAATTAAATCAGATATTGACACAATAACGAAAATACAATAACAATTTATACATTATAAACAATATGATTTTCTAGATGATATATTTATTAAAAAATTTATTAAATTTTTTTTGAGTGACATATTTAATAAAATGAAAACATTTCAGGAGACTTCGTATGATTTTTCGAGTGTAAGCAATTTTTTTTTCTAAAAAAATAGCTATAAATGAAGATGCAAAACTCCTGCCACCTTCAGACATTTTTAGCTATAAAGAAAGATTACTCGTTTCGATAATTAAAAGTATCTTAGAGTCTAATTTGCAAGGATTACCTACATTTATTTAATATGAAAAAAAGTACAAGATGCATTTTAAGCACATATCAGAAAAATATCATCAAAACCTTTTTATGGTGTTATAATAAATATTATTATTCCTTTTTTTAAGCATCTCTATCCGGTAAGATCACTACATATTCTGCTAACCTAACTCTTATTGATAAAAAATAATTTTCTGATATTCAATCAATGTCTATTTACTTACGGTCAATTCTAGTGTTTATTGTATAAGCGTTAGTTCTCCTTTTAATGATTTCAGAGCAAAAAACACCAAGTTGATCAAAAGATTTAGAAACACTTACAATGAGAATAACTAAAAATCTTGCAATCGCAAAAATCTTCACATCAACCGAAGTATCTTATGGCTTTCCCCGTATATTTTTTTTTTTGACAACACAAAGACAAAATCACAAATTGCATAACAGTGTGATATTTTCCTACAAAAAGCGGAAGTTTACACGACTCCATGTTTAACGTCGATGAATCCTTAGGTGTCGTAAAAGTACTTCATTTAAAACCAACTTTTACTCTTCAGATATCAATTATAAATACCTACTTAATATTTTAAAAATGCTTACGATAAAAAAAATCAAAAGAAGAATGTGAAAGATATTTTTTATCGATCGATACAATTTTTTCTCGAATGAAAATTCCAGTGTCGTTTGTGAGGTTGGCGGCGGTGGCTGGTAGCTATGGCGTCTGCTAACTGGAATCAGGAGACGAAATCCAGATTAAACGAGAAAATTTCTGGCAATATGAACGATTTGGGTTCCTTGGCCAGACAAATTGTACGTGGATCACACTCAAGCGAGGTTAGAAGACAATTCAGTTCATTTTTTTCAGAGTCCCTTGTTGATAATCATGAGAAATGTTTAGAAAAATATTCAAAAATGCATATCCTGAATTCGGATTTAGTTTGGCTCTGGAATTTACGTAATTTAACCTAAACCCATAGCCTGAAATTTTAATCATTATTAATTATATTTTGTATTTATGTATATGGATTTTATTTCCGGTGATGGAACCCTTCTTTTGATCATAATTTCCCCTTTTCTTTATCAAAACTTTGCCTTGGTAGCACATTCGCACTTGTTTTTTTGATAATCTTTGCTTTGACGTACATAACCCCAAGGTAGTGTTCAATCAGCATGAGGTACAAAAGGTCATTCAGAGGCTCCGAACGCATAATTTTTCGTGAAGAAATATAATTGAACTACATATTTATTAGATATTAAGACAATTAAAAAAATAAATAGGAGCTGTCTTATTTTTCTTCAATAGATTTTACACCATATTAACAAAACACGTCAAGCAAGGTATGACGGAAACAGTTCATCCGACGTGTTAAACTTTCGTATTAACAAAGAACAGAAGACAAGCTTTTAATTCAATGTTTTTTGCTATTTTCTGATAAATACATAATTTTATACTTCTTGATAGAAAAAAAAAATTTTTTGGAACCTTTGCATGACTCTTTGAACCTTTAGAGGCTGTTTAAAAACCACCGTAGGTTTATGTACGCCAAAGCAAAGATTCCGTTTGTTTTTCTTGTTTGTATGAATGACTCATGGGCGGAGGAGTTCAACCTAAAATATCATCCAGACTTTGTAATCAATGACGAAGACATTCGGTACATTGAAATATTAGCAAGTTTTCAAGTTAGGGGAAAAAAATTGTTTCAAGACAAGCTACTTTACAATAAAATTTGTTTTTTGTAACTGCAGCTCCAGCCCTGTGTAAATAACTTTATTGACAAATAGCATTTTTCTCAATAACCTCACGTTAATACTCTTCTTTGACTGGCTTTTTATTTTACCGCATGATTACAGAAGCTTTAGTTTCAAGAGCAGTGGGGACTTGGATTTTGAGGTTCCCTAGCTTTGTAGCAGTAGTGGCGCGTGGGACCCAGAGACGCTCGCAATCCCTGCGATTGCGAGCGTCTCTGGGTCCCAGGGGGGGGGGCAGGAACTCTCGGGGTACAATATATCTCAGTAACCCTAGAAAAATTAACTAAAAAATCTTCTAAAAGAATATAAAGAAATTTAACTAAATATGTGCTGGGGGGTGGGGGCATCCGGACCCAGCGCTATCACACACTCACCGACTGACACACGAGTTTTAAAAAAATTATTTGATGATCTTTAATGTATTCTGTTTTTTAGTCGCCGAATTGAAGAAAAAAAAATGAAGATCATGTTTTATGAAAAAATGTCACATGACGAAGAAAATCTAGCCCCCCAAAATTAATGAAAATCACTTAAAATAATCAAAACATTTATTTCAATAAATCTGACGCTGATTGACTGAGTGAATAAGTCAGACAAATGCAGAGTTCAACCCGATGTGGCTCAATTGGGAACACGGTATGAGAATCTAGGCCTAACAAAGAAAAAGAAAAGGAAACGTCCAGATCGTACATTATAAAGCGTCGCTACCATTGGAGGAAAAAAATCTGTACACTTCCATCATAGTACACCTGAAGAAAACCGTAGAATTGGTTGGCCGAAACGTTGTCTTAACTTCACAAACAATGAGTTCAATTTTCTGAAAAAATCCTTGAATGTTAATTACCCTTCTCTAAACTATAAACAAAACATTCTCTCACTTTTACACTTGTAGAGTCCTACCCAACTTTGAGTAGATTATTATGCAACTAAACTTTATTCGGCTATTTGTCTCTTTATAGTTTGGTTTTAAAACTAGGATTGATATCGTGATGCAAAAGTTTGAGAAAATGCATATTACCATCAAATTATGTAATTGTTATGGAAGCACACCATCCTGAGGGTCTGGACCAAGTTTAATATCAATCAAACATGAAACGACTGAGAAAATTGATATTTAGCATTATTTGTTGTTGTTATATTAGTAGCAGGAAGATGGGGATGGTTTATCTGAAGGTCTAGTTCAAATTTCTTATAAATAAAAAATGAAACAGCTAGGAAAATTGATATTTAACATTACTAGTTGTGGTAGCTAGAGGAAGAAAATGAGGATGGTTCACCGGATGGTCTAGACCAAATTCCATATCAATCCAACATGATACACCTAAGAAAATTGATATTAACATTATCCAGACCAACCAACCGAAAATTGTCTTAGAGATGCGTGGACACATCTAAGCCTCCTAAACAAACAAACGCTTGATACGTGATTGTTTTTTTGGGGGGGGGAGGTTGAGAATTGATTGAATAAATGTTCTCTTGATTACATGACACATTCTTTTCTTACATCATTGTAGCTGACAAATAAACCAAATTACCCCCTTTCTTCCTCTTTCTGTTCTTTAACGTATTAAGGATCGACCAACAAAAAAGTGTCCTATTGTGATGTGTGGATGCATCTAAAAATACTTCTAAGGTTTTACAAGGAGGCTTCTATTTACAATGTAATTATAATGTTAAACTAAGTACTTACTTTCCACCATTTTTACAGAAGGTTGCCTTATCCACAAAATATACTGTAATTTCAAAATATAAAAAAATATTGTTGTATCTTGTATAGTCTTATACATATAAATTCTATGATACCCAATTGTATTGCTAAGGATTATTTCTCTCTTACAGCTTTTGGCTCAGGCTGCTAAGAACTTTGCATTTCAAGAAAACACCATCAACAATTCCCTTGATGTAAGTAAAAGAAAATAATCAATTGTAGCTTTTAACTGTTATCAGCAGGGTTGCTTGATTTAGCTTGATTGCGAGATGATCCAAGCTTCATCTGAGAAACTTATAAAACAGAAGCATTGAAATAGTGTCAAATTTGGAAATTGAGTTAGTGTAGTAGCAGAGCTTGAATACCAAACCTCTTGAATTGGGCCTGCCTCAAGAGCCCAGTATTAAATCTTTGCTTTCATATTTGTTGGATTTTCAAATTCAACGCTATTCTAATGTCTGTGTTGGATAAGTCTCTGAGATAAAACTGGAGATAAATGCCCTTCTGGCCAAATCGGGCAACCCTGGTTATTTTTTTCTTTTTCTTTCTTTCAATTTATAAAAATCTTTCATTTTTTTTCCCAAGAACAAACAGGAGTTTGTCACTATTGCTTTTTCATTGCTTCAGTAACAATTTGAATACAGTGGTCCCTCTCAGAGTGAAGGACACTTATAATGAAATTTCACTCAACGAGAGATCTCAATTGCCAAAAAGAAAATATTTTCACTTAGTGAGAAAAGAAAAAAAAAAAAAAATCCAGATTTCATACATAACTATCTACATCTATATCTAGTATCTAGGTGCTTATTTTCAAACGGATAGTCAGACGGATATTTGGTGAATTATAAGATTATTTATCTATTTCATTATTTACTTGTTTAATTGTATTTATACATTATTTAGAAAGTAATTAGTACATAGTACAGGGTTATTATTTGGGTTTTAGGGGTCTGATGTTTTTATTTGGAATGAATCACTGAAATCGCATTGGTTTAATTATTTACTTAACAAATTTTCTTTTAACGATAACATTTGAATAGACTATCCTTGTTTAGAGAGACATCACTGTACATTAATTACTTTTGCCAACAAAGTTGGAGAAGTATGTGTATTCAGTCATGTATCTTCTTCCGTCTGTTTGTCTCTCCTCACCGAATCTCCAAAAGTACTCAATGAATTTCAATTAAATTTTGTAGCAGGATGGACAATAGGCTATGGAAGAAGTGATTAAATTTTAGGGCAGATCCATGCTCAATTACCTCCCCTATGTTGCAGTTGTATGACCATACCTCATAAAATCTCTAAAAGTTCATGACTGTCCATACAGTATCTCCAAAAGTACACAATGAATTTCAATTCTAATATCATCATAAGTCTTTTAAAATCCATTGTATATAGACCTTTCCCAGGATTCACCACACTTCTCTGTCATGAGTATTGCGAAGCCAATACTTTCTGAATTTGTTTAGTCCAACATGACCAGCCACTTGCCATTTGAATTTTCAAAAGGATTCTATGATGTCTCAGACACCTGTCTTGTGATCTCTCCATGTGAGGTTGAGCGTGATTCTTTCATGTGCACATTGCATACTTCATAGTTTGTGGGTCTGTCTCTTGGTTAGGTTCCATGTTTTAGTTCCATAGGTGACTATCAGGAGGATGCATTGGTTATACACCCTTCTTTTTAGGATTAATGGGATCTTCTTGTTTTTGAAGGTTGAAATTGCTCTGCCAAACACTTGCCATCTTAGAGTGATTCTTTGCTTGATTTCCTCTCCTTTTGAGGATTTCATATCAATTGCCAAAAAAAGTTAGAGAAGTATATCTATTTGGTCTCATATTTCCTTCCATCTATCCACACTATATTTCTGAAAGTACTCAATGAATTTCCATGAAATCTCACCGAAGGGTGGGCAATAGGCTACAGAAGAAATGATTAAATTTTTGGACAGATCCATGTGCAATTACTTTGGTTGACAATGGCATTAACAGAGGTATGTACCTCCTGAGTCCTTTCTAGTTTCTGATATGACCACTTTCAATGTTCTAAAAGTTTTGAAGTTATTAACATTTATTCAATAAATGTTTTGCATATAATAAAACCTTTATATAAACATCATCATGACTGGAAAATTAATTGATACTCCTAATAAACATGTCAACAAACAAATATGCATTGATATTGATACATATACAATATATAAAAGAACACGGTAAGGAGTGTCACAACCAATTGGAGTGGTTGCATCCTAAGACTCTAAACATATAACAAAATTACACAAAAAAAAAGATAAGGGAAACAATTGAAATACAATTAGCAAAAATAAAAAAAATAGAACACTTGTAAATCGAGATGACAGGAAGTTGGTAACAATGCAATCTTGGCTTCCATTCATAAAAAGAATGACTAGATAAATGTGTCATAAGAACAACAAAACAATTCTCAAGAAATATTGTGCATTCCTAATTCAGTTTGAAAACAGCGTTGACTAGCAAGACCAAAATATCACCAACAAAAAAAAATTTAATAAATTAGTATGTTTGCAGAAAAGAAAAACAAATATGTATACAAAGAATGATAAGGGAGAACATATTGCTGATACAGAAATGTCTAAATCAGTACAGATGACCTTTGCCAGATAATTTGGGAATATAGAAAAGAAAGATTTCCTTGGAATATATCTGTCAGTGTTTTCAAAATTGGAGTCTGTCAAATAATGGTTGGAGTCCGAAGTTGAAAATTTAAATCCTTACCACATATTTAAAATGACGTAGTATTACTGAGTTCTTTTTGTACAATTTATTTTTGGGAGCAGGCATTCCCTATGTTGCTGTGTGTAAAAAATTTAAAAAAATTAAAGACAAAAAAAATGAGCAATAAAACCGAGCGAATGTTGAAAATGACATGAGAATTAGTGTGTCAAATATTGAACCTGACATTGCAAATCTTGTGGCTTAGAAACAAGATCAACCATCACACAGCTATCGATTTCCATCATTGTACCATTTATTAGAATTTGAATGAATCTAATCCATTTAAAGTAAAAATGATTTTTAAAGGTCAAAAGTTGTTTATTATTGTAGTTCATTTACGGTCTAAAAGTTAAGAGATATAAATAGGCATGCACCATGATATTTCCTCTTTAGAAGAGATCTTTGTGTTTTCAAAGTTTCAAAACCATTGATACATGTGGCTTTTATATCTCTACTGGTTTTGTACACTAAGATTTTTCTAACCAACAGATACTGACTTGATTTTTTTTACTATATCATAAAATTTTAATTTTTTTCAAATATTTATTGCAACCAAACATATTTATCAAAATAACTTTTTTCTCTACATTCATAAGATTATTAAGATTAAAGGTGCCTGCACGGAACAATTCACCAGTGTAGTGAATTTGATTCTCTCTGAATGCCCCACTTCTGTGACTTTGTGCTATACTAAGCTAAGCTAAAATGTTGTTTTCTAATTCATTTTCTTTTTATAATTGGTGTAATCTGATTCGGTTAGGGTCTATCTATTTTTGTATTTAGCTATTATTCTGAAACCCAAATTTAATATTTAAGAGATTGGATTCCATGTTCAAACAAAATATCAGTATACAGTGTATATAAAATCAAAAAAAGAAATATAAAAATTGTTATTAATTTTTCATTTGACTTCACTGATTTATTTACCTGAAATTAACCTGATAATTACCATAACCAGAAATTTCTCAAGAGAATTCGGTAGATATTTATTTTCATAATTCTCTTGGAATATGTAATCTTTTGCATTGTAACAAGTAGATTTATTTGGTTTTCATTCCTCCATCTTCTCTCTCTTTCTTTCAGACATTAAAGAAAATGGACATGATAAAATCTCAACTAGAATTCCAGTAAGTTCCAAACTCAAAAAACGTTTTGCTTGTTCTTGATTCTTCTCCTGCATATTTTAAGGGTTTTTTCTGTGTATGCAATTCTGAACGTTATCAAAATATGAATTTCCTTAAAATTAAAAAATTATCAATAAAAACAAAGCTAATGAACATACTGTGAAAAGACTGAAAATATCTCTCTATTCATCATCACACTGAAATCAGCACTACTTTCTGTATCACCCTACCTCATCAGCCACATCCACCACCTCTGATGAAAAAGTGATATGTGACGAGAAAAACATTCAAAACTCATATAAGAATTATGTTTATTGTGAAGAATATTTGTACTATTCTTAAAAAGAATGAATGAAGAATTTTTCAATCTGAAAATTGTTTTTGTTTTTTTTTTCTTAGAACTTGAAACTTTTGTCTTTGAAAAGAAAAACACCTTTAAATAAAGTTGAGTTAAATTCATTAGGTCTAATTATATCTAACTCCTTTGATTACCTCATAAACAACCATAGTAATAACCATGGCTGATAGTAGCAACTGTAGTAATAGCATTGCTGCAAATAACAATAATAATGCTGGCTTGTGTATGCTGCTGTTGCTGATCTTGGAGATATAGGGAGACTAATACTTTGTTTTTTCTATTAGGTATCACTTTTTGTCAATGGTTTGCTAGCAAAGGTGGCAAATGTGGCCAGTGTAAAAAGTAGCACCCCACTAGAATGATAATAATATTATACACATTTTGTCTTACTATAAATAACATTCTTTATTCAGGTTTGTTACTTGCTTCATTTTGAGTTGTTTATTTTCTTTTATTTTCAAAAATTGACACAATGTGCAAATCCTTTTTATTTGGTGTGTGCAAAATTTCTTGGCACCATCTTTTTTGAAGACTTGATTGAATACCCAATGGAAAAAACAATTTTCCCTTGGGGACTTTTGCACACACCTAATATATAACAAAATTCAACTTCTGTGATAAGATATATATTTGACTTATGGTATACCATGATAACCTCCTAGGTAACAAGGCTGGAATGCACTGAGAGGCATGAACCTATGCCAGTCCACACTGGCCTAAATGTTCATAAAACTGTCCTTTTTAAGAATTGTTGGAAGGTGCCAATAGAACTTGTTAAAGATTTCCAGAATACTTCATCTATCATGAAGGGAAATTACCATTCTCTTTTTGATTCCCCAGATATCCAAGCACCAAAAGTTGACATGCAATGTTAAGGATAACCAACTACAGACTAACCATCTTTGTGATAGTCACCAATTGGTTACAGTATTGATCACCCCATTTTTGGACTGGTATTTATTGGATGGTTGGCTCTTAACAATGAGATCTAGGAATAACCCTGAATTTCTATGAAGTCGCTGATTTGGGGTGGAGTTCAGTTCAACAAGTTTTCTATTTAAAGATAACAGAGAGGAGAAAAACAAACAAATACTGACTTTGGTTCCCTATGATCCAATCTAATCCCAAGTTTCATTTGTCTCCAAGTTCTGCTCTTGACTTTGGTTTGACCTTTAACATTGTGTTCCCAAATCCTCAGGTGATATGCAGCAGCACTCAACAAATTGACCAGCAGTAAATTCATTCTTGTTAATGCCATACCCGATTTCTTGCGGTTCCTTCTACTTTTATTGACCTGTGTTTTAGATGACAGTGGCTAATGCCTTACCACTTGCGTAACTGCAAGAATGGTATTGGTATATCAGATCACCATAGCCCAACAAATGCTCAACCAACCAGCCAAGTGGGCTTCAGATTCTTCTCTCTATACTTATCTGTGTATGTGTGTTTGTCTCAACGGTGCACCTGGTCTCATTTTGGGGGTTATAACCATGGTTATTCACATGAGTACAACACTAGGTACCATCTGAAAACTTTTTTGTTTTTTAAATAGTGCTTCTTGGGGTCTCTATGGTCATTTGGGGTCAACTATGCCCAAATCTTATGCTGGCATTTTTTAAAAAAATTTTTTTTATTTATAGATAATCTTAGATAAAAGATTTTTTTTTGCTAGATAATTAGTTCTGGTACATGTAAGGTATGGATACCTATGTAGTTTCTTGTTTTCTTTTTTTTTTTAATATTATTTAGACATGTTTACCTATGTTAGATATGTATGAATTACTAAATCTCCATAGAAATTTATTCATGAAGTTATATATCATGCTATTGCTTCGTGTTCAATTTTTCTGACTTAACTCTATGTTCCTTCATATTTTGTAGACTTGCTGCTGTGGAAAGAAGGTAACCATGGTTCTTATTTCATCTTTCTTCAATATGTGAATAATGATCATCTGATTATCAAAGAGTTAACAAAAAAGTCTACCTCTGTTTTTATCAAGAAATGTTTGAAAAGAATAAGTGTGTTGTGCCTAGACAGAATAAAGTACAATTTTTTTTTTTTTTTTCTCCAATCCAAGTGAATCATCTGGACACCTAAGCAGTGTTGCTAGATTTGGTTACAATCACGGAGCTTTATCTTGGAGACTTACCCAACACTTGCCCACTTTAAGAGGCTGGTGCCGAACCTCTACCTCCAGACTTGCTTGAGTTCCCTATTTGACGTTATTCCAAAATCTGTATTGGCTAAGTCTCAGATATAAAGTTCGCCAACACTTTTGATTTTTAATTATAAGCTTTCTGAAGTGGAAATTACGATTACCTGATAAAGTAGAGTGATCAGGTTGTAAAAAAAGTTCTACTGATAAATCAAGTGAAAATAGTTGGATACAAATTGTGTAGAATTAGGATTTTTTTTTTTTTACTCCACCTCCTAGGAGTTGTACTTTCCACTGAAGTGGGTCACTCCTTTACTTGAGACGCCGGTAATATTGGCTTCGTGGTTGTAATAAACATCCTGATTCTTCCATAGATCATCCATCCTCTCCTTAAATATATTCACACTTCATGATGTTACTACATCTTTAGGAAGGCTGTTCCAGATTGGCACTAAGCGCTGTATGAAACTGTTTCTTCTCAGCTCTGTTTTAACATCTCTTCATCTTAATTCAATTTTCATTTTCCCCTCGTCCTTGTCTCGTTTCATTTCAATTCATGTCCATCCTCAATCTCCTGTATTTTAGTGGAGCTAAGTCAAATGATGTATTTTTCTCTTCAAATGTTTTCTTTTGATATTCCAGGGTCATTTTTGTTGCAGTCCTCTCTACTGATTTAATTAAATTCATCATTTCCAGGGCATAAGGGCTCCATACACTTTGTTTCCTGATAAGAAAGAATCAGTCTTTTATACAAGATACATAAAAGAGATTCAAATTTTACTTATAAAATGAATTATTGAATTGTTTGATTGAAGTTGATTTTAAAATTTTGGGGGGACAGAAATTACTATACAATTAGTCAATTAGGGAATTGAGATTTTAAACATTTTTTGATAAACGTGTCTCTTTAAAAAAAGACAAAGAATTTTTATATTAACTCTGAAACTAATGAACCGCTTGAAACAGCTCCAAAGCAATGTAGGACTCATCAATGAATAGAATTTTAAAAATGGAGCGCTTTTGCAAACTGCTTTTTTTTTTAACCTTAATTCATGTAAAAGTGCAAGGAAACTTCAATCAGAAGTTATTCCCCTTTATTTGGAATTTAACTTTTTTTTTTTTTTAAATATGAATTTTACAGTTAAACCCACATTATATATGTTGGGCATTTCTTTTGTAACATCCCGACTTGTATCTTGAATTTAAAATTTATCATGAGAACCAGTATATCCAACAAATTGGCTGTAACTTCTCAGCACTAAGTTGAGGTTCCTCAATCCTAGTCATTAGGCTTGGTGCTTTGCAGAGAGGTATTGAGTACCATTTTTAGAGTCTTTGGTATGACACTGCGATGGATTGAACCATGATCTCCCGAACCAGAGACAAACACTCTACTAATGGGCCACGGCTTCTCAAATCCACTGAATAGATTGATTTACAGAAATTTCATGTTTATTACTTTCATTTTAATGGGTTTTTTTTAACTGCAATGTAGGTTTTGAGAATAGGAACATTTCATGTTAAGACCAAATTTGATTTGGTTAATGACGTTTTTAAGGAATTAAGTGACTCAAAGGAAGGGTGGTTGAAGAGAGATAGACAGTGTTCCTAAAAATGAAAGAAAGTTGTTATCTCAGTAAGAGAGAGAAAGCGTTAGTAAAGATAGAAAGATACAATATAGAGAGTGGGCGAAGAAAGAGGAATATTCCCTCTCTTTATGTCACACTTTTTTTAAATCAATTTGAGATCTAAAAAAATAGAGAGTACAAGAAAAGAAAGAAAGCAGACTATACAGTGTTTACACATCATATGTATATAACTTTTTCATTTTACAATGAATTTTGTTTAATTTTGGACCATACCTTTTGTTTTATTTTTCACACAATTATTCATTTTAATGGGTATTAACTCAATTGGGAAGAATTAGTTTTATGACAGAAACAGATATTGACAAATGTGGTCAAAAATTGTGTGTACAGCTTGGCATTTTTCAAACAGAATCTCTTCTTTTATTTTTGTTTGAATTTTAGTTTCTCATGTTATTTTGTTTTCTCTTTCAGTACAGTAACTTTAGATGACATACAAGATCAGTTGAAAACCATTCAGAGATGACAGTCAGCTGTAACCATGACAACAAAAACTTGCCACATGTGCTGTCTTCTTCCTGCCTCTCAACTCTCTTCTATGTTCCTCTCACACTGAATGTCCTTCTTGGTCCTCTAGGCTTCGGCATTACTTCTTTCTAGTCTTTCACCAGCTCAGGATTTTTTGCTCTTTCTCTTGGTCAGACTTTTGATTCCAGTCAATGCTGAAAAGGGCGTTGGCCAAAGTGATTTGCGGAAGGATTCAGGTATTAAGAACATCAAGTTATTCTCACTCAATCTAAATCTAAATCCTTTCTTCAACTCATGCACATATATCCATGATGTCACAAAAGTAATGCCCGATTTGTCCAAAAAATCAATGCCAGTTTTGAGAGAAGCAAATGTTGAACTAATATTAAAGGCAACTATTGAATAGTTGTGAGGACTGGTGTTAATTTTAAGACAAATTGAGCGTTACTTTTGTGACACTATATATATGTTGTATGTTAAGATGCGTTGAAGTTGAAATCTATTAAGTGCTATTGAATTAAAAAGTTTTTTTTATTGCTTTGTTTTCTGTTCTTGCTAGTCCTTGGAAATGGATAAGATATGAAACATTGGGCTACTAAGAATAGCATTGGCAAAGTAATATATTTCTTCTCATCATAAAAACAAGAGAAAACTGGAGAGACTCCAAAATAGTTATGAAAAAGAATTATTGTTGGGACTTGAAATAAATGAGCCTAATTCTTGAATATGTTGATGACGTTCGCTTGAAGGTATAATTAAAATGCAGATACAAAAATATTCCGATAAAAGTAGCTTACTATTTTTACATTTTAATATGAAATTTTCAAAGTTTAATCATAAATGTTATATTTTTTTCAAGTATTATTATTATAAAAGATTTAAAAGTAGCAAGCTTCTTTTCAGAAACAATGTATATTAATGTCCAATTTTCTCTTCAGAAGTGCTTCTTATCTGGGGTAGGGGTGCCTTGATCGCTCTAACTGGCCAGTGTCAAGAGACTAGTTTTAAACCTCTGACTTGCTTGATTTCTAAATTCAACATTATTCCAATGATTGTATTGGGTAATTCTTAGATAAAGCTCGAATTATCCCTCTTTCTGGCAACCCTGCTCTCTATGGAGTGTTGCCAACTCAAAAAATATTCATGCGCTAGTTTGACTGCCTAAAGTGCTAATTTTAAAAAAGATAGCCCAAAGTGGCCAAAAGAATGCTAGAAATGATCAAAAACACTGGCCGAAATGTTCAAGCACGTACATGCTAATTTGGCACCTTTTTGCTCTGCGAAGACAAGAAACGTGCTAAATTTAGTGTGAAAAGCGCAAAATTGGCAACCTTGCTCTCTCTGCCCCTCCCTCCCGTTAGCAATGGATATGCTCTCATTTTGTCCTTGATGTCCACATTGCTTTACCCAGCTATTCTCTTAGCCTTTCTTTCTCTCTAGTTTCTATACTCTGCTTATTCACTCTCCCTCAAATACCTTATTAGTGCTCTACTTCGTATTCATACCTGTTCATTTACTCCTGTGTCTGTCTGACTGCTTAGCCAGCTTCTCCCTTCTCTTAATGCACTTTTCTATTTCTCTTGATTCTCTTCTCTCCTAATTAATTTTGTCTTTTTTCTCACAACAATTTGTAAATAATAAAAAAAAAAGTATATTTCACTGTTTTTCCTCTTGGTAATTTCTTCTAATTGAACGACCGTAGCCATCAAAGGTGGCTCAAAGGGTTTTATCCTTTTTTACATGTGCGTTTGTTTGTGTGTTCCAGCGCTCCTGGCTGTACCATTTTGTCTACAAACCTGAAAATTGGCATCAGTACTCCACTAAATCCCTCCTAAAAATGTCGGGGGGGGGGCTTATTTTGATTGGTTCAATAATAACATCTAGATTCTCGAGAATTTAGATATTTATAGATGTTTTTTCATTTTGTTTTAGATGTTTACCTGTGGAAAACACCAGTGATGTCATAAATAGAATTCATTCTGACCATTTTTATTCTTAGATGGAATTTTTTTTTACATGACTTCAAATTTTGATGCTATGGTTGTTCAATTATTGACTGTAAGTTTTATTCTTAATTATATTGTATGTACATGGGCTTCCACTGCCAGTTTGCTAAAGGATATATTTTGGTGGGGGGTCTTATTCGGAATATGTCTTTATGGCAACCCTATTATTAATGAAGAATAATATCATCTTCATATCTATACATTAAGTAGGAGTTACATAAAAAAAGCACTGCACCATCATCTTTTATTGGCTATAAAGGGTCAACTTTCAACTCCCTCATCCTATGTGAGAAGGCCTGATCTAGAGTGGGCGAATGCCCTGTTTGCACCCAAGGCGGGTGCCCATTTTTATAGTAATGAAAATAGTTTACAAAATCAGGAATATTCATTCTTCATAGATATCTTTTTGAGTACTTCATCACTTTAAATGAGTAGATTGAATGTTACTTTTTTGGAAGGGTGCAAAAGCCCCCCTTCCCCCCTGCAATCCCTTATGGATGCCCATGTACAAATCTGTTGTAATGTGGAAAAACCTAGTAAGTCGATTTTTGGCTCCAAATCAGTTAGACCTATATTTAGGCTTAAAAGGTTGCGTCCTTTTCTTTTGTATTAAAGAATGGAAAACTCCTCCTTATTGAGAGATTTTTGCTCTTGAAGAAGCTAGTCTGTCATTTTCAATCCTGAAGGATTTATTCATTTGTTTTCTCAAAATGACTCCAACACTAGGTTTTTCCATATATATATATATATATATATATATATATATGTATGTATGTATGTATGTATGTATGTGTGTGTGTGTGTATATATCTCATCATTCTCCACATATACCCACATTGAGAGTGTTGCAAATTTAGGTACACATGGGCAATTGTTACTAAGACCCACTTCTGGCTTGCCAGGCTTGTTGAAGCTTTATTCTGCTTATGGTACCTGTTATTCTCCGATGGTCACCCATCTAGGTACTGACCAGACTTGACATAGCTAAACTTCAATGATCTTATGAGAACTGGTGTATCAACAATAGCCAAAAGAGATTGATTCTGAAAGCTATTATTGATTACACTATATATCAATTGCCTTATTTATAACTAGAAAGCACTCAGAACATACATCTGGCAACGCCATTGTCAGGGGAAGTAATTGTGCATGGTTCCACCAAAAAATTCAATCATTTCTTCCATATCCTAGTGTTCACCCCTCCACATAATATCATTGGATTTTGTTGAGAACTTGAGATATTTTTGCTTTGCTAGTATTTTCATTGATAAAAGAGTTATCTCCCATTTTGGCAACTCGGTAGGCATCGAATGAGTTCTCTCCCTTACATTTGTCCGACTCGAGAGGAGCTGTTGTTCATTTTTCATCATAATTTCAGTTGCTTTTCATGGCATTTACTCAGGCCATCAATTTACAGCTAATAGTATACAATGATAATGATTTGCCCGTCAATATTGCAGATCATTGTCAATCAAATTAAATTAAATTTTTACTTGTATTTCTTCCATCTTTCTGATGCTGTTACCACAATTTTAAGATCGTTATTCTACGGCCGTTGGACAGGTTTTCCTACAAAATGAGATGCGAGTTTGAATCTCAGTGGAGGTGGGTATTCTTTATTACCGATCCAGATTGCTCACTAACGACCGTAGAATGACGTCTTGGAAGCTACAATAAAAAGTGACAGAAATAAAAGGGAAAAGGTACTAATAAAAAAAATTTCTCTCTCTCTCTCTCTAAAATACCAGTAAGAAGTTATTAACAATAATAATCTGTATATATAAAAGGTTTGATGGAGCGTTCAGAAAATAAGCAATGAACATTTTGAATAATATATAAAAAGTTATGCAAGAAGTTAAGAGATGGTGGAGGAAGAGAGTATCTGGATATAATTTGTCCAGCTCCGAAATTTTATCTTTCGAAAATACTTGACTGCTTTTTTGATCGCATATGAGCGAAAACAGGAATTATGTCAGTTTTGAAACATGTCATTTTCCTTTCTATAATAGACAATTGTATCTGTTCTGGCAGTCGTTATGGAAGGCGTGTAGCATGGGACGACTGCTGCAGACATACGATTGAAGTGCCAGGTGAGTCTCACGCGGTTCATCGCTGCGCTGAGCGGATTTGGAAACTATCCGATATACAGTGATTTTGCATGCAAGGACTAAACTTTAGCTTCTAAGTCAATATCTTCGTCAACACTTATATTAGGCTGGAACCGAATAAATGGTCGTTTTGAAGCACAAACTTTCAAACGTCATAACTCGCAACAAACACAACTTGTTCAAGGAGGCACCTTTAGAAAGTTACCAACGAAGTAAATTTATTCCATCACGATAAAAACTTAACTCATGGGAGTCGACAGACCGACGGAAAGTACTTCCGATTGGTCCGAATCGGTATATATCTACAGGCACGTACATGCGTCTAAGGTCGAGAAAAGGTGGTAATTGAGAGGAGATGTCTGATGAATTGGGAGTGTGGGACAGGACCTCGATGCCAAACTGCATCTGTGTCTGCCGGGTGGTTTTTGTAGTATGAGATCTTGCGTTATTCTCTATCAGGATAGGCCGTTTTCTGTTCGCCCCCTCTTGTCAAAATGTTCGCAACTTTTGGTGTATCAGTTCCAAATCATGACCCTAGAACTTTGTCCTGATGGTCTGATCAGGTTGTAAGAGGACATAATCAATCACTACATTACAGCAGCGTCAATCTGTCTGGAGGATCTTTAGGGGTGAAGATTTGGTTTTTGCAATGTTGTCGACCCTAACAAAGGTACTTTTCCGATTATCATACTGAAACCACTTTTCCTAAATAGTAAGCACAAGATGAAGAAAAATAACCATTTTTGAGACGGACAAGCAACTTGCAACGAGTGTCAAACCGTACAAGCTGCTGATCATGAACCAAACAATGGGGTGCCCACTTCTGCATTTTTTTTCACCTTACCGATTTATGCCAGATGTCTTCTGACAGTTAAATGGGCTAGCCCCAACTGCGTGTTTGCTTCTGGGTGAGCCTCCACGTCTGCCATCAATTCTTCATTCAAGTATCGATTCACGGCCAGGCTCAGCTGAGGAATCCAGATCACCAGAAGCGAATTTTTGGAAACATTGTCGGATGCATAGTCAGTTCTGAAACTGACTCCAGTCCCCGGACACTGTTGAAGTGTTAGTTGGCTTCAGCAGCGCAAAGGTAGTGTTTGAACTCATGG
Organism: Thysanoteuthis rhombus; assembly: GCA_963457665.1. Taxonomy (NCBI): domain Eukaryota; kingdom Metazoa; phylum Mollusca; class Cephalopoda; order Oegopsida; family Thysanoteuthidae; genus Thysanoteuthis; species Thysanoteuthis major. The sequence continues at coordinate 8,700,675 of OY735219.1, read as the reverse complement.
ATCATAATGACATGAAAATCAATAACCTATCGAAAAAAAGCGTCAAAAATTCAAACAATACCCAAAAGAGGAGATACAGAGCTTTGAAATAATATGTAGAGACATGCATAGACTGAAGGGAGCGATGAAAAAACTAAAACGATCGCAGATGGAACACAAAACGGATATTTTTTTTTTGTCTCAACCAAATACTTCATCAGAAACATTTTCTGCTACAAGATAATTTCGTTTTAACGAAACTTTTAAAAACGATGAATTTCATTCTTTCAATTTAATAGATAAAAATTAAAACTTGAAGACGTGAGTATGAAGTGTAGAAAAAACTGTTGTGCCTCCTATACTTTTAGTTAGGAATTAAGTACGAAACTCTTCTTTTAGCTAAAATATCCAATAGGGGGCACTACAAAACATCGTAAATTGAACTGAAGAGAAAATTTTCCAGATTAGAATCGATTGATTGAAGAGGCAGTTGGTCAGTTTTAAATTAAAAATTCAGCCCATGTTTGAAGAAATTTAGTAGGGATGAACATGGGCCAGTAAGCCCCTTGTTCCAAACCAACACCTGGTATCATCTAGTGCGGTATGATTTGGAGAAACCAGTTGTGTTCTCTTCCTTTCCGAAAGAATCGCCAAAAGATATATATTCTCAAAGCTCTTACAGCGAGACCCGAAGATTTGCGTTCTTGATAATAGCAGAACTGAATAAAAAGTCGTGATTTTTTCTCAACGATAGGTTTTTTAAAATGATCCTTTTTATATTATCGTCACCATTTTCAACGCTCATGTTCTTGAATAACTTTTGCTTTCAGCTTGCTAAACGGATTTCTTTTCCAAAACTCGTCATTCACAAGTAATTTTATCGATCTATTTAATCCAGAAGTCCCCAACTTTCCTTTGCATCGCAGACTGGTTCATTATTAACAATATTATTGCAGGCCGGTCGACGGGAATCGGGTTGTTAATCACGCCAAGAATATAGATAAGTCACTTGAGTAGCTAATGCACCAAATTTCGTTTCCTAAAAAAGGGTTTATGTAACGAATTTAATATCAAGATCCAAAGGAATTAATTTGTTTTACATTTACAAAGAAATATCGCCAAATTATATCGTTTCCTCGCCGCCCGGTAGCACATGCTTTGCTGCCCGGTACCAGTCCACGGCCCGATGGTTGGGGACCTCTGTTTCAATCCATTCCATTTCTACATTTCATCAAGCTTTTTCCGTCAACATTCTTAGTCGAAGCCAAGTGGATGACATGAAATGTGTTCATTGATTTTTTACAAATATTTCTGTTGCTTTTTATCTCAACTTGCAGTTGTCATTCCACAATAGACCTCGAGGGCTATTGTTACCTTTCCTGTTCCAAAAAGGTCGCCGCTCTAGCTGCAGGATTAGTGTTTTTAGGGTTAATATTTTTAGGGTTACAGTTAATATTTTTAGACTTGGTGCTAAGGTTAGGGTAATTTCTTGAAAAAAAAAAGCAAGTTTTAGCCATTCATTCCGTAAAATTTCTTCAAAATGTATACACCTTTGGCCATTCAAAAATGGCCAGTTTGAGAATTTGCTGTCACAGCTGTAGCGTCTCCATAGATTATCTTCCTTGCCAAATATCAGCATTTTGATAAATCTCACCAAATAATTACCAAAAATCCATCTAATGAATAGTGTGACTTTTTCTGTTTGATTCTTTGTTCGTAACTTCTGCGAGAGTGCACATATACTCCACTTTGATCTTTGACAGATGGTCAGGAAGCGACACTTGGATTCTAAGGCAAAGTGCACAAATATTCTGATCCTAAGCAGAGGTGACAATCCATTTGTGAATAATCCCGTCATCTTACACAGGTACTAAGCTAGTTAGCTATAATTGACGAAGCTCCATATAAGAGATATTGAATAATATTGAATTGTGTCGTTTTAAAAATCGACATAAAATCTTAAAAAATAAATTGTGTCAAAAAGATTCCGAAGATAAAGCCGAACAAAAGATGTGTAACGCTGGTATCCACTTATGAACAACTTTTTATTGGGTCCAAACTGAACAAAAATAAGATTATGTATATTTCTCATTGAATTTAGAAATACGAAATTTCCAATAAATCTAATATAAACGTTGACACATCTTTCTACAAAGTTAGAACAAGACAGCTCTTAAAATAAGCTCTCACGAAAAGATATAAAATATAAAACTAACACGGATAACTAGCCATTTTTAGCTGATAGATTATTACGGCTTCTCTATGTTCAGGACTAAATCGGCACTTTGCGTATTAAAGCAAGCTCATCGATATCTGAACACACATCAACCTTTCTGTGGTAGGCAGGCGTAAAACTTTTCTTAAACACCTTCAAATTTGCTTTGAAGCTAACTTCACATTGAGCACATTTTTGTCTTCACTTCTCATCCTGCAAGCTTTGATTACATATTTTCATCATAGTGTTATATATATCAATCATTTTGTATTACTGATGTTCTGTTACCTGCATGTTCCTTTTATATCTCAAATACTGTCTCTTGATTATAAATAGATATTTATATTTCATAGAAAAATATTTGTCTTTGTATTACCTTCGCATTTATTCTACAGTTATATTCGACTTGAGTTCACGTACAAACATTACTAAAAAATATACGCATACGTTTTTCTACAAACAACAATTCATTTCAATGGTGACCCTAACCACTCAATTTCTAAAAAGAAATATTTCTCGAGGAATTTATCTTTGAAGGCCAAACAAAACAGTCAAAATACGACATTCATACTTAACAAACGTTAACCTTCATACTTAACATACTTAACGCAGCGCTGTGTGAATCTGAACTGCTGAATAAAAATCCATAAATTCACCTTGGAACAACAGATCCATCCTCAGTCTGTCCTAATAACTCCATTGTTTCGAAAGAATAGTAATATAGCATTATATGGTGTATGCATGAACTATTGAGCTATCACTAGCATTTGGATTCAAGTTTCACCCTTTTTTTAAATTGTATCGTATTATCTTTTTCTTGCAGTTTCCCGCGTTAAATCATTAAAATGTCCTCTAATTTGTTTAATATGAAAGTTTATTGTTAGAATTTAATTTTTCTCTAATATATACAGTTTATTCAAGTATTGAAATGATTCAGTCGTCCACAAAAGTACGATTGTAGAAAACTGGTAATTATTTAAGCACAAGTTTCGTTGATAAGGATTTTGTTTAGTGTATTTCATAGTATATTTTTGTGGGAAAATGTATTTACTCTAATGAATTTTGATGTGTTTTAAATGAATATAACATTCATTTCTTCAGGAATGTTTGATTTATTAAAATCTTGTCTGTTAAGAAATGATAGGGTCAAGGTGTGGCACCATTTTGGGGGCGAAGCTGGGAGCAACAAGTGGCTTTAATTCGGCTCTGGGTCGGAGTGGAGGTTTTCATCTTTGACGTTCGTCACAAGTTCTTTCTTTTGTGTGGGTTACCACGCAGACATGAAAAGAGGACAAAATAGTCCAATTCTCTTGGTATACCGTAGACATTAGGGAATCGCCCTGACTCTAAACGGGGAGGTACAGGTTGGGACAGTGGATCTCCTGGAATTATACTTTTTATTGATCCTTGGCCATAGATGATCTGGGATTGGGCAACAAAAGTGTCAGGGAAGCTCACGATGACAATTGAACTCACAATTTCTGATACTCCAGTGGTTTCAAAATTTGAAAACTCAAGGATCCTCTCTACAAAGGAAGTAATCTGGCGAACCCCTAATTTGTTTTTGCTTTGATGGTTTACATTTATTTAAATTCTAATAAATAGAAAGAGTCTGTATACAATATTTTTTAAAACTTAGTTTTGGCACAAGGAGGGAGCAAAGGGAACATTTGATCCTTCTGAATCAGGCCTTCTCACAAAGGGCTTGTGGTATTAAAGTTATTACCTTATGACCAATAAAGGATAATGGTGCAGTACAATCGTTTTATGTAATCCCGACTTAATGTTCATGTATAAAATGACTATATCACCATTCGCTGGTAACATGGTTGCCACTAAGATATACTACGAATATATCTCCCCGTCCGGAAATATATCCATCATCTGATAGAAATTCACGATGATATTCTGAGACGTGAAGATTCGGGTCCGGAATGGAGGGCTTGGCTCCTTGACAGGACATTCAAAAATTTTGTGAGATTTGTCAGTAAATGCAGTAAGTGAATTACTGTTTATAGAGCTTTTGGGGTCCCCTCCATCGGAAACACGGGGGCGTTTTCAAATAGCCCCCACCCCATACACATACACACCCAGTTACGCCACTGATAACATTACTATTCTTTTCCATTTTCAAGGTCTTGGCTTTCATTTTTCGACCAGTTCTGGTATGTCAGTTTAGACGAGGTTGGATCCTTAAACAATACATTTGATTTCATGGGATTTTTTTATTTCTAATATCCTTTCTCCGATTTCAGCATGATGTCTATCGTGGGAAGACAAATTTCAAATAATATTCAGATCCTTGTTGAAAAACCATGGCATTATTTTATGAGAACGCATTATGGTATTGTGTGGATCATAACTGTGTTATTGGGTCACGGCGTCCGTTGTGTGACAACCAAATGGCGTTGGATACACCGGTTCCCGTAAGACCATTGAAGTTGAGCGACGTCGAGTCTGGTCAAAAACAGATAGATGATCATCTGGGAATATCACGTTCTGTATGCAGTGACAAGATCGTTCTGCGGCCTTTTGGCTAAGATCAAAGTGTAGTATCTGTTCTTCTCCGCCTTCGGGTGGAGAAGATGATCGGCCCTTTGTCGGCCTTCAGGCTGAGAAGTCGATCACGGTCCGGGATTGTCCCCATCCCGGAAAGACCAGCATGCTCAGGGCTTGCCCTGAGAGCAAAGGCAGGATTCGTCCTGCAAGAAAAGTCAAGCATGCCCTAATGACTCCGTGCAATAGCACGCTGAGAATTTAGGGATCCTTGAAACAAAGACCAGCTTGACCCGATTTCATGCGAAATCATGCGCATGGACTCGGGAAGCAAACTCTGCCTACACGTTTTCGGACGTGTGGGACCCCACTTTAATCTCGACCTCGTGTCAAATTTCGTAGTCGTGGGGATACGAATAAATAACATCGTTCTGCGGCCTTTTGGCTAAGATCAAAGTGTAGTATCTGTTCTTCTCCGCCTTCGGGTGGAGTAGACGATCGGCCCTTTGTCGGCCGTCAGGCTGAGAAGTCGATCACGGTCCGGGATTGTCCCCATCCCGGAACCAAAGACCAGCATGCTCAGGCTTGCCCTGAGAGCAAAGGCAGGATTCGTCCTGCAACAAAAGTCAGGCATGCCCTAATGACTCCGTGCAATAGCACGCTGAGAATTTAGGGATCCTTGAAACAAAGACCAGCTTGACCCGATTTCATGCGAAATCATGCGCATGGACTCGGGAAGCAAACTTTGCCTACACGTTTTCGGACGTGTGGGACCCCACCTTAATCTCGACCTCGTGTCAAATTTCGTAGTCGTGGGGATGCGAATAAATAACATCTGTTCTTCTCCGCCTTCGGGTGGAGAAGACGATCGGCCCTTTGTCGGCCTTCAGGCTGAGAAGTCGATCACGGTCCGGGATTGTCCCCATCCCGGAATCAAAGACCAGCATGCTCAGGGCTTGCCCTGAGAGCAAAGGCAGGATTCGTCCTGCAACAAAAGTCAAGCATGCCCTGATGACTCCGTGCAATAGCACGCTGAGAATTTAGGGATCCTTGAAACAAAGACCAGCTTGACCCGATTTCATGCGAAATCATGCGCATGGACTCGGGAAGCAAACTCTGCCTACACGTTTTCGGACGTGTGGGACCCCACCTTAATCTCGACCTCGTGTCAAATTTCGTAGTCGTGGGGATGCGAATAAATAACATCGTTCTGCGGCCTTCTCGGTCCATGCTCTATCACCGATTAACAGAACATCTTGTCAAGCTAGGACTGTGAGCTCTATCCCTCTCTCGAGAGCACGACGCTCCATGGAGAATACATGACAGCGAGCTCTCCAAGGGATCGCCATTACGAACATCTCATTGCCTTTCAGCTTTGCACGACATTATGTCATTTTTGTTTTTGTTTTCGTTCTGTAAAAATACTATAAAAAATGAATACACCCCAGTGCAGTGCATTAGCTATTTCTATTTTCATGAATGAAGATAGAGGCGAATCTGAAAGGGGTGTCCTAGAGTCAAACTGAGCTAATCTCAGTAAATATCGAGTATAATCTGCTTCTGTATTTGCAGTGTAAATACGGCTTAGTTTGACACAAGGCTGCAGTACCGGACAACTCACAGAGGATCGTACTCATTATAGTAGTAATGGCCAGCATTACCAACTTGTTAACCATTACTACACAGACAGTGAAACTATCGATTTCATGAAATTACTGAAACGTTCAGGGATTTCACAGAATCACTAGTTTCATAATCTTACTATGACATCTACATTTCGACAATCTTTTAAACATCTTAGGGTTTTTTTCCTCGCAGATTTTTCTTTGTCAATACCCACCTGACCTGATTCAAATCACCGTCCCGAACCATCGAAGTTGCCCATAAATGGATCCTAGATCAGAGAGGTTCAACCTATATAGGTATTTACTACTCTTAACTTAACCAGTCACAAGTGTGTGGGGGTGGCACCCAGTAAGGATTGGATCATTAGTAATGATAAGCAAGCTCTAATATTTTGTTAGGTAAAATAAAAACAAGTTTGGATTTGAAAACCAAACAAACGCACGTGTATGCTGCTAGATATGAACTAAGGGATCAATTTGACATGAATTTACATTGCAAATTGAAACCCCCACCAGAAAACCTATCGGGGTGGTAAAAAAAAAAAATTTTTTACATAATATGTTGAAACTTTCAGCCCTCTACCTCCATTGATGCAGCCTGTACGCATGATGTACATATACATAGCTAGCCAGCCAGCCAACCAGCAGGCCATCTTGAAAACTGGAGAAACCTATGTTGACAGTTTTGGTCTCTCTCTCTCTCTCTCTCTCTCTCTCTATATATATATATATATATATATATATATATATATATTTTTTTTTTTTTTCCGATACCGATTTAGAGAAATCGTTCAGTTTTTCGATGAATCAGACTTTTCAGTTGTTGGTTTTCATGAAGAAAGCAATGCTTTGATGAAGAATGGAGATTCGCCTTATAAATATAAATAATAATAATCATATATTTTTTCATAAATTTCGTATTCAAAAATTATACTTTATCGTGTTTGTAAAAAACGTATCAAGTCACTAAACGAAACACACGTAATCGTTGCAACGATTGTTATAAATATATCGGAGGATCCATGAGTGCAGAAAGTTCAAAAAAACTTTACTTACTCCACCAGAAAAGCCAATAAATTCCCATAACTGTTGATCTATATGAATTATTCTCAGGAATGGATTTCTGCTATAGTTTATTATAGGGCAAAACTCTCACCCCATATTGAGAGAGAAAAAAAAGAACTGCATTAAAAATAAGTGACCTCGTTCTAAACTAGTTTTTTTTAGAGAGAGAGAACGCAGTGAGAAGATATTCAAATAAACTTTGACAACTAGAAAAGGCGCATCATCGTGATTAGAAAGTGAACGAAAATCAGTTCGTATATAGCTATGTTTTAGATGAGGTAAATGTAAAAATTCCTGGATCCGCCCCAAAATTCAATCAATTCTTCCTTAGCCTATGACCAACCATCCCAGAAAATGTTATCGAAATTCATTGAGAACCTTTGGAAACATTGTGTAGGGCAAAACACGTCGAGTTGATCCAGAGTTTGTGTTTTGGCGCGGTACGCACATCCTTCTTCGCCCACCCCACAGAAGTCACGAAAATAGACAAATACTTACAAAAGTAACCTATAATTTCTAATAGGGAGTTCATTCTCATCCACTCTGTCTATCTTTCAACTTTGTTGACAAAGGTATTGATCTTCATATTTGAACTTTAGCTCTAATAAAAACTTTAAAATTTGGATATGGATCTTCCAAGAACTCGGGATTTGCGGAGAATAAATTGTGTATCAGTCTGTCGGCAATTTTATTAATTTTTCGCATCATGAAACCCTCCCTACTCCCATAAAATGTTGACACATGCCTCTACGTCAGAGGTCTCAAGCCACCAGCCTGCGGGCCGATGTCGTAAAGCATGTGTCATCGTACTGCAAGGAAACTATGATTTGGCAAAAAGAAACTATATGAGTCTTTTTCTTTTCTTTAAAATTTTCCTTTGATCATGATACTAAATTCGTTGAACCGTTTTACAAACGAATTAAGTGACTTATAGTCGACTTATCACCTATATTCGGGATTAACCCGCCACCAACTGTGTTTGCCGGTCTGCAAGACTTTTGTGAATATGAAACCAGTCCATTGGGTGCCCAATACTCGTAGACTTGAGTTGTGCTAAGCTGGGCTCAGTAAAAAAAATATGGAATGAAAAACTTGAAATTGAATCACCGTAGCCCCTAAAATGGTCCGCCCGATTAACCAGCTAACTGGGCGACTGATTCTTCTCTCTTTGCTCGTCTATGTGTGTGTGTCAGGGCTCTCCTTGTCACATCTTCTGGGCTACAACCATGGAAATTTGTGTACTAGGTACTATCTATTTTTTTTTTTTTTTTGATTGCCTTTTTTGTGTCTTTACGATCAATTTTTTACCAAACACCAGTACCCAAAGTTAAGATTTCTTCAGATAATTTTAGCTAGATCATTTTTTTTTAAAGATAATTATATATATATTTTAGATAATCATTCTGGTTTGCGCCAGGACTACGGTGATTCATTTATGCAAAGTACGAATATTTTTCATTATTTTCAACTGAGTTGTGGAGGGGACGAATAATGTCCTGTTTGAACAATTAATCCAACGCCTCTGCAACGACCAAACTGCCCACTTTTACACCCATCATACGATTTAGTTGGCTGGAGGCCTCACACCGCTACTAAAAAACGCATTTTCATTTCTTTACGTCACATGATGAACTAATCAAAGGAGTTTATCGCATACATCTCCATATTATTACCATTATTAGTATGAACCAGCATGTATCTTTTTAGACTTAATGTTTGATTTTCTGTTTGATACATCTGACAAAGAAAACAGAATTCAATATCTTTCTAATTACAAGTGCATTGACCGAATTGCATTCATAACTCTTCGCACATCTTTCAGAGTTGCTTTTAATTACCTCTAAGAATTCTACATGGGGGTCCTAAGCGCCCAAATGGACTTGACCAGATCGTAATATATTTTAGGAATTGATCTATTCCTGATTTTCCTAAATGTTCTTGAATTTCTCAGGTCGACAATCCAGATTATCGTTTTAATTTTCTTACTAATTGACTGGGTATGTGATTGGTGTGATCTAAAATTTCTAGATACCCGTACTTGAGCTTAGAGGAGTGCCTAGCCACATAAATCTTGGCCTTGCCAATCTATTTGTCCTGTGACCGATTAATTTCTAAGGAAAAATACATTCTTTTTCTCGTTAGGCCAGGTAAGATTCTTGGCATTGTCTATCGAGCCACTCAAACGGATTATTTTTTTTCAGAAAAAACACTATTTGGCAGCAAGAGTTTCAATTTGAAATCTTGACTGGAGTTGTTCTAAATGGCTTGTAAAATCCAAAATGCCCCTGTTGTGTCTTCGTAGAACTAATTCATGAAGTTAACCTTCTCCTGACCGATCACGGTACCACAGATTACAATACTTACAAAAACTAGTCTTAGTGTTTTTTTTCGACTGTATTTGCAATGTTTCATGTCGACATTTTGATATGGGACATTTTCATATTGACAATTTTAAACCATTGTTTAAATAACATTAATCTCGATCTAAAAATACCGTTTTTGGCAATCTTTTAGTTGAAACAAAATAATGAAAAATTAAAATCATGACTTCAGTGGGAGGGGGTATTTAATCGTGAAATACAAAATCAGTCAGTGTATTGTAGAAAGGTGAATATAGAAAATACAGAACTGGAGAAAGAAGACCACAACATCTACAAAGGATAGCGTGTCTCCATGAAGTCATCAAAAGAAGAAGAAATCAAGTGAAGAATCACACTTGTTTGGCAAGCTTTCGGTAGAGCAAGTTCGGCTTCCAAGAACAAGAAAATCCCACTAGTCCTAAAAAGAAGGGTATACAATCAATGTATCCTACCGATAGTCACCTATGGAGCTGAAACATGGAATCTAACCAAAAGATCGACCCCAAAATTGAGAGCCATGCAATGTGCACATGGGAGAATCATGCTCAGCCTCACATGGAGAGATCATAAGACAACACAGTATGACATCATGACTCACAACGCGGATCCCAGAGATCAGATGCGAAACTGTGACCGACAGAAAGTTAGATGGCGTGACAAGATGCCCATAATAGAGAGGTCTGGCGAACCTGGGGGGACGGTCTATGTCTAACGGTGGATGCTAACATGATGATGATGATGATGATGATGATGATGATGATGATGATGATGATGATGATGAATAATCTGGAAGAATCCGTGAATTACAGAAACTTGAACAATCAGTGCATTAAAATGTTTAGTTTAGATTAAATAAGTTTTTTTTTTAAATTTAAATTTAAAATTAACGTTAACTCGCCATCACAGTCAATATCTGAACAACTGTAGCGTAAAAATTTGAAGTCGTGTAAAAAAATCAATCGAAGAATAAATATGGTCAGAATGAATTTTATTCATTACATCATCGGCGTTCTCCACGGGGAAACATCTAAAATAAAGTTTTTAAAAACGAAACATCTAGAAACATCTAGATTCTGGAGAATCTAGGTGTGGTCAATTCAGCCGTCAAAATAAGGCACAGAAAGGGTCAAAAAACCTTTTTTTTCCAAAAATCAAAAGAAGTATTTTTAGCAGGGGTCTAGAGGAGTACTGATGCCAATTTTCAAGTGAGCGCTGGGATACATAAACAAGCACACACAAATATATATATAAAAAAAAAGGATAGAACCCGTCACCATCTTTGATGGCTACGGTTGTTCAATACAAAGGAAATTAAATCAACACAGTTACTTGGCAATGGAGTCTAATAGCCATTTTTTTAATGTAGCCGTTTTTAACCATTTAAAATTGCCAAGATAAAAATGGCCGATATCAAAATGGTGACACGATGCATTATTGCAAAAGTAGCCTTTCTCTATTTATTTACCCTGATAGAGGAGCTCAAACAGCGGTACTTCTGGTCATCCCAGTACTTTCCCACTTGAAAGCCAAAATACATAAACCTGAACGAAAAAAAAAAAAAATACTATTCGTTTGAAATTTAAAAGTATCTTCCGTAAATATCACTTGATACCCGGTAAGGGTAATTAGACCTATGATCAAGATCAACTTCATTTGATAAGGTGTCCAGAGTTTTTTTTAATTGTTCAGTACGGGAAGTTGCAGGTGTACTTATTGTCCTTGTGTCGTCAGTACCTGGCTGGCGAAGCTTCGAAAAATAATTCCCAGCCAGTCTCACATATTTACTAATTGCTTCGCGTACGTAATTAAAAACAAATTGAATTTATAGAAATTAACGAAATCGTTACAAAAACATATTTTCCAAAGTAGAATAATGATCTGAACTGAATCCGACCTTAGTTTCCTAGTGACCTTTTCGATTCTTAAGGAAAAGTAACTTTTTTTTTTAGAGTAATTGGCTTTAAAGTGGGTGATCGATATACAATCTAACTGTAATGCTAAACTGGACCCTGATATTCAGTTCGTCTTTACGACACCTGATGTCCGGTTTTCGATATAGATATCTCTCAAACTGCTCACTGACTTTCTGACCACGAAAGTGGTCGCTTTTTTTCCCAATGCAACATACTAATATACCTTAATCAGTTATTCGTTCCAAAAAATTACTGTATTATTCAAAACCACACTGTTTAAGGTGTCATTATAATTTAATGGGTCTTGCACTCAGTGACAAAAATTCGTTTAGCAATAATTCAACCTTACTAACCCTAACCTAACAGCCTAAACCTAACCTCCCAATCCTAACCTGCAACACAATTGAATTTTGAACATCGAGAGTTGCAAAGACGGACTTGAAACCAGGATCGAGCCCCGCATGAAATCGATTACCCACTTCGAAGCCAATTCACTCGCTTCTCCTACAAGAGATACTTCTACTCAAAAACAGAAAAAGGTCTCCGAGAAACTAATGTCAGATTCAGTTAGAGCACTTCATAGTGCTTTGAAAAAATGACTTCGTAACGATTTTGTTAATTTCGATTTTACGAATCTATACCAAAAATCATTAATCACGTCGTGGACCAGATCTGCCAAGTCTCGTCACGGTCCATGAAACTGTTTTTTTAGTTTTTATCTTCCGGACGCAAATACACGAGAGGTCTGAATAATTCCTCTGTTGTCCTGTTGTCCACACTAGCACACAGGGTAATTATTGCGTGTTAACGGGTCCCATAAGTGCTTATCTGGGTGACAAGGAGAGGGAATATCCGGGTATACGCTCTCCACGGGTGACGATGTCAGTGAGGACGCATTGTTGATAATTTGTCGCGCTCTGCTAACTCTTGTCTGTTTGTTTATGTGTACTTTTTCTTTTTCCCCTAGGGGTGACGTTGTTCACTCAACCTCTAATCTCTCTATTCTCTGATACCTATCTCGGTAATTGTTTGGAATAGGTTCACCAAAACAATGCGCCGATATATTTCAAGGGAGGTAGACGGACTGACGCTGTACATGATGGAACGCCAACGGAAATAAACGTTATTTGATCACCTAACTTTGATAAGAAGAAATTGTCGTCTGATTTTATCATATCTTTCTTTTGCCACAGTGCATTTTAGAGAAGCTGTATCTTTCTATTTATAACGAAAAAAAAAAAAACAGAACAAAACAACCCTAATACTAACCCTGACATAGTTAAATTTATTTAATAAAATACAGATTCAAGTCTTCAGAGTTTTCTGATTTCATTTGCTCAGCAATAGTTCAACCGCAGCAATAGCAGCTAATCGTGTTTGCTGAGAAATTATCTCCCCCCCCCTGACTATTGACCAAAGGTTTTGGTGAACCTATTCCGAACAATTAACACAATCTCTGTCCATTTTCAATTTAATCCTTCTTCACTTACTTTTTTTCCTCTTCCCTCTATTCTTCTCTGTGTTCTTTCTTTTCTTTCTTTCTCTCACTCTCTCTCTCTCTCTCTCTCTCTGCATCCCACTCCTTTCTTCTCCATGTTCTTTATTTTTCCATTCCCTCTTCTCTCTACTCTGTCTTTCTTTCTTAACTTTCTTTCACTTTCCTTTTCCTTTCTTCACTTTCTTTCACTCTTCTCTTCTTTTCTCTTTCTCCACCTGTCTCTGTGTACATTCCCTCTTCATTTTCTCACTGCTTTTCACTCTTCTTCTCTTTCCTTCGATCCACCATTCGACTCCTCACACACTTTTCTGTCTTCCTGGACAAAGTTATATTTTCACACAGTCCTCATTCGTTCATTTTGCTTAGTTGAGTTCAGTGGTTTTGAAAACTTTGAAAATTTGAGGACCCTTTCAATAGAGGTGATATTTTCAATTTTCATCATTTAACTCTTAGACTAAAAATATTAAGCTTTGAAACTGCTGTACTGATTAGAATGGAAATCGTTATACAGATTCTTGGGCACCTATTTGCTGAAAATATATTAAGTTTTTAGGAATTCCATGGTTCAAATTTTTTTTAAATTAAGGTATTTCAGAATTAATGGTCCTAGGAGACAACTGATTTCCACTCTTTCTCTCTATTCCAAATAATTTCCACTGGGGACTTTTATTCTTTTGAGATTTTCATACCATTAGTCTTTTAGTGCAGTGGTTACAAAACTGTGATCAGTCTGATAATGGTTGGAGTTCAGCAGTTGAAAAGCTGAATTACTGAGCTAAATAATAAGCTGAAAGCTATCATGTGATGGTATTTTTGAAGAATATTTGAAAGTTTCACAAAAATAAAATATTTTCTGAAAGTTTTTTCTGATAATCCTAATAAAAAACCAGGAAGCCTTGCTGATTCTTGGTTATCAGTGAGTGATACTTGAACAAAATTATCAGAAAAAGCCCTCCAGAATTTACTTCCTTTATATATATATAAATATATAAATATATATATATATATATATATATATATATATATATATATATATATATATATATATATATATATATATACATGTGAATATATGTAATTGTATGTATATGTATGTGTATATGTATGTATGTATGTATGTATATGTATATATATATATATATATATATATATATATATATATATATATATATGGATATATGTATATATGTGATTGTATATATGTATATATATATATATATATATATATATATATATATATGTATGCATATGTATATATGTATATATATGTATATGTATATATATGTATATGTAATACATATGTACATATATGTACATGTAATATATATATGTACATGTTTATACATGTATATGAATGTGCATATAATTTTTGTATATGTATATACATGTATATATATGTGTATGCAAATATACATGGATGTATATATATGCATATATATATATATGTATATATACATGTATGTATGTATATATATGTATGTATACAAATGTATGTATGGATATATGTGTATAATATATATGTATATATGTATATATATGTTTATATATATATATATATATATATGTATATATATATATATATATATATATATATATATATATATACATTCTATTGGATTATATATACATTTTTTAATGATATAATTATCCGTGTTGAAAGAAACAAATAGAGCAGAAATAAACCGTGGATGAACAAAATGAGAATTTAAATATTTATTTTGGCCTTTGTATTACTGGTAACTGTTTAGCTCAATGGTAAGAGCAACGCTCCATTGAAGTGGCTACCTGATTGGTTGCAGGTTCTATTCTTGCTGCCATCCCATTTTTTCGCATAGTTTATTCAATTTAGGTTATATATATATAGCTATATGTATATATGCATATATATAATATCATGTATATATGTATATATATATATATATATATATACATATATATATATATTTGTATATATATATGTGTATATATATAGTTATATATATATATACATATATATATACTTATATGCAATAGTATATATATATATATATATATATATATATATATATATATATATATATAGATAGATAGATAGATATGTATATATGTATATATGTTGATGAAAGTGATAATCAAAAGGAGATAAAAACTCAAGAGTAAGTAGGTGTTACATCTCAAAGTTTTTTTTATTATTACCTGGGCATGTTTCGATGCATTTCCACCTTTTTCAGAGAAAGCCTTGCAGAGGTTCAGAGAAGATTTAGCTGTTCATATGTTTGTGGTTTTGGACAGAAATGGGGATATTTCTGTGCTCTTAGGTTGCTCAGTTGGAGTAGGAGGGGAGGTGTTTGCATCCATGTGGATAAATTTAAGAAAAAATCTGAAAAACACTTTCCTGGGAATTGACCATTTTAGTCCTGACCCCATTTTCCCACTGCCCCTCTTTCCTTGACCAAACTTGACCCTCACCTACACAATCACTTTCAGACAGGTCAACATACACCATGCAGTGCAGGAGCACAGATTATTTTCAATGGTTCATTACAAATTGTACATTCTGTTTTACTCAAGTGAAGAATTAAGGGATATTCTTTTTTACCATTTAAACCCTCTTGGATACTTCACTTCAGTCCATATTTTTGGAGAGGCTGACTCACACACAGTGTTAGGTAGTTGGTCAGTCTAGCTTGACTGCCTTGTGGTATGCAATGGGATTTAAAGTGGGGGTGGGGTGAAAAAAGGCAGATATTTTTCAAGCTCTTCTATTTTCCTAATGAATTTGATTTATCTTACTTAGTCAATTTTCATTTTTTTAAAAGATTTTTTCTGGTATTTTGAGTTTTCACTATGTTTTTGTCTATTTGTATTTTTCTTTTTTTATCAAATTATCTTTCAATTTATTGTTATTTTGTATATTCTAATTCATTTTTAATTTTCAGAATTTAGTTTTTACTATTGCTTTGTTACTTAAACTCAAGTGCCTACCTACTACTTTATGATTTTGGTTTCAGTGTAGGGTCAAGTCTTTAATTACCCTGCTTGTGTGAATGCTACTAAAATTCAGCTAAACCCTAAACCTTCCTGACCTTTAAGATGGTAATCTGTGAGAGTGGGTTCAACCTTATTTCTGGGTTTATAAAGTTTAGGAAGATGAGATGTCACTTGCTTCCTGAATAAAAGTTGATAATAGTAACATAAATAAAAATAAGCTATTAAATTCCTGATTGGAAATACAGGCTAAGTCTAGACATGAAAAAGAATTTTTACTACAATATCTAAAGTGAAATTTGGTTGGTCAAGCCCCCAACAGTCCCTGCTTGTATGTGACTAAAATTCAGGTCAAACTTAAACCTTCCCTATTCATATTATAGTACTCTCTATATGAGGATTCAACCTTGGGTCACTGCATGGATACTTGTTCCATGTGTAAGGAAGAAGTAGTGATGTGATATGTGCTAGTATGGTGGTAATCATTCTTTCACCTCACTGACCTGCTTGACATACCTCAAGTTAGACCTGACCTTATAGCCTTAAACATAGGGCAACTATCCATGCAATGACCCAAGGTTGAACCCACACCTGACAACCACCATATGAATAGGGTCAAGTCTTTAATTAACCCTGCCTGTGTGTATGCTACTAAAATTCAGGAACCCCCCAAACTTTCTCTACTGATGGTATGATGGTAACCTGTAGGTGGGGGTTCAACTTTGGGTCACTGTATGGGTATTTGCCTGAGGTTACAAATTTGGGTCAAACTTGAGGCATGTCAAACATGAAAGAAATAAGCATAGGTCAGTGAAGTGAAAGAATGATTATCACCCTACCAGCACAAATAACACTGCTACTTCTACAAACTTTCAGATCATACTTCGAAGTTTATGAAGTCAAATCATAGCACTAAGATCCATGCCAAATGAGTTTGGAATTTCCAAAAGAGTATAAGTGGTAAAGAGAATATCTCCTAATTGTTCATTTGAAAATCTTTTTCGAGTAAAACAAAATGTATTATCTGTAATGAACCACTGAAAAATTTCTTTATTCATGTTATAACTGCTCTATGGATGGAATCAAGCACTATCTTGAATTAGGATCTATCAAATATATATGCACACGCTTGTTGTACATTTATCACTGTTCACTATATATATATATATATATATATATATATGAAGAGAGTATTTTGGAAATGCTAATAAGTGCTATTTGAAGGATCATCATCATCATCATCATCAGTCTTTTAGCGTCCGTCGTTGGACATAGATCTTCCCCAGGATTCGCCACACTTCTCTATCATGGGCGTTGTGGAGCCAGTACTTTCTGAACTTGTCTAGCTTGTCTCTCCATCTACTATTCTGCTGGCCTCGGTTGCACATGTGATCTTAGGGAATCCAAATCATAAGTCGTGATGTCCATCTATTGTCCGCCATTCTTGCAATATGGCCAGCCCACCACCATTTGAGGTTTTTTAATGGATTCTATGATGTCCCTGACTCTTGTCTCTTCTCAGGTGTACTGAGCTGTCTTGTGGTTTCTCCATGTGAGGCCCAGCATAATTCTTTCATGTGCATGTTACATGGTTCTCAATTTGTGGATCTGTCTCTTGGTTAGGTTCCATGTTCCAACTCCATAAGTGACTATTGGGAGGATGCATTGGCTATTCACCCTTCTTTTTAGGATTAATGGGATCTTCTTATTTTTGAAGGTTTGAGCTTGTTCTGCCAAAGGCTTGCCACCCTAGTGTGATTCTTCGCTTGATTTCTTCTTCTTTTGAGGGTCTAATGGAGATTCGTTGTCTAAGGTAGATGTAGTGATCTACTTCCTCCAGTTCTGTGTCCTCGATTTTGATCTCAGTATTTTTATCTCCAATGTGGTCGTTGCACATGATCTTCATCTTGCTGAAGTACATGTGTAGGCCGACTTTCTTGCTTTCTTCATTTAGTTCATCTATCATTAGTTGGAGGTCGTGTAGGTTCTCTGCGAAAAGGGCTATGTCGTCTGCAAATCTGAGGTTGCTCAGATACTCAGATGAATAATAAATGAGATCAATTAATTTGAAAATCAAATTCTGGATTTGAATGTCGTTATTCTATTACAACCTTATATATATATATATATATATATATATATATATATATATATATATATATATTTATGTGTGTGTGTGTGTGTGAATATATATATATATATATATATATATATATATATAGTTAATGAGATGAAATGTTCAAATCCTGAATTTGATTTTCAATTCAATTAAACATATTTATTCTTTAAATGACACCTATTGAATTTTGGGACTCTCCGTAACACTCAAGTGGATGAGAGATTTCCGTGTAATTTATATATAACGCTTAAATTCAGCTTTACTGCCTGTCCAATTCCCTAGTCCAGAGGTAGGATATCGGCCCACAGGTCTGAAGTGAAGGTTTCAATTTTGCCTCGCGGTAATGGATAATTGGATAATGGAAAGTCTATAGCCACACATACTGTTGTGTCCATGGATGACACAATATTATATATATACATTCATCTGATAAGTAATGGATACTAGTATCCAACAATGTGAATAGTAAAAGACACTTTAGCTTTAGAGAACAAAACATTGGTGATAATTGGAAAATAAATAAAATAGCCTTTGGTGGAATTCAAACCTACATTCTTTTCCACGGGAGCACCTATGTAACCTAGGCCTGCATCAACTGATTGAACCACCAGGACTCTGAGTGGAAGCTGAGGTCTAAATAACGCTCTCAACTCATTCCTTCTTTTCTCCGTTCACTGGGCCATTTCGTTTGTGTTCTGTTTATCTCAGAATTGTATTTATGTATTTCTACATATATTATTCATTCCTATGTTGACATTATGATAATAAATGGATATTAGTATCCAATCATCACCAATGTTTTGCTCACTACCATAAGTAATTCAATTGGAGCAAAATTTAGTTCCTAAACTGTTTTTCCTAATCACACACACACACACACACACACACATATATATATATATATATATATATATATATATATATATATATATATATGTCATATAAGTAGATAGATAGATGTATATACATCGCATTTTATATACATGGATTTTAATCATTAATGGAGAAATTTAGGCCACTGTTATGAGTGAAATAATGAACAGTGATGGAATGAGATATGTGTTCAATTTGGCTAAAGGCCCCACCCACATTTAAAATAAGACCTGTAGGTCAAGTGTTGCCAATAATAACAGCTCTGACCTCTCTGAGTAAAATAGCTTTCAGCTGCTCTCATAGCAAGTACTGATTGACTGGCAACCAACCAGTGATCTATATAAAAAAGGCATATGCCATTGATTTAAAATATTTCAGTTTATGACTTATATACACAGGCCAAGGAGCCAGGGGTACGGGATGGGGGCAACTGTCCTCCCAATTTCGAGCAAGTCTGTAGGGAGAATTTGAGCAATTGATATTTTTACTGCTAAGAAAGGAAGAAAACAAGAGAGAGAGAGAGAGAGAACAGACTTGTTCAAAAACTGTGAAATTGTATATACATTCTTGACAGTTTTTTTTTCTACATTTGTTTCTGTATTAAAATTATTTGTTTCCAATTGAATTTTCAAGCTAATTCCCGTTGAAATGTCCAAAACAAAAAAAATGATTTCATCCAAAATGAAACAAAAAATATCATCCAAAACGCAAAATAATCCATTGGCAAATGAAAAACGTTATAATTATGTATACATTAGTTATGAACACTGTACAGTCTGCTCTCTTTTTTTTCTTCTTGTACTTTCTATTTTTCATTCCAAGAATTGATCTATAAAAAGGATTGATATGACATACTGTAAAAGAGAAAAAAATATTCCTCTTTCTTTGCCCACTCTCTACATCACATCTTTCTATCTTCACCAATGCTATGAACCGATTTTTAAAAAAAAAGAATGTGATCACTCTTTAAATACACTCACTTTTTGAGTCACTTAATTCCTTATAAACACTGTTGGCCTACTTGAAAATTGGTCTTAACATGAAAGTTCTGAGGACTGCTGACTTTCATCACAGTTAACGATACAGGAATGCCTTGAATATTGCAGTTTTGATAAATGAAGGTTTTGATGTAGTACGGATCAGGTCTTGCTGTACAAATTAACGAAACTAAATATAATCTGAAAATGAAAAGAGGTCTGATAAGTCATTCAATAAGAACCGTCATATGAACAATGTCTTTAGGTAGCATGCTATGTTGGGGGTAATCAATCAAAAAACTGGAATAAGGGGTGAGCAATGAATAATTTACTTCCCTCGCCTTCTCTTGGGCAGTGATCAATGAATAAGTCTGAAAATTCAAAAATCCAGTCGTCACAAACAAAGAGATGATTAGTAATTGATATTGAAATCCGACAATGTGAATAATAGAAGACAGTTTAAGAACCCAATATAATTTTGACTGAATGATTTACAGTTGTGAGCGAATCATTAGCAATGATTGGAAAAAAAATAAATGAGCCCCAGGTGGAATTCAAACCCACACTCTTTTCCATGGGAGCCCCTATGTAGCCTACGTCTGCATTGACTGATTGAGTCACCGGGACCCTGACAATACGCAGAGGTCTGAATAACACTCTTGACTCATTCCTTCCCTTCTCCGTTCACTGACCAATTTTGTTTATGTGTTCTGTGAGTCTTAGAATTACTTATATTGATGTATTTCTACTTATATCATTTATTTCTATGTCGACATTATGACAATTAGTGGATATTAGTATCCAATCATCACTTATTTTGCTCACTACCATTGATAATTCAGTCAGAGCAAAATTTAGTTTCTTAACTGTCTTTCCTTATTCACACACATATATACTGCTACTAACAACAATTAGTAATACTAAAAAGACCATTACGTCCTTTGGCTGTGACATACTTACCTACACACAGTATTAAAGATGTCTTCTATCTAAACACATGCTGGTCTCTTGTCTTATTCATCTTCCATCTTAATCCAATCACAACTTATCTTTACACTGCCCATCAACATACAAAAGTAGGAAAAAAACTGGAGAATTTGGAATGCCACTTTTGAGAGGGAGAGTTTTGATAATCTTTTCAAATTTGCCTCTTGATCCCTTAAGACATACTTGACTTTTATAGGCTCAAGTGTCCATCAAAATGCAACTTTCAACAAAAGGTCACAAATCAGATTTTCAGGCTGAACAGAAAATTTGAGCAATTGATATTTTAGCAGCTAAAAAAGACAGAAAACACAGCAATGCCTTGAATAGTGTGGGTTTTGATGTAGTATAATTAAGGGCTTGCTGTACAAATTAATGTAACTAAGTATAAACTGAAAACAAAAACACACTGAATTATGATAAGGCTTGGATAGTGAGACTGGGACGGACACTCAAGCCTATCTAAGTCAAATGTGTCTTATGGTTTCAAGGGACAAATTTGAAAAAAATCATTAGAAATCATCGACCATAACTGTCATCATCAACACAGGTTTCATCAGTTTTTGAGGTGGACTGGCTGGCTATGTATGTATCACATTTACAGGCTAGACCAACAGAGCCAGATAACCGAAAAATTTACCCCAAGTAAATTATCACCATCATATCTGAAATAAAGTACTCTCTCCCTCTCTCCTTGTGCCCTTACGCTGACTATGGCTAAAGCCGCCCCTGCATACGTGCCACATATCACATTAATACGTATATGGCCTGTTCACGATACGTGAAATAGACTTGGAGGTGACGAGCACCCAAGGTGACATCACTCACTTCCTCCTTGTACCATTTTACCCATAGTGGGAGGGGGAGATAGATTCATGCCTTTCCCCAGGGCAGTCGTGAGAAATGAGAACAAACTGTTCAAGCAGGAATTCGACCTGGACTTGTCAGTCCAATCTCTATGTTGCTAGCTGCTAAGCCAACCCTTATCTTCTTCCCGTACTCAATTATTTCATGAAAATACGTAAGAAAAGCCGGTCTAACCAGAACGGTATTTCAACCTTCACAGAAAACCAAGAAGCCTTGGTTTTCTTGTCTGACTCATGCTCAGTGGCTCCAATGTTAAGTGACACATGAGGCACTGAATTTGTCTCATCCTACCATATTAATGGAATACAAGACACAACTTTTCTTTTAAAGAAGGGCTAAAAAAATCACCCCGATTCTTATATGTGAAGTAGCAATCTGCCATAAACTAAAGAATTGCCCAAACACCTTCCATAGGCTACAGGTAACTTCTACCTAGCCCAACTCTAGAATAAGAACGTTATTGTTTAATTAAAGATATTATAATTATTGTCATTTCTCTCTAATTTCATACTAAATATATGCTTCAAATAACTTTATTGTTTTCACTATAAGATACCCTTCTTCAAAATTAAAATATCATTCTTGAAATCCTAACCCTAACCCAAACCCTTTGAATGAATTTTGGGGTGTATTTAAGATTTTTAGCTCCTAAGTTAGGTGTAAATGAAAAAAATAGATAATTAGATTTTAAAAATCTAGCCATTTGTAGCTATAAAGGGGGGTAACTTTTTGTTATCTATATGTCATTGCATTTTTGGATCAAATAACCAAGGATTTCCCAGATGTATATTGCTATTACAGAACATTTTTGTAAAGCTTGTTTGAATAAGTATCGAATTATCTAGACCCACAAATGGCTAAGCAGACCAACCAGCAACAGATTTTTCTTTCACTCATCAGTGCGTATCTCCAGGCACTCTGGGTAACATTTTGGGGGCTACAACTTGGGAAATTTTCAGAATACACCCCTAAGTGCCATCTAAAAACAATACTGAAATCTTGTGCTGGTATTTTTCTTCTTCTTTTTTTTTTTTAGATAATTTTAGATGAGGTAACTTTCAAGATAATTAGTTCTGGTACACATGCGGGCTACGGTGATTCATTTATGATATTTGGAAATTTTGGGTATGCGGTGGTACAGCATATACCTACTTCTCAATTTCCAGTTTTTTGTGTCACTAGAGATTTATAAAATTTCTAAGTTTACTTTTAATTACATTGAGAAAAAAACAATTTGGGGATTAAAGTTATGGACCAGAAGCCTAATTCGTTTTGTTATTTTTTAAAATATTTTTTATATAAATCATCTTATCGTTATATTTAGCCACTTTTGCAAGGGCGTAACTAGAGATTTGAAAATTTCAACATTTACTCTTTCTTATGTTTAGAAAAAACTTTAAAAAAAATTTTTTTAACACCATCTCTCATAGGCTCAATGTGGTGAATCCAATTTGCAGTGTAATATTATGCTAAATAGGTCCCTTACAATTTCTTGGAGTCGTTTTTAATCGTCTGGATTTCAGAAGAAAAAAAACTCACTGTTGTACCGTTCCAAGGAAAATGTTTCCTTATTTCATTCTGACATAGTGGTTAATAGTGCTGTTATGGTCTAATTCTGGTGATACATTTATTTTCTCTCTCCAAAATAATATATTCAACACGTTTTGTTTTGTTTTTTTAAATTAAATCATTCTTTAGAAAACATTCGTTCAATCTCATTTGCATGTTTCACTTCCAACAATTTTCATCATGTAAGCAAATAATCAAAGCTAAATTAAACGTACAGGTCTAACAGTCAGAATGTATGAATATACCACATAGAATGCTCGAGCCAAAAAAACATTAATGGCTAGATTTGTTGTGAAGTCAGAAATTTAAAAATGCTATAAACGTTAAGTAGACTAAGGAAAAAAAACATTTACATTTGTTACTGGTCGATCGTTGTTTCATGCAAATAGTGTGAAGAACTGTAACTGCCTTCGTCAAAGAAATAGCTTTCTAAATAAAATCAATGTTGCGGCAGAGAATAACTCCCAACCTTTGCCATTACAATGAAAAGAAATAGCTTTATTTTACACTTTAACAGCTATTATAATCACCAGTGGTGCTAAATTGATTTTTGAATTTACATCTAAAATTTAGTCAAAAAACATCCAGAAACATCTAGATTCTCTAGCTTTACATATATAAAATTCAGGAAATATATTACATATTCAATAAATCAAATGTGACTTTAGTCATAAACATTTACTCTATTAAGGCATTATTTATTCTATAGAAATATTGCTCGAATTATTTATATAAATTAAATAAATGTAGGTAACATAATTTCAAATTAAAAATCATATAAACAGCAATTTCTGACATTTGGACGCAAGCAAAATTATCTAGGTCTAGATGAAAAACATCTAGATTTAGATAACAAATATCTAAATTGGCAACATTGATATCACTACTTCCTCTCAACAAAAATATCTTCTACAAATTTCAAGTTTACATCTAAAATCAAGTCAAAAACATCCAGAAACATCTAGATTCTCCAGATGTATATCTAAAATTCAGGAAATATTTTACATATTATCAATGAATCAAAGGTAACTTTATATTCTTTATTAAAAATTTACTTATTTTATAGAAAAAATATCATCTTTTTTATTAGTACAAATTATATAAATATATTACATTTTTTATTTTATCAAAAAGCGTTTAAATAACTATTTCTGTTATCTAGACACAGCTAAAACCATCTAGATCTAGATATAAAAAAAACCATCTAAATTGGCAACATTGATTCATTACTTCCCTTCTCCACTACTTCTCTTCTCTACGAAGAAGAGCAAAAACTGCTGACGTCACGAGATTCTGGGTAAAATCGTGTGCATCTTCTAATGACGTACTTGGCAGCAGTCCCCATCAAGAAGTGTTATGAAGCAAGCGCTGGTCTAAAAATCGTTGTTGTACCTGTCTCTTATTCTAGCTGCTCTATGTTTTGCCTCTCTCGGCTGGAATTTTTCCCGAAATTGTCCCCACCAGGTAAGTAGGTGAATTCAGGGCTTTTTAATTAGGTCCTCCGACCATTTAAAGATGTTTATTTTGCTTAAATTCCTTTGGAAGACACCTTACCTTGAGAGAATGTTACGTTAACCTGTTCCGTTGGTGTTTTATGCTTAATGTTTCTTTTTCGCTTGTGTTTTAGAAAAATCAATTTTCGTATCTTCCAATTTCAAATTTCGTTTCTGTTTTAATCGTCTCCGTTTAGTATTTTTATTCATCCTTCTTTCTTTCATTAGGTTTATAGCCTTTTATTGTTGTTGTTGCTTCTTTTTGGCTTAGAAAAAAAAGCCCCTAAAATGTAAAAAAAAAAAAAAACGAAACGAAATAAGGCTCAGAGGCACGTGTCGTCTGCTCCTTATTTTTAAGAAGCTTTTCTATTAATATTTATTATTTATCTATATTTTTCTATCCTATTTTGAGATTTATAACATCAATATCTCTTTCATATTGGATCCCCTTGTATCTCTGATGGAACAGAAAACTCTAATTTCAATTAACATTTTTGAGAAAAAACAAACAACTTACCTATCAGAAGAAACCAGCTTTCATTTAATATTCTATGTTAAAATATGAAGGTCCTTTTCTTCCTAGAACCTCTTGTCTTTCTGATGTAACAGAAAACTCTAATTTCTATTATCATGTTTAAGTTTAAAAGAAAAATAGATAAATAAACAACATACCTATCAAAAGAAACTAGCTTTCATTTAATATTTTTTGTATTAAAATATGCCTCAGTGGGTGTCTCAGTACAGAAATCAATTTAAAAAAAAATACATTGAAATACACACTCAAGTGTTTAAAAATGAAACTTTTCTGGATTTTTTTTTGAAGATTCGTAAAGAAGCTTTTTTTTCTATTAATATACATTTATTTATCAATGTGTTTTTTTTTAAACCAAGATCTTTTTCGTGACTTCCTCTTTCTGATAAAACAACCTCTGTTTTAATTGAAACGTTCAACAACGAACCTGAAGAAACTAGCCTTTAGAATATAAAAGTATAAAATATGCCTCTATTAAAAAGAAATCCGTATAAATAGTGTAAATACACCGTCAAGTGTTGAAAAATGTATAAAACTTTTACTATCTCATCATTATAGTGGAGCATTTACTCTACAAAACGTGCGAAATCTTCTAAAATACAGGTTACTTTGATTTAGTGAATAAGTGCGGTTAATTCATTCCCAAATCCGTACTATTCAGTGTTCAAAACTGCTCTGTTCAAGGCCTTATTATAATAGGGTTTGTTTCTTTTTTGTTGTTTTTTTTTTTTTTCAGCTAACTTACATTAATTTTTACATTAATACCTTAACCACATTACATCAAACCTGCATAATTCGAGGAATTATTGTATATTTACACCTCAAATGCCACCCTATGGTATTATTACATTTGTTTGATGTATCTTCAGTTGGTCAATTTTTAGATAATTTACATATATTTCGTGTTCCCTGAGAGTATTTCTGTCATGATGTGAAAGAATATTTGGCAAAAATTGAATTTTTAACAGTTTTACTACCAAAAATTACTGGTCAGTGGTTGAAGTTAAATAAATAGATCGATGAAAAAAAATATTCAATGTATTGTAAACTGGATTGAATCTCCTTTCAATACGTCATAAATTTAGAATTTGTAAGGAAAAGATGTTCATTTTTCGCAGAAATCAATATTTAACTTCGCGACTGAATCGTGAATTACCGAGTAGTGATGTGGTTCAAAAATAAATATATACAATAGGTATTGATAGGAATACTTATGTATGTGTAAACTTTTATAGAATCTTGTTTTAAATCCTAAATTTATGATTTCTAAGAAGAAAAGACATTTCTAAACGGTATATTGATGTTCTCCGTGGAATTCAACTCAACGACTGAATTTTTAAAAAGAATTTGAGACCCCCTCCCCACACAAACATTCTCTCTCTCCCTGTAAAATAATCCTTCATTAATAATACAGCTGAAAAAATGTGAAATAATACCCACCTTGCGTGAGAAAGTGTTGGATAAATCTTTGATATTTTTAGGAACAGAAATTGACTTGAAATTGATCAGGATTTTTTATTTTTAAAAAGATATTATTTTTGAGGCTTGTTTAAAGTGCACTTTAACTCAAAGGCTTCATGCAAGTTAAATACCGTTTCTGTCTGGTACACCCGCACTTTTGACGAAAAACACACCCAGAACTTGAATAAAATTATGTCTTATTGTAAGAATTCGTGAGACGAATGAATGGAGGAAATTCTGATATAAAAATTATATATTTTTTTAAATGTTTATATACGACTACTAGAACAATAACTTCAAGTTATTGTTATAATTTTTGTGAACTTCTATATTTTTGTTTGCTCTCATGAAAATTCAGTAGTGCCTTTATAATCTGAACGAGGGTTGAGTGTATAATACATGCAGGTAACATTAAGAATGAAAATGCCCGTTTTGATGTTTACTGTTGGTATGTTATGTACACACGAAATAATGGCATTTTAGAGAGCTCTATCCTCCTACACACACATACACGTACTGCACCAAATATCCAAAATAGAGGAGAAAAAGGGCATTCGGTTTACCCTAAACAAACATTATTTATTGACAAATGTCTTTGTTGTTGATTTTTTTTCAGGTTTTATCCAAGACTTAAAAAATAATGTTGAACGAACTTAGTGTACTGTAATGCGTCAATTTACCACCACAGCAAAACTAACTCTTTAGTACTCTAAGGACAAATAAGTAAATACCTACCTATACTTACTGTGTCGTATTTTTCATTTATTTCTTCTATTGTAAGAGTAAGTAGCCCAACCTACCAATAACCCGAAGTCGACCTGACCACGTGTTTTTTTTTTTGTTTTTAATACTTTTTAAGATTCGATCTGTGTGTTTACATTCCCGATGACAATTGACAGATCTTCTTTCTGAAGGGGAATTATTACTAGTTATGGATTTTATTAAACCATTTAGTCGCTATTTGGCACAACTTAACGACGATGGTCCCGATCGGAATTCAGCAGACATTACATCTGTGTGTCTTTTGTTTTTGATATGATTTTTTTCTTAAATCACTGAAGTGGAAAAATAAGAAGCTACAATTTTTGCAAACAATCTGATTTATCTTTGCAAAGATCCCCGATGTAGACTTTTTATGACTAAATTTAAAAAAAAAAACAACGGCTATTGGGCGTGTTTTTAAACTATATTTTATTTCCTCTGTATTAACGGTAATTTTGAATTTTGAAAGTGATCAGTAAAATTATAATATCTAAGGGTCACATCTGTAATGTGCACTTGTGAATTTTTCCAACTTATATAATGTAAACATCTGTACAAATCTAGCCATTTCGTGCCATTTAATATTGCCGATATGAAAATGATTACATGGTGCGTCTTTGAGTTATTTAAATTCAAGACCATATTATTATGTATTTATTTACATTTGTTTAACACAGTTTACCTACATCTATAAGACCAGTGAACTGAATTCCAATCGGGACCACCATCGTTAAGTTTTGTGCCTATTAATTTTCCAACGCAAAAAGCTGAAAGGAATCTGTGTACTAAGCTAAGTTCACTTAGCTTAAACACTACACATTTCTCTTTACTCTTGTTCTGTGAGGTGTCCTGGCATTTATGTCGCAAAATTATATTTTTTTTTCTTTTTGTTTAATTGTGAAATTCAATCGATTCATATCGTAATTACAAACCAAAATAATGAAAGAATCGAAAATTCCCAATAATCGAAACACGAGATGCAATGAGGAATGATCCGAAGACATTGAGTTATAGGCGGAAATAGTTTTTTTTTTCTTCTTCTTGCTCACTTCGCCATTTTTGGCATTAAAATATCTTTTTTTCTACTCAATATCGCTCAATCTATTTGAATATCAATGTTACCTCTATGAACTTTAGAAGGAAACTTGGCTGAAATGTGAGTTTTCGTTATCCAAGGAATTAGACTACCAAAATCTTCATTTTATTTATTTATTTATTTTTCTGTTATTAGATTATCAATAATCAATATGCATTTTTAATTAGTTGCACCGTTTGGCAACAACATTGGGAGGGTACCATGATTCAGGAAATATAAATTTTGACTTAAATTAAAGATGTAAGATTTCCGCGTTTAATCTTATCTTATCTTCACGTGGGTCTGCTTTGTACGCCGAGCTACGATCAACATAGACTAGATTGTTAGCTGGGGTTACACACTATACCGTTAGATTCAACTGTTGTCGGAAATACACCTGACACAGAACACCTGCATGCAGTTGTTCGTCAGCCGGAGAGCCCTTTTGGCAGCTGTTTGAAGTTGCGATCATTTACAAACAGCTGATTGAACTTCTGCAACTGGATAACCTCTTCAGTCTTCTCTGACCAGTGTGTGCTCTCATCTTCAAAATATCGGGATTTTTATTACGAGATCTCCTAATACCGAGAAAAGAAGTTCTTTCAGAATAATCTACTCAGCTCCCAATAATAATCGTAGAGCAAACAAGGAACTTCTTTTGACTCCTCACCGTCTTTGCGTTTCTTTCATGAATTCTCTTATGTCTTTTTATGCGCAATTTTTGACATCGGATGTGCGCAGGTGTGTCAGAATTTCACACGCTGTGTTAAAAATGGCGCATAAATGAAAAGGAATCAGAGAGGTCATGGCAGAAAAAAACCGGAGCGATTCCGTATTTAAAAAAGACGGTGAAGGGTCAAAATCAGTTCCATTCTAAGATCCAATAAGGTTAAAAACTCCATGTTTGCTGTGATCGTTCATCTTCGATTTTCTCCAGGTGATTCTCTTTACAAACACACTCACCGTATGTGGTATGTACAAAATTTCCTCGTCTAAACAAATCATATTCCTATCTCGAAAATCATGAACTACTCAAAATGAAATATGCCTTGAGGAATCTGCCATAAACTTCTAATAACTGTCATTTCTTTCGATAGTGTTATTTTGTATCTGTCAGATAGTGTCTATGTACGCATTTTACGTTTAAGTTAGTTTTTTTTTTTACTGTCGTATTAACTAATGCGTTTTCCTACCTTTGTTATTGAACAAACCTACTACTATCTTACTAGCCAAGAGAGAAAAATACTATAGTTTTTGTGATTCACTTTCATTGTTATGTTTATAAATTGCCAAAACAATAAAAAAATTTATTGCTGACAATAACGTCGTCTTCACTACTAAATACGAAATAGTGACAATACTGAAATCGACTTAGTCAGCGAACTGGTATTATAAATATGCTTCTTCTACCCCGTACCCCTTGGGCCCTTTTACATATGATTTTTGTAATACTATCACCTCTCGTTACAACTTAGCGATGATGGTCCCGATCATTTCATTGTGATTTACTGTTTTGTTTTTTTGTGAATATACACTACTATGAATACATAAGTTATTTTGTTATTGTTTTGAATTCAGATAAATTGAATTACTTGGCTTGCTTCTTGAATATTCGCCTTATGTGTAAGAAAATTCCGTATTAAAAAAAAAAAAAAAAAAAAAAAGCATCATTTCTGTGATGTCTGCTGAATTCCGATTGGGACCACCCTCACAAAGTTGTGCTCACCTCTTACTTGTTTTTCTGTAATGACGTTTTCGATGTACTGTTTTAGTTATAATGTACCCTTTGCATCTTCGTTCAGCTAAAGTTTAAAAAAATGTCATTGCTACCCAACTGTCATTTGGATAGTTCACTTGTTCATGGACATTTGCCAGATTCCCAAATCATCACTGTCTTTTG
This sequence comes from Thysanoteuthis rhombus, assembly GCA_963457665.1. Classification (NCBI taxonomy): domain Eukaryota; kingdom Metazoa; phylum Mollusca; class Cephalopoda; order Oegopsida; family Thysanoteuthidae; genus Thysanoteuthis; species Thysanoteuthis major. Next base: position 8,669,945 of record OY735219.1, on the reverse strand, counting down.
TTATAATTTAAAAAGTAAGCTTTGGCTTGGCGACGTGTAAGCAAGTATATATATATATATATATATATATATATATATATATATATATAATGCATGTGTTATTCAAACCTGCACTGGACTTTCATAATAGACAAATACAATATCGAAAGAAAATTAAACTTTGCCCCCCCCCCCGATCGCTGGAACATGAGCAATTTTAGTGTGGAAAATTGAAACTCTTAATTTGGTTTCTTAAACAAAAGCATATTTTTTTAATCATATTTTCAATGTAATGAAAAATTGAAAATGATTGGTTCCAGATTTACAAGTTGGTTTCACTTTTCAACGATGCCCCTCCCCCTCTTGCTATGCCTCTGTGAAACAATGCTCCATCCATAAGACCTTATTACAGATTAAGATAAGAGTAAATGTCCAATTAAATTTGAAAGTCAGAGTTTTTAAGGTTTTTTCATCCAATAAGTTGGAGCAATCTCTAGATTAGCTTGTTATGTACCTTCCAGCCCTAATCTTTATCAACCCCACCCATAGAAGAAAAAAATATCATTTTAACTCAAGATTTTGAAGTAGGGGAGTCACTTGATTTAGAATTGTAATTTGTATTTGTTGGTTCAATTTGGAAATTGAATTATTCAACAACAAATCGGCCATAGAAATTGGTTTCTGTATATTTTGTATGTGCTCTGAGTGCTTTTCATGACTCGAGTAGGCCTGCAGATTTCTGAATGTAAAAAAAATCTTAATTCTATTCAAATGTAACTAGTTTCTAGTATTATTATCTTTTTTTTTTTCCCAACAATGATTCAAAATTGTTTCAATCAATTCATTGGAGTTTTGGATACAGATCATTTTCAACCACCAACTCTATTGCTTAGGTTAGGTCAGTGGTATTTAAGGAATCCTAGGTTTTCATGCGATTTCTCCAGGGATTCTGTGTAACAAATTTTCATAATATGCTTGATGATGATTCCTTCACAGCTTTTACATGTTTTTATCACATTTCTTCTACACTATGAGCACTTTTTAGTATTAACATTTTGTCTTCTAATTTTAAACATCTTTGTTATCTATATGTCGCAGACTATGTTCAGTCAGTTGTCGTCAATGTCTATTTTTCTTCAGGAAGTTTTGTTCTTACTTTTCCATTTGAATGTGTATTTTTTTTTTCTCTCTTTGGTCTATAAATATTCAGATAATTGCGTAAACAAAATTCAATAGTTACATGCAAGCAAGAATGCAAATTTCTATGTTTTTTGGTTAATTCCCATTCTTATTATGACATATCATTTGTCATAGAAACTCTCAAGACTTAATGTCTGATCATACATTGAAATAGCTGGAGTTGAATTGAGACTTAAAAGAAAAAAATTCGAATTAGGATACTTGAATTGTTGAAAATAAATTACCAAGTATAATTGCTTGAGGCTGCTTAGTGCTGATCCATACATAAATAACTCTGTCATTTTTTGACTGTTTATTCTAGCTTGTAAGTAAAGGAAAGTTGTTTTTTTGAAGCGGTTCCCTATGAAATTTGATTATTGAAAAGGGTTCTGTTAGTAGTTGATATTAGAAGACCACTGGTTTAGAATGTTAGTTTGCTTAAGAATGCAATTAAACATTTTTACATTTTTGCTAGAAACCAATTATCCAAGATGACAGATCAATTGATAATGCTATTTCATTACATTCTTTCTCTATCCTCAGATGTAGAGATCATTTCTGAATTGTTCCAGAAGTACATTTGGGCCATAAATTAGTCATGTGTTGAAATCATCTTTATCAAAATTTCAAAACTTTCTAAGATTAAAGCTGAAAAATAATGCGGAAATATGCATTTATTAATGATATAAACAGGTTGCTTTTTTCTTTTCTTTTATCTTATTTTTTTATTTAATTGAAAAGGAAGTGACATCAAATCCCCCCCACACACACATTTGCTATGACATCCGACTCTATCGTAGGAAATAAAATCATTCCTATCTCTGCGATTGGATCAGCAACAGTATCTATACATTATGATCTGATCAAATTATCACCGATTGAACCTTTATGATAAACTTGGATCAGTTTTTATGAAGTGTCGCCGATTGGTATTTTTAATTGTAGATAGAGACGTTCAATACTCATGTCACTAATACTCAATTGCTGCAAAAAAGTCTGGTGGTACCTGACTATAATATATAAATAGAAAGATGTTTCAATTTAAATGAAATCTCATTTAATTCAACTTATTCAAAACAAGGATTACTACGTCAAAATCTTTTTCTTCAAAAAAGTGGTCAAGTCAAATAGTTATTTGAAAATAAGAAAAAAAAACTTTTCAAAAGTCATTTTTGGTACTTTCAAAAACCTCATTTACGCTCCTCATAGAACCTTTTTTTTTTTTTTTTTTTTTTTTTCTCTCTCTCTGTATTCTCTTCACGTACCTTGTTGGTCAAATTGATATTTGATCTGACAAAACCTCAAAGTAAGCAATTCATTTTTCATTTTGATGCAAAACTATTTATTAGTGATTTTCCAATTCAATGTTTACTTTTATCACAGCTTTCATTATTGAAAAGACCTCAAAATGTCACACCCAAGAATAGTATAAAAATATCTAAATTTTCCTGAAAATGTGAAAATAAGCTTTTATTAATGATACAAAAAGGTTGTTTTTATTTTATTTTTCATTCAGTTGAGAAGGAAGTGACATAAAATTATTTCTTCCCTTCTGATTGGCTATGATATCTGACTCACTTGTAGGAAATAGAATCATTCTTATCACTATCATTGAATTCATGACTATATCCCATAGATTTCAAGGTTGTACTATTTAGTAAAAATGTTGAGATAAGATTACCTCAATTTTTCAAGATCACTATACTTGGAATCGGGTTTTTTGTGTGTTTTTTTTTTTTTTTTTTTTTTCTTCTCTTTCCACCATATATCTTTCTTTGGAATTTTTGCCTCGGGGTTAGTTTTCATCACCTAAATCCTGTCTTCAAGCTTTCATTCTACCCTTACACTAGTTTGATTTATGTCGACTGACAATCTTGGTCCAGCAGGCATCAATTCTAATTGATCTGGTAACTCTTTTTATCAGGCAAACCCCTTTGAAGAATGAAGAAGGAAAAAATAGATTTTTCCAGGATTATAGTGGACTGTGATTTACTATTTTGGTGACAGCCACTGGTTTTTACTTCATACTTCAATCTATTCATGAAGTGTATGGATCAATGACATTCCTTTTTGCAAATAATGTTTTTTATGGATTTTAGTTTGAAAAATAGTCTGAACTTCCATGGAAAAAATGTTCTCAAAGAGTTGATCTCTTAAGTTGATGATGTCAAGTTTGATCCTCTTTGGATGTTGTAAAACATGGCCTTTTGCCAAACCAAACCAAGTTTTTTTTGTTTTGTTTTTTTCAAATCTTCTTGGATGAAGTATTGCAACATTATCATTAATTTTGACTAACTTTTACCTTCATTCTAACTTTCTGGCTTGAGGGTGTGAATTCAATTCTCATTATTGGCTTGTTCTTTACTTTCTGATTGTGCTGGCTAATTGTTGCCATAGTACTATGGTTAGATTCAAAGTTGTGATAAAAAGTTGATCAAAATTAATAATAATAAACCAAGCTTGATGAATATAAAATGGCCTGAAGAAGAGGAAAAGTAGAGAGAAATTAATCGTACTTTATCTTCATTATCTTGGTTTTTTTAATATCTTTGGGAGAAGACCATCGCAAGAACACTTCTATGTTTATGAAAAATTTTGAGTTAGTGTACTTCTTGAATTTATTATTTCTTGTATATTTGCAAACATCTTAGCCTTCAATTCTAAGTGTAATTTTCAATTTCCAGAATTTTACATTCAATACATGTTATTCCAAGAAATGTGATTGTAGGTAATTGTCAATATTTTTCTCTGGTTTTTAACTTTGAAAAAAAGTCGTAGAAGAAGGAATATATCTTAGTGGCAAACCTGTTCCATGATAGACATTCCACCCACCATTTTTAGAGTAAGCAAGTATGAGACCACTGTATTATCTAAACGTCAGATAGTGCACTTGACCATTGACAGGGACACATGACCTGACTTTGGACACGATGGAGTGAGCAAATAAGTCTTTCTGTATCAAAACATTGAATTGGGGTTTATACAAAAATTGTTTATTGATAGTAAGGTTCCAAATTTCAAACCCCTTGTTTTCAGTGAGAAGGCTTGATCTGGAGGGACAAGGGCAATTGCCCTGTATACCCTCAAAGCTGACACCAATGATATGGACGGACAGGTGGATGGATAAATAGATTACATGAACTAATAACACAACTAGTGGCAGAATTTGAACCATTCCTTATGTAAATCAGTTATCACCAACCTGGGCAATACTGCCCACCAGTGAGTGATTTAAGCTTTTAAGCGGTCGATGGACTCATCACTGAGTCGAAAGGTATTTTATTCGTTGCAATGAAGTATTTTAGATTTGAAATTTTTTTTTTTTTTTTTTTTCTTCTTATTGTGCTATGACTAACAGCATTATTATAAAGATTGCCGACCAAAACAGTGGTTTTTATTGTCTTCATATATGATAAATATATTGTGTATTCACTTTTTGGAGGCTTTGTACAACGTAGCCTGATTACCTGGAAATGAAATCAGGAAGAACTCAAAAAAATAGTGAAAAAGTCCACATATAGTATGCCCAAACAAGTTTATTTTACAACCACTGCTTAGTAATCCTACACGGGGACATAGCTGCAAACTTCGAGTTCAGGAAGCAGAAGGGCCAGGGGGGTACTTTATGAATGCCAGAGAGACCATTCTATAGAACAAACTCATCCAAGCAATGTCACATCGGAGAATATAATACAAAAGTAACCTTGAAAAAGATATTGGTCACAAAAAAAATTCTGTTATCCTTCTTGTACTGAAAAATGGTTCTTACGCACAACTGAGTTGGAAAAGAAAAAAATAAAAAAAATAACCACGTTACAAAAATCCCCAGTCACTGTAAGAGAACCCAATCTGTTCATGGTTATTAATACTCATTTTTGCTGGAGTACTTACTTGGGCTAAGATTGTGATACAAAATTTTATTTTGGGGTGTTCCAAAAAATACGAACAAAACAAAATTTGAATAACTTTTCATTGCATTGTTCACATGGTCACAAAACTGAAGTGTAAGAACTCAAATTTGGTGTAAAAGTTTTAAGAGCATCTGTAGTTTCCACAGTAAAAATTTTATTGCGATAAAGAATTATCCTGAACTTAGATTGTGCATATTTTTTGGAACATGCAGTATTCATAAAGTGATTGAAAGCTTCCATCTAACTCCTGTTGGCCCAATAATATACATGTAACTTCTGAAGCAAATGGTTGCAAAAGAATTCAATTTTCCCATCCAGCTCTGTCTGCAACTATCCATGATCTATATCAATTGAAACTACTGCATTCAATTCTAGCAATAGGGTAATGGGAGGACAATAAGTCTAGTAGACTTTGGGTAATTAGTTTTGACCTGGGGGAACTTTCTTGTGTGCTTTTGTTATGTATCAGTAGTTGTAATAATCATTATAACAATGGTTTATTAGATAAAATTAAAACAGAAATTTGCAGTTGTTCACTTGGGTAATTAATTAATAGGTCTGGTTAGAAACCGTCTCGTGGCCAATTTCCTTTGGCGGCAGCATGCCGTATTGGGAGGAGGTGGGGTGATCAATCAAAAAATTTGGATTAAGGGTGATCAATTGATAAGATACTTCTCTCACAGCTTGACATGTTATATATATGTGTGTGTGTGTGTGTCTTTGCACTTGAGTCTAATGCCCCCCCCCACCAATTTTGACACAATTCTCACGTAACAAACGAGTAAATACAGTAGTTTAGAGCAAATATGGAGAGGAATCTTATATCTACCCAAACTAGTCACTTTCTGCCTACTTTTGATTTTTGTGTCTAAAAACTACCAAAACCGGTATAGTTGGTCAATCAATAGAAAACATCACACGACTAAGGTATTTTAGCAGCATGCCATGTTGAGGGGTTGATCAATGAATAAGTGACTATCTTTGCCTTTTGTAGGGCCTTAATCAATAAAAAAACCCACATGATAATTTTCCTCGAAAATCAGTCTTCAATACATTGATTCCTAGTAACAGATGAGCTCTAAAACTATAAACTTAAAAAATGATGTCTTAAAAAAATGACCATTGAAGAATGACACAGAGAAGAGACTTGATAAATCATACAGTAATCTTCATTAATCGCCAGTTTCATTTTGCTCAAACTGTAAGTTATTATTTCAACCAATAATACCTATATTCAGCATTACCAGCAGTTAAATGCCTGATTTTGAGGTCTGCTTCGAATTTTAAAAAAACATCAACTACAAAATGAGCAGTAGATATAAAGCCTTTCTCAGCAAGACAATTATTGCAAATGTAGGGTTATACAGTAAATTTATCCAAAATCTTATACGTATATTATAATATATAGTATAAGGTGTGTGTGTGCATATATATCATGTATGTATGTATATATATATATATATATAAAATGTGTGCGTGTATGTATGTATATGAGGCCCAGAGAGAGTAGAAACATAAACTTGTTTGTGTAGTGAATCCACATCCTATTATATATTTTCAGCTCTACTCTAAAACAACTTGACTTTTGAAGTATAAAGTCGACTGTATCGAGCATTCTATGAAATAAATCCATCACCTACCAGATGTTGCTTTATATTATGCTATATTGCTAACCTGATCGGTACCATGTGTATTATACATATCAAACTTAGTAGATTGGTACTAAGCTCAAATATGATGCTGCGTTATTAGATGAAATAGGCCCTGTAAAGAATGAAACCTATTAGAAAATGAAAACCATTTCATGAATTCTTGTTACGAAAATTAACAGAACAGGATTGAATGTGTTAATACCATAGTTGGACAATCTGTTGTCAGAAGTTGATGTTAACAAATTGTTATATAAACTAGTTGAATATCTGTACCACTTGAATTGCATTAGACATGTATATATCGCATGTATATTAGGATTGGTTTGTGTGTTTAATGATAATAGAAAGTATTTCCTTTACAAGCTTAAGCAAAAGTTTAAAAGATAGGATAATAGTTTCCACATGAATTTAGAGAAAGGAGCATCAGCCAGCATTTGAACCAGAGGTAAACAACTTATGCCCTGTGAAGCAAATGGGGTCCATATAGAAAATTCAACCCGTCTGCGAGCAAATGTTGGGGTACTAAGCTTACTTTTTATGATTCTTTGTGTCTTTTTAATAGCTTCAAAGGATGCCTCGATTGAAATAAATTGCGACTAAATTGAGTACTTTGATTACTAATTGGCATCCTTGGTTAAGCTCAAATTGTTTTCTGGCATGTGTTAGTCATTGATTTAAGGCAAAATATTTCTGGACTAGAATATACCTATCAAAATTGACTGTTATCTATGTATGGATCAGCACTGAGGAGCCTAAAGCTGTGCTATTATGTAATTTTTAATTTATGATAATTTAAGTACTTTGATCTCAAGGTTGTTGTTGTTGGGGGGGGGACAGGCGATTGTTTGTTTTGTTGTTTTATTGTTTTTGTTTTATTGTTTGTTTTGTTGTTTTATTGTTTGTTTTGTTTTATTGTTTTTGTTGTTTTATTGTTTTTGTTTTATTGTTTTTTTTGTTTTGTTTTTGTTTTTTTTGTCAAGTCTCAACTCAAGTCAAATTTTCTTCAAAGGGTTATCAGACATGGTCTGAAGAGTTTCTCTGACATAATCTCCATTGTTATAATAGGAAGGTAAATTAACCAATAATATCAATGTGTAAACAAACTGACGAAATTTGCAGGTATCATTTTTTGTATGGATGGATGTATTTGAATAGATAAATCTCATATTTCAAGCTTTTTATGGTAATTATCTGGCACACTGTACATTCATTAATTCTCTGCCCGCAGAGACAAAAAAGGTTGCCAAATCTCGATTTAAACACCTGTCTCATCCTGATTTAAACACTTGTCTTTTTCTTCTTGCTTAACATAGCTGTTTTCAAGTAAACTAGTCACTTGTAAGTAGAAACAGATTTTTTTGTAAGAATCCAAAATGAACAAAAACTTGTTAGATTCAAAACGGTCTTCAACATCCCAACCTAAATGGAATCTGGGGGTGGGGGTGTTCTTTGTGTCTGATAAGATTCAAAGGAATCACTGGAATTTGGATAATGTTTTATTGGACAGGGTTTTATTTTCTACTCCTTTCAAATGTAAGTTTATGCTGAATTGATGCTCACAGTTAATGGCATGCATATACTAATTTTTTTTTTTTTGTCAAATCTGTATTTTTAAAAGCTAAACTTACACATCACATTAAGTATAAATGAATGTTTCTGTGAGTTATCCAGAGCTATGACTTTTTTATTGTAATGAAAGTCAAGTTTTGTGAGTGTCAAATATTTTTTCGTTCTGACCAAATTTATTATGGATTCATAGGATCCATGAGAAAGGAGGGATAGAGAGAGTAGTTGAAGAAAGGGGATTTTTTTTTTTCCTTTTTTTTATGCCATATTACATCATATCAAACCTAAATTAAGAAACCAAAACATTATTTTTACCCTCTCGTATTGTAAGCATAGAATTATGACATAACATATGGGGAATGCAAATAGATGCACATTTCTAGGATACAAACTGGTCAATATCCATTTTCAGTTGTCTTTATAATCTCTTAATGAAAAGTTTTATATTGTTCTCTCCCCGCCCCTCAATTAGAAATAAATAGCTTATTACAGAAATAAATGTTCAAAGAGTTTTTCGGGCAATCAAACTTCTTTTTTTATGTTTTGGATGAACCATTCTACAGCCACCTTCAGGTGTTCTATCCAAATGTGATGGTGGTAAACAGAATTTTCCAAATGGTAGCAATTCCATATCGTTTTCTTTCTTCATTATACAGGGACTTCCATACCTTGTCCCTGTTGAGTAGTAGAAGCCATATCAGGTTAAACTATGCACTTATCTCACTTACACACTCAGTTGATATGTTGACGTTTCTCAGTTTCCAACAGCATTCTGGTTTATAATCCAGAATTCTTCACAGAGATGATAGGGTTCACCTTTCTCTCTCCAGATATGGTCTGCTATCCCAGACCTCTCTGTTTTGTCTTTTTTTATGCTAATAGAATAGGACTTAGAGAGATCCCTGAAGAAGGCTGTAAAATGATTCAGTGGGCCAAAACGTTGTTAATGACACAAACAAGAACTAGGAGTTCAATCGTCCAAAAAACTTCTTCTTGAATGCTGATAACCCATCTCAAAACAATAGACGGAAGTAAATGTTGCCAAATACTATTGAAGTGTGTAAATGACGTTACAGATTTTGAATTGTCTGTTCTTTTTCGTGTACCAGTAGCGTCATATTGTCAGTTATGCATGATGAACAGAAATTATTCCAGTCACTGTATGTTCTTTCTTTTTTTCCAGTTCAGGCTGGCTGTGTACATCGCCAACCGCTACCTCAGCTCTGATGATAGCAAATTTGTGAGCCTGGTGAGCCAGGAGCTCACCAGATATGCTGACCAAGCTGTAGCAGACAGGTGAATTTAGTAGAATTTGAAAAAAAGAAAAAAAAACACAACAATCTATCTTTTATGATACCAACAAGAAATAATAGATATACAAAGTAATTGTTAAAAAAATCATAATTAAGGTGCCTGGGTACATTCATCAAAAAATTAAAAAAATAACACCTTCCAAAATGCCATAAATTTGAAAACCTCAAGTGTATTCCTTTTGATTCATTTTATGTTGCTAAAATTATCAACTTTAAGATACTTTAATCTGAAAAACTGTGCTGTACTTTGAAACAAAAAAGAACTTTGAACATGTTTAACTGTAACTGCAATACCACACTGCAACATTTACACTACTAATCTATCACATTTTGCTTTCCCCAATAAAGATTCAGTCTATTGTTTGTCCAGTAGTAAGTATACACTATACACTAACGATGTTGGTCACACATGTACTCACATACACATTTTTTTGACATAACGCCTACAAGCAGTCGATGACACCCTTTCAAATTCGACAACTTCTAAAAATCTCCCATCTGACATTTTCCCCAGATAGGCTTTGAAGATTATAGTGGCATACCAACTTTGTTTGAAACAATTCAATCTCTTTTTTTCATCTTTGACATTATAACATTTCAACCAATTTGCTTCTAAGGCCTTTTTAGGTGTAGATTGTAATTTCCCCAAGGATATCCCTAACAGACATTACAATTTATATCTGAAGAAGGCCGTTGGAATGAATTGGTGAAACATGACATCGAAGATGAAAAGTAACAAAGTTTGTCTGTAACAAAGTTGGTGTATTAATGACTCCTCTCAAAGATATAGACAATATAGTGATATATTCAACTCTATTTTGACATACAGAGTAGATTGTACTTTGTGGTTCTTAGCACCTCAATTATGAAGATTTTTTTTTTTTTTCCTTTTAATTGTGTATATCAATGTCTCTCATTCCGATCTTCATGAACTATACTGTTGCTAGATCTGGGCAAAGCTAACAACCCTACTCTGTAGAGAAATAATTGAAATTTTGGTACTGAATTTCCCCAATGATAAAGAGTACAATATGGTATAGACCAGTTTGTATCTCTGGTTCTAATTCATTCAGCTGCTGATGTGTCTAGTTTAGCCTTTGGCCCTATGAGGTACATTGGCCATCAACAAGTTGTCAATGTCTCTGTAACAGATCATCCCCACCCCGTGAAGAGTTATTAGCCCTATCCCAACCCTTTCACCTCGCAAGGTGAAACCCTCAAACCTACTGTTTAGTAGAGAGACATTGAGAACCATTTTTGAAGTCTTTGGTATAACTCTGCTTATAGCACCTGGTATTTCCAGATGTCTTAATATTGCTTGACTTTGTTGATCTTATGAGAACTGCTGTGTTCAATATGATCAACAGCTCGTGTTTAGATGCAGATAAAGACTGCAAACTCTGAAGATGAACAAGCGAGTCATTTTCATTATTATTGATTTTTGATTTTATTTGATCTTTTTTGTGGCCTCCCTCAAGTGGCCGGCATTGAACCTTTGCCTCCAGACTTGCTGAATTACCAAATTCAACTCTATTCCAATGCTTGTGTTGGGTAATTCTCCAAGATAAAGTTTGGACTATTGTTGCCCAATCTAGTAACCTTAACATCCAATGTCCAATTTTTTAGATGCATTCATGCATCTCTATAAGACACTTATTGGTCAGCCTGCCCTTGTATGTTAGATATCAATTTTCTCAGCCGTATCTTGTTGGATTGGTATGGAACTTGGTCCAGACCTGGGGATAAAATTCCTCATCTCCTTCTTCTTACTACTACCACAACTAGTAATGCTAAATATCAATTTTCTCAACTGTATCCTGTTGGATTGATATGAAACTTGCTCCTCTTGCTGATACTACCACAGATTGTAGATGCATCATTGAACTTACCGTCCTTGTTTCCGATTTATTACAGTGTGTTACTCTTCCCGCCACTTGACAGCTACCACCGCCTGTTGATCCACAAGACTGTAGAATCTG
>OY735219.1:8300866-8653366 GCA_963457665.1 Thysanoteuthis rhombus | reverse complement strand
AAAGTGTTCTTGAAACATTTTTTTGTCTACCAATCCCTTTTGAACATGTACTTCATATATTTCACCCCACCATCAAAGATGATCAAAAATGATCTATTGAAAATTTTTTTATATTTTTAAAATTTAAGCAATTACTTTTTATAACCCTAATTAAATTAAATTAAAAAAAATTGAAGTCACCTGATTCCCCTCCTCACTGGCCTCTTTTTTCTCTTTTTTTTTTTTTCCAGTTCATATCTAAAATTATCTAGATTTCATCATCTAGATAATATTTAATTAAGTCCCCTTCTATGGCCAAATTTGAAGATTTTCCTTTTTTCAGTTAAAGGATAACTGTTTTTATAAAAGTTGTAACATTTTCAAAACTCAGCTTATAAGTTAAGGGGAGCATTAGCGCTAGGAGCAAAGAATACCAATCGAAAACTCTCAGTAGGTGTGAATATTTTTGTTCATATTTTTGGTTATAAAATAATTGAATTTTGAAAAAATTATCAAAATCCAATTTTCTATATATCTTTTTCTTTTTTTTTTTTCCTTACTAACTTTATGGAGGGATGCTGATGGGATATATGCTGTATAACAGTTCAAGGAACACTAATATAGATTAATGTTAAGTAGAATATCTGTTTCTTTCAGTCTGTTTGAACAAAGCACATTTATATTCCTGGCATGAGTTGAGTGACTATAAAAAAAAATACATGGGCGTCTGCTTCCACTCTTCCAGGGGAGTGGAGGGGACGAGAACAAAAGGACATATTCACGAGGCCATCTTATGGGTCGAACATTAGCTCTATGCTAAAAAAGACTTCAACAAGTGATGAGTTATACTTGGGTCACATTTGTTCGTACAGCATTATTTCAACTGTACATCATCAAAACCGCACTCTTCAAGATATTGCAAAGAATTTTACAGACTCCAGTGTTTGGGAAATTTTATATGTTCCTTTCTGATTTTTGTCAAACGCTTATTTGGAAAGTTAGTCAGAATTTCACAAATGAGGAAATATCGTTATGTAAATTTTTCTAATGAACTTGATTTTCATTTTGGTTCATCTCTTTTTTTTTTCCTTCAAACAACGTTTCGGCTGTTGTACCCTTCTTGGTTGATGTTTCTGTTTCCTTTGCACTACACCAAGAAGAGTTTGACTTTCACTAGGTCATTCCCCCATTAACCATTTTTCTTGGAACATTTGAACAAATGACCTGCCCCTGGTTTCAAACATACGCAAAACACAAATGTTGGCTTATACAACTGTGTCCAATGAAGATGTTTTTGCACCCTCCCTCAAGAGCACCTCCTCATGGCATCAACTCCAGATCACCACGGATTTTTGACACCAATTATAGCCAACTTCTGTAAAGACAAAAAATCAGCCCCAATTGATAAAAGACAAAGGAATGTAAACGTATCTACATGATTGTTGAGCCAGGCCCTCCCCTGTCATGATGGTCAAAAATATACCCACATCACTTGAAGATGGCTGTAGGGTACAACGGCCAATATGTGGTATGTCTTAAAAGATGAGGATAAAAGTCTGTACAAAAAAAAGAAAAAATTATTCTGGAGTTGAATTCATTTACCTTGATAACAATGACTATGATCTTTACCAAAATCAGAACTGTCTGTATTTTATCGAGGAGACTGAAATTTAGCATGCAAACTTATTTCAGTCTCACTGAATGACTTGTGAAGAAAAATTAGATTTGCTTGACCCATCCTTCCCACATTCGAAAGTTGTCAATGAAATTTTGGTGAAGAGTGGGAAATAATGAAGGAGAGTTGGCTGTACTTTGGTGTGGATCCAGGAATCTTTTCTTGATCGAGAGATATTGTCCCTGCTTTTGGTTGGGGGTTAAATGTGTTTACACAAATCTACTAGAAGCTCCATCTTTCCTCTGTTATTTTTTTTCCCCAGTTTATATCTAGAATTATCTAGTTTTTCATGCCATTTATCTAATATCTAGATACTATTTTATTAAGTCTCTTTCGACAGACAAATTTAAAGATCTTTTTCAGTTAAAGGTAAACTCTTAGTACAAAAGTTAACTCATTTTCAAAGCTTATAAACTGAGTTTTGGGGAGCATTGGAAGACAGCTTTATAAGCCAAGTCATTCAAGTGTCAGTCAGAATGGAGTTTGATCCTGATACAGCCAGTCTTCACTTTCTCTCTCTCTCTTTTTTTCCAGAGGCAAAGCAAGAAAACCTGAGCAACAACTTTACATCCCACGTCCACGACGCCTGCAGCAGCAGCAACAGCAATATCCCCTGGACAATGATGAATATATATCCCCGTATTGTACGGGGGACAACAATGATGAAAGGGGACTGACTCCAACGAGCCCTGATGACTTCTATCCTCAGCTGTTCAGCAGCAATTCTAACAACAATGTCAACACCCCTCAGCAGACAGGTCGGAAAAACACACCTCGAGCTACTTGTACGGCCAGGAAAACCCGGCGTGAGGTGGAGATTTATATCCCTCGAGCCAAACGGTTGATGCAGCAAGGTGGCCCACCTACGGATAGTTTGGGTGAGGATGGGGCACCGGTCAACTGCCGTGAACCTGCATCTCCTCTGGATCGACTATCTGGAGAATATTCCACTGACTGGACTGTAGGGGGTTGTCAAGATGTTAGTACGGAGGTGAACAGGCAAGGAGGGAAGGCTGGGTTACAATATCTAAATGTTAGAAATTCACGACAAACCACAATCCACAGGTCACCTGACGGTGGTAGGAGAGGTAGGCGGTCAAAACAATGGGAGTATCAATCTCCATCTTCATCAGATGACTCTGGAAGCTCTGAGCGGAAAGTGGCATTAGTACCAGCACCAGCACCGGCATCGGAAGAAAGAAATCGCAGTAGACCCTGTGGGCGCAAGAACAGGAACGCTCCCCAGCCAAACCTAGCATCTTCTCCTGACAATGTTAACAAAGGCTCATATGTTATACAGCGGTGTCCCGGAGAGGCCAGCGCCAATGCCAGTGTTCTTCGATGTACGAACGAAAGACAGCCGAATGAATCAGTGGCTAGAGGCACGAGTCACAAAACCACACTTGTCAACGAATCAACTGAAGTCTGTGATAAGACAACTGTTGCCACCAGCAACCCAATGAGGCAACGACGTCGTTCCCCGATAAGCAGCAGCTGTGACCCAAGCAAGCCTCCTTGTGAATTGAATCCTGGAGCAAGTAACGTCAGATGTCAGTCAAGCTCACTCCATCAAACAGCAGACCTAGACAGCAAACAGGGCATCCCTTATATTTCTTCAGAGGCTACACCTTCACCTTCATCCCTCAAACTGGACAATCAGCAGACCCCAGCTGACCAACAGTGTGCTGCCATTCCAGTGGACATTCCGAAAGAAGAGACAGATCATTCAGACAGTCTCTATCCTAAATCACCAGTAGACACCTTGGCCAGCTGTAAACGTTCTCCTAGCACTGGTGGCAAGGAGGCAGATATTGCAGCCAGCAAGGACAGTAATGACCTCTGTCCAGTGAACAATCTGCTGAACAAATCTAAAGAGACATTAAGCAATACTGATATGGACTCTTCCACTTATAATAATACCATAACTAGTGAAGATACTGGGGCAATGGTAAAGGCAGCTAGAAAATCCCCTTCTGCACAGGAGCAGGCCCCTTCTGCACAGAATGGATCTCAGGCTCCGTGTGTTGTAGATGGTGAGGATGAAGGTGCAGACTCTTGGGATGCTTTGTATGATGAAAATGGAGACTGCTTAGACCCAACAGTCATGGAGGAGGTGAGTATTTTTTAGTAAGTTTTCAATACATTGGTAAAGTCTGACGTCATTGGTGTACATTCAGTTTCTGAGTGTATTACAAGGAAAAATACCATCTTACAAAGATACTTTTCATAACAAAATTCATTTAAAAAAAAAAAATGAATACTAAAGATTCCATCAAAATCAGTTCATTTTTTAAAAATTTACAGATGAAAATTTAAAGTCTGTTTTCTGGGCTAAATATGCTAATTTGACCATCACATTAATCCAGTTTTCGGGGTTTTTAAAGTGTGAATATTGTCTTTTTGAACTTCCAGAGGGGAAAATAAAAGAATGGAAAAATTGATATAATGAAGTTATGATAATTTCTAATTCAGTATGAATTGGCGGTCCTTTTTGCTTACAAACTATGTGGAATTTCAGTCAAAATAATGAAAAGATTGGCGAAGGAAGAACAAAGTGATTTTTTTTTTTTTTTTTTTTTTTTCCCTTCTCTGATACACTATGGAAAGGATGTACGCTGATGATGTGAACACTTAGCCACTATGTTGCAATCGGATATCTTTCAATAAAGAATTCTCAAGAGCCGAGATACAAGGGGAAATAATCTGAGCTTCATTTTGGATTTGCCCAACACAGCCGATGTTGGGTAGATCTCCAAGATGAATCTTGGATTATCTCCCTTTGTAGGCCGTTTCGTTATTGATAATATTTCACTCTCCAATGTGCTACATTAGCTTGTTCAGGCACAAATGTTGATAATACTGATAGAGCATTGTCAATTTAGATTTTCTTCTTTATTCAAATATACTTGATAATTCTTTTTTAGATAAAAGTCTATGATGTTGTTAGCATCTTGATTGTTTTTGTGACAGATGCTCTTCAGTCATTAGTCGTTCATATGTCTACTTTTCCTCAGTCAGCTTTTTTTTACTTTTCTATTCAAATGTGTTTTCTATTTGAGATCATTCACATATGGATGACTCCATAAACAAGGCTAAATAGTATTAGCAAATACAATAATTATATATATAATATTTCTGGAAAGCTTTACAGCTTTGAACATCAAACATTAAAAAACTTTTCCAATATATATTTTTTTTTTTTTTTTTTTTTTTTCTTCACTTTAGTCGTCCATTCCCCAATATCGGTCAGTGCAATTTATGTAATTTTCCTCAGTGTTTATTTTCTTTGTTTCCCCAATCTTTGTTATTATGGTACAATGTATAAATTGTCTCTTGTTGGGATCATCAGTTGTTTTGTGTAACTGTTTTGGGGATTTTAAAAACTAAACAGTTATATTATCATGGCACCCCAGCAGTGTTGATCAAACACTACCTGTCTTTATTATATAGTTTCTGTCATACTTGCAGTTTGTTATTTTATGTATGGCATTATGTGTATTGTATACTGATATTATTTTATCCTACATATCTATTTATTGAGACGGGGCTTACTTACGTAGGTTACCCAAAAAACATTTTTAACTAAGAGGGATCAGAAAATATAACAGACTTTTATATATATATATATATATATATATATATATATATATATACACATGTGTATGAGAGAGAAAGTTTCTTTCTTTCTCCCCCACCCCCCACCCCCCCGAGGTTCTCTGGAACTATTGAAAAGACTTCCCAAGTTATAATGGAGAATTTATGTTAAAAATGGAGATACTTTTCTGTACCTGCATTCTCAGCTGGATCTACTTCTGGGTGTTGATAAAAAAAAAAAAACGCTTGATTGCCGGGCGAGTGAGGACTTTGCATCGCTTATAGAGGGGAGGTAAGAGTAAGAGGAAGACATCTCCCTCACTGATGGTACTTTGCCATCATTCATAGAGAAGGGTTGAAAGGGGTAGAATGGCTGTTTAATTTCTGTCGAGTGGTGTGGATGTTCATTTAACATTTTCCCCTGAGATCATAAAGAAAAAACTATAAATATGTTACAAATACTTTTTTCTTTTTTTATAATAAGTTAAATTGAATACTATCAGATTTCTCTATCAGAAACCATCAACCAAAACTGTCAACATAAGGTTCTTCAGTTTCTAAGTTAGTCTGGCTGGGTATGTATTTATCATGCATACAGGATGCACCAATGGAGCTAGAGGGCTGATCTTCACTCATTATGTCTAGAAAAAAAACGCTTTTTTTTTCTTCTTTTTTTAAAAATTATCCCCCCAACCTTCCACCTGGGATTCTAACTGGAGGCTCAATTTCCAATGTGAGTCCATGATAAATTGTTTCCTTAGCTTTGGTCTGGCAGCATTCATGCTTGTTTTTTCAATGATCACAGAACTACAAAAGGCAAGCAAAGTGAATTATTCATTGATCTCCCCCCTTTTCCAATTTTTCAATAGATCACTCCAAACCTGGCATGCTTCCAAAAGATGATTGTCACTTGATAGTTTCTATTTAGTGACTAACCAGACCTATTTTATTGAGTTGTAAAATATTTTTATGCATACGGAGCAAAAATTATGCAAAAGTTTACTGACTCCACTTAACAAACATAGCAAAAATTCTGCAGCCACATCTACCACCAGTTACAGTACGTAGCCTCACCCTCAATGTTCAAAATATCTGCCTCTACTTGTCTATTTGTGGCAATGTTCAGTCTATATTAACTTCCTTTCAACTCTTGTTTCAGCTGACTGCTAATGTAGGCAAAGTCCAGATTCAAAAGACAAAGATCAATTACTTGGAATTCCAACCCAAAGAATCAGATTTAGACTATAAAGGTAAGACAGTTCTCTCTTTTTTTTTTTTTTTTCTTTTCTTTTGTTTTGTATTCCTGTATACTTATCAAAAAATAAGCTTCACTGTTCAGCTAAAGGATGAAAATATTTGAATCGTAGAATTAAAAATATCTAATCATGTTGCTTGGATGCATCGTTTAAATGACATTCTATTGCATTATACCTTACTACAGAAATGACAACTAGTCATGTTTGCTAGGGATCTTTTATATCCGAGACTTACCCAACACAGGCATTGGAATAGTTTCAAATTTGGAAATCTAGTGTGTCTGGATGTTTGATCCTTTGTCTCTTGATAGATTTTTTTTTTTTAAATTTCTTGATTCAGTGCCATTCCAATGCCTGTGTTGGGTAAGTTTGAGATAAATCCAGATCTTCCCTCTTTGACCAAATCAAGCAAACCTGAACATATGTATTCCAGGCCCTGTATTGATTGATTTATTTCCAACAGACCACAGGGCTTTTTTAAACACTTTTAGGCTTCTCTCCCTTGTATTTTTGTCCCCATCTTTACTTGATAAGTCCCTTAGTCATCAGCTCATTGGACACAGTGTAATATTTGCATAGTTTTTTTTTTTTTTTTTTTCTTTCTTCAAAATTAATGTCCATCTTGTATACTGGCATGTAAGTAATTCAAGTTGACCAGACTATTACAGGGTTGCTAGATTTTTAAGGAGGGATAATCTAGTCTTTACCTCAAAGACTTACCAGAAACTGGCATTGGAATAGTGTTAAATTTGGAAATAGTCTTGAGGCGGACATGCTTCAAGAAGCTGGTTTTCAACCTTTGCCTCTGGACAATTTGACACGCTTCCTATGTTGGGGTTGGATACGTTCTCTGAGATGAGGCTTCAATTATCCTCTCCCCTTTTTGCAAATCTGGCCACCATGTCTCAAAATCGGCTATTGTTAGAATGATTTGGTTGGAGTTGACTTCGTCTTTCCACTGTAACAAGAACAATCCTCACCTTATCCCAGGGAGTAATGTCTTCTGTTTTTCTGCCCCATTTTGTTAAACCAAATCAATTTGTGAAATTGGTCAATGCCTACCATGATTTTGAAATCAATCAAATGATCGGTTGGCAGCTCTTACCAATTGAGGCAAACTGACAAGTCTTTTAAATCTACAAAAATTTATGCTAGAAGTACAAGTGGAGTTTGACCCTGCAGTAGCCAGGCTTGTTATAACTCATTGATGATTTGGGATGAATTTCTATTTGCAGAATATGACCATGTGCTGGAAGTATATGACTTCAATGCTGAGTTACAAACAAGAGATTTAATTGGAGCCTTTGCACAATTCAAGTAGGTTTAAATCAATCTTTATTATTATTTTTGGATGACGTATTGTAAGTTATTTTTTTCATTGAATTTGACCACTTTTTACTTCATCTTAATTTAGTTTAACCAAACTTTGGAAATAATTTAAATATATGGGGAGTAACAATTAATCCTGAACTTCAAATTTATTTAGAAATTTTTTTTTGATGATTTAATACAATTTTTTTTTTTTTTATACATTTGTTATGTAATTAGTAAATGCCTACAGTGATTTGATTTTTTTTTTTTTTTTTTTTTTTTTTTTTTTAATCTCAGTAATTGGGACATTTCTGTGTGTCACCATAGAAATGATAACCTGTATCAAAAAACGTCTAAAATTAAGATGAAGGTTATAGACTTGTCAAATTCAATAAAATCAATAGATTTGACTTGTTTTTGTTCTTTTTTTTTTTTCTCCCCCCCCCCCCCCATGTATTCTCTACTTCCATGCCATACTCTGAATATATCTACTTGCTTCGCCATCTGGACCATAACTTTTATCTTCATTCTTTCCATGGAACAGTTTTACCCTGTAATAATTCCTTCAAATCAGTGTCGGAGCTAGAGATTTTGGGGCTCAGGAGGCTTGGCTCCTTGAGGTGGGGGCCCTCCAACATTTACTGAGATTTGATACTTTAAACTCGATACTGCTCTGCCTTGTTTGCTGACAGATGTATTTGGTGAATGTCAACTTGGTCCAATGACCAGTTGTCAAGTCATCACAATGCAGAGATTTATTCAATCGTAGTTAGATGAATTAAGTATAACTTCATGCTGTTTGTGCCAATTGAAACTGTTCAGCCTGTTCATCAGAAAAACAATTTATATTTGTATATTTATTATTATAAACCCAATGTAACATCAGATTTAATATATCTAGTTATCCAGAATTGATGCTTGATAAATAAAATTGAGATTTTTAAGGAAAGAAAGTGAAATTCTGAAAACTATCCATACTGGATATTTCAAGATTTGTGTGCTGGAAATCAATTGGGATATGATGTCTACATTGAATATTCAATATTTATGTTTTGTTTTTTTTCATTTTTTTTTTTCAAAACTTTATTTTTTGCTTCTCTTACCTCTCACTTACCTCTGTAAATTTATCAGTTTTGAGAAAAAATATTTTTTTTCTTTTGTTTCACGATGGTTGTTTTATTCATGTCACTGTACTGCTAAACTAGGCTCATGCTTTCCGTCATTTTTACAAAGAAAGTCCTCAAAGTATGCAGCATCAAAAAAAAAAAGTTAACAAATAGTGTACTTCGAGGACTTTGTAAAAATGACTGAAAATACATGCCCACTTACATATTAGTTACATTGTAAATAAAAGCCTTCCTAATAAAACCTAAAAAATACCAAGTCTCTATCATCATATTTTGTTTTTTAGGGAGAGAGGATTTGACATTAAATGGGTGGATGATACTCATGCCCTGGCCATCTTCAACAGTCCTGTGGCTGGTAAGTTTCCATTTGGTCAGGTCTTCTTGATCAAATACATTTGAATAATTATCATGTGACCCTTTTGGTTTTAAATATCCTGGGGTAATTGTTCAGAATGGGTTCACTGAAACATTGTCTATCCTGTGGAATATTGACACAGTACATGATAACAGAGATGAAATAAATATTATCATTCAGTCATTTGATTTTAATTGGGAGAAATTGTTGACTGATTTAATCCAAATTGTTCTTTTCACTTCAGTGCATTTTATTTTAGCTGTATTTTTATTGCAGAAAACACCCTCACCCTGAGGATGAGTCTGCGTGAAGAAACTGTCTGAATAGTTTTTCTTTGTCATTTCTATCATTTCATATCATTAATTTCAAATGTTTATTCATTTTAGTTGAAAATATGTAAACATGTCTTATGTATTTAATTGCCACTCCAATTTTAACACGGATCTTAAATTATATCCTTTGTAGTTAATAAAATGCAATTTCAAATGTTCGATTCATAATTCCCTGCTCTGTTTTCATTCCTGTAATAACAGCTGCTAATTGTGTCTGCTGAAAAGTTATTTCCCTTGTGAAATATCAACATAATGTTTTGGTGAAGCTATCCCAAACAATTTTTAATCCAGAGTACTAACATGTGACTTCCCAGAAGTTTTGACTCGGTTTTTACCACAAATTTTCTAAATATAGAATGTATAAACAAAGTAGTACATCAAGTCCACCTGTAGAAAATCCTAATCGAAGAGGTGAATAATGTTGTTGAAAGAATTTCAAAAGTGTCTATAATTTTGAGACTAGGAATTAAGATCAGGGAAATTTCTTGATATTGTTGCATGGAATTCGTAAATATAAATACCTACATTTTGTCAATTTCATACTTATCATATTTTTTTTGAGTACAGTGCGATCTCAAATATAATTAATGTAGTCAAAATCAGTAATTTTTTTTCTTTTTTTTTCCACTAGAGCATAATGTTACTCACAAATTTTGACTTTTTATTACATTTCTCTTATTGTACACGGGTATATACGATAATTTGGGGGTTAGAAAAAAGATTTTTAGAATTTGAATGAAATTAATAAGAAAAATATATGAACCATAACTAAGTCAGATTATAGTTATTTACAAGCTGAACCAAAAAAATATAAGACAAAATGCTACTTTCCATATGGAATAAATAGGAAAGTTGATTGCAAATGTACATGGTATTGTAAATCATTGTAAAACCAGAAAATCAGGATCAAAATTAGTGAGTAACCATTTACTCAAGTATAAAGAAATAGTATTTGATTTTTCTTTGCTACAAAAATTTTATTCAAGATCACATTGTACTTGAGTAAATACAGTGAGTACAAAAGTGACAAATGTCAGCTTGTTTTCCCAATGATCTGATTCATGTTTGATGACTGACTCCTTAAACTCTGCCACACCTCTTGTCAAGTAGCAGAGAGAGATGTCAGTTTTTCAGATTCTGTTAGCAAAATGTAAAATATTTCATTTATTCATACCAATATTTAATTATGCCATGACGTTTAACTGTTCTGATGTTCTCTTCATTTATAATTGCAGCTGAGGATGCTTTAACAAACAACACTCCACTGCTGAAGGTGAGGCGCATGGCAGACGCTTCCAAAAAATCTAAGCAGAAGGCAAAACGTTGTACTGGTGAGTATGTGTGTGTGTATAATATATAATGTGTGTATGTATGTATCCTTGTTATCCACATATAAACATCAAAGGTGTTGTGGGGTTAGGTACAGTTGGGTAATTATTAGTAAGATCCACTTCAAGCTTGCCAACCTGGTCTAAGCTTCATTCTGCTATTTCCCAATGGTCACCCATCTAGTTACTGACCAGGCTCGATGTTGCTCAACCTATGCAATCTTTTGAGAACCAGTGTATCCAACGTGATTTGGCTGTAATCCCTTAGCCTCAGGATAGGTTCCTCAGTCATTATTTTAAAAATCTTCTGTATGACTCGGTGGTGGATTGAACCTGACTTACCAAACCAGAGGTTAGTACTCACTTGGCCACAGTGATCGGTTACTTGTGAGTAGCCCTGTAATTAAATAAAAGCTACATCTTACTTTCTGCAAAATTTTAACGTAAATTTTGATTGGTTAAGATTGTACTATTTATTTTATTTTATTTTTTATTTAAAAAAATTTTTTTTTTTTTTCCTGAATGTTATAAATAATTTTGGCAATTGTTTGGAATAGGTACATTAAAAGGCTTTTGCTATACCAACACTCCTGATCAATGTCAAACTGGTGACTACTTCATCTGCCCATATTGTGCACATCAGTGCCAGTTATGGATAGGACTGGCCTACCACCATCATGGCCACAGCCACCATCATTATTGAATTTGAAGTACGGAGCAGATATTCGTCAGATCAGATTGCTCTATCCATCAAACTAGAACTTTTTTTGAAATGTTTTCACTAAAGCACTTTCCTGCTTTGAGAATGAATACAATTTTGTGTTTGTATTTACAGAGTTCCTCCAGCCTTACAAACCACGTCCGGAGACTTCAGCCATCACTGCCAGGCGTATGGTGACTGGAGCTCTTGGCCTAACCCCACGTATTTCTAAACAGAAGAGAGATCAAGAAAGACAGCAATTGAAGGAGGCGCGTGGTAAGTTGTTTATTCATCTCTTTAGTCTGTGTTTTTGTTTTTTTTGGGGGGGGGGGTTGTCTTTTGTTTACTCTACTGATGTGATGCTAAGCTCTATCAACTGACCAAATATATATATATATATGTATATATATATATACCTGATGGTTATCAGTTTAGTCAACCAGTAACTTGATATATGATAATAGACTGAAAATACGTATTTAAAAACAAAAAAACTTGGTGGGGGGGGGGGCAATAGTGGGACGAGGCCAAAAGCTTCTTAAATCATAGTTCACCTACTGCATTTCTGATGACCAATGTTGGAGCCAAGTGTCCACGACCCCCCCAAATCTATAGCAACACCCCTACACATTACTTGAATCTTTTCCCTGATTTTGAAGATGCACCCATATGAGGTTATATTTTGATGCCCACCATGTTATATAGATATTGGAAATTCATCAGTTTTACAAAAGATGCAGGATTCCCCAGGAAGTCTAGGTGTCATTTTTATCTCCAATATAGACATCAAATATGGTTGTTTTTGAAAACTTGGACTTTTTAAAAAAAAAATTTTTTTTAGCAATCTAACAAAAGTTGAGAAGTAACTCGTTAATTGATCTCCCCTAACACACCATGCTGCTGAAAGATGTTGTTCACATGACGGTTTTTATTGACTAACCAGATTTGTTTTTGTTCAGCATTTAAGTTTTTACAATAATACAAACATCCCCCCCCCTTACTATGTAAGTGTTGAGGTACATTATAACTAGGCTGCTATAAAATTCAGCTATTTGGGAGCTGGATGTACCTAATTTGGAGCTAGATGATTATTTTGGTGTCTATTATCCAGAAGTCCAATTAATCTACTAAAATAGTATGGATACTTCTCTCAGCCTCATTACATCTCTCTAGTTTTGTTGCTAATCATTATTATCCCTTACGCTAAACTGATTAAAAATGTTGGTTTACCTATCAACAAACATCAAAAGATCATTGCTGGATAGAGCTGATAGTTTCCTTTAATACTATAGTTGAGTGTTATCTTCTAAACAACCAATTCAGCATAAACTTACATTGCAAATTGAACCTGCCACAAAACACCTATTTAGAGAGGACTTTTCATAAAAGTCTTTTTTTCTAGATATGAATAAATCCTCAAAAGTTAATCCTATCAATTCAACTTGTACACATGATACGTACATACAAAACCTGTCAGATCAGCTGAAAAGCTGAAGAAACCTCTTAAGTTTTGGCTGACAATATTTAATCAATCACCCCAAACCTCTGTATAAAAGCTTTTATAAAACATTTAGAAATTGCAAAGCTTTTAGCCATCAAGATTGGATTTTTTTTTCTCTTAATTTTGAGTAAGTACAGTATTTCTTTGAGAAGCTAACATCCTCTTTTTTATTTCATTTTTTCAAATAAGGAATTTTTGAACTTAGATTTAAAAAAAAAAAAAAAAAAAAAAAAAATGAAATGAATACAAATTCATATGGACCATTTATATGAGATGAATGATTATAATTTATTTATTTACAATGAACCATAATATGAAAATTCACTTTTTTTATGATTTATAGGACAAGATAAATTATCCTCTTAACAGATGATTAAAGGAATATATCATAATCATGCATTTCATATTGTTAGTGTTCTTGTATATTTTTTTATTCATATCATTAAAATTCTAAACTTCCTTCATTTCATAAAAGAATTGTGCAAAAGTAAGAATTATCTTCTTTCTAAAAGAATTTGGTGCACTCAAAATCTGTCTGATTCAAACAATCCAATCTCAACAGCTTTTTAGCTGTTGAGATTGGATTGATGGTTAGACTTAGCCCTAATAAATGATGGTTAGACTTAGCCCTAATAAATGATGGTTGAACTTAACCCTAATAAATGATGGTTGAACTTAGCCCTAATAAATGATGGTTGAACTTAGCCCTAATAAATGATGGTTGAACTTAGCCCTAATAAATGATGGTTGAACTTAGCCCTAATAAATGATGGTTGAACTTAGCCCTAATAAATGATGGTTGAACTTAGCCCTAATAAATGATGGTTGAACTTAGCCCTAATAAATGATGGTTGAACTTAGCCCTAATAAATGATGGTTGAACTTAGCCTTAATAAATACTTACTTGTTCAAAAACTTTCTTTTACAGAGAAGAAGCGACAGGATCGTCTTATCAAGCAAGAAATGTGGGAAGGAAATATTGGCAGCAGTGCTGTGGATGCAACAACCCAATAGCAGCTCTTGATTTTTTTTTTTTTTTTTTTTCCCGTGCAGGGTTGCCAGATTGGATTACAAGGGGAGATAATCCGAACCTCACACTGGCATTGGAATAGTGTCAGATTTTGAAATTGTGCAAGTCTGGAGGCAGAATTTCAATTCCAGACTTTCAGGAATTTTGTGTCCCTGAGATGAAAAAATTTGGATTATCTCCCAATCTGGCAGCACTGTTTTGGTGGGTGGAGATTTTTTTTTTTTTTTTTTTTTTTCTTTCCCCCGTTCTTCTTTCTATACTAAAATCTAAGTGATCTAATTTTCTCGGATTTACTGAAATTCCATTGACTTGTACCCACCTACGACTAAAACAAAAAAAAAAGATAATTTTTTTTTATCTACTGCAAAGGCAAATAGAAATTGAAGAAATCCAAGGCACCTTTTTAAAAGTCAAATTCTTGATCTCAACATCAATCTTTGTCCTGATCCTACCCAGCTGCTCTGATGACATTTATACACCCCCGCTCACACCCTCATCTATGCTTTTATTCTCTCTCTCTCTCGCTCTCTCCCTCTGCCCCTCTCCAATTTTAAGTCTTCCACTTAGATTTTTATCTTTTTATATTTCAACCTTTTTATCCTTTGCTTTTAGAAGCCTCTGCGCTTGGCGTGCACACACACACACACACACCCACTTGCACCAATCTATATTTCAAACATTCATTTTCAACTTCCTACATTTACCCCCCCACCCCCCACTTTCTTCTCTTCCATCCAGGGTTGCAGGATCGGGCAACAAGGGGAGATAATCCGAGCTTTATCACCGGGATTTGACTAACACAGCATCGGAATAAGCGTCACAATTTGAAATCGTAAGAGTCTGAGGTTGGTGTTGAATAACTGCCCCCGAGACTCCTTCAAGTTCAGATTTCAATGCTTACTCCATACCACATTGTGTAAGTCTCGGAGATGAAGCTTGGATTATCTCCCCTTTGTGCCCCAATCTTTCAACCTTGCTTCTATCTTTGATATCACTGATATTTGTTATTTTTTGTCAGTGAATCTAAAGAAGCCAATGAAACATCCACTTATTTTTATCTTTTTAAATTCTGAACAGCAAAAAAAAAGGCATTCTGAGTGAAAATTCTAACTAAACTGCCTGTGCTTGATGGCATACAAGACTTTCCTTATATCAACAGGGTATATCAAGATAGAGGTGGGGGCACATCCTTGTGTTGTTTTTTTTTGTTTTTTTTAAATTTATCAACCTGATTTTTTTTTTTTTTGACTCCATGATCTGGCCAATATAGGGCTGGACAATAAAGGGATGTTTACCTTTTGCAGGGCCGGATTAACACTGCAGTGGGCCCTATGCCACACATAATTTGGAGGCTTACCATAATGAAATCATGTGATGTGAACAGTTTATATCGAAACATAAACATTATAAAAATAGATAGGGATATTTGTATTGAAACATAAGCATAATGATATATGTACCAATATTTAAAATGAAGACTTTCACCAGGTAACCATTCAATGATGGTCTCCAACATGAATAGAAAGCAAATCAAAGCATTCAATTGTTTCTGAGCAATATCATTGAACTTAATAGGTTTTATTCAAATGCTGATTATAAGTATTTTATTCATGATGGTCACTATTCCCTTGGGAGGGAAAAGATCAAAGTTCTATACTATTATTTATTTGTGGGTCCCTCCCCAATGGTTTGGGCCCTACACTGTAGCATAGTTTGTGTATAAGCTAATCTGGCCCTGCCCTTTTTTTTTTTTTTTTGTGGGGTAGGGAATCTTGATATGCCATCAAATGCAGTAGTGGAAATTTCAAATTTCAATCCCTTTCCCTTTAAGCGTGCCTTATTTGCTCCCAGAAAAAATATTAGCATTTAGAAAGTCCTCTACAAAATCTGCAATATGATTGGTTTTAGGCACCCACCATCACTCTAGATATCAGTTTTCAGCAGCATCAGTAGGAATAAAACAGGTTGCCAAGCTCGCTTAATCGAAGAGCCATACGATAGGCATCAGATGTTTGAGAGATGCAAGATGTTGCTGATTGATTCAGCTCAATTAAATCCTATATTAGCATTTAATATAGTTGAATATTTTTAACAACTATGAACTGTTAATAACCATGAACATTGAACTTAGGTTTTAAAATACAGTGGTGTTGAAGTTCATACCCGGTAAATGATGATAAAACTTTTGTTTTGTTGTTTTTGTTTTTTTTGGGGGGGGGGGTTCCAATCAGCAATATTCTGATCTCTTTACTTAATGCACGAAAATAATTGAAAAAATCCAACCCACACCCTCTACATTTGTTTTTGTTTTTTTTTTTTTTTTTCAATTCTTATAAAGTCATAAACTGCTTATTACTACTCCAAAATGACAGTGGAATTTTTCTGTGGAGGAAATAAAAGTTTAAAATATTATGACATTTTTTTTTTTTTTTTTTTTTTTTAATTCACTTAAGCTAGAAGGGATTTAACTTTGATCAGTTGTTATTTCCCTTGACATGGATTTTCTTGCATGAATTTAAGAGTCACAAAAAAAAAATACAGCTCTTTTGCATTTCTCTCAATTGATGGTCAGTCAGTACAATGACTGGCTCAACTGATTCTTTTCTTTTTTTTTTTTTTCCTTTGATTTATTTATTTATTTATTTTATTTTTTATTTTTATTTTTTCCCAACCAAGTTGTATCGGCAATGCTTCACACCCAGTGCGACTTTTGCTCCCTCCTCCTCCTCCTCCTCTTTGGTCTTTCTTTTAAATTATCAAACAAGCAACGTGACTAACTTTTTACTACCATGAAGTGATCAAGGCTATTCCTCCAAAATCCTTGTTTTGTTTTTTTTGTTTTTTGGGGGGGGGGACTCTAAAATAAGAGATTGCTTATTCCATACGACCTTGCTGATTTTAATAAAAAGTTTGCTCTTGGTAAACAGCTTTTTTGTCCAAACCAAAGACCTGATATATTCATAACCAAATGGTAAAAAGCAATACCTTGGACTCCTGGTTAGTTTCCTCTCTCCCACCAAATCTCTAAATGCTGCTCAAAAGAAGATTTACCCAGTATGATTTTTCTACTCCAATCCTTCTGATAAATATTCCACGTAAAAACTGCTACCCCTTACCCAGACTATCCTGCTGTTTCTTTCACACAGATGGCCATGGCAGTAGCTCACACTCCAAATTATCTCTGCCTGGCCAGAGTCTTGCCCCTTCCTACGATGTATTCAATACAACTCTCTGAAACTCAGTAAATAGTCTGCATCGCTACTAATTAGACTGTTTACTTCTTCTAAATAGTCAAGGCAGTGCCTAACAATTTTTTTTTTTTTTTTTTTTTCCCCCACACCCAGAAATGATATTTTTTTTTTTCTTTTTATAAAATGACTATTTATCTCTCTCTCTCTCTTTTTCTTCTTGGTGAATGGTCAGTGCTATTTCTGGCCATACTTTTTCACGAAAAAAAAAAAAAATGAAAAAGTTCAAGCAATGCTTTTCATCAATATCTTTTCCTTATTTTCTATGCAATGACCAGTATAAAACCACTTGTGCTGCAGAAGGCAGCTGAAGCCCCTAGTTTACCCCCCCCCATACACACTCGCCGCCACATCTACTGTATATGTCGAGCACTACATGTTTTCCCCAAAGATCCCCATGACTCTTTGTTCCTTCCACCCAAATAGTCCATTGCAACATCGTCGTGTTGTAGATGGCTTGTCATTCTTACTCCCTGCCATCCAGGCCCGACTTTTTGCCCCCCCTTTCTTTTTTTCTTTTTTATAAATTGACCAGCCCAGTTACACTTTTCTCCTTCAGCAGATGGTCACAATATCTCCGAATTCTCTAAACCTGAACTCCCAACAAAATGGTCAACTACAATGCTTCAGAATGAACCCAGCCTTATTATTGTTCTTCTCTTGTTTATTAGATCTCTTACCAATGGCCACGATAGAAGTCGTCCCATTTTTTTTTTTTTTTTTTCTGCTGTTAGCAGGGTTGGCAAATTTGCCCAGAAGGGTAGATAATCTGAGCTTCAATTCTGGCATTGGAATAATTTCAAATATCGAGATAGTGTTCCTGGAGACAGAGGTTCAGTGCCAGCCGCTTAAAGCAGGCTTGCCTCTGCTTTACTTGACTTCCAAATTTGAAGTTATTCCAATACCTGTGTTAGGTAAGACTGAGTTGAATCTCTGATCATCACTCTTTTTTTTCCCCCCTAATCTGGCAATGTAAGCTGCAATATATAATTGTTGACCAAGGGTCACTCAAGGCTTCCCAGAGATTTTTCTCATTTTTTTTTTTTTATACCCCCTCCATTTGGAACCTGTTAATTACTTTTACCTTCTTTCAAGTAGAAACACAACTTAGCTTACCAATGCAGAAAAAAATGGTGTTTTTCTTTCTCCAACTTGATCCACTGTTCCAAATATTCCTTTTTAAAAGTTTTTTTTTTTTGTTTGTTTTTTTTTCTTTTCCTCTTTTATAAAAAACAGATATTTTATAAAAATGCAGATGAATAACCACTTTCTCCAGGATAACACAATAATACATAATGCGCTTCTGTCTTACCTAACAAATCAGTGAAGAAAATATCTTTTATATGATACCATTTGGATCATGATTGCTTCAAGTTGATTTCTTCATATTTTCTTTTATGTAAATTCATCTGCATTTCTTTATGGATATGGTAATTCAGAATTTTATTTGAAAGGAAGCAGTGGAAGACCCTGACAACTGTTGTTTTTTAAGGGGGGGGTTAAATACAGAAAGATATTGCTATGTTCTTGTCACTGCTACCAATCTGTGGTCGAGTTTCGTGTTAAAATATTTGAATGTATGGTTATAAGTGCATTGCCATATTTTCAATTAGCTTGAAACGGTAAGATTTCAAGAAAAGGTATACTTGGAATGTGAGGTCAAGTAAAATCAAAAGCCTTTTTTTTTCTTTTTGCAATATACTCGATAATGGCACACGGATCACTGCTGTAGAAGAATCTTCTTCTAGAAAAACACAAATGCCTCTTCCTGTTAAATACTCTGAAATAGCAAATACTGCTCTGCACTCAACGGCTCTTTCTATTTATCTACATAAGGTGCACATAAAGTCCTGGTTTAATTACTTGGAGTTGTTTTTAGGATAAAAACTTTTTTGACTTTTGATCTCGTAAACTGCTTGATGCCGCTTCTAATAGTCAGCGGAGCTCTTTTGTAGAGAAAACGGTTTCTAAAACTTACCATTTCAGATGGAATTTCATAAACTGAATAGAAAAACTCACCCCAAGTTGAAAAGGAGGTAACTGATCAGTAACATCTGAACTTTCTTGTATGAAACTAAGAGTTGAGTGTATACAATGATGGATACAATCTCCAACACCAATTTGAAAATCTTTGAATTAGTCTTTATTTGTACGAGGGAATTTGATTATGTTACCCTGGGCCATCAAGAATATTTGAGGGCCCCAGGTAAAAAATATACCAGTGTGACCATTCGGTACGACACCCCGTGATATTACCCCCTCATGTAAATTTAGTACTATACTCTTATCTTTTTTTTTTTTTTTTTTTTTTTCTTCCAAATTTTGGGCCATGTGAGAATCGCACACCCCCCCATTCAAGCCTGCACAAATTCCTATTGCCCCCCCCCCCTGTTAGATCTTGAAAATTTAATTTTTCTCCAAACTGAGAATTCATGTGCTCACTTCTGGCATCAAGTTAAGAAAGCCAACTCAATCCCTCCCCATTTGGTGAACTTTGGAGGAAAATAGTCGTCTCTTTCATTTGCTTTATCAAAAATTGTAATTCTTACCTGTTGTGACCTCTGAGGTCAGCACCCACATGCCCTATGTTAATCTTGGGGTAAAGTTATCCTTATAGATAAATTTGCTGCTCATGAAGTGCAGCCTTTTTTTTTTTTTTTTTTTTTTTAAGGCAGTAAGAAACATAAGAGCAACCAAAGAGTCGTCGTCTCTATAGTGTTAAATCAATTTGATAATGTTTCACAACTAAAACCAATTCTAGCAGAGTTTATAGCATATTTGTTTAGAAGAATCAAAACCATTATTTTTCTTCTTCCAGTCTGCTGGGTTCTAAGGTTATAATGTTGCCTTATTGAAAGTTGAATTACAAAGTTGATCTCGAAGTGCTATTAGGAGTATTTAGCTTTATACAAGCCAGACATTTCTGGCTACTTGTGATTGGAAACTATTTTAAAAAGTATATACTCACTTCCTGGATAGCACCCTCCAATAGCACTGATAGGGTCAGAGCGTGCCCCAATGCCTGCAGTGAAAATCAGTGAAATTGATTTTTTTTTTTTTTTTTTTTTTTTTTTTTTTTTCAACATGTGTAAGTGCATGGAGCCCCATATTAAAAACGACTTTGTCTCCTGCTATTATTTTTTTTATGATATGAAATATAAATCATAGTTGGCTTCAGTGGCTCAATTGGTAGAGCAGCAGGGTGTAATCTTGACCTCCCATGAGGGATGTGAGTTCAAGTCTCAACTGAAGCTTACTCTTTATTTCTAATCAATGCTATATACTCACTGAGTGAAGTTGCAATAAAAGCAATTGAAATATTGAGATGATGTTGAATAGTTCCAAAAATTAGTAATTATAACCTTTCATCTTGTATGGTTTGGCAACCTTTCTGGCTCTGGGGACCAGATCGCACATGGAGTGGAAGGTTGTCCAGATAAATGGAAAACTTGAAAAATTAGTTTCCATTTGAATAAATTTAGCAATATTGTCTCAGATCAGAATGCTGAAAAAAATCATTTCAATCAAGGTGACATTTGAATTCCTTGAAGATACTAAGAATCTTTTGAAACCTGAAATATTAGAATAGTATCCCAATATTTGGTCTCGGGCCAGTAAAAATCCTTTTGTTGGTTGGATATGATATGCATATAACTCTTATTTTCAAATGCCACTACCTGTTTAGTGGGGTTTTTTTCCCTCTCCTCAATGAAAATGTTATTTATTTCTGGCTTTAATCAAATGAAAAACTACAGAAGCTTATTATGTTTGTGTCATTTCAAACTACTCGTCAATGGTGATAAATTCAGGTTCAGTGAGATTTTTTTTTTTTTTTTAAAATCGCATCTGCCTTTCATTTCCTATCAACCCGATTTATGATTTGCCTTTATATTATAAATTCAGCTTGAATAACTTTCCATTGAATAAAAGCTTAGTAACACTGGAGTTAATATACTTGTTGGTGCAATTTATTTAGATCCATTCCAGCTCCAACAGAATGTTCCTTCTCTAAAATATAAATAGATTTAACTCTTTGTCGTACAATACTGGAAACTGCTCTTGAGCTTTTCTGTAGTGGAAACCACATTTGCTACACTTATTTAAACTTATTTGTGAAAATTTACCTTGAGTTTGAAGGGAAGTAACTCTGATCCATATGTATACCTCTTATCAACATCTAAATTTTCTTGTATAAAACTAAGAGTTAAAATACCAAAAATATGTAATGGTAAAGTATTTTTAGATCAATTTGGTCACAAGATTCAAGTCTTGAGTTGCTCTCTATTCTGGACCAATTGGTAAAATTGTTTCAGCTAGCTTAAAGCTACATATAGCACTACTGTCCACCTTGTCACATTTATTGCAATATTTATTTTGAACTTTTTATGACTTGATCCTTCTAGTAGAATCCAAATAGAAATGATCATGGCTAAATATTTCCGTATCAAGACTAACCCTTTACCAGCAGTTATAACAGTGTTTCTCAAGAGTCCCAGGTCACATACCCTTCCTTGCAATCCCAGGTCTCCTCTATCACTCCCCTATTTTGAATCGTAATTATTTCACCATTATGTGTTGCTCCCCTTCAGAAATTTCTCCTTGGGTGCCAAGCGTCTCTCGTTTCAGAATCATTGGGTTATAGTAAAGGTTCCTGAACAAAAGTTCATGGGCTTGTCGAAGAGACAGACCTTTCAAAAGCCAGGTGTCAACGGAAAAATTCATTTTAAATAGAAAGGGGTCCTTGATAATGGTATAGTATAACTGAATCACATAAGAAATAATGATTTTTTTTTTTTCTTTGCTTTTTTTGCTCCCCCCCCCTTGACAAAATCCACTCATTTTCTGTGAATACAGTCATCAAATGAAACAATCCTTTTTAATGGGCTCTAACCATGTTTACTTAACCAAAGTAAATGAATTTTATTTTATGACATAACTAGTCCACGACCTGTCGCATCACTGACTGTTATCACGTGTACAACATGCTTGGATGCTACTGATACTGTACGGCTCTTATATATATATTACACTTTTTGCTTCTTGAAGATGGAAAGGAAACCCATTTCTGTCCGTAGATATTTACCGAGTTTAGCTTAGTCTGACACAACCACAATAGTGGGGCACCCAATTCTTGTAAAATCAGCAATACTCCATTATGTGAATACCTACTGTTGTAAGAATATAACAAATTATCTTTATATATGATAGTTTGCATTTTTTTTTTTTTTCTTTCTCGTTTTTCTTCTTATCCTAAATCCAAAGCAAGTTATTGAATCTTGAGAGACCTGATACTCCAAAAGAACTTTATGGATGCACCTAAGAGCACTTTCTCACTGCAGTGGTTATGACCATTTTTCTTTCATCTAGCAAAGTGGTTTCGAAACTAGGTTCCTGGGGGGGGGGGGCTGTGAAATATTGGTCAGGGATGGTGGGGTGGGGTGGGGTGGTTCCACAGTTTAAATTTTGAATCGGTATAACTCGGCTCTTTTTGTACAACTTAACCTTTGTGATGCTGTATGCAAAGAAAAAAAAAAAAAAACCACAACGAAACCAACGGTTGAACATGACAATAATGAAGATGTCAAATATTGAACTTGACGTTGCAAAACATCTATGAATGAATATGATTATTGTATACAGATCTGCACCATATATTAGGGTTCAATCGAATGTAATCGATTTAAAGGGAAAATGATTTTTAAAGGTCAACTTTTGAAAAAAAATTTTTTTTATTATTGTAGATTAATTAGTCTGAAAGTCAAGTAATAAAAATAGGGGTCTGCCAGGATATTTCCCTTTTTATAGAAAGGGGGGGTCTTTGAGTTTTCAAAGTTTCGAAACCACTGACCTAGCAATGTTTCTGCTCCTTGGTCGACCAACCCCATCTTCAAACTTCCATGGACCTATACCACTATATTCAGCTGTATTTATTCCTGACCCTTAGTTTTTAAAACAGCTATATCAGTGGTAACCCTCTCTATACAACTGCTATGGCAATGTTGTTTTGTTTTTTTTCTACCTCCTCTCGATTTTTACTGCTTTTTTTTTTTTTTTTTCTTCAATATAACAGTAGCACTCCTCCTGCCCCTACCACTGTTATACCAGCAGTTTCTCAAAGCCCTTCTTTCTCCCGTATGTACACTATATTGTTGTAGTGATAACACTTGTCTCCACAACACAAGTCTGTAGATATTATGTATGATATCTGATGCCATTTATTTACACAATACATTATTCTTTTTTTCCACATTCAATGCGTTTTGTTTTTTGTTGTTTTTTTTTTGTCTTTCAGGTTTGTCCATCTGGTTCAGAGCTTTCCAAACTTTTTGTATTGACTGCACTTTTTTTTTCTTTTTTTTTTTTTTAACCAAGTCTAATATGTAATGTCAACCTAGCAGTTCAACAAACTCGGGAAAAGTATATTTCAAAAGATATAAAAAAAAATCTCAACTTTGTAATATGCCCAGAGTCTATATAGTTTTGAGAAGGGTCATCAATGTTCAAGGAGGTTTTTGGACAATTGAATTCTTATTTGTTGTCTGTATTGTTAACACAATATCAAACTGTCTGTCAGACAAGTGTGAAGTTCAACTCCCTGGATCCAACATTATAGCTTTGGTACCACTGGTGAAAATTCTGTTTACTTCCACCACATTCAGATAGTACACCTGAAGAGGGCTCTAGAATGGATAGGCTGAAATCTCTTGTTGACAGCAAGAATAATAAGTTCAATTGTCCAAAAAAAAACTCTCTGAACCCCTTGAGATGATTGGTGATGAACTAAAGTGTTGTGACACAAATTGGAAAGCTCTGATCTGATGATTACTGTTTGAATTACAGGGTTGGCAAACTCGGCTACTAGAGGAGAGAATCCAAGATTTATCTCTGAGACTTTCTCAACACAGGCACTGAAATACGGCTGAATTTGCTTGATTTCCAAAGTTGACGCTATTCCAATGGCTGTGCTGGGTTAGTATCTGAACTAAAGTTTGGATTATCTCCCTTTCTGGCCAAATCTGGCAACCCTGGTTCCAATGCATCTTTTACACCAGTAAGAAAAAAGTGTACCGTCACAATGTGTTGATATAATTGTAAAGATTCAAGAAATACCGGACAAAAATATTTCAGCATAAAATGGACAAAAAATTATTAATGCAGTGGCACAAAATAAAAATTTGTAGGGGCGTGTACCCACTTGTAAGTAAACTTTGTAAAATAAGATTGTTCAATTGCATTAATTAATTTTTTTACAGTTTTTACAATTATTTTAATGTATTATGCAAGTACACAATTTTCATACTGGTCTTTAATATATTCACACTATGTCTTAAACTATGATTATTGTTATTTCAAAAACTATATTCAAACCACCAATCTTATAACATCATAGCAACTGATAAAAAAAAAAATTGATTTGAATGGATGTTCGATTTTCTTCGTTTAATGACACCACACCTTCCTTCCTTCCTTCTTTCCTTCCTTTCCCTTATTAAGTGAAACTGACCGATCAACTGAAAAGCTTCTTATTGAGATGTGTGAACACTTCTAGGAATTAGCCAGAACTAGCTGAAAAATGGCTAATTTGACAAGTCTTCTTTTGAACACTGAGCCTAAACCAGGATTTTATCCAATATGGTGTTGAGTTATGGTCAAACAAAATCTCTTTTTTTTTTTTTCTGGCTTTTTAGCAGGTGTCAATAGTAAATATTCATACAAATCAATAATCAGAAATCCAATCATGACTTACAGCTAGTGTCACTAAGCTAATCTGCATGTACGTGTATTGAGCAGTATAGTATAAATCACAAATCTGGCAAGTGCTTAAATAAGTAGTCACCTTAAACTGGCGAGGGCTTCAGCCATTCCCCGTTGTGCCCCACATGTCCTTACTACGTCCTTACTGCTCACACTTCCTATTTACGGTATGACTCAAGGTTGACAAGCACTTGGATTGGTGTCACTCACTTCACTTTGTTGACAAGTAATTGCAAAGTGGAAGGATATTCTTTTATCAAATAGATAACTCTAGAATAATATGCTGGTTCACTGCCTACTTTTAAGACCGATGGAGGCAAAAGCTTCAGGAGAGTGAAAAACTTATTTACTCACCGGCATAAGCAAAACTGGAATCTTCCATTCCGAAGCCTCCAAAGGGATCTCATTTGTACCAAAATCGAAGATTATTTTGACTAAATTAGCAAAAAATTAGTACAAAATATACTATATCAAAATGTTTTTATGCCAGCTCAACTTGGTTTATTTCTTATTTATTTTCAATGGTCTGAAAAAATAGTATAAAAATGTATCTAAGGTTCAACTTACTTTTTCTTTTTCCCTACCGTGATGTATTTAAGCAAGGAAGATTTTTTTTTATTTTTCAAATTTCAAAACGAGCCTATAAGATTTTTCATTTACGTCTTCCATGCATTAAAAACATTACGTTGAGTAGATTTTTAAAGGCTTTGTAGGGAAGTTCCGAAGTCCATTTTAGGTGATAATTCGGGAATGCGTTTTGGAGGGATTTTTTGTCAAACACGAGTTGATTTAATTTTTCTTACCTTACAACAACGATAAGTTCCGACTTTTAGCCAAGACTAAAAAGTAAAATGGTTAAAACGATGGATAAAGAGAAAAGAGAGATAGATTCTATTTCTTCACCATCTGTCAATGAAAGAGAAAATAGAAAACTATGGATACTACCATAGTTAATATAATTAAAATTTATCACTTTTCCTTTCTGTTTTTTAATCTTTACTATAATTCTTTTTCTTTTTCTCTCTTGTCTCTTCAGTCCTAACCTTCAAAGAAACTTGAAATTCTACACATGCACACCTCCCTCAATGAGATGGGAAAACATTGTAATTTAAAATTCAGCTTAGTGGCTGAAATAGTTATATTCAAAGTGGAGTTTGACTCTAAAGCAGTCAGTTGTTCTTAATATACCTTGATGAAATCAAAGTTGGCACCTTATATCCCATCAAATACATTAATGCAGTTGTATATTTACGTACTAGCATCAATGGTCACTATTTGAACCAAAATTAAAACAGTATTTCAAATGCTAATTTTCAAGGCAGACCAGTCCTTCCCCCTTAGTACATTGGTGCAACACAATCTTCTTCGCCATGTGCTAAACTAAACTAAACTGAGTCTATTCTTCATATAAATGGATTGATTGATAAAAAGCATATGAATGGTTTTGAAATTTTAAAGTGTATTGAGTTTTTTTAAAATTTTATCTCCTCCTTTATGGAGATGTGTGCGAGAAGGGGAGATAATCGGTGCTATATTACTGAGGCTTACCTAACAGATATTTGAATAGTGTTGTATTTGCGAATCAAATGAGTCTGGAGACAGAGGTTCAATACTAGCCTCATGAGTCAGGTATTAGGACTTCTTATTTTTGTTCATTAATTCCAGTTTATGTTGCCCTATCTTGTATCTTTCAATGTCTTCATTTTAGACAGATAATATGATATTTAGTACTGTTTTATACTTGAAACGTTATGCTATATATATATATATATATATATATATATATAGTACATTCAGGTAGTGTCACCAATTTAGCACATTTCTTGTTTTGAAAATCACTAAATTAGTGTGGATATTTTGGACATTTTTGCATACTTTGGGTAGGTTTTTATTAAGTGCTTTTTAGCTGTCCAACTGGTGCAAAAATATTTTTTGAGTCAGCAACACTGCATATGTTTCTACATGCACGTGAGTTGTTTTAGTATTTTAATCCACCATGATAAGATATTTGTATGCTTAGTGAAATTTGACCTGCCTTGGTAGCAGATATTTGCCTGAGTGTTTGCTTACCAAGATCTGATCTAGCTGGCCCAAAGTCAAGATAGTGATAAGAAACGAACCAGGAATGTTAAGTACCTTCAAGGTGTGAGAATGGGAAATTTTAAAAAATGCTTCAAGTTCGACTGCACAAAGAATTGGGATCAGAACAAAAAGTAAACGTTAAGGCTATTTGAGAAAGTTTTGTCAAAAACTCAAGCAGTTTCCACATCAGGCAGAATGCGTGAGAAAGGACTAAGCAGACGGAAAAGGGGTGCTAAGCTATTTTAGCCACTGTAGTAGCAGTGAGTAAGAAATTAAGCAGACGGTCATGTTTTATTTTTTCACCCAGGAATTTGAGTTTGGGAAATATACAGACATTTTGCAACTGTCTAATCAACAAGAATCTCGAATACAAGATAGGAGAAGTGAGAATATAAACTAAGTGTTTATTTTTCTGAAGAGCATGTTCTTGTTGGTTTTTACCCAGTATGGGTTTTTCAATTGGCATGTGCATTTTCTTCCTCACAATACTTCTTTACACTGGAGAACCTCAAAGAGATGCAAGTGCAGAAAGTCACTGCAGAACAAAGTATAGGTCCAATTTCGATAACAAGCACGTCTTTCTGTTTGCCGGCTCTTCGCTTCTTAGTCTTCATTTCATTCCTACCTTTTCAGTTTCATTAGCCGGGCAAGGAACAATGGTACAGCAATGCCACATGAGACAGTAGAACTCAAGTTCTCCTCAGCCATCTACATAGCACTAGAGAATTTCATGAAATGCAGAATGATAAAACCTCTATGATTTAGGATATAATATTGTATTGAATACTTGACGTTGATACCATATAACAGAATCAAAAGCAAGCCTGGTTGCTGCAAGGTCAAACTCTACTCCTCCTTCTATTCCAACTGAAGATGATTATTGCAACTTTTGTATTGTATATAGGATAAATGAATTTGTATATACATTATACTTGTTAGTTTGGCCAAGTTTGTAAGATAGCTGCCTAGCAAATACTTGATTGTGATTTCAAATCATGATAGGGAAATGTTGATTTTATGTATCAGTTTGATTTAACATGACAGGATAGACATAGTGAAGAGATTACCTTCCCAAATTTTGTGAGGGTTGGTCTCATTATGGGGGGGGGAATAGGTTCAACTTCAGACAGGGACTAGATTTTGACAAAATTGCAGCATTTCCTCAAAGGAAAGATAGAGCCAGAAATAGGTTTTGGGAACTAAGTACGTGTGTGTCAAAAAAAATGATCACTATGAAAATTCAGAATAACTTTATTGCATGGAGAGTTTGATTTGAAATTTCATCTAGAAACTACTAACATGCTAAATCTCCACAAAATTAGAGTTCGTTCACTTCAATTGTATGACCACATGAACAATTTGCAAATGTTTAGTTTCTGCTTGGAAGAAACCGGAACCGGTTACTGAGCAGGTGCCAACCTGTGTAAGATGATTTGAGTTATCTTCATCACATCCAATCACCACATGGAAAAATCAAACAACACATCCCCAGTAAGAACTAATCTTCTTCAAATAATTTGTGAGGTCACACCTGAAGCTTAAGGACTCAAATTTTGTAGAAAGGTTTTAGCATATCTGTAGTTTCTACAGTTAAAATTCCAGTTCAAGATCTTGATGCAATAAAAAGTTATTCTAAGTTATCAGTGTTCATATTCATTTTTTTTTTCTAAACACCCAGCATAAAATAAGGCTGTATCTAGGATTTATGGTCAGGGCTCACAGAGGGGTACATCAGGGATTAGTGAAGTGACCCTGTGCAGTTAGGGGGTCCAGGGCACTGTAAGCCCGCATGGGTAATTTAAAATAAAAAATATGGCTAATTTGGGGTCTGTTTTGAGACTATATAACCCATGCTGAAATTTTGATAAGGATATATGCCATACTTCCACATATCCCCCCACACCACCCACCCACCCACCACCAGTGCACGCAGCAAGGACTCTGACTGGTTAATGATAACCCATAATGCTGCTGACAGGAAAATTGCAATGTTCACACACTGAAAGAGAAATATAAAAAATGACCACTCTCTCCTCATTGAGTTTGTGGTGTCAGACAAAAACTTGCATTAAAATGAAAAATAAAAATAAAGGGGGAAAAAAAAACCCTGAAAAATGTGAACTCAGGGGAGTCTACTGATATTGTGTCATTACAAGTAGCAGTCAACAGATAATAAAAAAAAAAATAGTGAATTTTTCTTGAATCATCTTGCAGACATAATCAAGCTTTTATAGTTTGTCATTGGACATAGACCTTCGCCAAGATTTGCCAGACTTCTCTATCATGGGTGTCATGGAACCAGTACTTTCTGAACTTATCAACTCTGTCATGCTATCTTATTTTCTGTTGGTTACAGTTTCATGTATGATCTCTGGAGATCCATGGTGTGAATCGTGATGTCTAGTGGTTGCCTGCCAGTCTTGCAGTATGACCAACTGATTGCCATTTCAGTATTCTTATGGATTCTATGGTATCTCTGACTGTTTTTTTTTCTCAAATCTACTCTTGTGATCTCTCCATATGATGTTGGGCATGATTCCCTCTTGTGCACATTATATGGTTCTCAGTTTGACGTTCAATCTTTTGGTTAGCTTCGATGTTATAGCTCCATAGGTGGACATCACGATTCACAATATGGATCTCCAGAGATCATACGTAAAACTTCGGCTGACAGAATAAGATGGCGTGATGAAGTTGACAAGTACTGGTTCCATGACATCCATGATAGAAAAGTCTGGCAGATCTTGGGAAGGTCCAAGTCCAACGACGACAATGAAAGGATGCATTGGTTGTATATCCTCCTTTTTAAGACTAATGGGATTTCCTTGTTCTTGAAGGTTGAACTTGCCAGCTTAAAGTGATTCTTCTTTTGAGGGTACGTACGATAAGTAAGTTATAATATCTGATTTTTTGCTGATGTATCGACTAGCAGGATAAACAGAGCTAAACAAGAAAAAAAAGATGTACTTTTAACGATAAAAACAACTTTATTCTCAAAGAAATCTAAAAAGAAAAAAATAGGCCGTTGGAATGTCGTGCTTATAAAAAATACATTGATAAGTAGAAAATGTTGATTTTTTTTCTTCATAAAAGTGGGACAGATCTTGTGAATTTAATTTTTCCACACAGGGAAGTATGTAAATAACTTCATGGTAAATTGTTCTTCTTTTTCCCTGGAATGAATAACAGCTGACACCTTTTGAACCAGGATTGCCAGATTTGGCCGGAGGGGGAAATAATCCGAGCTTTATCTCAAAGACTTACCCAACATAGGCATTGAAATAGTGTCAAATTCAGAAATTGAGCAAGTCTGGAGGCAGACGTTCATTACCAGCTTCTTGATGCCATTTTGAACCTCTGCCTTGATTTCAAATTTGACCCTATGTTGAGTAAGTCCAAGGTAAAACTCGTATTATCTCCTTTTCTGGTCAAATCTGGCAACCGTGGTGCTGACAATGGCTTACTTACAGGCTGGCACATATGCGAACATAGCCAACAATTAGAAGTCGATATATATATATATAATATATATATATTTCTCTTATCTTAATTAGTAAAATATATAAGATGGTATGCATAATCTGAATGAATGTCTAAAGATCTTTTGCAAATTTATGTATTATTAGGAAATCGTTTTTTACAGCCTTTAAAATAATATCTTACATATAGGTATTGCAAATGTGATTGAATTTTTTCCATTTTTCTTATACACCAGATCACATAATTATGACTGTGAACAGAGGTGTAGCTAGAGATTAGAGGGGTTTGATAGCCTGGAGAGGTTGGCTCCTTGAGGGA
Source organism: Thysanoteuthis rhombus (assembly GCA_963457665.1). Classification (NCBI taxonomy): domain Eukaryota; kingdom Metazoa; phylum Mollusca; class Cephalopoda; order Oegopsida; family Thysanoteuthidae; genus Thysanoteuthis; species Thysanoteuthis major. The sequence goes on along the minus strand of OY735219.1, from coordinate 8,622,295 downwards.
GTCCCCTCCTACATTTAGTAAGATTTGTTGTTGAAAACGCAGTCAATAAGCTACAATATATCCTGCTTCTAGGATCCAAGAGGGGGGGGGGGCATTCTCAAATAACCTTCCCCACTCAGCTATGCCTCTGACTATGAGAATAATGTAGAGTTTAAGTATTGCAAGTTTTAACTTTTTCTTTTATGGAGGCTGGAGAGTTTTCTTTTTCAATACAAACGTTATAAACTTATAAATTTACTTCTGGCCACAATGTCTTTAAATTCACCATTACTCAATTTTTTTGCCTATTCAAGAAGAAACTTTCCTTTTTTCACCTGCAGTTCTCAAACTGGGAAGCACTTAGCTTGCAGGGGGAGGAATTTCCTAAGGGGAGGAATTTTAGCTTTGAGGAAACCTGGGATTGCAAGAAGAGGAATGTGAAATGGGACTCTAAGAACCAATGTTTCACAATAGCTCTTGTCCGGCTCTCACTCCAAAAAAGTAATTTCACATAAAATATATTTTTTTAAAAGTATTTTTAAAAAAAGATATGGTAACTGCGGCTGATATATAAAATTTTGGCATGTTGTTGTTTAGTGGTATCCAAGGTAAAGCATTAAATTTTTAGATTTAGAAAAAAAAAATATTTTTCATTTTTTTTTATTTAACCAATTTTTTATAATCTGAAGCAGGTGCAGACAACTTTTAGGGTGTTGCCAGGGCCTCTGAGAGATATCAGGAAATACAAAGTCTCTTGGTGGGGGGGATCCCTTCTCTTTTAGTCATCATGGTTTTATCCACTCAAATATAAGTGAGCTATGTCTGAGATCTCAGGAAATTCGTTAGGCTCCATTTGAAACCAATTCCCTATACAATGTACACCTTGTACCCACCTCTCGTAGGCCCTGGGTGTTGCTATTTATTATTATTGTTATTATTTTATTGTTGTTGCTACTGGTAATGTTTAGATGTAGGTGATTTGGGCAGCTACACATCTAGCTACACAAATATATCCACTGTTCATAGATTTGTGCTGAATCCAGGAATGGTGAACTGGACACTTGAACCAAAAGATTCCATCCATCAGTTCTAGGGTGGCCAGATTTGACCATGAGGGGAGATAATCCAAACTTTGTATCTGAGAGACTTACCCAACACAGGTATTTGAATAGTGTCGAATTCAGAAATTGAGAGAATCTGAAGGCCGAGGTTCAATGCCAGCCTCTAAAGGCAGATCTGGACTCTAAACTTGCTTGATTTCCAAATCTGATGCCATGTATTCCATTTTGTGTATTGGGTCAAGTCTTGGAGGTAAAGCTTGGATTATCACTCCACGTTGTGGCCAAATCTGGCAACTCTGAGTAGGTGTAAAATCTGTCTTTTGAATTTCCTTCTCTCTTTGATGTCATGTCTATTTCTACATTGTCATTTAAACTCTCTGGCTATGGGCTTTAGTGGCCATATCTTTGGCTTTTTCGATATGATCCAAGCAGGCACATTGCATCCTGAATTTATTCTCTTCAAAAATACCCTCCTTCCGAGGAAGCCCGTTCGATCCATCAGCATAGGTTACCATGCCTGAAAAAAAAAATTTCTGTATTAAGCGTCAGAACAAATTGATTTATATTTTTGAAAGTGGTGCTCAAAGTGCAGTCTATGGACCGCTAATGATCTGTGACCAAGTCTCCCTGTATATCTTAGCAGTCTGTGGAAGAAAAAATCTTTTTTCCTGTGACAAAAGTATGTGTGCACTTTTGAATTCGACTCGGGAAATCAAAATTTTTTTTCAATAAAAACTCAGTACGCCATCTAGCTATAATTCCAGAAATCTCTGTTAGTGTGTATGTGTGCACATGCACCTGGATAACACAACAAATGGCCTCTGTACAAAGTTGATATTTGCTATATCTATGAGTTAGCATACCAGGTATTACAATGTCAAATTGAAAGTTTTATTGATAAACAGTTCTTTAGAAATCAAATAAAAATTAATTAAAAACTGCGGATTACAGACCTTTAATCCAAAGTTATAGATCTAAATTCAGATAAAAATATCTACACTGTCGAAAGATCTAGATCTAGATATAAAATATCTAAATCTATATAACCAAAATAATTCGAGCTGTAGTTTTGCATGACAGACAAAAAAATTATTCTTCATGACAGTTATGGCAGGCTGCTGTGTGCACCATGAAACATATATCTTTTGGAACAGGCACTGTCATAGTCTACAAAATTTGAAATCTTGTGTGCACACATACTGGTTGATCAGGACGGGAAAATAAAAGACGTTAACTATAAGTCACTTAAAAGTGGCAAATGCACTCAGTTTTGTTTTCTAAAAGGCTTCATCTACATTTATCTAACGAATTTAATTTTGATTTAAGAAAATTATTTTTTTTATTGTTTCATGTCGCCAAATCATATTGTTTCCTTGCAACCCGGGAACACATTCATTGTCGCCTGATACCAGTCCATGGCCCAATGGTTGGGGACACTGGCAGAGCTGGAGGGGTGGGTACCCCCAATTTCTCAAAGAATGAACCTCATGATTTGTGCAGAAATAAAGAGAAAACTATGGGGATAGGGATAGGGGGATGCTAGTCAGGCAGGAAGACAAAAATAAACATAGAAATTTAAAATAATCATGACACTTCACCAGAAGGTTACATTTTGATAAAACTGAGATACATATATTGCAAACCAGTGTTGCCAATTTAGTGCTTTTCACTGTAAATTTAGCACATTTCTTGTCTTAGTTGACTCAATCTTTATCTTAGCTACTTTTAGCCATTTTAAAGATTAATCTAGTTATTTTCAGCCATTTAAACTGTCATAAAATAGCTAACAATGTCTTTTCTGCATTTTGTTGTTTTTTATGCTTTTTCAAGGTTGATTTAATGCCAAAAAATATATTCATTTTTTTTCTCAGCCACACTAAAATTTTCAACCTGGCTCTGCCACTAGTTAAGGACCACTAATTTACACAATTATGGAGCTACATATGTTATATACATATATATGTAGACAAAACTCTACAGCATGCTCATACCAGTTAAGGGAAGACTCTGTCTTGTGAGCCAACAGTTTTGATTGCAAGATCTGGCAGAGAAACAATCATCACAGAGTAACTCTTGTTTCAGGGAATAGGAAATAAACAGTGGTCTTTCCCTAATGGTTGACAAATCAACTCTACAATAATCCTTTATATACTAACGATACTTCTGAGTACAAAATGTTAAAAACATGTTAATTGGTACTTCTCAGTATCACATGTTAAAAACATTCATTTGAAACCTGCATGTCCAAGCAGTAAATTGTAAGTCCAGTCTTTTATTTCAGAAAAAAAATTTGGTTTATGCAAATGTTTCTTTATCATTCAATGTAAGTTGTCTTTATATGGCCTTCAAATATGAATGAACAAAATATGAGTACAAAAACGATTTGATTGGTTCTAGCTGAACTAGTTTTGACAAATATACTTGAATCAAATTTGCCCAGGTCTACAAACGCTTGCTGGATGTTGATAGTTTAGCGATTAGGCTGTTGGAAATGACCCAAATGGCCATAACATATATTTCCATCAATCCGATACCCTAATCGAATCTGTTTATAAGAATTTGAAGTTGTCAAGGTTTTGAATTTTTGTAGTTTCAGAATATACAAAAAAGATCCAAGTTTAAGAAATAGGAACATGAAAGTTTTAAAATAACCCAACTTTTTTTGTAAGATGTCTGGGACATGGTATAGTTCAATGCAAGGATATTGGACACATTATTTTGTTTAACCATATAATAAAAGTTTGTACATTTGTCTGCTTATAAAATCTGCAGCATTTGATTTATTCAAACCTCCACTTACCATAACCATGGAACTCTCCATCTTTGAATTGCCCTTCGTATTTCATGCCATCGTGTCGGATGAAGACTCCATAGCCAAAAAATTTTCCCTTCCAGAATTCTCCGGCATAGCTGTGGAGCAATATAATAAAAATTTTAAGAATTCAGAAACTGAAAAAAATTAAAAGAGCTACAAGGCAGACTCTGAGTGTGTGTGTGTGCATCACTCTCTGCTTATAACCTTATCAATGGATGATGCTGGATTGAGATTAGTGTAACACTGTCATCCTACTCATAGTTCCTTGGCCTCTGGCCTAACTAATCTAACATCAGTAAATATAAATTTCAAAAAATCATTTCTTTTCCATACATCTCTATATAATATCTGCGTAGGATCCAAATGAATTTCAATGAAATCTTGTGGAAAGGTGAGCTGCAGGATAACAAAAGAAGTGATTAAATTTTTGGTGTGGATCTAGGAATTTGTCAATATAATGTATACTGGTGTATGAAAACATCTATAACTCGTACAGTGTGTCTGTGATAAGGTCTTTGTATTGAACATTACACCTTTCCAGTGATCAGACTGTGGTAGACTTTTAGCATGTCATTGAACACATCCAGTACTACAAAAAAATGTTGAGAAAACTTTTGTGATGTGTTTGGGAGGTTGGATGTTTTTTATTTTCATAAAGCTATCAAATTTGGCAGTCAATTTCAATGCCAAATATTATCAAATGCACTTGATACTAAAAAAAAAAACATTGAAAAAACTTGTCTAGAATGAATAATCAACAAGTAATGAGCAGTATAATTATTTTGCGGCCATTTTCAACGCCATCTTGAAAATTGGAGACATATTTGAAAAATTGACGACTTATCTTTTTTGAAGATGCTTGTATTGAGGATTCATAAAAATGCTTACTTTTGGATAAAAAACTGACATGTTTCTGATAAAAAAAGTTTTCATGGGACTTCAGTATAGCTACATTCAAGCCCACACTATAACTTACATTCTATTATAAGCTGATATTTTAAATTTGATAATAATTTCATCTAACATCCAGAGAAATGTGTTGGATATTCCTGTTTACTCTTTGTGGAGCATTGGGCCATAACCACAGTACGCAATCATTGGGATGCTGTTGCTGCTGCAGTATGCATTGTCCAAGGGCATCAGTGTGAAGTGAATACAAGCTGCCTCGGGACAATCCCCTCCCCTCCTTCAGCTATGCCCTTGAAATCTTTTTTCATCTTTATTGATCCATCTTCCGAAACTTTGTTTCAAATTCTTCATTCAATCAAGATAAATGCTAATTACATTGTTCTAACATCAGCTCGCTAAAATAAGAAACCATCAACCGAAACTGTCAACATAGGTTTTTTTCTTCAGTTTTTAAATGGGTCTGGCTGGCTGACTATTCATGTGTGAGTCTCGCTTACAGGCGGCACCAATGGAACTAGAGGGCTGAAAATTTAATCATTCATTCCTTATGTCTAGAAAAAAACGTGCTTTTTTTTTATTTTTGAAAATTCTTCCCGTAAATATTTTCTCTTTTTAGTGTGCGTATGTGTGTGTGTTTATGATGGGGGGTCCATTTGCAATGTAATTTCATGCTAAATTGGTCCCTTAGTTTGTGTCCAGTTGCATTTATGTTAGTTTTTTGAAAATTCACACTTTTTTTGATCACTTGTTTATTTCCAATTTTTTGACTGTTTACCCCAACAACATGCTGCTTATTGATCATGTGATGGTTTCTAGAGAGTAATTAAATATGGTTCCAAATTCTTTATTCAATCAAATAAACACTGATTACAACTCAAACTGCCTTGCCAGAAACCGTTATGTCATCCAACACCTCCAAAAGTGTTACTTTATTTTGGCTGGAGAAATAAAAGCCAGACCATTAGACATAGTGGAATATTGAAAGAACAATATCTGTCCCTCACATAAAGGAATCACCGTAGCCCACGTGTGTACCAGAACCAATTTCTAAAAAAATTGTCCAGATCTTTTAGGTAAAGTTATCCAAGAAAAAAAAACCGCAGACACCAGTTTTGGGCATTGTTGGTCTCAAAATGACCATAGAGACCCCCAAAAGCATTTTTTTTTTAAAAACAAAAACATTGCAAATTTTTAAGGTTGTAGTCACAAAAATGTGATGGGGGAGGGAGATCTAGGCTGCCTGTGTTCATTTCACGCTGATGCTCTTGGGAAAGATATTAATACCCTTTCCTCTGACTCTTATTGGTAAAATAACAGAGGGGGAGGTGTGCCAAAAGCTTTATACATAGTAATTCACTTACTGCATTTCTGCTGACAAATCTCCCTAAATGTTTGATAGACCCCTTAAGAACTCCCCCTCAGCACCCTAATTCCTCCTAAGTTTTCAAGTAACATCACTGAAAAGTTTCCTAAAATTAGTGACTAATAACAAAAGCTTTGGCAATAATTACCCGCAAATGGATATGATCAGCTCATTAGAGAGACGTTATCAGGATACAATATAGTATGAAGCAAAACATGGGTATAGAGACTTCAAACTTGTCCAGCTGTTTAAATGTCATGATTTCTTCCTTATTTTGCATCTAAATCAGGTCAATATTATTTTAGTAAGGTCAATACATGGAGTCCTACTGTGGTTCATTACTTGGTTATAAAATTCATGCTCAAATGTTCTGTGTCAGATCTTTTTTGAGATTTGATTTGAATATGTTTGTTTGGAGAAGAGACTGTGATTTCTGATAGCTTGTTCAGAAGTAGATCTCTCTGAGAAGAAGTGCTTTCTAACTCTGGTGGCTTTGTGGATTGGTAACATCTTGCTGAGTCCTCTAGTTGCACTGTTTAGGGATGGTTGTAGCATGATTTTATCTGGACAGATGTTGCACTCACACTTTTGGTTGTGGACCTGAGGTTAACCTCTATATTTCCAGTAGATTAGCATGGGTTTTCATGTAGGACAGTGTCTTCAGATCAAGCTCTCTTGGCCTTTCCGAATATGACAAGTGTTTGATGTTGAGGATATTCTTTTAGGCTCTTCTTTGTACTCTTCCTATATATTATTTGTTCTGCATTTGACACTTTGTGAATTATCCATGTATGACAGGAGAACATAATTTGGTTGATCTCAACCCCCAGACAGGGTCAGAAACTTCTCCAATGCAGCTGTTGCAGCAGAGGCAAGAAGATTGAAGATGATGGAAGAGAAAGAAGATTTATGAGAAAAATTCACTGATTTGCAAATAAATGAAGGGCAAAGCCACTACTATGATCATTTTGAAACAGGGTCTTTAAGATAAAAATAACCAGCAGATGATATTAGGCATTCAACCAAGCACTCAGGCAATTCCAAGATAATGCATAAAAGTGTTCCCTAATAGCTACCTTGCTAAGAAAACCACACAGTGTCGAAATCCATACTAGCCGAACGTGTGTTCAGCTGACAAGCTGATATATGCAGCATCCTTCAATTTCCTCACTTCTCAACAATGCTCCCTGTCAATTATTTGGAATTCATCCGAGAGTGGATGATACACAGCCTTTTTACTCTTTCCAAAAGAGACTTGATTTTCCAAACTAAAGTCCATACTAATGACTTTTCTCAAAGTTATTGACCAAGAATTGACAACCTGTGGCCAATGGGTCAAAGCCGGCTTCAAAGGGATTTGTACCAGTCTGTGAGCAAATATTAGGATACTATGCTCCAGTGACATATGCTGCTTTGTATTTTGAGTGTACTGTGAGCGCCGGATGCACAAAAACACAGAATATTTTAGTGTTTGTAAAAAGCAATAGATAGTAAGAGCCTTTTTGGTACAATGTAGGGAAAGTGGTCCTGATTGTAAATTGTAAAGTTTCACATCTTCGCTCATTCAATGTTACAAACAGTATACAAATAAAAAAAAATTAAATAAGAGAATCAATAAAAGAAAAACAAAATCAGGACTGAACACTATCATCTGCTGGTAATAGTGTTGAATCTGAATTCTGTTTTCCATTAATTCTCTAATTTCTACAATCAGGACCACCTTCCCAACATATTGTACCAAAAAGGCACTAAAATATTTTTACGTTTTTGTACATCCATAGCTCACCCAAGATACATTCTCAGTTTTTATGTTTTAAAGATTTTTAGTGCCCTCTGAATAGATTCAGAAGATGATTTGCATGAAATGAATGAGCTCTCTGATCACAAATTGATATCCTTGGCAAAACACAAATGATTTTCAAGCATACATTATTCACTAGTCTGAGGCAAAATAAAACCACATATGTTTACATGGATAATTCTAATATTTCAAGCTTATCTATTGGATTCATCCGGCCCACAATCCTGTCAATAATCTGGTCAGCAAAAGCAAAAGGGCCAAGAAGTATGAAGCAAAACTGTTAGAATACATCTCCTCATTTTTCAAGTTGGTCCGGCTGCGTATATATCCTGTGTACAGGCAACACCAATGGAGCTAGATGGCAGAAAATTAAAACATTTACTCATTATTATGTCTATGAAAAACTAATAGTTTTGTTCTTCAAATTTCTCCTCACAGAAGTTTTTTAGTGGGGGATTCAATTCAAAGTTTAAGTTCTTCCTAAATTGGACCTCGGTTTGTGTCCGCTCGCTTTTTTTAAAGTTCAGACTTTTTTTAAATTACTGCCCAACTGAAGGTGGAAAGTATCTTATTCACTGATCACCTCCTCCTCCAATGTTTTAATCGATCAACCCCAACATGGCATGCTGCCAAAAGACATTGGTCACATGTCAGTTTCTATTGAGTGACTAACCAGACCTATTATATACAATATCGCTCATATTTATCTGATAAAAGTGTGCTTTGAAATGTTTTATAAAATACAACCTTAGCTGCACTAGGATCAAACTCTCTTGCTTCGTTGAAATCTAAAAGGTACACAAAACAGAATTCATTTCTCCATACAATATTATCCCAAAACTCTGCGTCCTATTTCAACTCTGTTGTTAGTAGTTCCTGCAAATGCAATTTGCAAACTTAAGTAAAACAAACCGACCCAAATCAGGCTTTAGAAGTGGGAGTGAATTTGTGAATTTTTACGAAATAGTGAATTTTCCGTACATCAGTGTGTCACAATTAATCAATCAATATATCACTGATTTCTGGTCTGGTCATTGTTATCCATCCTTGTTGTTACATATGAAAAAAAAAGTCAGAACTCAACAGAAGGAGTTTGACAAAAACAGATACTTACGTGGAGCCATCTGGAAATTCGATTGCACCTTGTCCTGAAAACAGGCCACGTTCAAATGTTCCTTTGTAATAGGTCTTGTCCCCGAAAGTGATAGTCCCCACACCCATCCTCAAACCTGCATCATCAAAACATCCATGGTAGACAGTGCCATCGGGGTACTTGAAGTCGATAGTTGACATGTTTGGTCTGTAAAAGAGAAAAAAAATTACCCTCATCATTTTTATGTTCATTAGAAACTGTCAACCAAGACTGTCTACATAGGTTTCTTCAACCTCTAAGTGTGTTTGGCTGCGTGGCTGGCTATGTATGCCTCATGCACCAATAGAGCTAGAGAATAGGTTTTGTAGATGTGGGGGGGCATTTACTATGTAATTTCATGCCGAATTGATCTGGTAGTTTGTGCCCAGCAATGATCATACAAGTTCTCGATACAAACAAGCAGAATGATATACAAGATTCTGAGGCAGTTGTATCAAATTGTTGAAGTATTTTCTAATCAAAGCATTACATGATAATCAATCTATGTTTTTTTTATTTTTTTATTTCTGTTGCATCACATGACAATCATTGATTTTCTGAAAAGAACAGAGAGAAGCAATGTGCACTCACAGAATGTGTAATACATGAGGCAAGGAAGTCCACAAGAGAGTTCTGGGAATTGCCATAGTGAAAAGCCATGTCTGCACCCCATCAAAATAATCACTTTTTAAACATCCCCACTCCCCTGTGCATAGCTGTTGTTCACAGCAGCTGGCAGAGATGAGAAAAAAACAAGGATTGAATAAAGAAAGAATAAGATGCAGACATGTCCAGGGAAGGAATTGGGGGGGGGGACCTCCTAGGGGAGTTTGAGGGCATGCTCCCCCAGAAAGATTTTCAAATTATGTAATCCAAGATTGGCTAAAATTGCATTTCAGAGCCAATAAGCCACTGAAATTAAGTGTTTTCTAGAAGTTTATTTAAAATATGTTTGAAAAGTTTTGTATGTCTTTTAAAATTAACTGGGTTTTAAAGTTCTATAAAAAAATATGCAAATACATACAGCTATTCTTAAGTAAAAGTTTTCTCATTTCAGGAGTTAATAGAGTTATTAGGGAAGATACTTATACATAATCTAAATCAATTCAATAAATCTAGATAAATCTAACACTTTCTATAAAATGTGTGAGAATTTTCTCAAGTGTGACAATGTAACAAAATGTGTGTGTCTCACGTGGGAAGTGTGAGACTTTGAAGACCTTGAGAATCATCCTCTATAAGCCTGAGAAGGTGCAATAGACAGGTAGGAAATCCCCAAAATTAAAATTGGGATGAAATAGGTAATGTAAAGCCTTACTTTTTCTAACAGGTGATAAACTAGAAAACACTCAGAGAGTGCATTAATCTACCAATATGATAAACTAACTAAAGACCGAATGAAATATGGCGACTGAGATGTAACTGCGTAAGTTTTGATTTCCATATTTCAGACTATTACCTTAATAAATGAAAAATGATCTCTCGATTGAAAGAAAAAATAGCGTATCCACCTCAAAATTTAATCAACAGTTCCTTTATTTTCATTTGTGATGCAAAAAAAATCTACTGAGAAAATTAAGATAAATGTAAAAAGCCAATTTCAAAATAAATGGGTCAGGATTTTTGAAAAGATCCTTATATGCCTTTTTGTTTGTGTAATTGTGCGTCTTTTTGAATTTAGAAAAAATATGCACATCGCAAAAAAATAGAATGAATTACATTTTTTTTTAAGGCTGTAATAAAATAAAAGTATTATGAGATCTATGAAAAATGATATTTTTTGTTTTAGAAGCCTCCACATAAAAAAAGTGAAAAAGAAAGATTGTGTGTCATGTGTTTTTTGTTTGTTCATAAAACAAAGGAAAGTCAGAATTCTATTTAATTTCATGAAAATGTTTTGTTTATTAAAAGATATAAAAAAAATAATCTAAATATTTGTCTCTTTTAAATACATTCAATAAAATATCTCAAAGTTTTATCTAATATTCTTTCATCTATGTTGTCACAAAAATTTGAAAAATGGTCTTTAATTTAATGGTCTTTAAAATTTAATTTTTAGAAATTTTCCTCTTCATTCATAAAAAATAGTGTTACAAATTATTTCTTTGTCTCTCCTATTCCATAGAAAAAAAAATGCCTGTTACCTGACACCACCCTAGAGTTTGAATTTTGCCCATGATATGTTGCTGGGGTGATTTCACCCATGATCTAACGAATCTTTCAAGTGACTGTTTGTGAGTTTATCTAAACTTGTCTTTGAATGTTCTTTATGTATGAATGTATACAAAATATTTTTTTTCTCTCTCTCTCTCTCTCACACACACACACACACACACACACACACACACAAGAAAGTAAAGTCAGTATCAACAAAAAGGCTCAAAAGCAAGTTATTTGGCTGCAGAGATTATTTCACAAAAAAATGGAAAAGTCACCCATTTGGTGAGAGCTTAATAATGACAGTATGTAAAAAATTATAGTGGGTAAAATGCTGGGACAAGATGCAGTACAAAGAATTGACAATGTTCCACTTTAAAAAAATACAATAAGTCAATGAATTGATAGCATTTCACAAGGCACTGGAGAGGTTTTGTGTGATAAAATCTCACATTGTAGTTTTCATAAGACTTGCCAATGAAGATGAAATTCAAGAAAATTTTTTCTGTTGCAAAGAATCGCCTGAGACAAGCAAAGGAATAGCTATATTCAATATTATATCCTTATATCTGGAAATATCTGGAAATATGAAGTCTCTCCTGGAAGAACAGTGTTGGCATCAGTACAGATGCTGCCCCATCAGTGGTTGGCTTTGTAAGAGGTTTTGTTTCTCTTGTAAAATAAGAAAAAGGCAACATTGTCTCAAGACATTGCTTTCTTCAAAGAATGGTGCTGATTTCAAAATCTCTTGGAGACAAATCGAAAAACACTTTTTGATGGTGCTACAGAAATGGTCGACTTTATTAATCAAAGGTAAGTTCATTCCAGAATGTTCAAAAAGCCGTATGGAAACCTGGATAAAGAGCACATGAATATCTTGCTATGTACTGAAATCAGTTGACTGAGTAGACAAGGAGTTTTAAGTAGGGTGTTTGAGCTGAGAGATGAATCGTAGGAATACTTTCAAGAAAACAAGAGGCCAGAGTTCGTCGAGTGCTTTAGCAGACATTTTTCGTCAGATGAATCAACTGAACAAGACACTGCAAGGCCGTGGAGAAAATGTATGGACCTCAAGTGACAAGATTCGTGGATTTAAAAGAAGACTGAATTTTTGGAAAAATCATGTTAAAAAAACAAAATCTTGAAATGTTTCAACAACTCTTGGGGCTAAAGAGTGTAGAAGGATTTCAGCAAATTTCAAATCTAATTGAAACACACCTGGAAGAGATGTGGATCAAAATTGAATATCATTTTCCCTCCCTATCAACAAAAGTATTTGATTGGGTGAGAGATCCGTACTCTGAATCATCTGCTCATCCCGAGAACCTGATTTCAAGAGAAGAGTAAGAACTTTGTGAGCTGCAGTCTGATTGTACACTCAAGATGAGATTTATTGACTTATCCCTGGACAAGTACTGGATTTCTGTGAAAGAAGTGTATCCTGCCATTTCATAGGAAAGCAGTAAATATATTGCTGCAGTTTTCAACTTCTTAGATGTGCAAGCAAGCTTTATTTATTCAACAAGTATCAAGAGCAAAGATAGAAATTGGCTCCTGCTAGTTAAAGATAAAATCTGTATGTGTTTGTCTGAGGTTCGGCCTCAAATCAAGTATTTGTGTACCAAAAGACAACCACAGCTGTCAAATTAGAAAAGCAAATTTCATTATCTAAATTGGCTTCAATAATAACATTGCCTTGACCCGTATGACATATAGTCTTGATTTATCTTATGCCATTTCAACATTGTGAATGAGAGATTAACTAATTGTAGTAATTAGCTTTTTTGTTTTTTCATATTGGTTGTATAGGATATTGGTTATATATGTTTCATTTTTTAGAATATAGATGTCTTTTTTATGTGTGTGTGGATCAAAACCCTCTTATGTAGTCTCTGAAACAAGCAGATTGATTTTTGTTTTTTTTTACATTGAGAAAAATTGGGAAAAACTCGAGTTATTCTTTGCTTGAACCAGTTATTAGAAAAATATATTTTTACCTTGAGAAATTTAATTTTATGAAAGTGAAAGAAAAAGATTAATAAATGTATAGAATAAGTTTTATGTAGGGGGGACATGAAATTTATTTCAAGGGTTCCCCAAGGGTAATAAGGTTGGGGAACACTGTTTTACATTAGGATACTGGAAACTTTCTCGTTCAATTTAATCCATCAACTGCGGAAGGTGACTAGTTCAATAGTTATCCATTGCAATACAAAGGCCCATGTCCATTGTAAGATGATCAATTGTGAGTAATCCTTTGCAAGATGAAAGCCCTGACTCACAGATAGAACTATGTTGCTATCAATCACTTTGAGTTTTATTGGGTTTGTGATAGAACAGTAATGGCGGAAATTTCCATCATTCGCAATTAGTGGATTGAGGAAAGGTATTATTGGAAATCCATACATAGGGTGTGACTTTATTTCAAAGCATTTTCATCTAGTAACCTCTTTACTGTACAACCTTCTGTTACTATGATCCTCCATTTTGTGATCAGTAGTGTGCAAAAGAAATACAAAAATAATTTTCTCTTGTCGATTTTCCAACTTTAATTGAAGAAAAAAAAAATGTCACAAGGTGTGGTTATTTACTCAATAGAATCCATTAAACAACCAACATCTGTTGGTAGCATGCCGTGTTAGGGGTAATCAATCAGAAAAATTCGAAAAGCGGGTGATCAAGGGGTAAGTTACTTCTCTCGCCTTTAGCTGGATCGATAAAAAATTTCAATTTTCAAAAAATAAGTAGGCCCAAACTAGTGATCAATTCAGCATAAACTTACATTGTAAACTGAAGCCCCTACTGAAAACGTATTTGTGGGGAAGATTTTGAAAAAACAAAGAAATAAGGAGTAAATGTTGAAAATTTCGACCCTCTTACTTCATCAGAGTGGCCTAGACACATGAAACATGCATACATAGATACATACATAGATACATACATATATACATAGGTAGCTAGTCATACCTATTTGAAAACTGAAGAAACCTATTTTGACAGATTTGGTTGACAGTTTCTAATATTGCTAATTGACTATTTTCTATGTTAGAAAAAATACATCACTCAAATGAAATCATCTTTTCATTTGAATACATACGCTTCTCCAATGAAAGCACACTAAATGCTCTCTGTGTCCTCTCTATATCAGAGAGATATAATCCCCAATGGCTACACCCTTAAAATCAATACGATATTTACAGATTGCTTTGAAAAAAAATATGTTCCTAATCGGGTAAGGCCCTACCCAGCCATTCAGCCAGTATCCAGCCGCTGGGTAGGTCGTTTGTCCTGCTCGTTAATCCGCCTTGCAACCAACCAATTTAATCCTTCTGTCAGGAGAATTATCCCCAATGTACTCCTCAGCTTAACCCAATCAAATCAGCTTTGGGTGAATATCAGTGCCGCTGAGTCAGGTTATGTGGGAACGTTTCTCAAAGCAAAAAAAAAAGTTGAGTAAAGGGAATTAAAAAGACGAATAAATTTCAATCATCTCCTTGTCACAAATACACGCTAGCCCTAGATTAATCATTAGGCAAGATAAGCATGTGCTTGGGGCATAAAAAGAGAAGAGTTTCTTGTAGTTTCCCCCACAATCAAATTATTATAAGTTGTTCAAGTTGTTTAGCATGAAAGTCTAAATTCAAAATCTAATTTTTTTCTCTCTAATATATAAAATTAATTCAAACATTCAAATGATTCAATCACCCATACAAATACCATTGTAGAAAACTCGTAATTATGCAAGCACAAGATTTATTGGTAAAGATTTAGTTTAGTGAAGTAGTATATTTTTGTAAGAAAATGTATTTTTTCGAATGTATTTCGATATGTTTTTAATGAATATAACCGCCATTTTTTTCAGGAATGCTGCATTTTTTAGAATCTTGTCAGTTAAGCAATGGGAAGGCTAGGGTGGGAGGCACTGTGTTAGGGTTGTGCTTAGAATATCAAGCGGCTTCAATCCAGCATTGATGCACACCCACACATATGCTCTTCAAATGGTCTGAATCTTCTGCCTTTGCAGTCAAACATACACAAGTAAGGACGTGTGTATGTGTGCACTTCTGCGTGTGTATGTATGTGCATGTATCTGTGTGTATATTTGTCTGGGTGGGTGGGTATTTGTGTGTGAATTTTATACGTGGAAAAGTCTCAGTGAGAAAACATCCAAAAATAAAATACTTTTAAAAATAATCTACAAAATAACATCGACCACAATATGTTTGCCTATAAATTCAGATATTGATTGTCTTAAAATCTACCAATGAATCATCATTCATCATCATTTTTTTAACGTCTATCGTTGGACATAGACCTTCCCCAGGATCTGCCACATTTCTCTATCATAGACGTTGCGGAGCCGGTATTTTCTGAATTTTGTCTAGTTCATCTCTCCATCTTGTATTCTCCAGACCCCGCGCATATGATCTTTAGGGATCCATGTTGTGAGTTGTGATGTCCATTGGTTGTCTGCCATTCTCGCAACATGGCCAGCCCATTGCCATCTGAGTTTTTTAATAGATTCTATGATGTCTCGGATCCCTGTTATCTTCCTGATATACTGTGCTGTCTTGTGATTTCTCCTTGTGAGGTTGAGCATGATTCTCTCATGTTGGTCTGGCTATATATAAATATATATAGAGAGAGGGAGAGAGAAAAATTTTTTATAGACCATGAGAAAAACACAAATTCAACCAATGTTTGGTTTCCTTTATGTCTAAAAAAATTTGACCATTATGTAGGATATTACTCATCTATCTGATAATCACATATATTTACATACATATGTATACATATATATATATGATGCGCTTAAACTCCACTATTCTTATCTTGTTCATTCACTGTCTGCACTGTTATTTCTCAATACAGACAATAATATTATCAAGAAATGGTTATATAATCCAACAGAATATTTATGAACGCGTTATATTATTTGAAACTCTAATTGAAATTACCTCCTGTTCATGCACAGAAGAAATGGTAGGGTTGTCTACGTGTGGATAAATCATAGAAATATGTATTCCAATGTAAATGTATTTATTGCTAACAAAAGATACACCCCTCAAATGAAATTTGTTTTTCTGTCAATTCTCAAATAATTTTCTATTTTGTGTTTTAATTCTTAATCTTCTCCAATCATCATCTGATCAGAAAATAAGGATTCACTGATTTGCAGCCGATGGCTTTACAAGGTCAAGACTTCTCAATCTTTTTTCGCTTTTCAATGAGACAAAAATTTACTGCGATCCGTCACTCATAATTATAAAAGCAATAAGTACCAAGACTATGTATTCTTTAGTTGTAATCTAATAGTAAATAGTTATAGAAAACAAAAAACAACCAATCAAAAAATTGCAACGTTTTTATAATAATTGAATCATTGTCGCCAAACGAATGGCCTGCCAACCAACCTGCCAAGTGGGCTACAGACTTTTCTTTCTTTGCTTATATGTATGTGTGTATGTGTGCGTGTACACCTGGCCACATTCTTTGGGGCAACAATCTTTAAAATTTGCATGAGTACACCACTAGGCATCATATAAAAACATTTTTTTTTCCTTTTTAAAAGTGCTTTTTTGGGGATCTATGGTGATTTTGAACCAACGGTGCCCATCTTTTAAAAGTTAATCACTTCTATTATATGCATAAGCCACAATAATCCATTTATACAAGGTAAGGATATCTCATCTGGAGCTTGTGAAATATCATTATGTTTCAATGTAAGATTAATGTGTATACATATGAGCACCTACTTATTCTCATACACATGGCACATTAACCAAAGTCTACAGAGTACAGTTATTTCAGAAACAGGCCATGATGCTGCCTTTCATTATTATTTATTTCAGGGATTTAACATCTCTAAATTTATAACAAAAATATTCCAAGAGATTGAAAGAGATAATCAGTGTTAAACGGAGTAGCGCTAATTGGGGTATTACTGTGCTTTCTTTGGTGCTTCTGGAGAAATCAAGTATTATCTCTTGTGTTCAGCTTGTACAAAATCGCTAACATCAGTTTGATGAGACTGTGTGAGGCTTATGTGTGATTTTAGATAAAAGATCTATATTTTTTGGATAATTTTAGATAACTTTTTCGTTACTCAATTCTGGGACACGTGTGTTCTATTGGGATTCATTTAAGTGACACATGGATATCTAATTTAAGTTTTACAATGTTTAAAGTGAGAAAAAATGAATTTTTTTTTCTTAATGAATTACTAAAACATAAAAACTAAATTTATTTTGAAAAAGATTAATGGATACAACTGAGCAATCTTATAATAAGTGCCTTGCCTGAGAGGAACATTTTTTTTTATATGTAAATAAATAAATAAATAAATGAACAAATAAATAGTTGTATAACTATTCTTCAAGAAAAAGATTTTCAAATATTTTTGCAACTCTTAATAATCTTAATGCACCTCCCCCAGACTCCTGACCCCTACTTTAGACAGCCCTGTACAAGGTACTAGTTTTACTAAAAGGTCACTTGACATTTCTCTTTGGCCTGCTGCTGCTGCTGATGCAACTCCCATAGTGACCAGGCTCAGAGCAATATAAGTCTTCTTGACTGACCAAGACTTTCAAGAACTGAGTCATATTTTCTGACCACACCAGAAATATTGATCATATTTCTGTGTGCCCATAAAACTACCCACACAGTAATACTAATACCCCTGCCGTGTTACACTCCGTTATCCAAATTGTCCTGTTTCTCCCTCCCTCTTCTCGGGCACTTGAGTATCCCTTCCCCTCTTCTTTGTTTGAGAGAATTGTGCAATCAGTCATCTCATCTTACTACAGATACCAATGAGGAGCCCAGTTTTTTTCATCAGGCAGAACCACTGATTCAGACCAACCTTTGCTGACCTTGGAGTGGACATTGAGGTTACCGCATGCATGTATACAAATTATTATCAAAAGTTGACTTCTAGTCAAAATTCAAAATATATTTTAATAAAAGACATCTTAGGAGAGTGCCTTTTTTTTCAACTGTGCCTTTCTGAAAGTCTGTGCTCATCACTGGATTACCAATTTGTTATGGGCTCGTGCTATCAAGTGAAGAGATCTAACTTGGTGAATTCGACAAAGATATGTACAGACTATGAAATATACAAGGGTTCAAGTCACAACATAAGTATTTATTTGTAAATACCGGTATACCTTGGATAGTATGGTTTTGATTAGTTCCTGTTTTGATGTGGAACATATTAAGTTTCATTATACAAATAAATGTAAGTACAAGCTAAAAAAACACAAAATTATAATAAAACCTTGAAAAGTGCAAGTTTTCAACAGTGTGGAAAATTTTGGAACAAATTAACCACACTATTCAAGTTATTGCTGTATTCATATCAGAATAAAGAAATGAAAATTGATATCCGTACTTGACATGAATAAATCACTGTAGCCCATAGGTATATCAGAACTGGTAAACAAAAAAATTATCTAAAACTATCTAAAAGAAATAAATCTCTGTCTAAAATTATCTTTTGAAAAATATCAGCACAAGATTTAGGCATTGTTGGTTGGTCTAAGATGGCCATAGAGACACAAAAAAAACACTTTTTTGGAAAGACAAAAATTTTTTTAGATAATGTATAGTGGTGTATTCATAAAAATTTTCAAAAATGAGACCAAGAGCACCTGAAGATCACACACACACACATACATGCACGCACAGAGGGGGAAAGAGAGAATAGTCTGTAGCCCAATTGGCTGCTTGGTTGGGCAGGCTATTTGTGGGGCTATGGTGATTTAATAACCTAAAAAAAACACATTAGATTATAATAAGATCTTGATCAGTGTAAGTTTTGAGAAGTATAGAAAATTTGGGAGCAAATTGACAACACTATTCAAGGTAATTCTGTATTCACATTGGAATAAGGAGATGGAAATCGGTTGAAAGTTCTGGACTGAAGTAATAATGGGGATCATTGTTGCCAATTAAATGCTTTTTAAATTTAATGTGGTACATTTTTTGGCAATAAGAAAATCACTAAATTAGCATGGAAGTCTTTCAACATCTTGGCCATTTTTTCACCATTTTTAGCATCTATTTGGTGTTTTGGTCACTTGTGGTCATTCATTTTAATTTAGCACTTTTTAGTGCTTTTTGGCAGTCAATCTAGTGCAAAAATATGCTTCAAGTTGGGAACAGCAATACAGGTTTGCTATTAATGCCAAAATAATCAGTTGAGTTTCAAATGCAAAAGAGAATATATATTTACATTGTTTCATAAGTATGCATGTATGAGTGTTGATATCTATTGGCTAGTTTTATATTCATAGTAGGATGTACAGTAGTAGACTAAACTTACTATAGGTCAGGGGTCGTCAAACTCTTTTTGGAGCCAGGTCAGATTAGAAACAGTTTCATGTCTTACAGGTCAAAGTGAATAAAAAAGATGAAACAATAAAAAGCTATGGAAACAACTGTTTAAATTCCTTCAATGTTTTTAGATGTTATAACATCTATAGCAGTGATTACTGTCACTGACTGACTGACTGACAAATCGTAATCATAGTAAACACCTCACACCATTTCCATGAAGCATTCTCTCCCACTCCTATGCATCTGATGGTGCTTAAGTAACATTTTATTATTACGTTGTCAGAATATGGAATTCTATTTTACTATGTCAGAAGACAAGCATGTGTTAGTTGCATGAATGAAATTGTATTCTACCACAACAAATGTTGTTTCAGAGGAAAGAGCTCTCAAAGGTAGGAGCTCAGAAAATAATGGCCTTCTAAAGGAAGGGGGTTTTAAAGGCACTAAAGATTTAATTTTTTGGCATGCATACTCAGTGGACCTAAGGAAATGTTTTAATGTAAAAAGTTTTGAGAGAAAGAAATTTCAAGTGTTTTCCAACGAGGTTCCTATTCATGGTGTAACTATAATACAAAACTGAATCTTTACTTTCTTTTCAATGTACATATCCATATCACTGGAGACCACCGAATATGTGGATTTCAGCTAGTATATATATATATAGAGAGAGAGTACATATTAATGTTGAGTTCTAATGAAACTGAGAGATAAATATTGTACATGCGCTTTACTCTCTCACAGATGTTACCATTGTTTGGGACGCCTCCCACTAGAATTAGGACAGGAGCCCTAAAGACAATGGCTATATTAATCTAAAGCCCTATGACCACGAAATAGCATGTTTCTATCTGACCTAAAATCCTTTGCAACCATAATTACTACCTGCCAATCTAGGAACACCATTTACTAGTTGCTTCAAGTGCTGCCAATTTAGCACTTTTCACGCTAGATGTAGCATGTTTCTGGTTTTGACTGTGCGAAAAGGTGCTAAATTTGTGTGGCCACATTGAAACGTTTTGACCATTTTGAGAATTTTTTTTGTTTGTTCTGGCCATTTTCAGCATTTTTGGCTGTTTTTAAATCAAGCGCTTTTTGGCTATCAAATTGGCGCAAAAATATTTTTTAGCAACACCGGTTGCTTCCATCCATTCATCAACTGTTATTACTAGATTGTAAATTATTTGTCTGGCATTTAACTATAATTTGAGAAATCTCTGTGGTTTTACGTGCATAGATGTGTGCATGTATAACTTGACAACTGGCCATTGTAGCTGAAATTTGTCAGCACACAAGGCATTGAAGTAATGAGTTGGAAGTTGTTTGGACCAGCGGTCCTGGAGAAATTTGTTGAAATTTACAGAATAAAGATTTTTTATCTAAAATTATAGATATAAATTTAGAAATAAAATATTGAAATCAGTAAGAGATATAAATTTAGATATGAAATATCCAAATTAGCAATAGATATAAATTTAGGAATAAAATATCTAAATCAGCATTAGATTTAAATTTAGATATGAAATATCTAAATCAGTAATAGATATAAATTTCTAAATAAAATATCCAAATCAGCATTAGATTTAAATTTAGGTATGAAATATCTAAATTGGCGACACTGAAGAGAAATCAGTGGAATGTTCTAAGTATTGAATGGAAGTTTTCTCATATGACTATTATGGTAGGTTGTTCCACACACCATAAAGTCCAGTCCCTTTGAACATGCATATTTCAAACAGGCACAACTCAAATTATTGGCTGGCTGGCTATGTATGTATGTATGTATCATGTATACAGGCTACACCAACTGTTTTTTATTTCTTTTCAACTCCCCCTCCCTCAAAAATAATTTTTAGTTGGGGTACAACTTGCAATATATGTTTATGCTAAATAGGTCCCTTATTTTATGTCCAGCAGCATTCAATTTCAGTAATCACTGCCCAGCATCACACGTACACACAGCACCAATTTAGTTTTTTCAAAATCTCTCCATCACCACCACATAGGCTTTTAGTGGGAGTTCAATTTGCAATGTAATTTTATGCTAAATTTGCCCCAAGTTTGTGTTTACTGCCTAATAAAAGAAAAGAAAAGTACTTGATTCATTGACACTTTTTCCAATTTTTCAATTGATCACCCCCATGACAGCATGCTGCTAAAAGATGTTGGTCATCTGACAGTTTTTATTGAATAACCAACCAGACTGTTCATTTTTAATTCTATTAGAGAAGCAATTTTGTCCAATTTTGATTGATTTTCTCCTGTTTTCAGGACAGTCATTCATTCATTTCTTGTCACCAGGCCAGTCAGAGGGAAGGGGGGCTTGTATTATTGAGCATAGTGCAGATATGTAAGAAGGTTTAACAGGATTGCTATGCGAGGCTTTCTACATGATCTTGAGCTGCTTACGGCATCTGGTATTCACAGATAGTCACCCATCTAGGTACTGACCAGGCTCAACGTAGCTTAACTTCGAGGATTGCATGAGAACCAATGTGTCAAACACGATAGGGCAGGGCTTTCCACCCAGGGAGAACAATGAGAAAATATGTACCCCCAAAAAACCTTTTTTTGAATAAGGATACAAAAAATATCTCATTATTCATCTGAAGAAGCTAGGAAGCAAAAACACGATCGTGTCTGTAGAGCAAATCTATTATTCCTTCAAATATAAAGTTCTACTAGAACTTAATGTTTCTGTATTGAGCACTTTCCTGAAATAAACTAATTACACGTCATATATTGAATCATTGATTTGCACTTTGGTATATATATATACTAGAGTGATGCAAGAAGATTTTTGAAAAAGTTTACCAATGTTTAGTATTTAAAGCTGTAGAACTTTTAAACTATACATACATATGAATACATATATGGTGTACAATGAGATAGGAGTTATCAGACATTATGATAATAGAGAGAGACAATGTGGAAACCAAATATCTAAAGTAAGCCTTTATTCTGGTGGCATCTTTTGCTTTGGACAAGCATTCTCAAACTGGAAAAAATGAAAATACGAAAAGGCATTGGATTGGGTAGAAAGAGGATGTGGAGGTGGTGATGTGGCGTCCGGCATCTAGTGGGTGTGGTCTCATCTGTTTTGAGAATTTTCCATTGTTACTTTTGTTTATATCTAATTCTGGATTGTATGTTTGTGATATACATTTTTTTGGTAATTGTTAATTTCATATCAAAATACATCACTTGTGCAAATTTAAAGAAAATATGTGCATCAGAAATATACTATATAAATATTTTGTAAGTGTCAAAATACTTGTTTCTGCTCAGCATCTGTATCATATGTACAGGCCATACCAATGGAGCTAGGGGGCTTAAAATCTAAATAATTTACTCCTTATTATGTCTTGAAAAAAATGTTGTTTCGTCTTGAAAATTCTTCTAGAAAATAAAATTTTTAGTCGGTATTTCAATTTACAATATAAGTTCATGCTAAATAGGTCTGGCTGGGTTCATGCTTGTTTTTTTTGAAAATTCAGATTTTTCCAGTGATTACTCACTGTCCAACAAAAGGCCAAAATGTAAGTTATTCATTGATTCCCCTTTTTCCAATTTTTAATTGATCACACCCAACACTGCAAGCTGCCAAATGATGTTGGTCATGTGACGGTTTCTATTGAGTGATTAACCATATCTGTTTTGTATTCTTCCTGGACTAACTCGCTGCATTCATTTATTATATGATTGATGGTCTCATCTCTGTCTCCACTCAGTCTACGTTTGCTATTTCCTCATGTCTCATCTATCTTTGCTTTTGTATAATTGGTTCTTGTGGCATTGTTTTTGGGTTGCCACCTACTTATATCAAACAACTGATAATGTTTGTCTGTGTGCCCCCCTCCTAAATATTGGCTAAACACTTGTGCAGCTGGACCAAATTTGGTATGCATAATCAGCAGACCTGGGGAAGAATTTGGACTATTTGGATTTTCAACAAAACAATTAATTTAAGAATTTTAGATTGTGTGGGGTGCTCTATTGACTGAACCGAAATTTTTTTGTTCTATATACATATTTATACAAACTGACCAAGAGGGTGGTTTTCAACTTGTTAATGATGAATCAATTTCAGTCATCGAATGTCCTCTTTACAACCATATCTTATCTTATCTGCAATTCCTTTAATTTATTTCCTGAAGTGGCCATGGTGTTGCTCTTCTGGCTTCTTGTTTGGGAGTTCCCTGCTCCACAATTCATCCTTCTGCAGGGTCAGTGTAAGGGTTCCATGTGTTGTCAGCGACAACCTAGGTTTACCTAAGGGATAGCTGGCCCTGTCTTTCGGTTAGTTCTATAGTAATTTTTGTCCTTTACAATTAGCTTTTTTTGGTTCTTGCTAGCGTTTTCCAATAACAGAGTTAATATAATCTTTAATGTTGAAGCACTCTCTTCTTCATTCTTTCCTACTCTTGTGGTTGTAATATCAGGCCATTATTTTAAAGCTAATGAACAGAAATCATAAACAATATCCGTACCTTGCATAATAGAATCACCATAACCCACACGTAAATCAAAGCTAATTGTCTTAAAACACTATCCAAAATTATCTAAAAAAATAGATCTTTTATCTGAAATTTTCTTTAAAAAATACCAGCACAGTATTTGGCCATAGAGACCTAAGAAACCAGTTTTTTGAAAAAAAGAAAAAAAAAAAACTTTCTAAATGGTGCCTGGTGGTGTTCTTATGCAAATTTTCAAGGTTTCAGCCCCCAGAATAAGACCATGAGCAACCAGAGACACACTTATAGTTGAGACGCACATAGATGCGGACACTGAAAGAAAGAAGAATCTGTAGCCCACTTGGCTGATTGGTTGGCCGTTCGTTGAGCAAGTGTGATTCGATTTGGAGTGAAAACAGAAAATAGAAAGGAAAAATTTATGTGTAAGAGACTGGAAGGGGAATAATTGAATTTTCAAGCAGGCTGTGAACTGTATTAGCTGGCCTATAAGACAAATTTCAATATATGATACAATCTTTTTCTTTTAAACAGCTGTTACCGCAAGAGCAGAGCATAAGTGCTTTGCACTTGAACTTGCATTCATAATATTGGCACATGTAATTAGAAACCATCAAACAAAACTGTCACTAAAACAGTCAACACAAGTTTCTCCAGTTTTTAAATTGATCTGGCTGGCTAGGCATGTATCTGTACAGACGGTATCATCAGAGCAAAACATTTTAAACATTTACTCCTTATTATGTATAGAAACATTTTTGTTTTCTTAAAAAAAAAAAAACAATAGCTTTCAGTGGGTGTTTTAATTTACAATGTAAGTTCATGCTAAATTGATTACTTAGTTTGTGTCCGGCAGTATTCTCACTTGTTTATAGAAATTTCAGACGAAAATTTTTTTAAAATTCCTAACTAACTTATTCATTGATCACCCTTTTTTCTAATTTTTAAGTAATCGATCCCAACACGGCATGCAGCGAAAAGGGGTTGGTTATGTGATGGTTTCTATTATGTGAATAATCAGTTTGGGGTACAATTTGAATAATCTTTTCAGAAAAAAAAGTGTTTTATTGGCAGTCAAATAAACTTATGGAAATGTGCAGAAAAACAGATAAAGAAAAAATCTGGAGGGAAAATAAGTTTAATAGATGAAATTACAATATGAAACGGGGTAAAATTATACCGTTTGCCAGAGGATAATGGTTAGAAAACTTGTCTTACCAATTATGCTGAGTTGTGAGTTTGATTCTCACTGAATGATACAGATCTGTGGCTCAGTACCAAAACTGAGCCAAGGTTAGAAAATAACTAGGTACAATAACTTCTACAAAAGATCATGAAAATACAGGTCAAGTACCCTTTGTTCAAAATGAACCAGAAGTGTATTGGATTTTGGATTTTTTTTCAGATATTAGAATATTTGCATATACATAAGATAAATATGAACATTTTCTCTTTTTCTTGTCACTGTTACTAATAGGAGTATCTGCAGTGTAGACAATTCAGTGCTTTTGCTAGTAAATTCAGCTCGTTTCTTGTTTTGACACTGAAAAAAAGTGCTAAATTAGTGTGGACATGCTCAAACATCTTTAGCATTTTTTTGGTGTGTTTTGGCAATTTGGGGCATTTTTTGGCTATTTTTTCAATTTCGCGTATTTTGCTGTCAAACTAGTGTAAAAATATCTTTGGACAGATGTGGGGATAAGCAAAAAATATTGTGATTAATTTATGTACATCTGGCAGTGACAATAATTTGTTTTGATTAGAATTTGATTGTGTCAGTGAGGTCTGGTGTGGGATTTCCCACGTGACTTTATGTTGGCTTTTAAAAAGTTTTTGATTTGGGAACATTTTCGTTTTTTGGAGTTTTGGACCTTTACAGCAAAGTTTAGTAAATAACTTGGTACAAAAATGTTTAGCAAAGATCATGAAAAATAGAGTGAAGCTTATTCAATAACTACAATAATATCTAGAAAAGATCATGAAATGTATAGCCAAGCTTATTCAATAAGTAGTTACAGTAATGACTGGAAACATGATAAAATATACTGGTTAGTCACCCAATAGAAACTGTCATGTGACCAACATCTTTTGGCAGCCATGTTGGAGGTGATCAATCAAAAAATTGGAAAAAAGGGTCATCTATTAATGAGTTGCTCCTCTCACTTTTGTTGGGCAATGACCATGAAGAAGAATGAATTTTCAGAAAACAAGTGGGAACGAGCTGGGGACCAATTTAGCATAAAATTTCATTGCCAATTGAACTTCCTCATAATAAAAACCTGATGGGTAGGGATTTCAAAAAAACAAAAAAGGTTAGTTTGTTTTTGACATGATGAGTGTTAAAATTTTTCAGCTCTCTAGCTTTATTAAAGTGACCAGTAAGTGAAACCTATATCAATAGTTTTAGTCAATTTTTGACAAGGTACAATAATGTCAAAAAAAGATCATGAAAAATATTGTGAAGCATGGTAAATAAAAGAAATAATTCTTAGAAAAGATTGTGAAATATACAGCCAAACTTAATAAATAACTAGGCAGAATAATGTCTAGAAGTATGATTAGATATAATATATAGAGAAAATATTGAAAAGCTTAGCAAATAACAAAAATAGTGCATTGTTAAGACCAGGAAATATAAAGCAAAGCTTAGTAAATAGCTAAATACAATAATACCAATGGAAAAACCTGAAGTATATATTTGTACCTCACATAAATGAATCACTGTGACCTACACCAGAACTAATTATCTGAAAAACTATCTAAAAAAAATAGATCTTTTATCTGAAGTTATCTAAAAAAATACCAACACAAGATTTGGACATTGATGGTCCAAAATGACCATAGAGACCCCAAAAAGTACTTTTCTGGGAAAATAAAAAAAATCATTTTTAGTGGTTTCCAGTGGTGCACTCATGCAAATATTCAAGGTTGTAGCCGCACAAATATGACCAGGTGTGCCTGGATACACATGTAGACACACAGACAGATGAACAAAGAGAGAAGAGTCTGTAGCCCACTTAGCTGGTTGATCTGACAGGCCATTTATGGGGCTATGGTAAGTGGATTGCACAACCAAGTGAATAACTAAGTTCAATAATGTCTATACATATGATGAAAAGAATAGTGTCACTTGGCAAAAAGCTGAAATAACGTCTAGAAAAGATCATAAAAATAGAACAAATCTTAGTAAATACCTTGATACAATTATGTCTATAAAAGATTATAAAAGATATAACTGAAAGTATAAAAATGTACTGATACCTCAGGGCCAGCCTTAGGGGCAGGGGGGCCCAATTGGAAATTTTTTTTGCGGGGCTTCTGTTTAACAGTCAAGGTCTGTAGAATCTTAGAAATATAAATAAACTTTATATCTCTATAGTTAAATGGAAAGTAATCGAAAATGTGCACCTGAAAATTTCACAGAAATAATTTTTTACATTCTTTTGTAATTGATTAACATTGCACAAAAGAATTATGCTCGACCTCACGTGGAGAGACCACAAGATGGCAAAACATATTCGGGAGAAAACAGGAGTCCGAGACATCAAAGAATCCATTTGGAAACTTAAATGGCGATGGGCTGGCCATTTTGCAAGAATGACAAACAACTGATGGGTATCACAACTCACAACATGGATCCCTGGAGACTACGTGTGCGACCAAAGCTGGCAGAGTACTAGTGGGAGAGACAAACCAGACCAATTCAGAAAGTACTGGCTCCACAACGCCCATGATAGAGAGGTGTGGCGAATCCTGGGAAGGTCCATGTCCAATGATGGACTCTAAGAGATGATGATGATGATGATGATGATGATGATTTAATTCAAGTACAAAAAAAAAAATTAAAGATATAAACACTCTGAATAAACACTGTTGAATCTTAAAGAATTCAGAAGAAAATTGATATTGTTCCTGTTTTCAGTAAATCATCTTGTTCATTTGCAATGTGGTGTTGTATGTATTTGACAAGACTAGAATATACACGAGTGCAGTGCCCCCCTTAGGTGCGGGGCCAACTGGGAGCTATCGGTCTGATCGGCTTAAAGCCGGCCCTGGAGCACCTATTTCAGCTCTATTTTTTGTTTCTAGTGCTCAAAACATGAAAACAAGAGGTAACCAATCATTGAGATGATGATCAGTTTATATAACAGTCACGCAACTTATGTTAGGGATTACTAACTGCTTCTAATTTAAAAAAAAAAAAAGCGGATACTTTTCACTTGATTGTGTAAATCACGGCTGCTTTAATGTAATTCAACTAAAGAATTGAAATGGACTGTTTTGGAATTATTCAAATGTTGTTTCATGAATTTTTAATAAAAGCATGTCCACTAAGGGAAACTTCAGGAAATTTTGCACCCTCTGAAATAACAGATGCTTCTAATTGATTTTGAAATTGTTACAAGCTGTCAACCAAAACTGTCACCATAGGTTTCTTGAGTTTCAAGTTGGTTTGCTTGGCGGGATATGTATATGTATATATCACACACACACAAGCCACAGCAATGAAGCTAAAGGGTTGAAAATTTCAACATTTGTACTCTTATTATGTCTAGAAAAATCGTGTTTTTTTTGTTTTTTTTTTAAATTCATCCACCCCAATGGGTTCTTAATGAGGATTCAATTTGCAATTTAAGTTTATGCTAAATTGATCCATTAGTTTCTGTCCAGCTGCATTCACACTTGTTTTTTTTTTGAATTTAAAATTTTTTTTTCTACGGATTACTGCCGAACAAAAGGCAACAAAAGTAACTTATTACTCATCCCTTTTTCCCGATTTTTTAAATTGATCTCCCCTAACATGACATACTGCCAAAAAACATTGATCACATGATGGTTTCTATTGAGTGACTAATCAGACTTGTTTTCATTTGTAATTGAGTGTGAATATCATTGTATCATTTTCTTCAACTTCCTATTTAAGAGAAGGTCAGAAATATACATCCACACCCTTAATCCTTCAAGTTCAACCTGACATCAATAATCTATCAGGTTAAAACCTTACATCAGCTTATATTTATTTCTAATTCTGATACTTCTATAACATAGCATTTACTATCAATTCTCAGTATATAAGTAAAAAAAAAAACAGACTTATGTATCGTGTACATAACTATAAATATAGAGGTATTTAGATAAAAATTTTTCTATTAATATGTTTCGCCTTTCAGTTTCACCAAAGTGACAATCATAACATGTTAGCAACAAATATCAAATATTTTAAAATTACAAAGAAGCCGCAATGCTCAAATAGATCTATATATTCAAAAAATCAAAATTAGGATATATTGGTGAGACTTCCAAACCTCTAAAAAAAAAGCAAAAATGTATTTATGAACATTGGAGAACATGAGGTTAGATGACAACCTCAATACTCTTGTTAATCATCAAAACAAAATTCAATCTGAGAAAGGCACAATTGATCAGGAGAGAACCAAATACAACAAAAATGTATGGAATCTCCATTAATCTTAGAATGTAGAAAAAATGAAGACCAGGCGTTTTCAACATATCCCTTCTCTTATCCAAATTAATACTGAAACAACATAAGATATCAATCAGCAAACATAATTATAATCAATTTGAAGCAGGCTAAACACCTTCGAATTCCCTCATTCAACCCCCCCCCACACACACACTATTTGACCATTTGATTGTGCAAAAACATAAGCCTAAAAATCCTGAATAAACTTTGCCTCCTAATTTTTATTTCCAAATACATATATGAAATATATCCAAAATTTTGGATTGATTTGGGGTATTTTCTGCTGAATACAGAAGCTTATTAAAGGGACATGTTATTATTATCGAATAATGTGCTGATTTTTGCCAGATTTTAAAATTCTCAGGTGTTGATTTTTAATTGAAAATGGGGTCCATTTTGTTCATACCTAATAGATAGATAGATAGATAGATAGATAGATAGATAGATAGATAGATAGATAGAAACAAACTGAGATAGATAGATTTTGTGTCTTGATAGATAGATTGGTAAATTGATCATCATCATAATTTTCAGTAGGCTTATCTAAATGTACACAGGTGTTTGCTTTTGTCAAGATTTGTGTATTTGTGAATGGATTTGGCTATATATACAAAAAGTGCCTTTGTAGACATTCAAGTAAAAATGAATTATGTATTTTTTACTGACAGATGCTCTTCCTTCTGCCAATCCTCTAAAAACCAGGTCTGGTTAGTCGCTCATAGAAACTGTAATATCACCAATGTCTTTTGGCAGCATGCTATGTTGATAGAGTTTGAATTTTTTAAAAAATCTATTTTGTGGATGAATCTTGAAAAATAGACCAAATAAAGACTAAATGTTTAAATTTTCAACCCTCTAGCTCCATTGGTTTGTCTTGTATGTATTATACATAGATAAATAAGAATAAATATTGGTATGGATTATAGTTAATTCAACAATGTGAGAAATGAATGACAATATTGGAAATCTTGTTTTAAATTATTGGAATTTTATTCTTGACATTTCATCTATTTTCTGACAAATGATGCCAGGAAACAAGGAGACAACTGTTTATAGCTGGAAATTTCAAATTGTGTGTTATTTTTTTAAATTGGTCCTTTAAGGAGCCAAGGCCCCCAGGCACCTAAATCTCTAGTTTTGTCCCTGAGCTTAAGAGTATAGAATGAATGGAATAATTGAGATGAAAGTAAACATGAATAACAAACCAGTAAATAATTATGCTGAACCCATCCACCCTGAATTGTACCAGTTCTGAGGATGCTGTGAATAAGCATTGAAATATTAACAATTCAATCACACTTGTTGATCACAGCTGCTTTTATTAAATAGCTCTACCCACAACAGCCTGGGTTAATCAGTGTTGCTAAGTTTAAGTTATTCATGTGGTCTGACATTCACACTGATCTATCTATCTATCCGGACTTTTCCCAGTCTCAACTGTTTGTAGAAGAAACTTGACATTCTCAACCAACCTACTAAATGAGTGAGAAAAATGTTTTTTTTTGTTTCTTTTTAATTCTTCCCATGAATTTCTTCATAGAGGGTTCAATTTACGCAGAGGGTTTATGAAAAATTGTTCCATAAGTTATGCAGTGATCACTAAAAAAGTCCAAATTTTCAAAAAACAGACGGAAATAAACTTAGGAACTAATTTAGCATAAAAGCATAAACTTACATTGCAAATGAACCCCATATAAAAAGGTATTCGAAAAATTTAAAAAAACCCATCTCAACTAGAATCTAAATCCATTTTTCATACTGTTAACTGCTAGGCCTCCTGCACCTCCTAAGCTATTATCTATAATACTTGATGGGAGATAGTGAGCAGAACTTTCCTAGTTTTTTCTTTGCTTTATCCTGTTTTATGTTGTAACCTCTTGGGTAAGGAATAATTTTTTTGACCCTTAGCGAAGACGTACCCAGTTGAGCCTTTAAATGCTCTGCAGTCTGAGCAATTAATGCTAAATACAGAGTTTTTTCTTTGCTAACGTCACTTTATCAAACAGAATCAAGGGAAAAAATGTTATTCATTTAAATAATAAAAACATATACAAAATTATCCTAAAATTTAGCTATAAAGATTTAATTTTTGTAGTACTCTAAAAATCCGCCTGTATCAGACCTTCTCATGTAGGGTGAGAGGGTTTAGACCTTTATAGTCAATAAAGACTAATGGTGCTGTGAAATATAATTACTTTATGTGACCCCAACTTGATATGCCAATATAAAAATATGGCATTATTATTTGTTCGTAACAAGTTTGCTACCAAGTTATATTCTGAATACACCTTATGGTCCCCTTGAGGAAAAGTGGCTTTGGATTCCTATACATATATCTATAGATGCATGGTATACACATCGTGTTTTGTTTATTTAGAGGATGATTTTTAAGCCAGTCTGAATGCAAGTATTAAATGCTGTTTGGTAAATCTCACAAATAAATAACTAGATGATTAAAGAGGATTATCGGGGTGGGGTTTCTACTTCGGTCGTTATTTTACCTTTATTTCAGGTGAGATAAAGGGATGGTGCAAATGTCAAAGAAGTCAGGGATTTAAAAATTAAATTTTCATTAGAAAACATCCACCGAAACTGTCAATAAAAGTTTCCTCAGTTTTCAAGTTGGTTTGGCTGGCTATGTATGTATGTATCATGCGCTGAGGCCGCACTAATAGAGTTAGAGGGCTGAAAATTTAAGCATTTACTCTTTATTACGTCTACTTGGAACATTTTTTTGTTTTTTACCTCCTCCCCTCGGGTTTTTAGTGAGGGGTTCAATTTGCAACGTAAGTTTATGCTTCATTGGTCCATTATTTTGTGTGCAGCATTCATACTGGCTTTTAAAAAAATCAGACTTTTTTTAGTGATCCCCACCCAACAAGAGGCGAGAGAAGTAACTCATTCATTGATCACCCCTTTTTTCAAATTTTTAATGTATCCCCTCAAAACAGCAGCTAAAGTGAGGGTTTGTACTGAATAAGAAGACCTGGGATTTTTTGGGGGGGGGTCTCCTTTAATAAATGATTAAACTTCAATGCAGTGTTCCTAAACTTTTTTCAACTCTTGAGCCCCACCTCGAAGGGCTCATCTATATCCCCCTTACTAAAAACAGGTCTGGTTAGTCACTCAATAGAAACTGTCACATGGCTAACCCCTTAGGCAGCACGCCATGTTGGGGGTGATCAATTAGAAAATTGGAGAAAAGGATGATCAATCAATAGACTAGTTCTCTCGCCTTTTGTTGGGCAGTGATCACTAAAGAAGTCTGAATTTCCATGAAACAAACTTGAATGCCTGACACAATCTAAGAGATCATTTACGTAGCACCATCGATACAACTTGTATGAAATACTGACGTATGAATTTCAAGGCATTTTCTAAGATTTTTGTAATTTTTTTTATTGTTAGAAATTTCTTAGAAACAATGCAATCATCACTTTTATAAGATAATGAGTTGATCATTAGTTATGATGGAACCTATTGCAAAATCAGTAATTAATAGTATTGTGTAATTAGGAAATTATTGGATTGTATAATTAGGAATTCGTGAAGCATTAACATGACTCAGTTCTGAGCCACAGGACACTTTTCACTCTTTTTATACACTAATTCCATTTGCCACTCAATATATTCAAATTTGCCCCTTGTGGGGGTTTGTCCCATTCTCAGAATCACAGCTTTAATGTATTTGAACTTTTGATAAAAAAAATATACGTTATGAAATAGGCTTTCTTTGTTTAATTTGAAACCAGTCTTTTTTTAGTTTATGGAAATGAACCACATTAATTTAAGATATTAGTACCTTAAGGAAATGAAGATATATATATATATCCATACCTCACATAAATAAATTGCCATAGCCTGTGCATGTACCATAACTAATTATCTAAAAATCTATCTGAAATTATTTTTCAAAAAAAGATCTTTTATCGAGAAAAAAATAGATTTTCTATCTAAAATTATCTAATGAATACTAGCACAAGATTTAGACATTGTTGGTCAAAAATAACTCAAAAAAGCACTTTTTGAAAAAAAAACAAAGGACTTGTTTTTAGATGGTACCTAATGGTGTACAAATTTTCAAGGTTGTAGCTAGGAGCGCCCAGGGAAGTGCACACAGAGACAAGCGATGAAAGAAGAATTTGTAACCCACTTAGCTAGTTTTCACTTTATTATGTTTGATCTTCATGATTAATATTCAACAATTCGAGTGAATCGAAAAGGAAGGAAAATAGGTTGAAAAATAAATATTTGCTGCATGATAAATCCTTTTTTTTAGCTTCGAAAACAGTCAACAGTTGTATGATTGCAAAAAATTTTTGTTCAGACCAACTTTGAATATGGTAATAGTATTCTTAAGAAAGGACAGATAGAGAGGGTAGGTAAAGAAAGAGGAATGTTTTCTTTTTTTACTTCACTTGTCACATAATATAATTCTTTCTTTAAAAATCAATTCTCAAAATTAAAAAAATTGTGGTGTAAGAAAAAGCCTTCGTAATTCAAGAAGTTAAAACATTTTTTAACATCTCGTATTGTAAGCATAGAGTTATGAGTTTTAACTTATGGGGAACAGAAATAGATACACATTCCTCAGATACATACAGAAATGTAGCAAGGCTTGAAAAAAAACAATCAGAGTCCTTTTTCAGAGAGTCTTTATTTTGATCTCTCAACAGATTCCCATAATTTATCTTTCTTTCAATCAATTGGAAACAAATAGTTCTATTACAGAAACAAATATTGCCAAATACTATCAGAAACAGGTCTGGTTAGTCATTCAATAAGAACTATCACATGACCAGCGTCTTTTGGCAGCATGCCATGTTGGAGTAATCAACTGAGAAAATTGAAAAAGGGGGTGATCAATGAATAAGTTACCTCTTTCGCCTTTTGTTCACTTAAAAGTCTGAATTTTCAAAAAACAAGAGTGAACACAAAGTAAGGGATCAATTTAGCATGAATTTGAATTATAAACTGAACTGCCAACTAAAAATCTATTTGAAGGGGAGGTTCGAAAAAAACAGAAAAAAACTGTTTGCTGTAGACAAACAAAGGAGTAAATGTTGAAATTTCCAGTCTTTGAGCTTCATTAGTTTGGCCTGTATGCATGATACATGAATACATGGCCAGCCAGCCAAACCAACGTGGAAACTGATAGAAACAGTTGACAGTTTTGGTTGACGGTTTTTAATACTGTAAACAGCATTACAGATTTTGAACAGAGTGTCTTGTACATAAGGCTGAAGACTTATTGATGTACCTATATATCTCAACATAGACATCTATCGATAGAAAACCTTGTTACGGCAAAATTGCATTAGACTCACTGTCCTTGGCATTCCTAGGGTTAGTGTCACTGGCAGTAACTAAGGGTGTCATCCCCAGTGTTGCCAATTAAAAAATTTTTTAAATCAACCTCAAAAAAATGTCAAGAAACACCAAAACATGCTAAAAATCAGTTACCTTTTTTATGGCCATTTTAAATAGTTAAAAATGGCTAGATTAATCTAAAATGGCTGTAAAATAGGTAAAGATTAGTTAAAAATGCTGAAAAATAGCACTAAAAGTAGCTGTAAATGTTGTCACTGATGGTGTCACCCGAGGCAGTCCCACCCCCATCAGTAAACCACTGCTCAAAGGTACAGGTACAATCACCAAAGTTGAGCAACATCAAGTCTGGTCAGCTCCTAGATGGGTGATCATCGGGGCACCATAAGCAGCCAGGAACCATGTCGAGAGCTTCCTGTGGTAATCTTGCTAATCCTCCTCAGGAGGAAACTGATCTTTACCCTGCTCAATATTGAGGGCCAAAGCCCCCAACCCTCTGTCTAGCTTGGCTGTGAGTGACAGTAAATTAATGAATAGAGGTCTTTATATATCAATCAATATCAGAACAAATGTTTATAAATACGAATATGTATCAATATATCATCATCATCATCAGCAGCAGCAGCAGCAGCAATTTTAGATCCTCTGCTGGCCAAAGGCCTTTCCCAACTTCCTCCATGACCATTGTACGGTCATGTAGGGCTTTGGGATGGTAGTGTCTAACTGAGCTCACTTGTTGCCACTATTTTCTGGTGAGCTTGTTTTTAATTCAGTGTTGTCCTTTTCCTAGACTGGTTGCCTCCCAAGGCTAGAGGACCTAGTCGCCCCAGGTATCAATATACAAGCATATTTATGCATACTTTTTCTTGATACAGCAAAATACTACTTCTCCATTCAGATATCAATTCAGTGTCATTTTGTGGAAGAAGAATCTGAACAACTTGGGGGTACTGTTATAGTTTTGTGGAGAGTCATTCCAAGAGTTTTTCCAATGATTGAACTCCTTCTTGCAGTTTGAGTTGTAAATACGAGGTTTTGGCCTTTGGAGAGGAAAATTTTCTGTCTACCACTATTACAATTCAATTTTATAACTGAAGAAGACTGTTGAATGGATCATCAGAATCATTGTTCTAACAACATGAACAAAAAGAAGTCGAATTCTTTGAACTTATATTTGTGTCTTTACTTATGGGTAATAGTCCTTCTATCATTAAAATGATTTTGGAACAGCTATAAAATACTTATACAGACACACACACACACCTACACTCAGAGGTGTAGCTGAGGTGGAGAAGGGGATAATTTGAAAATCCCCCCTGGACCCCCAGTGGAGGGTAGCCCACAAAAACTTTATAAATTATAGTTCACCTACTGCATTTCTCCTGACATTATATAATAACAAGAATATGTTTGTACATACATGATTTAAACCAAAAATAATTCAGCCTTTGATGATGGTGCATAACTATCGCAAACTTCCTGTTTTCATCAAATCTCACTAAATGTTGGAGGGTGTCCCTCAAGGAGCCAAGCCCCCCCTGCCCCCTTCAAATCTCTGGCTATCGCTAGCTATGCCTCTGTACACACAGAGTATTTTTTCTATCTATGAGCACACCCATTATTCACCTCTTGCAAATAGTTTTCCTAAATACATACATTAAAAAAAATGGTTGATTTTCTATTTTTGGGATGTCAAACCTGTTTGATGGGTTCAGTTACTCTTGAGTTGGGGTGTGGGAATGTCAGCCCTGTGGCCCAGGAACCATATAGGTGGGAACAACTTTATTTTGTAACGACAAAGTCGCAAACACTTTGATAATTGTTGCCAAAGTTGTCCTTCCCACATTCTCAAGCCATTTAAAGAAAGAAAAATGTTAAAATGTATGAAAATTGATCATGTGTCAAAGTCAAAAGGAGAGGGACTATTTGATAATGGTCCCCACCCCCAATCTTTATGTAAATTGTAGTTCACGTATTGCGTTTCCACTGACATTATGCGATAACAAGGATATATTTGTTCATAGGACATGAATTGCATAAATAATAATTCAGCCTTTGGGGTTGTTTTTCACCAATTAAGTTATAGTGCATGTTTATTCATTGCAAAATTTTTCTTTTTTCATCGAATCTCACTAAATGATAGAGGGGGTCCCTCAAGGAGCCAAGCCTCCACCCCTGGGCCCCCCAAATCTCTAGCTATGTTACATCATGGAAAAGAAAACACAGCTGCACTTCACAAACATTCAACGCGCACCTGCTTTAGTTTTAAGTAAATATTCGTCATATACCTTGCCTGTTTTTTTGTCACACCTGACACAAATGTGGTTGGATGTGCATTTTTCCTCTCTATTACATAACATGCTTTGTGACAGATGTGTATGTGTGTGTGCACACAGAACAAGGCTTGGTACAGACATCACATCAAAAAAATAAATATGCATGCATAATATGTTTCATTTTTCAGCAGTTTAAGTTTTGCGAATATAAGTAATGACACGTCTCATTCCTTTTTTGACATTTTGTTAAACCAAATGACCTAACTACCAGCTACAGAGTGCTACATACATGAAGTTTCATCTCACGGCTAAACTAATAATCCAAATCGTTTTTTACCAGTGCAGTTGCTATAGTTCATGGAAAAAAATTTCAAGGATTCTGTCAAGTTCAAGAGAGATTAAAAGTTTTGTTCCAGTAAATAGAATGGCAACTGTTTGGCTGAGGTTCGCAAAAAAGGGAGGTAACTATCAGAGACGCTGTACATGATTTTCTTCTATGTGTTTATAAGTGATGTTTTTGCGAACCTCAGCCAAACAATTACCAATAGAATGATAATTCTAATTCAAATAAAGACGAAATCGTTTTCATATTTATCAACCTGAGACCAGGGCTCCATTCGCAATAGGTGAGACTTAGAAAATTGCACCCACGATTCCTTTAAAATTTTGTGAGTACTGCGCCCTAGGCGGCTGCCCCAAGTTTGGTCTTCTAATAGGTAGCGCCGACCCGGAGACATTTTGATAAAAAACAAACTGTGTGCTTTTTACTTGTTTCAGAATCAATTTCTATAAAGAGGTTAATTGAGACGTGTTCGATCTGTATATTTTTGCTATAGAAGAATTTGACCAGGTGTTGCTGACATATTTGCTGTTAGTCACCAGGAGGAACTTGAACCTTTGACATCCTCATGCAGGCCCCCCCCCCGAGAGCAAATTTATAAGTCAGTGCATGCTGTTTTCTCCCCAACCCCTATATACACTGCACAACAAACACCCTCGTTTTTCCGCCATCCTATTTTCATCTGCTATTGCCTCTTAGCACGTCATACCATATTCACCCACACCAATAAACGATGGAGTCAACCTATTTTATTAATGGACGTATCGTAACGACTGGAAAGGTTCGATTCACTAAACAGATCTAGCTAAAGACACTCTGTGCCCCCTTCCTTTACCCTCGGCCTCTGGGGCCCCCTGGTCTTCCACGCACGGTGTAACGCACCGGCTGCACATCCTTGTCAGAGGCCCATAGGTTGTTCACGTATCATATTTTTAAAAAATACGTGTTAATTAAGGGTTATTTTAATATAACTTCTGTCAATTAAATACAACTATTGCTATTACGTTTTACTGTGTCACTGCACACAGGTCTCAGCTGATTCGGGCAGGATGAGAAATAAACAAGTCAGATAAATAGTCTATTTACTATCTAAAATCTAATTTCCATTTTTTCTGTCTACACATTCGCGAAAGCAACAACCATAAACTCATCAAAGAAAATAAACATTGTTTGATTTTTGACATAGGGGTGTCTTCCTCCTAGCGACCAAATAATGTTATTAAAAATCCTGAATATTATGGTGTTTTCATTAATTAACGAATAACTTACACAAAAAGCATTGTGTAGTCAATGATAGTCATCATATCACATCACAATACTCAGCTGATTGGTGTGTTTTTTTCTTTTCAACATTATTGACCCAACGTCTATATACGCTTCGCTCTAGAGAAGTTACAAATATACGCACTGTTTATGTGTAAAAAGGCGTAAAAAATGGATATTATTGTTGAAAAAGACAAGCCCGACAAGGAGACAGAGGGAGAAACACTAAACAGATTGATATTTTTCGATGGCTAAAAAAAAAAAAAAAACCCAAACGAACCCTCGAAATTTGTGGGAATAAAAGAGAAACTAGTAAGTGAAGAGACAGAAAAACGATTAAAAAAGGCAACACACACAACGAGTAATAAATGAGTGAGCATTAAATGAATGAATGAAAATAATGAAATGTGAATAAGGTGAAAGAAAAGCTTGTGAAGCTCTAAAACAACACATTTTACGATCTGTGAAATAAATAAAGAAAGAAGATAGAGACCCACCTTGAGTGTGTGTTTAACGAAGAGGGAGAGAGAGAAAAAAGAGAGAGAAAAGGAAAGACAGTCCTTCACCGTGTTGCGATTAGTAGTAGTCTTCTTTGATCAGACTGATATTGTGGGTACTAAATTTTTTACCTAGCTTGTCATTGTCATACTCGGGAGGCACACCCTTAACTCAGCAATAACAGTGATAGTAGTGGTAATAGCTAAAGAAGGCGGAGCCAAAAAGCTAAGAGGCATACAACCGAGATGATTGACACTTATCAATAGCTAGAGGACCCGGGATCGGTACCGTATCATGAACGATAGCTACAAATGATCGGCAGCTGTCTGTCCGTCAATCAGATCAATGTTCATAATGGCTGATCAATCAATCTGTGTTCTTGATCGAAGAGGAGAGTAAAGTTGCAGGGCAGTGTGATTATCAGAGAGTGGGAGTAAGAGAGAAGTGATACCGTAGTTTACCACAGGGCCATCCTTAAAGAATATTCGAGCCCCCCCCCCGCTCCGGGGCAAAGCAATGTAATAGGACCCCTACCCTCTACTCGTTCCCAATACGTTAAAATCAAGTTCTTATCTTTTAAATTGAATTTTGGCATTCTTAAATAGCGGGCAACTTGCGGGCAATTGTGATAAGACGGCCCTGGTAGTTACCGGCTTTTTTTTTCTCATGTGATATTTTAAATATCATATTTACAACGGATTTAATGATAATAGCGACAATAATGGGGAAAGTGTCAGTTTTCATATTATGCATAACTTAATGATTGTGATTATGTATTAATTTTATTAATTAATCGTTCTTTTTAATATGGTGGAGAGAAGGCGAAGTAAAGACGAAGGGAAGGATCAAGTGGTGGGCGTGGTTATCATCTGATCATGATTGACACGTTCGACATTTAAGGATAGGCGAGGCAAACAATAATTATGTCGTGAATAGCAATCTAATGGAGTTGTATTTAGCCTGTGTAAATTATTACTCTTGCATTAGTTAGGTGATCATGCCCATTTAGACTTAAATATATTCATATGTTAACACACACACGCGCGCGTATAAAAACGAAAAATAATGTGCAAATCTCATTGGAGGGAAAATGATTCCGCAGAAAAGGAGTCCTAACAACAGGTCTGGTTATTCATCCAATAGAAACCATTATATGGATAACTTTTTTTTGGCAGCATGCCGTGTTGGGTGGGGGGTGATCAGTTAAAGAATTGGAAAAAATGAATAGGTTAATTCTCTCACCTTTTGTTGGATCACTAAAAGTCTGAATTTAAAAAAAAGAAAAAGTGCACAAATGCAGCCGGGCACAAAGTAGGGGACCAATTTATTCTCATTGCAAATATGGGCATCCGATGAAACTTTTCCATACAGGGACAAAAGATTATAATCGGGTTTGGGGGCGAAGGGATTAATTGGTGATGGGGGAGGGATGAAGAGATTGGTTATCAGGTAAGAGACTAGAAAGTGCTTAAACTGTGGCTCGTTCTAAGCAGCCTCTGTTCGTAGTGACCCCTCGATACCCAGCCTCTATGAGGTTCCAACTTTCAAACCAACTCGCTGAGAAGGTCTGATCCAAGGGAGGGCAAATGCCCCTTCTGCACTCCGTGCGGACGCTCATGATTATAAATTGAGCCCCCCACTAAAAACCTGTTTTGGAAGAAATTTCAAAATAAGGAGTAAATGTTGAAAATTTCGGCCCTCAGGCTCCACCGGTGCGGGGTGATACATACATACATACATACATACATACATACATACATACATACATACTTACTTACTTACTTACTTACTTACTTACTTACATAGATACATACATTCAAACATACATAGATACATGCATGCATACA
The DNA here is from genome assembly GCA_963457665.1 of Thysanoteuthis rhombus. Taxonomy (NCBI): domain Eukaryota; kingdom Metazoa; phylum Mollusca; class Cephalopoda; order Oegopsida; family Thysanoteuthidae; genus Thysanoteuthis; species Thysanoteuthis major. Next base: position 8,581,232 of record OY735219.1, on the reverse strand, counting down.
TACATACATACATACATACATACATACATACATACATACATACATAACAAACAAGCTTGCTAGCGAGTCAGCCAGCCAGGCCCACTTGACAACTGAAGAAACCTATTCTGTCAGTTTTGTTGTCAGCCAACTTTAGTCGGGATTTCAACGATTAATCGCATAATTCTATGTAGAGCCAAGACCGGCCCTTCTATTAGGTGAGCCCAAGCGGTTACCTTGGGCACGAAGATCATATGGATTCACTCCCAAAGTCGTTAATACAAACCAGAAGCGCCAAGTTTTGAGTCTCGCAAAGGGCACGTGAAATCCTCGCGCCAGCCCAGGATGCATAAAAACCGTAGTGCAAATTTCAAGTCTCGCCTAGGGCGCATAAAACCCTAGCACCGGCCCGGGACAGAACATTTGTGCTTTTCAGGGTTATTTCGCGTGTGCGAGCGTGCTCGTATGTAATGTTCGTTTGACCATGAATTACTTACTTACTTACTTTGGGTTTCGCAGATTTTACAAGCACGTATTTGTACTCGGGTGCCTGTTTGTTATTTTTATTCTTTCATGTGTGAGAATTCGCAGATCCATAGTCTATTTGTGATGATCCCTAAAATTTTTGGATTGGGATCAAGGTCGTGTCTTGTGAAGGTAGTCTTTTTTAAATTTTTTTCAGATCCTTATCTTTCTTTGGCCTTGTGCCTGACTACCCTTTACAATGCTACCATACTGCGTAGTAACTCCCCAGAAGAGTATTATGATGCATAGTAGTGGTAGTAGAACAGTATAGGAGTTGGTGCTAACGAGCCTCTCTAACCCGACATAACTAAAAAAAAAAAAATGAAATTTCAAATCTGATTTGAAGATATTGATCTTAATTCACTTATACCCGAGGCATAAGTGAACTAAGATTAGATTAGATTTAACAACCCCTTTTGGGGCCCCAAATGGAATTCTCATAATGCCGATGGAGGCCTCTGAATCAAATTCTGCTTAGGGCCTTGTTTGGGCGGTGGGTGTCTCCAAATCAAATTCTGCCTGAAGTCCTGGATTTAAAGTCATTTGCTCAAGTACAACGTACTTAACTGATTTAGATTAAGTATTGCTGTGGCTTTTTTTTCTTTTCTTTTCTTTTTTTTTTTGTGTGTGTGTGGGGGGGGGGACAATGTAGCGATAGTGGTCCCGATTGTGAAGTTTCACACCCTCGCGAACTCGATGTTGAAAACAGTGCACAAATAAAAAGAAATAAGAGAATTCATGAAAGAAAAAACACTGTGAATAAGGATGAAAATGATTGGGGAGTATGCTGAGATACGGCGTATACCTACTTCTCAATTTCCAGGTTTTTGTTGAGTTTTGGGTCTACTAATGGAGATATTACCGTATACATAGTTCCCCAAAACTTTTTTCAATCACTGACAGCAATCACATAAATTATATTGTTCGTTTTTTTTTTTTTTCGCGCCGTTTTGAACATCAAATGTATGAGGGTGTGAAACTTTGAAATCGGGACCATCTATCTTACCACACATTGTACCCTTTTTTTTACAGTTTTTCAACAGGCTTTTTCCAGATATATCCACACATCTAAATAAGATGCTTATCTGTCGGTCTGTCGGTTTCGATTATGTTAAACAAAAGAAAGAGGAAAAGGCGTGATATCATTAAAAGGTGTGACGCCATTAAAAACACATCTGTTCAGATCATTTTTTTTACCAGCTGCTATGATGTCAGCATTTTTGTTTTTTAAATTGCCAAAAAAATCACCAAAAATGGAATTTTACGATTTTTACTGAAAATAATACTCGCAGAATATTTCCATATCGGAATAAATTACGAGTTTAAAAATCAATTGACTATAAGAAAGACTACTTGCTTTTCTACTACCACCTTCTGCTACTACAACCACGGATTGTAGACGCATCGTTGAACTTATGGTTCTTGTTTTCATCATTCAGCAATTTAGATACAGCCACAGGTTTTGGGTTGTTAATTTGCGTTGTAAACGCGCGATTGAAATTTTTTTTTTATTCAGATGATCAAGTGGAAGACCTCACAAGTGTCGATGGATATGATCCTTCATCAGCCGATCGATAGAAAGTATTCACTTGTTCTGTTAAGGGTTGTCAATTGATATTTTTCTCAGATGCGTAGCTGGAGATTGGATGGGGGGATTTAGAGGCCCGGGGGGCATTGCTGTATGGGAACTCTCTGGTTAAGGTTGTTGTGAGGGCTTTATTTGCCCGAGAATTCACGCAGTTCTATCTGAATCACACTGTTTTCCACTATTACACTGTTTTGCCCGAAATTGGGGGTGGGGGGCTTAGTTGCCCCCTGGCTCGCACGCCTATGCTCAGAGGGCTTGGCTCATTGAGAGCTCCTTTTCTAAAGTTTTGTGAGATTTGTCAGTAGAATGAACTATTTTATTTATAAAGCTTCCTGGGAAGGGGCTCCATCTGGGAGCTCGTGGGGGGGGGGGGGCTTTTTAAATACCCCCCTCTCTCAGCTACGCCTCCGATTTTTCTTGACCAAAATTGGAAAAATTTGCTACGGAAGAAAGTTATCTTGTTCCGAAAATAAATTCTTTGTTCCGACCTTTTCATTACCAAGGAGCCCGTTCATTTGAATGAAATCATTTTCATATGGAGCCCAGACCTTTGAAACATATTCTCACTTAACCAGGCTTTTGAAAGGTGTGTCAAAGGACTCCCATTAATATCTTTGAGGATCCCCAGGGGTCTGCAGCCCCCAGATTAGGAACCACTACACTAAATGTTGAGGTTGGGGCTTAAGGAGCCAAGTCCCATGGGCCCCCAAATCTCCAGCTGCACCCTGTCCGTACACGTGGATGTTTTGATTCGATATAAATGTGCAATACCCTTTCATATAAAAACAAGACGCAAACAATCTGACCCGAATTGCACCCACCATCTTTATATCAAAAAGTCTGTCATAAAAATATTGAATTTGCAATATAGAATAGTAGACTAATTGAAAAATTTCCACCAGAATTGTTCAAAATGGAGGAGAACCCCAATAGATAGATATTTTGATGCTCTTTTATTTAAAAACAAGACACAAACGATCCAACTACAACTGCTCCAGCTATCTTTATTTCAAAATGGCCGTCATAAAAAAAAAACAAAAAAAAAAACGAAAATTGCAATATAGTTTAGTTGAAAATGGGGAAAAGTGTGAAAACTCGCATTCAGGTAGATTTTTCAATGCTCTTTCATATAAAACCAAGACACAGATGATCTGATCTTCATTTCAAAATGGCTACTATAAAAATGTTGTGATACAATACAGTATATTGCAGTATATTAGCTGACATTCTAACCACCATCATTCAAAATGGGGACGAGGATGAAAACATACTCATAAAATCTTCAATGTCCATTCATATGAAAACAGGCTATGTATGAACAGACCAAAATCGCGGTCGTCATCTTCATTTCAAAATGGCTACCATAAAGAATCCCAGGCGTACATTAGCTGATATAATCATTCTATCTATGAATACTATATATAACCGCAAGGAATTAAAAGCAATTTACTACACTGTTCCATTTCACCTGACCAAATTACGATAATATATATGCATGATATACTACGTTGTTCACAGTAGACAGAGACAAGTTTGATACATAGTACATAAAACAATCACTCTGTACCAAGCTATGTTTCTTTACTATTGCAACGGTCAGTGCAAAGAAGTATGCATGTTTTCTTTACAGTTCCATTTAATCAGTTCCTTGCATCTTAAGCATATTCTGGAAGAAATCGACCGACCACTGGAGTCTATGGTCCATCCGAACTAAGATGGACTTGGTAAGTGCTGCCCCGCTTGGTATGCATTTCTCTTAACGTGCTATGTGAGGGCAGCCTCTGTGAACGCTCGTGAACACGTCACTCTACGGTGAAATGAGCATTGACATTAGTTGCGAAAATTGTTCAAATTTCTTGTGTCCTCTCATATGTAGTACAGAGACACCGACATGAAAATTCATCTAGCAGCACTTCTAGTTATCATTAATTGACGTTATTACAACGTTACATAGACTTCTTGTAAAGTTGCATTGACGTTCCCTTTGTAGACTCCCATAATGTCCCCGCAACGTTGCAGACGACATTTCTTCAACGTTGCAGGATGATATTAGAAGAACATGTATAATCTAGATTAGTGCTTCTCAATTCAAGAAATATTCAAAGAAATTTTATACTTTCTAGGCATATAGTTAAGAGGAAAATATTTTTCCCGGAACAAGCGAGATTTTACCATAACGTTAAATTAACGTCTGGGATGTGCGATCAGTTTGGGTTTAGAACGAATCAAACAAACTCAATTGCAACGTTACGTTAACCTATCCATAACGTCGCATACCCACCCCCAAACCAAAATGCAACCTGTAACATTGCAAAAACGTTCCGTGTTGCTTGGGCTCTCTCTTGTCATAATGTGACGAAGTTAAGGTCCAGATGACTATTCGGTGGATTTTTTCATATCGGACTCGGATAAATAAGACAAAATTAATGTCACTTTGTGGTTGCATCAGGAGGAGCTTCTTTTTGATATTGGATGCTTGTTCCTTTCAAGATCATGTTGACGAGGGCAAGAATAGATTTTGACATCTTAATGATCCATTAAAGATGCAGTTCTTGGTGAATATATCCTTTCTCAGTATTTTTGCAACGTATGCTAATTAGATAGCATCATCATGATCATTATTGTTAGATCAAACAATTAGTAGATCTTCCCCTGTGACTGAATTGAGCATCACGTGTTTGTGCCATCAAGTCTGGAATCAAGCTTATCAATATCCCCTTCAGCTGTGTTGTATTGACTTTTCCAGGAAAACTTGAATCTTGTTCCTTAAAATATGGATTCATAAGATCTTCGTGTGTCAGACAATTTGACGTATTTCATTTAATTTTGACGGAAGTCCTCCATGCAGGAAATAAGCTCAACCAACGCAAGACTATCTACTTTACTCTTCTGGTTAGCATTCTTCTGCTCAGCGTAATGTTTCCCAACGGGGTTGTTCAAAGAGGTCAAACAGGTAAGGTATTGCCTTGCATCTAATGCACGCATGTTGCCCTCGAAGAATTTTCCTATAAGTTTTCTCTCTTGTGCATACTCGCGAATACGCCGATCAAGTCTGCCAGCCTCCACACAATGGATTTTTTCATTTGTGTCGACTTCATGACCCCCCCCCCCCCAAAAAAAACAACGGTTTGTCTTTGCCATTGAACTAACCCCACTGTTTCTGGTTTCAACTGGACTTGGTTCAATTTTCTTCTTTTTTTTTTTTGCCTTTCGTCTCTAAGAACGCTGAAACTTTCGGTCGTTGAACCTACTTTTACAGCTTTAATACCATGCTCCATAGTTTTATTTGAGAGAAACTTCAAGCCCTTCGCCATTGCCCAGCCCCAAAATATTCATATCGTTTGGTAAGGAATCGATATTATGAAACTCCAAAATATTCTTAGAGAGAAATTTTGTAGCCATGTTTTTCTGTCATGTCCTCTGTACATTTCCTTATCAGGATTAACGAGGTTTTCGCTTGTGCCCTGTTGACAAATCAGGTTCAACTGCCAGTTCATAACAGTTGATTCCTGGTATTCTTTTGAATTTTTAGGAAATACCTTCCCCTGGATCTATCAACCCGATCTTTTTCGACGTGCCGGTCGGTGTAGTACCTGATTAGGAAAAACTGATCTAATGAATTTTTTGCGTTGATGAAAATATATAAATGAGATGAGTGATGCGATAATGCGTTGGAGCTGGTTCAACCCCGGGTGGATCCAATTCCTGCTACAGCCACAGGTGTGTGTGGGAGTGTGTGTACATATTAAATCTCGGTGAGAGTGCCGGCCAAGTATGAAATTGACGATCAATACTATTAAAATTTCAACATGTATTTTACGTTGAATTTTAATTCGTGTCGTTTATGTACAGAGGCGTAGCGAAAGGGGTAAGAGGGGATAGTCGTCACCAGGTGCAAATGTGAAGGGGGTGTAAAATCTGCGATATTCAAAGTTCAAATTGATTACACTTCGTTCCCTAGAACTGAATTAGTAACAATAGCATTTTCATAACTACAAAAATGTTCTCTTTTCGAATAATTAGAAGCTGTCAACCAAAACTGTTACCAAAACTATCAAAATAGGTTTCTCCGGTTTTCAAGTCGGTCCAGCTGGCTATATATGTATGTGTCACGCGAACATGCCACGCAAATGGCGCTAGAGGGCTGAAAATTTCAACATTTGCTCCTTATTATGTCTTCAAAAAACGGTTTCAAATAACAGTGCTCCAAATCCATCGTTCAGGCCGCATCGCCCGTCGTGCGGGTCAAGAAGGTGCGCGTTCTGCAAATCTGGCCGGGCGTGTAGTCGAAATGACCCAAACTGTCACCAACATAGACTCTACAGATGATCTTGCTTTGCTTTTCCAGTACTCTCCATGAAGCAACCAAACTGCTTCACTTGCATCGAATGTGCAGCCAGGAAAATAAACCTCTACATCAACGCAAGAAAAAACCGAAATCATCAGCTACAACCAAGAACGTAAAATTGTCACTTGATAAGAAGAATATAAATTCAGACAATGAATTTATCTTGGCAGTAACATCCAATCAACCAAAAGTGATATTGAGATCCGCAAGAGAAGCGCCTGGGATGAACAAAATCTGGAAGTCGACATTTCCCAATAAGATGGAAGGAGAATTCTTTCCATTGAATCTGTCTTGCTATATAGCTCCACAACTTGTACACTAACTAAGCAAAAAAAATCTGCTTTGGATGGTGCATGCACCAGAATGCCCTGAGCGGAAAAAGCAACCAACAAAGAAGCATCTATACGTACATCTCTCTCCAATGATAACTTCTATAAAGAAGAGAAGACGCCACCATGATGGTCATTATAGGCGCAACAAGGATGAACTTGTGAGTGAAACATTACTATTGCACCTATCACATGGAACTACCTCAATTGGCAGACCCTTACGCACGTACATTGATTAACTGACTGATTACATTGGATGTTTTCCAGACGAGCTCCCTCATGTGTCTATGTATTGTCGTTCTTCGTTTATATTTTCATCGATGGTGTCGTGGGGTTAGGCATGCACGGGCAATTGTTAGTAAGACCCAACCCCGGCTTGCCATGCCTGTCGAAGCATCGTTCTCCTTAGGGCACCTGGTATTCCCCAAAAGTCACCCATCTCGGTACTGACCAAGCTCGATGTTGCTTAACTTCGATGATCTTACAAGAATTAGCGTGTCCAACGTGATTTGACCGTATTCCCATAACCCCGAGGATAGGTTTCTCAATCGTATTCCTCGTGCTTAGCGCTCAGCGGAGAGGCATTGGGTACTATTTTAAGAGTGTTTGGTATGACTCGGTGATGAATTGAACCACAGTCTATCGGAACGGAGAGCGAGCATTCTACCACTGAACCAAGGCGATCGTTTTGGATAATGAGAGATAAAGCGGAAAAGATATATTCAGGAGAAAATCGTGCACGCCACTTGAAAAAAAAAAACCCAACAAAACAACCAAAAAAAAAAATGTGATAAGTTCATGCTGCCCTGGATTAACCATTAAGCTAAATAATAAGCACGTGCTTAGGGCATCAAAGGAGAAGAGGACATCAAGTGACCTTGCAGTTTCCCGCGTTGAATCATCATGTTTGAATCGTTCAACGAGGAAGTCTAAATTTGAAATTGTTTAACATGAAAGTTCAAATTTAGATTTTCGTTTTTTTTTGTCTTTATATAGAGAGTCAATTCAAACATTCAAATGATTCAAATCGTCCCGACAAATACTATTGCAGAAAACTGGTCATTATGCAAGCACAGGTTTCGTCAAGTAGTATATTTTTGTGGAAAAAAATGTATTTTCTAACGTATTCTGGTGCGTTTCAAATGAATATAACCTTCATTGCAGGAGGAATATTTCATTTTTGAAAATCTCGTCAGTTAAGCAATGGGAGGGCTTAGGTGAGGAAACCATTTGTGGGTTGTGCTTGGAACATCAATCGGCTTTTAATCCGGTCCTGAGTACAGGGATTGATCACACAACGATTAGTTTTGAAACTGAGATCAGAGATGGACCAATTGTCTTCATTGATGAGTTCTATCTAACAACAATTGAGGAAATCTGTTTGTGCGTGCGTGTATGCATCGCGATTACTCGGCAACTGGCCATTGAGCGGAGATGAAATTTTTGCAGTGTCGAGTTGAAAGTTTTTCAGGTTCGCAGTTCTCGAGAAATCTAATGAAAAACAAAAAAAACAAAAACAAAACAACAACAACAACAAAAAATCAAATACAAAAAACAATGAACTTTCTTCGTAGTTTCTATAAATCATGTCCCTTGATTTCCACTCTTGAACATTATCTGAACATAGATATAAAATATCTAAATTGGTCACACTGAAGAGAAGTAACCGAAGTGACTTCGAACCCATAGTTTCGTATGACGTGCTGAACATTATTTTACATAACAATTATGATAGACTGTCCCAGACACCATAAAGTCTGACCCCTTCCAAACATACACTTTTGGAACCGGCACTGCCCTGTGTTCGGTTATTTCCAGATATAGGAGCTGTTTTATACTTGCTTTTAGAATTTGAGACAACGAACATCACTCGTTATTTTCTACGTCTTCGCTAGTAATCTGCTCTGCTTATTTAATTTTTAGGGCTATTATTTCATCTTTACCGACTGAGGCGAGACCCAGTGGTGTAGCACAGGTTCTCAGCATCCGAGAGGGTGCAAAGATTGCGCCCGGCAGCAGTTGCGCTACATCCTGGGGGTGCATAATGATTATCTAACAGGCATCATGGGCCAGAGGTAATTTGGCGCCCCTCGACACCTGCTCTCAGGGGCAACTGCTCACCTTCGCACCCTCTTGTTACGCTGCAGCTAAGACTGGCACTAATGCCCTTGGTAAACGCATGGATCTATCTTCCCCACGTCAGCTATGGATGAAATTGCGTATGGAAAAGTGAGTGGTGTCACTTCGGGTGCTTGTCGCATCTACGTCACATATCACAAACTTCGAAGAATTAGCTGAGACAGAGAAACCTTTGATGCATGAAGTCCTCGTAGGGGTAGCTGATACCGTAACCAGCGTAAGGGCCCTTCTTTACTTTTTACTCTTATTTCATCCATTCATAGTTTGCCCGGAGTCTTGGAGACGGTGTGTTTTTGCCAATGCGAAAAGCCTATTAAACTTCAGAAGAAGAGCCTTTGTTGATGGTATGAAATGATTTCCTTGTCTTCTGGTCACAGCAATTCAACCTTTGATTATGAAAATACCGTCTATAGTTTTGAGAAGGGTCATTAAGATTCAAGTTTTTTTTCCAGATATTACACCTGGAGAAGGCCGTAGATTGGATCGATCGAAACATCGCTTTAACAACACGAACAAGCAGGAGTTCAACCACCAGAAAAACTCTTTGAATGAAATTAGACCTTCATCATTAAAACCTTTCTTCTTACCTATGATTGCGGCGTTCAACACTCAAAAATGAAGTACTTGAGACCAACTTACCTATTTATATACATATGACCCTGACATACACAGCTGCTATGACAGTCTGTTGGAATCACCTTTGATTAAAATCCCAACTTTAATAAATGATAGGTAGTGCGTTTCGAAAAGCAGGTACGATGGAAATTTTGAGTATTTTTTTTTATTATTGTATTGAGATTTTGAAATTGTTAAAAGTACAGATGCGCTGAAACGTTTCCACAAAATTCGAGTTCTTAGGCTTCGGTTGTGTAACCACGAAGAAAGATTTAAAAAAAGCTTGGTTCCTGCTGGGAAGAGCCGGTTACTGAGAAGTAAAATCCTGCACAAGTTGATTCGAATTACGTACATCTCATCCAATCACCACATGGAAAAATCAAACGATACATTCTCAGACCGTTTACAATGATGGGTCGAAAGGCAAAAGGGTTATTCTCTTTTAACTGTGTCAATAAACAGGAAGAAAGAACCACTTGAATTTCGGTCTGACACCGAGCTTTTTCAAATTTTCAAATGTGTTCAAACAACAAAAGCGCAATAACTCACGTTTTGTGGGGTAGTTTTAGCGCATCTGTAATTTCTACGGTTAAAATTCCAGTTCATTATCTCAATGCCATAAAAAGTTATTCAAAATTTCCATCGTCAGTATTCTTCCGAAACACCCATAATGTATAACCAGTGGGGTAAAAATTTGGGAACGCATGGGAACGGCGTTCCTTTACTTTTTTAAGTAGGGGGGCAGCGTTCTCTCATTGTCTATATACTGCTGAAATTCTCTATGTGAACTATTCACTGGTAAGGTAATTGTCAATACATATCCAAGAACTCATCCCATCAAATCGAAATATCTCTGGAACTGGTTAAATTTCAAAACATTTTCACGAGAGAGGAGAACAGGTGGTACTACGTTCCCTCACTTTCTTTCGTTAGAAATATACCACCGCATATAAACATTCTATCTCTTAGGGTTATCCCTAGTATTGCTTTTTCCGTGTATCTTAGTGCGATTCTAAATTTGTCACCAATTCGTTTTGTTAATTGCCAGGTTTCGCATCCATAAGTCAAAGCAGGTATCATGCATTGATTGTATAAAGATCAATATGGATCAGAATGAAGGCTAAGGGATATCATGAAAATAATTAAACAACAAACGTGGGGATGCGCTGGACACTTAGCAAAAGGAGATGACAACAACAGAAGGAGCAAAAGACTGACCGATTGGTGCCAATGGGACAGTAATCGCAGTAGCAAAAGACCAGACCCAAGATGGAGGGATGAGATATAAAGATAAGACCTGGGAAGGAAATGTGAAAGGCCTATATTCAGATGGGAACATACAATGACTGTTGCTGCTGCTGATGATGATATAAATATTAATGATAATGCATATGATTATAGGAATACCTGGAATGGTACCAATGACAACTTTTAAAAGACTGGAAAAATTGAAAACTCAAAGAATTGAAATTATCCTTCAAATAACATTGAAATTAGCTGGGATACCGATAAGAGTGCTAGAGTGGTGAGGAGACTTGCTATCACCTGATCTCCAGTGAGAGCCACAGTTGGTGTGAACATACAGGTATACCTTGATTAGTGCGGTCAATAAGTTCCAAATGTTTCCGTACTGCTAAAAACCACACTGGTTTAGTGAAGATCTTATATTTCAATGTCTTTCATTCGGCATGTACTTAGTTACATCAATTTGCACCGCAATACCTTAAACGTACTACATCAAAACCCGCACTTTTCAAGGTATACCTGTCATAACTATTATTGAACTGGTAGAAGTAGGCGTGGTCATCCTAGTTATTTTTCTTCCTTTTCTTCTCCTAGACCCTGTCTCCGCCCATTTTCTCCTCATCCCCCCTTCATTTTTTTGTGCTGTTGTCGTTATACATTGTTGTGAGCTACGTCATCAGAGTGTGGGCAGCAGAAAACGATGACGTCAGTGCGCGTGTCAACATGGTAGATTGCGGAGGCTTACGGTGTGCTCAAGAAAGGCGCAGCTTTAAGAAAGAACTGCTGTCATGGGGAAAGAAGATTCCAGTTCTGATAGGTAAGTAGAAAAAACCGAAATAATACTTATTTGCCCTGTTCAACAGTTTCAAGCTTCATGGATGGGTCAAAATATGTATTGGTACTGCTGTGTCGTATTGTCGTCTGCCTTGTCTTCTTGTCTCTAGTCCAGGGTTGCCATTTCGGCCATTTTATGGCCAAATTCGACCTTTTTGAAATGCATTTGGCCATGAACTTTTCGGTTTCGTCATATCTAAATTTTTGGCTCTTTGACTTCTCAGTAGAATTTTTAAAAAATATATTTTTTGCATATTTTGCAATATTGCAATGTTTCGTAAACAATCATTATTAAGACTTTGTTATACTACTATTTTCCTTCATCTTGATTTTTCAATAAGAATTGCTTTTCTGTTTTTGTTTTTTTTATCACAAAACTTCGAACTTAGATACTCGGGCCGTCACTGTCGCGTTAAAAAAGCATGTCAAAAATTGAGATGAAATGAGTTGTATTTAAAATAGAAATAATGATTAACAATACTTCATCTAATAAAATAATGAAACAATTGCCTTTATAAATAAATCTGAAATTTGGCCATTTTTGTACGTGTTTTTGGCCAGAAACGTTTCCAACTATCTGGCAACCCTGTTTAGCTCGTTTTTTGACCAACAACGCTTCAGCGCTCACACACGCAAGGGAAGAAAAACCCGTATTTTGGACATTAATTTCGTTTTTTAGTTAAATCAAATCAATGAAAGTTTTAGATTAGAGTCTGATAACAAATATTTTCTCAATCAAAAACTGTAAAATTCGTACATTTTTCCGGTATTTCATCTTTTTATGCAGTTATAACAAAATGACCACCACAGTTTAGTTCTTCTCCACATGTCGTTTCAAGTTTTTTTTCCTTTCGACGGTTACTAATTAAACTGATATTTGAATTTAAAAAAAGACCACATTTTTATTTCGTCTTTGAGTAAAATCTTATCCCGTAGAAGTTGTCGGCTTGGATTCGATCTGCAAGAAAAAATTGTTGGCTTATTTTAAAAAAGATTTGTCTCTTGAAAGAAAGTTGATGTTAAAGGTGACGAGAGAGTCTCTAGCGACGTCCACTTGTTTTTCGACTGTTAACTGCAATCAAAGCAAGATTCTCAAGATATTTCATCTCTAATGCTATCTATTTTCTTAAAACGAAGATTCATTCATATGGGTTCAATCTACGGCAATTGTTTGGTTGAGGTTCGCAAAAAAGGGAGGTAACTGTTAAAGACGCTGTGTATGATTTTCTTCTGTTTTTTAATAAGTAATATTTTTTGGCGAACCTCAACCAAACAATTACCCAATCTAGATACCATATTAGTGCTTTTAACTTATCAAGTAGATGTCCATTTAGTTCGATCTTGTGACCTAACCTGAAAATGACCATTATTGACCACGGACACACACACACAAAAAACCCCCCGAAAACCAGGGAAGTAAAGGACGCAAAAAAAAAACATGGTTCAAAAACAAAACCCTAGAACTAAAGTATTAATTTTTTTTATTCGAGTAATATTAAACATTTAAAGTTTAACTGTTATTTTTTGCTTTAGTTTTTTTCTTGCTTGTCCCCATATTTGGAAAATTAAAATATCGTAACACCTTTTTTAATGGAGACTTGGGCAATTGTTTGGAATAGGTTCGCCAAAGCATCTCGAGATTTTGCAAGGGAGATTCTTGTTGAATTATAGAAAAAGCGAAGAAATATTTGAATTAAAAAAAAACCTTGACAAGCATTTTTCAAGCAAAACTCGTTTTACGTTTAAAGAGTAAATGTATCCAATAAGGCGACTTTTCTGCTTATCTTCAGTACGATTTACGATAGGTAATTATTTTAACAAGCGAAGATTTAACTTCAATTCTCGAAAAGTCTCAAAGATTTTTTTCCGTGTTAAATCTGATAAATTGGATCATAATGAAAGTAATGTGATCTTGACTAATGACTACGGAGCTTGAAAAACGACTTCTTGGTCATTTAGATGGTCATTTGGTCTACTGCTACCATCAGAAATTGTTACAAATTTATGGAAAAAAGAAAGAGAACAAAATAACTTGTTCAAGAGAAGAAAGGGCTGAACTGATCGAATGGTCAGTTCAGGTTTTATTCTTGTAATAAATTGGCATTGGTCAATTTGGTTGTTGGTAAATTTTGCGACTTAGGCAAGTTTAGTTATTTCCTTTTTAGTCTAATTCTTATTCACTTTTTTAATCTCAACATAAAAAGCCTTTTTCGAAATTAGAAGAAAATTATCCTTCAGTGCTATTACCCAAAAGGGTAACTAGAGATTTTGAGGGTTTCGGGGAGGGGGGGGTCTTGGATCCTTCAGAAGCGGAGGGGGTTCCAATATTTAGTAAGATTTGTCAGTAGAAATGCAGTAGGTGAATTTGTCTACTATTTATTAAACTTTTTGGTCCCCTCCATTGGGGTGTGGGGCATTTTCAAATAGCCTCCTGTCAGCTACCCTCATAGATATTGATATACCAGAGAAATGATTTTATTGCTATCATTAAATTGGGAGGGGGGGTGCAAAGAAAAAATGAACTTACTCCGTATGGTGTCCATCTGATGTTAATTTTTAGTCACCATAATTGTGTTAAATCTTAATTCTGGGGTTTCGTCTTATCATTTATTTCAAATCTTCACGGCAAATCTATATCGGTAAAAAAATTGGATATTTTAAGAATGGAAAAAAAAAATCCATTGAAAAATTGCTCGGAATGTAGCAAAGATTCCAGTTTGTAAACAAACCCACTTTTCAGCAATATGGTCGCGTAAATGAACATGACCCTTAATTCGAAATTTCCAGATCATACAATTTTTTTTCTTGATTTTATTTTGGAAGTGATTGTCTTGGAGTTCATTAGATTTTAACCATCCTTTGTTTTGAAAATTGTCCTGGCTTCTAATTTAACTTCAACCGCAAATGATATGCTGTCATTTTTTTTCAAACAGGCATCATGCCGCATATGAGAACAAATTTAAAATTTGATATTTAACTTGAGCTGCACACTACTTTGTATAACCGTCGTGAGAAATACATAAATAATTGGTTCAACTTTTGTTTTGAGTTCTTTCTATTTTTAGATTCTTCAATTAAATTATAAATGAATTTTAATGCCAGAAACACAGATGTGCTTCTTGTGCCAGTGCCAATTTCTTGGGCTAATGCTTTTTAAATAGTAGTAGTTTTCATATTTTAGACAATAACATAAAAGGCATTGCCCAAAAACCTGAACCATATTGCCTTTGTAGGAGTGCCAAAAGTGGAGATTTATTGTGTTCATGATGTTATCGATTCTGTTGATGATAGCAATAATCAAAAGAGAAAAAAAAAATTGAGAGAGAGAGAGAGCAATACGAACAAATTAGAAAAGAAAGTGAAAGAGAGAATATACAAATGATGAAATAGTGCACATTGTAGTGTTACTGTGTTAGCATACAATACAAGAACAAACAAATATTTTAGAATATTTCTTTTAATTTTAAAGACACCACGAGAGTGGAAAAGCTACGATGTTGGTCAAGTCAGGGTATGGAACATAAATAAAACAATGAATACTTTAAATACTATGAAACTTATTTTTATTTGGTGACTGTGTAATTTTCATGTTTAGTTTTTATGGTTCTGAAATACAATGGAGCAATCAATAAAAACACTAAAAAAAAAAACTAAGTTCAAAAGTATAAATCTGTAGTTACATCTCGATTCTGACTGATTGTCGTTACTCTTCTTCCTCCCAGTGCTAACTACATGGATTGTATTGTTTTGTTAATCTGTTTTTGTCACCTATACTGCACCATTAAATCCACTTCCTTCCAGTCCCCATATTCCATCATCATACCCTATCTCTGCCCTTATTTTCACCTAAATTCCCTTTCCTTAAAATTGTCCCTTCTACTCCTCATCCTTGTCATCATTGTCGTCACTATGGCCACTGTGGTGCCGTGTCTCCTGTCCCCGAGGTCATAGTTATTCTTCTACTGTTACATGTGACTGACTGTGTATGTGACTTGGGTTCCTGCTGTTGCTAATGCTTGTTGTTGGTGACTAGTTTTTATAAAAATCGATTTCTTGTCGTATGTATTATTTGGGAAGGTGAGTGAGTGTCCCCCCCCTCCTCCAGGTCAACGCCACCTTCACAACTGGCCTGATCTATGATAATTAGTCCCTATATAAATGGTAGTACTACTACCAGTCACCACACCACTCACTGCACACTTGCCGGCCATATTAGAGCATTTTTAAAACACCAACTTTAAATAACTATCCATCCCGCGACCCTGCCACTTTCTCTCTCGACTTTTTTTTCTCCATTTCAATTCCATATATCTTTTAGCTGGAATCAGTTTTCTAAAGGTACCTAATGATTCTGTTCAGATTGATGATCATGATTAAGGGACCATTATTGTGCACATATGGGTACATGTTTTTAGTTTTATGTACGTGGAGTCAATGGGAAGTTGAATATCAAGTGCTTGTATCATTCACAAGGTACTGTGCACGTGTTTCACTTTGAGGCCATGGTGAATTACCATATGTGTATAAATCTGCGCATCTGGTTTAGTTATTAAACACACATTGCTTCTATCTGAAAGAAAGTACACTTAATGGGCTTATAAACAAAAAGTGCATTGCATTAAGTACTTGAACTAACTTTCATATAGCCCTTTTTTATAACTTGAAGCCAATTTTTTTGTTTTTGATTTCTCAAACCACTGAATAGTATTGAAATTTCCTATTTAACTTCAGTGTAGTTATAACAACGCACTATCTGGGAACAAAATTTTAAAGCTGCATAGAATAAAAATAAGAATTCCTTTGTTTACTCCTTACAAAGACAACCATTTCTTTTATTCAAATATCATTTTTATAGCTAAAGAAACTGTTGCTTGAAATTATAATTAACAAAATAAAGAAAGTAGATGAAGTAAGGAAATGCTAATAAAGTCTACTTTAGTTTTATGATTTCTTTATTACGAAGTCAGTGTGTGCAGAAAAGGAAATGGCAAATGTCCTGTTGCTTCTAGGTTCCTTAAAGGTTTCATATCATAATTAAAAAAAATATTCATGTGAAAGGAATCTTCCTTCTTACTCATTCATAACTACTTGTTGTTATTTTCATATCACCAACATACTTGTTATTATTACCATATCATCAACAACTGCAGCTAAAAACAAAGTAGTGTGTTTAAATCATCACTATTACAACTAACTGGCAGTGTCATTATATGTTCATTGTTCAGTTGTCGCATATATAAATCACTTGGTATGGCTACTGCTGGTCACATTTGCAACCCTCAGCCATATTTGGTGCCAGCAGCTGACATATTTTTATTCCTACAGAGACATTTTCATTCATAGATGTCTTGACCCCTTTGCAGTTAGGGTCTGCATACCATCTTCCGTTTATGTATTTCTCCCTTTCTTTCAGGATATTAATATACGTCTCTATCTGCATATTTGTCTATCTATACACCTATCAGTGATCACCTATCTGTTTTTTTTTTTTGATAACCCATTCCCGTACATACATTGTCCAGCTATCACTCTCTACTGGTATATGACTATTATTTACATGTCCATCAGTCTATCTAGTTGTCCATCTGTCATATTTGTAGAAACAGGTCAAACATCTATCTGTCCATCCACTCTTGTATTAATTTAACTTATGCATTTTTAATACAACTGCCGAAGACATGCACACATGTACAAATGTGAATTCTTTTGTGTAGGTGTTGAAATCCCCCTCTCCGGAGGGAGCAGTTAGTTGTTGATATCAACCTCTACCACCACTGCAATCCTCATATCAATAATAGCAGCAGTCAAAATACTTGTCTTTTCAGGCATTTAAGTGTCTTTTTTGACTACCTCTGTCTCCCAGGTATGTAACAGGTTGGCACAGATAGAGAGAGAGAGAGAGAAACAGACATTAAGATAAAGAGAGACAAAGAGAGGGAGAAAGAGAGAAAATTTAGCCTTCCCATGGCTGCTGATGACCCTGCTAGCATCAGTGGCCAGCCAATTCTATTACTTTGTCATAAATCCAAGATATCACAACATGAAATTATTAGTTTTCTTTACTTTAACCCTAGAGTTGATAGAGGCAGGCCAGATTAAAATGTTTTGTGTTAACAACTATTGCTTATCAATAGACACATGTATCATCAAAGTAAATTTTACAAGTATATATGTTGGACTTTCATGGTCATCGGGGCATGTAACTTATATGCAAAGTTTAGATGGATGATTTCAATCTTCAATGTAAGCTAGTTGATTAAATAATGAGGTGATAAGCTGTAAACTCTTTACTTTTCTATTACGATCATTTATAAATAATTCATAATAATGTAACAGTCTACTGCATTTGTAGCTCAATAATTATAGTCTGAAGTCATGTTTCACTTTTCAATAACAAGTAATGGGTAGACAAGGCTCATTAATGAAAACAGACCTAGGTTTAACTCTTCAGTTATGAAAAAACTCAGCTATTTTATCAAAAGAACTGTTGATACAAAAAGAAAAGGTAAATACTCCTAGATATTAAAATGCCCTATGCACACCTGATGAACAGTTAGTAAGTCACACTTGCATGATTTTGTAATATTAGTTATATAATATCTGTTGCTGGACCTGCTTTGAGGTTTAGCTAGCTGTATATTTCTCGCCAGAGCTCAATGTTTGAGTCTGGTAAAAATATTTCAAACGCCGATTTTCAAGACAGGTTGACTCTCCCCACTTTGTAGAGGTTGGTGCAACATAATATCCTCTCCATCGTATAACCTTGCACTGAACTAAACTAAGCTTAGTAAATATCTATATAATATCTTTCATTATGACTACACTGACAATTATTTACCACTAATTTTGTGCCATTTATTAAATTCAGCTGTAACTATTCGACCTTCTTTCTCCTTATATTATTTCATACTAACAAGAAATTCCATTTTTTTTACTTTACAATCAATAAACCTTAGAACAGCATTGCTTCTTTCAGTTTCTCTCCTCCCTTTGCTTTTCTCTTTTACCTCATTTCAAGAGGTTTTATCAATGAAAATCATTTTTTTGTTCAGACTATATGCCCAGATCTTTGCTTCTGCTAAGTCATCAGAGCATGAAGAAAGAAGAGATCTTCAACTTGGTTCAAATCTAACCTTTCAGCTTTCAGTACAAAGCTCTAATCACTGAGCCAAGTCTGAAAATTTCTACATCTGGGTTTGTTAATAGATATATCATATAACTATATCTATAATCTTGGGGGTTTCACACTCTGCTACCTCATTATACATGTCACCTGCAGGCATTGCCATGGGTCAGTCAATTATAAGATCCTGGCTTTATACACTATGCATTATTACGTGAATAGTCTACCCTGGACCCCAGATACTTACATAAACATCTAAAATATTTTCATAATGTAAAAAATTATTTCTCTGATTTAGTATTTTTTTTAAAGGAAATTACTAAAACTTGCAATCAGATTTATAGAATTAGGTGTCAATAACTGATATGATTAAAAATTCCAAGATCTTCAAATAGTTTCCTCTAGCGCAGTAAACATTGCTCCTTAGCAGTTTGTGGTACTTATTTCTTTTTCATTGATTTTTGTTTGGTGTTGTCATATGACCCGCCATCATCAGGTGATGGTGTGAAGCATGCAAACAACAAATAGAATTGATTTCTTTGTTTTTTATACATCATGCTGCTGGTAAGTTTAAAGGTTGTATTTCAAGAGGTGCCAGATAAGCTGGAAGAACCTAAAAAGTTTGATTATAAACATTCTTGGATGTATCTTGTGACCTAGGAAGTTGTCTGAAGCAGTTGACACGTCATATTAAATCTAATATAGATAGATATTAAATGGTAGATATTTAAATTAATAACTTCTGCAATATGCTGATGGAAATTTGGTCGAAACCTTGTGGTTTTTAGCATTAAGGGAATACACTATTTTGAATTGTTAATTTTCTATAATTTAAAGTAACCTGTTATCTTGAAATCATCAAAAAATTTTGTTTTCAATTTTAGTTAGTGCAGTCAGGGTGGTCAGCTGACAGTGATATTGCTTACTTTAAGAATTCTATTTGGATTGTTGTATTTTTGGTTATCAGTTCAGTTAGTGTCCACTACAGAATATCATTGGTCTGTAAAAAAATGTAGATCTCCATAGTGATGGACCAACAGGAGTTAATAAAATGGACTACGGATGAGGTGGGTAATATTTTCGGCAGATCCAGGAATTTTTGTTTGATTGAGAGATATTTTTGTTTTTTCTCATACGTGTATGTATACACACTCATGACTGTCCATGCAATATCTCCGTAAGTTCTTAAATTTGGGGATGTATCCATGTATAATTATCTCACCCATGTCGGAGTTACAAGTGCACACCTCATAAAATCACCAAAATTTCATGTTTTTCTGCATGATATCTCTAAGAGTTCTCAATGAACATCAATTAAACTCAGTGAAAGGATGGAAGGTAGGCTACAAAAGGAATAATCAAATTTTGCGACAGATCCATGCATAATTACCTTTTCTACATATCCTCAAAACATAAAAATCATCAGAATTTCATGTCTGTCCAAGCAATATCTCCAAAAGTTCTCCATGAATTTCTGTGAAATTTTCTGGAAGGTTGGGCAAGAGTTTCCAAAAGAAGTGGTTAAATTTGATGGCGAATCCATTATCAATTACTTCTCCCAGGTTGTAGTTTTATGTCTGTATCACATAAACACCACCAAAAATTTCATGTCTGTCCACACAATTGTGGAAAGGTGGTCAGTTGGCTATGAAAGAAGTGATTGGGTTTTGGGGCAGATTCATACATAATTTCCTCCCTTATATGTCAACCAAATGTATGAAATCACCAAAATTTCATGTTTGTCCACAGAATATCCTGAATGAATTTCTATGGAATTTTGTGGTAGGGTGGAAAATTGGCTATGGAGGAAATGATCAAGTTTTGCAGCGGATCAATACATAATTTCCTCCCCTACGCAATAATTATACGTCTACATCATATACCACCACCAAAATTTTGTGTCTGTCCACACAATATATCCAAAAGCTATCAATTCTAACGAAATTTTGTGACATTGAGTTATGGGCCATGAGAGAAGTGATAAGATCTTTGGGTGGATCCAAGCATAATTACTCCTCTTACATCGTAATTATACTTCAGCAGCATATAAGATTGCTAAAATTTCATGTCAGTCCTCAGGATATCTCCCAAAGTTCTCAATTTGAAGCTTCATTTAAATCACGTTTATTCAATCAATATATCTGACTGGATACATGCAATATAAAAAAAGAAAATAATAGAATTATGTGAAAAATATCTAAAATATCTAGAAACTAAAATATCTAAAATCTTTAAGGGGTGGATGAGGGGATGACACCATTAATGCCCTGAATGGCACCAATCAGAGGTCCGCCACTGGATCTATAGTAAAAAGTTATCCCTTATTATAAAAAAATTTTATTTCCTTGTGGCTCAGAATAAGAATAACAAGTTCATAGTTGTACAACTAAATTCAGTATATTTTTTTTAGTCAACCATTTTATTTTATAATTACTGATTTTGTAGTATTCCTCATTATTCCATCTCTATTCTCTGATTATCCTGAGCAAACACATAAGTTTTTGTTCTTGTTTTAAATTCTTATGTAATTATTAAATAAGTACCTTTTTTATATGAATATCTTGCTAATGATAATGACTGTCTCTTTGCTTATCTGAGATTCTTAAATTTGACTTTAATAAAATGATATATATGCCCTACATGATTTGAGTATAAATTAGTAAAAAACAAAAGCAGAAATTATCAAAGAAAAAATTAGTTTACCTAGATTCACAAAATTCCTTGATGCCTAGATTAAAATAATTGATGCATTATAAATAAAATCATAAAAAAGCAATCCCTTTTGTTCATGCTACTAGTATTTTTTTCCTGTAATATATTGAATATAAAGATATCCAAGAAAGATACTTATTTTGTTCTACCTGTCCTATTAGTCCTTTTAAGTATTAATATCTTTTCCTTTGAGATATTACAGATTGAAACAAATACTGCGTATTAATTATTTCAATGAATTGTGTTAATCAAGTAGATATGCATCAGAATGTATTTACATTATACCATATTTTACAAACCCTCATGTGAATTGAATTAATTTGTATTTCCTTTGATGAAGAGTATAATATATGAACCCCTACCAAGGTTTTCTCACATTACTTCCCAAATCCTAATGAATAGGCATTAGTATCAATCAGTGATATATACCACAAAATATCCAGCATCTGATACAAAAACCTTTGAGAAACTGCCCTAAAGTTTTTATGTCTGTATGTGTGCAGACATGCATGATGAAAAAATGTGATTAAAAAGGAAGATGCTTGGATGAAAAGAAAGGAAAAGAAGGGGATAAGAATGTCAAAAACATTGAAAACTTCAATTCAGTTATAATAGCAACTTGAAACTTTTTACTTTTTTCTGTTAGCTCTTGGTATAATTTTATCCTAACAGGAAACTCTCTCTTCCCATGCTGAATCTGCAGTTGATCATTTCTTAACAATGAGACCTTTATTTGTTATGTATAATTGTTTCCTTCTGTATATCAATTGTACTCCTGTGGAACAGGTGACACCTGTTTTTATTGTTGTTAGATGGCCTTACTTCTTTTATTGTAAGTATTAACATGAGTTTTACTCATAATGTGCATCTCACTATCCTAATAGTCTAGGCTGTCAACCATTTTTTTTAATTTCTTATAAATTTTAAGAAGATGCAGGCAAGAACTCAACCTTCTATCAAGTTTGCAATCATAAAAGTAAGAAAATAGTTTTCTTCATTATTGAGCCATTGTTTACTACTGCATTTCCCATAAAATTATCTATGTATCAAAATTTTTCATCACATTTGTGAAGTTAAGAGTAAAAATTATTTTGTGTTACATAATCCATACAAATTATGATAGGAAAAAATTCCTTTATGCATGATCCTACTATTTATTGTAGGAACCTGGTTATTTAGATTGTAGAATTAATCTATAGTTCATCTAATTTTGATTTTCATCTTTCAAATTTGTACTTAGATATTAAATGAAGTGTATGTAAAATATTTACATAGCTATTCTTTGTGTGGATATGTAATCATTACATTTTTAAAATTTATTTTGCTAAAAAGATTAGGTTACTTTTTGCTGTTGATTTGTATTAAAATATATTCTCAGTTTCTGCACTTGTTCATAACTTTTGTTGTGGTACAATGGAGTTATATATGACATATATAAGCAATAAAAAAATGATCTTCTTACAGTGCTATGCAATCACTTCTAACTTAAAAAAACTTAAAATGAACGAACCTTTCATTTCTTTTTGCATCCCGATGTGGTGCATCTTATTCAACAAGTGGTTTGGCTTATAATCCTCATCTGATTCACTGCTTGGCACCATTATTATCATGAAAATGAGTCAACATAATTTTTGAAAAAAATGTTGAAAAGAAATTGAGGAGAATCATTCAACTAAATCTCAAATACTTGGTTGTCTTCATCACTATTCAGTTTTACTTAAAAAA
Organism: Thysanoteuthis rhombus; assembly: GCA_963457665.1. Lineage (NCBI taxonomy): Eukaryota > Metazoa > Mollusca > Cephalopoda > Oegopsida > Thysanoteuthidae > Thysanoteuthis > Thysanoteuthis major. Next base: position 8,558,070 of record OY735219.1, on the reverse strand, counting down.
TCTTTTGTGTTATTTTTCTGAATTTTTTCAATTACTTACTGGGAAGCAAACTCCATCTACATGGTTTAGGAAAAATAAGTATCCCTTTCATCTATTATCTTTATAAAGAGTTTCAAATCCCAAATGATTAATTGCAAATTTAAGATTTTCATGTTAAATAACAGCTCTTTTGTCTTTCTCCACAAATGTTTCCCATAAGGAATTAGGCAAGGTTTCATATCCTTGTTGATTGATATATTTATAGAAATGAATAAAAGAGGTTTGCTTTTTGTATCTGTGCAAAAGAAAATGATGTCTGGCTTTATGTATGAATAATGTAAAATTTGATATATCAAAATGTCCAATTAATATACTCTATAAATATTACTTTACTGAAAAGGTAGCTTCATATTCATTAAATTCAATACAGTCAGCCAATTTGAATTATCTGCTTTCATGCATTAAATGTATGAAAAATAGTTTAGATTGCCAAATGTCTACCAAAAATTGAGAGATGAGAACTTAATTTTTTGAACAAATAAAAAATTAGTTAATGCATATTTTCTCTTTTGAGCTATTTAAATAGCACATTTTATGGTTGTGTGTTCAGAATTTTATGGATATGATTTTGGATTATAAAGGCAGATATATTGGGTGTCCAAAAAATTCTGTTCACTTCATTAACTAAAAATAATTTTCTCCATTAACTTTATTAGACAACATATTTACCATTTTGTTCCACTATCTCCCATCTTCTAGGCAACTTCATAATTGAATCACATGCAAAAATAGGGTCTAGTAGGCTTTTCAATTTACCTACATGGAAGCTACACATCAAAGCAGCTAATGCAACCAAACTAGTGCAAAGGATTTTCAAGTCTTTATTTAGATATTTTCAGACTGTTGGCTATCTCCTGCTTTGTATATCGCAGATTATTACCAATTGATGTCTTGATTTAATCACTAACAACCTCAACTGGTCTAACTGTTCAGAATCAATCAACAGAAAATCATCACAAAACATCACACGTCACTTTTGATATGTTTGATCATTCATAGTACCTCCTCCATAAACTTCACTTTTTTTTCATTTGAATAGCATTCTTACTTTCCATAAAATAAGAAAGCAGGATATACCGAAATGTTGTTTATTTTAGCCAATATTCAATATCAAAATTGATTAACAAAAATATGCGAAAAAGATGCACATTGGTATGGCAACTGTCATGATATATTCACAAGCGACCTTTTCGAATGAAGTTTGTTGAAAGTATAAGAACCTACAGCCGTCCAATGACAAAAACACAACAAAATCTTCAGGCTATCCAATATATACTTTATTTCTGTAAGTTGAATTGAGTACTTTCTCCAAATGGTCTGGTATTCTTTGTAACAATTAAAGAATATACAAATTAAATCAACTATGCTATAGAAACATACATTTGATATATATATATATATATATATATATATATATATATATATATATATATATACATACACACACATGCATACACACATTTTGAAGTATGTTCATTTTCATAATTTTTTAAAAAATTGACAGGAATTACATTTAAAATTGTTATTTTCCTCACAAAGTGCTGGTGGTGATGATGATAATGATGATAACAGAGGAGGTTATTTTTTTTTTATTGTTAAATTATTTCCCAAAACTACATTAAATCTAAGAGCTATAGATTTTGAATGCAATGCTGAATCCGTGAATAGCACTGAAAGGGATAATGCAGAATAGATGCATTTGTTTCCTTTCTGTTTTAAATTGAGTCAAGATCTTTTACTAACTCATCTGGCCCATTAAGCCGAGCCAGTCAAATTGCTGAAATATTGTCAGGTTATTGTTTAAAAAAGAAAAATCAATCTGCTACATAAATGTGTTATCAGGAAAAGAAAAAAAAAGAAATCCCTCCATTAACAGCCTTTAAAAGATATCCTTGTCTAATGTTTCCTTTTTATGGTGAATGATTTTTCGTGCTGTGTGCTTTTTCTCTTGAATTCTTTTGCTTACCTTTTTCTTGGAGACAAATTCTAATATGAAAGTAAATGCTTTCAGAATTCATTTTCAAATGTAATCTTTTTTTTTTGCGCGCGCATGTGTGTGCGTGTGTGTGTGTGTGTGTGTGTATGTGTGCGCACGCACAATTTACGAGTTAGCAGGGGAGGAAAAAAAAAAAAATGTTTCTCAGAATGAATTTTCAATCCATGCTGAATATGACTCAAACGTAAATAACTCCTCCGCATGTTTTTTGTGTTTTTTTGTTTTTTTGTATTCTTTCTTCTGACTGATCAAAATAGATAACTGATAATGATGAAGAAAATAGCATTTGTTAAATTTGAAATTGAAAACCGTTGGAATATTTCACTTATTGATTTTTTATATTTTAGTTCATTTATTTAATTCTTAAAAAATTCTAAATGTATTCAGATTTCTGATGCAAAATTCCTATTCCTGTTGCTGCTGCTACTGATGATGATGAAAAGAAGCATAATGCAGCAAGGTCAGGCTTTTTTTGGTAACTGTAGAATGAAAGCATTTAATATAACCCTTCATTGAAAAGGTTTCCTTATAGTGGCCCCAGGTTTTGATTAATACTGCACTTGTCGGCACTAAAGATTTGAAACTATTGTAATTATTTTTCTGCATTTTCTATATAGACAGCTGCAGGAATGAGAACCTCTTCAAAGCCTTTCTTCTTTGTACCCAAAAGGTATAAAGTCTTATTTAAGATGCGTAATTATTAGTAAGTAATTGTTGTTATAGATGTTATATGAACTTTGTGAACATTTAATTTTCTACCAAAGATTTAATTGGAATTCTTCATAGTTTTGTACTATAGAACTTTAACATGAGTACCAAAGTAATCATTAGGGATCTATTCCTCATAAACAAGCAATTGATGGAGTAAATTGCACTGGGAGAAAAAGGCATAACTGGCGTGGTTTTCTTTACCTCACTGTTATATTTGCTTTGTATCATTTTCTCCTGTAGTATTTTTTGTGTCTTGTCTCCAAATTGTTAGTATTTTATGTAATTGAATCACTCAACTTTATGATGTTTGAACTCTGAATTTAATCCATAACACAACATTTCTTGTGCTTGTTCCAGTCTTTAAAGGGAAGTCATAAATGACTAAACTGCAAAGTCATCTGAGACAATCTGAATTTTATTTTACAGGCTTATGAAAGCAAAATTGCTTGATGTCAAATTCTGCAACAATATGTAAATGATAGAAAATGAGATATTATAGCTTCTTAAGTAAAGAGGTAGATTTTTTAACATGATTTCACTAAATTAGCAATTATTTTCACTTTGGAAAGTATGTACAAAATATGTATGTTGTGTATCAGAACTTTGGATTATTGATCATGTAATTTAAAACTCAGTTCCCTGTGCTTGGTAAGTGCAAAAGAGTTTATTTGAAGGTTAAGATCATATAACATATTGTGTTCATTCAAATGAGAATTCATTTGTGTTCAACAAAATCTTTATTTTTACTATTTTTTACATTCACATGAAAGGCAAAGCTATAGCTATGAAATATTAGCAATCATTTTCCAGATAACTCACAAATTTACTGATAGTTTTGAAAAGAAGCATAGGATATTTTCAGAGAGTTAATTCATCTGTATAAAACAATGATTTTTTATAACTAAAATTAAAGAAATGTATTATGCATTAAAGTAGCATATTAGTAATTACAGTCTGCTTATGTATTAAAATTTACTGTGCATTTTGTATTTTGATTTATTTGTACTTTTGAAAGTTATTACCAAGTTTATCCTTCTCTAAAAATATCATTACTGTGATAATAAGAGTTATAGTCTCTCATCATCCACAGGTGGCAGTGATTTAGAAAATTCTATCTCACAGCTTCTTTGCTTTTATTGATGTTCTTTTTGTTTGTCCATTGAAAAATGCACACAATTCGATTTTTTTTCTCATAATGTTGGTAAATTTTCAGAGCACCTAGTGAAGATTGAATCCTTTATTTGAGAAATTGAAATGCTAGCCCAATTCTGTACAAGCAAGCAGATAATTAATAAGAAAATAAACAGTATTGGTATTATAAATACCCAGTCTTTTATCTCTTTTTTTTATTATTGCTATTTAGGTTGAATGATTTGGTGCATACCAGATTGCTCCATAACATGAGTTAGGTGGTGAAAAATGTTGAGATAGTCACCATATCAGAGTGCTTTTTTTTTTTCAAATATTAGTCAAAATTAATGGATTTTCTTTAATTGAATCAAATATTCGAAATAGAAGAAAATGAACAACATTTTCAATGTATGCTCTTTTATTTTAAGTAAGTTAAAAATGCAAAACATGATATGTGCAGTTTATGGAGATGGTACTTTCTGCAAGAAGGGAATTATGAAGTTGCCTGAAATATTGCAGAAGGTAGTGGAACAAGGTGGCAAATATGTTGTTCAATATAGTTAAGATGAAAATAACAACTTGTCTTTTATTTTGTGTTAATAAACTGAACATAATTTTGATTACAAATCCCTGGTAAAAGAAAATCTGAGCCTTCACTTTATGTTCAATGAAACATTTTTATAGTGATATTTTTATTTAAAAAAAGATAACAGTAGTTTGCCTTGTGCGTAAACTAGTTTGGTTTGAAAGTTTTGAACAAGGAGGAAGCCGTTGTAGCTTTGCTGTTCTCCATTTGCAGCATACTGTACTCATTAGCTGGACACATTGTGATTCTGTGTAATCTGGCACGAGGGCAGAGGTCACAGGTCAGCACTACTGTGGTGCTGACAAGGAGGAGGAAGGATAAGAGCATCTGTGGTCACATACACATCAAACAATAGAAGTAAGGTCAGGGGAAGGTTACTGATGACCCAACTGCAGCAGCAGTAGCCCAAATCCCTTTCTTCTCAATACTCCCCCCTCTACCCATCAGTCTACTATTCCACCCTCATCCCCTTTAGTTTTCATTGGCCACAGCTACCCCCATGACAAAAAGGATGTCTAAATGATGTCCATCTTTCCCAAACTCACCTAATTCACTGCCTGCTGCTGTTGATGCCAAACCTTCAATAAAGAACTGCAATGAAAACACTGACTCCCATTCCACGCCACTGCTACCACTACTGTCATCTTGATGCAATTGTTTTTGTTACATGGCACAAACTAATAACTTCTCTAGATACAAATATCAAATATACCTTTTCTGTCTCCCTTAACTCTACCCTTTGTCATTATAAACTGTTTTTAGTTTAGAACAACTGCCCCCAAGGGGCTGGGAATGGATAAAACTAAGTGTTTTCTTTCACTTTGGGCTAATATTTAGATGTTACAATTTTGTGAAGATGCATTTTATGATTTTTAACAATAGTTTAAAACTTTTCTAATCGCAATTATTCAACCAAATGGCAAGATGATAAGGCTAATTTGCTTGTGATTTTTATACTGAAAAGAAGACAAACTAAAAAGTGAGAATTGAAGAAAATCATAAAAGTATTTAGGATTGTTGCCATTCTCTCCCTCCCTCTCTGCTATTTGAAAAAATGTTTGATCATTATTCCATATTTAAATTTGCTTCATCAAGCCTTGAGATGATTATACTCTTGTTCACTTTTCTTGTGATACACCATCAAATGTATGTAAAATAGATGCAAAAAACTATCCTCATGTAAGAGTTTTGACAACATATTTGGATACTGATAAACAGCTGTGAACCTGTTAAGCCCATTGGCTTACTTGATGAATGAAAGAACTGAATGAAAACTAACTATTTTTCTCCTGGAGGAAAACATTCAATACATTTTATGCTATTTGAATCTGGAAAAGTTTTACTGTTTACTTATTTAATTTGTTATTTTACTTCTTTATTTACTATTTACTGCTGAAAGTTGATTCTTTTGATGATCAGTATCATAGATTATATAGTAATACCATGCTTATGCTTTAAAATTGTTTTATTTTTTCCAATGGATATAATTTCTTTTGTAAATACATGGCTATTTTAATGAACAAGACACTTAATTTGGCATAGAAATAAGTTAGATGTATAACTTTCTTGAAGATAAATTTGCAATTCTCATGAAAAAACAGAACTTATCTTTCATTCTTTAATGAGCAAACCATAATGATCAGTATTTTAATTACTTAGCTAAATTTATGTTGCTAAGTAATTTGGTTGAACCTAATTGTTATTAAATAATATTTTGGTTTGTGAGACATACTAGAGCTTAGTTAATATCTTGTCCACTTATAAATTGAAACTTTAAAGGGTTCTTACAATAGATATTTAACCTTGAATCAATTTTTAAGTAGTTGTGAACACAAGGAAGGTATTACATTTAACTAATAAATGGAGTTCACTCTTTTTAAGGAAGAACGTTTAGTTATTCAAAGCATCTTACTTTAATGTTTTTATAACTTCCTTATCAAGTTCATGTTAACAGTGCTTACAGTTCTCTGGGATCAGAGACAGCATAATCTTTAGCTTTCTCCTTTTATTTATGATGTTTTATATTTACCTACCTATACAGTTCAATCACCGTAGCCATGATCACTGACCCAACTAAACAATGAAAAAACATGGTGCCTTGGAGATTTACGTGTGTACTACAGTAGCCACCTTTTAAAAACAGCTTTTCCATTTTCTGAAATTCATCTGTTTTTACTTGTTTTTAAGGGGGTTCTTGATTTACAATAATAATCCCTTGTAAAATGGACACATTTATTTTGCCTCTGCCATAACGTGCATTTATGATGTTTATATTTTTTGTGGAAAACTTTAGTTTGAGAGAGAGAGAGAGAGAGAGAGAGAGAGAGAGAGAGAGAGAGAGAGAGAGAGTAGGTAAGTACATGGTTTAATTTTTATTTTTTAAAAATGAAAATTACATGCTTTTTTGTCAGACTGGTTCTGTAACACCAATTCTCATTTGAAATTAACAATGACAGTGTATTGCTTTACGTAACCTTGTATCACTGTCCAAAGAGTCAAGTTGGGTAGTTGGGTTAATTTAGTCTAGGACGACAGAGTGAGGATATAAGGACAAAAATGAAGCAATTAGGCCACAGTGTTTCATTTTTAGGCTGAGGTAGCAATAATTTATTTAACTCCCTTTGTTTTCTCTGACCAGTTTGTTGTCTATGTTGTTCAATTAATTTAAAATGTCATGCTGTTTTTATTTTTACCTTCTGAATAACTTAAAATGTCTACTATGGTGTGATACTCTTGATGTCAGCTTGTAAAAATGTTGTATTCTTTTAGATAGGAAATGATTACATCTGAAGATTTTTTTGTATTCTCTTAGAAGATATAGCTGTTTTCACCCGAAATGGTTCATATTTTTTATTTTTTAAAAGCAACTGATTGTTCAAAGTTGATATCGTCCTTGGATATTGGTCTCAAGTGTACAAACTGGCTGCCTGTAAGGGTATGGCATCTGGAAAATAGTCTCATTCAGATCAGTCATTCTGAACCTTTTCTCCACCAAGGACAATTTTCATTCAATTTTAGACTGATCCCCAAATTTTTGATAAACATGATACAATCTGTTGCAATGCTGAAATTATATTATTAAAACCAATAAAAAAGACATTTGAAAATTTGATAGCTTATTAGACAGAGCCACATTGTTACTGGCTTAAATCATGGAAATTATTGAATGGGGATTATTCAAACCTAATGAGAAAATAACTACTATATATGATACCACATAGGAATCATTATGGAGATTCAAGTATAGATATATCTATCTTTTCACAAATCATCAGAGACACTCAAAGAACAGACTTGTTTGCAAAATGTTTTTTTTTAAAATATGATAATTTTTGCCTTTTGCTTATAGAAAAATCATCTGATTAAGTTGTATATAATTATGGATAGCTGATTTAGCAAAGTATCATATTAGCTAAAATGAATACTTATAAATTGTATTGTCCACCCATTTCCTTTGGATGCTTGATTAAATTGTAAAATTAGTTTACAGATAAACACATTTCTAAACCCATCTTCAGAGTTGCCATTTTGTTTACTTGCTGTAGTTGAACACTTTGAGAGGAACAAATAAGCCTATCATAAAATCTAAATGGTAACAGAAAGATCAAACTTTGATAATGCATGATGGGAAGGGGAAGACATGACTTTGTTGTCCTAAATATACAAACCTGTTGTATGATGTAACTCTGATAAAAATAGATTTGAAATCATAATCCCTGTGAATAGAAAATCTCAGAAGCATTTCAGTTTGGAGAAATTGTTGTAATTGTTTATAAATGAAGCATTTCTTTTTTTTTCCTTTTTGCCTGAGGTCCCAGTTTGGTAATAAATGTTTCAAATTATGCCACCTGATTGTTTTATTTAGGCATTTAATTAACTTTGATTTAATTAACACAGCATTTCCACCTTCTTCTCTTGGATTGGCTTCAAGAATCTGATTTTCTCAATGAAGCCAAATGTTCAAGGTGAACCTGATTCATTCCATACTCTGTGATTCCATTCCGAGATAGATCCTTCAGCTTTAAATATATACTTGATTAGAGTAATATTATCAAACTACTTGCTTTCCCGATTTATCTTATGTAGTCAATTTGAATTTTTCATTCCTGCTCATAAATTCATTAAAAGTAACAAAATAGTTTGCAATGAAATGTTCAAAGAAATTTAATGTAATTATTATATTTTTCAGCACATAAATGATCCTTGTAGAATGATGTTAATCAAAGTACCAAAAGCTAACTGAAAGAAATAAGAGGGTCACTAGCAAACAAGTAAAATAGGTTTAATGTTGTTTTTAAATTGCTGGAAACTATCTTGGCTCTCCCTTTCTTCATAACTCACTCTGCTAGTTTAAGCATTACCCCAATTTTTTTTAATATCTTATAATGTTGTTCTTTATTATGTTGAACGTCAGAATTTTAGTCACTCATATTGATTTTTGGGTTTGTTCTATTTGTAGTACAAATACAAAGAGGAACAAATAACATCATCTGAATTCTATTTAGAGAACTTATTAAAAAATATCAGTCCCAAATATTATTCTAGCATCATCTTTTCAACTGGATTCCCTTAGTAAGCAAAATTATACGTGCATGCACTTGGTGGGAAGGACCTGAAAACTTAAAAAAGTCATTTTAAAACAATTTCCTTTTGCTTTAACTTAGATGAAAGTTTTTTTGATAATTCTTTTCCTTTGGGATAATTCTAATTATTTTTTGCTTTGAAGTTTTGATCAGGTTATATTAGAAAGCATAGAAATAATCATTTCATGGCAATTTTCCTATGTATATTAAGTATAGAAATAAATACCATTCAAGATACAAACTCATAGCAGAACAAGCCATGCTGCTTTAGTCCATCATGTAGATTTTATCCATAGAATAAACTATTCATATTGAGTGTTATACACTCTATACATACATGGGTAATGAAAACAGACATTGTAAAAATTCATTTTTCATGCATAAGATCAACCAAACTCATCTCGATAACACAAAAGATTGAGCAATAAAAATTGTGCTTATCCACTGAGTAACCACTCTATGGCTAATCAGACAGCCTGTTGATTTTATTCCAATTTCCTCTCTCCCAAGTCATCATTAAATTATCTTTTCATTTGGATCATTAAAAAGTCTTCTTCGATAGAAATTTCTCCAGCCACTGCTGTAATTTCGGAGACATGGCTATGACAAATACAAAAAAGATTAAATAATTTTCTTATGCTTTTATGCAAACCAGTCTTTTTTAATACTACTATGAGGAGGTCATATATAAAAGTCAGGGAAACCTTTTCTGGTTCCATAACACAATCAGCAATATAAAAATTATACATTTACTTCTTGGATATCAGATTTTAGAAATACATTGAAGGAATGTATACAGACCGAACCAGGCTAAATCTAAGTTGGCTATATTTAAAGCAATATAGCTGATAATAAAATTAGTGTCTTTACCAGATGAGCCAAGCTTTTAACTTCCCTTCAACATATGGAGGAAGTTGTCCATTAGAACTGTTATCAAATGGTCATTGTGGTCAAAATCAGTCTACCCCAAAAATTTACTTAAAACAATTTGAAACTTTAAAAAATTAAAAAATAAATTTCCTGTTAATCTTTTATAATACGAAGTTGTTTATAACAATGAATTTAATAACAAACCAATGAATATATAAGTGGCTTCCTCTGTATTTTGATTTTTACAATTTTGGTGTTTTTAAATAGCCCTCCTTGGCTCTCAATGGAGGGGGAGCTCCCAAAAGCTTTCTGAGTAGTAGTTTGCCTACTGCATTTCTACTAACATTATAGAATAACAAATCTCACTAAATTCTGGAAGCACCCCTCAAGGAGCCAAGCCTCTTGCTGAAGCCGTGATATGGACCACAGGCTTTAGCTGCTGGCCCTCAAGTCAAGAACCACTGCATCAAATGTCCAGGTCATTCTGCTTCTAAATGTCCAGAATTACCTAACTACAAACTGATCATTTGTAGTATAGTGATTCACTAGTAACTAAGGTAATCTATTAAATCTGATCATTTAAAATACATGAAATCAAATGATATTTTATAAAGCTTTCCAAAAAATTTAGGAGTATTGGTGCCTGACCATTGAAATCTTTTTTTAGATGAAATAGTTGGCACTTTCAAGCAATAAGATATTTGTCATTTATGTGAAACTGTCATTTTTTGAAAAAAAAATGTAGGTTTGATATGGGTTGGTTCTATATACGATGTAACAATAAATCAAAACTGTACTCGTACTTTCTGACTATCTCATGAAAGTGTGACTTTGAAGTACCTTGCTTACTTCTGTTGTGAAGCTGGAATTTTTCTCTTGGTTGTGGGTTGCTTCCTTTGTAATTAAGTTCAGATAGTTTCATATTTTTGAACACTTATTTTGAATGGTCATACTACGGATGGAAAGTAAGGGACCAGTTCAACATTATATCTAAATTTTCAATAGAACCCCAACCTCACCTCAAACGTGAATTTTAAAAAAAAATGATATATTTCCAGAGGTAACAGAGGTTGAAAATTATTCATACATTCTTTGGCCTTCACTGTTGAAACAACTTTTGACCTAAGGAAATACCAAAAGAAAGAATGCTGATGGAAATTAGTTTTCAAAAATGAAGAATAATGATTTACACTATTTCATTTCAAAAGGAATAACTAATGAAAGACACTTTGCCCTCTAATTTTGTAGACAATAAACCTGTAATTGAAAATTTAGAAATGCCCATTATAAATAAAATTACTTTATATCTATTTGTATTTATAAAAATATACATTATAAATAAAATTACATAAAAATGGAAGGTAATATAATTTAGTAACATTCTATTCATGTTAGAGGCCCAAAGGATTACTAAACTTAAGATTATTTTCGTTTTCCATACCTGCCCGCCAAAGTTAAAGAAAAATCCCAATAATGCCATGATCTAATTGGCTCATATGTTTAAAAGAGGGAAAGGGTGGGGATGATAGCTGACCATGGCTTCTATTATTTAGTTTGAACAAGGTAAGAGAAGGTAGATAATTTGAAAACAGATGTATCACTACTACGTAACACCATTGAAAATTTTCTGAGAATATGAGGAAAAAACGCCTAAAAATTGTTGAAAATTAATTCTATTGTAAGGAATGCTTTTGCCATTCATGAGAAGAATGAATGATGAAAATCCTGGTATAAAAATTAATTTTTTCTGATGTATAGAACCAAAGATTGGCTAGAGAATGACCTCTAGTGGCTTCAAATGACCTCGAAGGTTAGCCTATGTAGGAAGTCGATTTTTATTGATTTTTCCAATATCTAGTCAACTGTTCTTGCGGTTCTAGTGGAGAAGAGGCACAAGCAAACAAACAAACAAAAGGATCTAATATTAGTATAGTTATGATAATGCGTAATATTAATTGCATCCTAGTTATATGAACTTTTTCTATGATCATTAGCTCCTTAGCTGTAAATAGAAAAAAATCAAAAACTTTAGATTATAATATCTAAAACAGTCACAACTTACTTCAGAAACACATCTGTAAATATGAGCTTATTGCCCTATACAGAAAAGAATGTAAACATTGCATCTTCTACTCATAGATTTTCAATGCATCAGACACTGTGACTCCTGTCAGCATTAGGACTAAGTTGATATATCAACTTCGTAAATTGAGAAACCAAATCCCACTGAATTTTATTAGTTGAAGCATTGCTGATGCTTGAGTTGGACAAGCAGCTGCATTTGCTTTACATAATTTGTTGAAACCATCTGCAGATGTCCCAGAATCCTATCTCATGTAGCCATAGAAGATAATCATTACAAATATTTTATTCATCAATCCTTGAAGGAAGTATATATTTAATGCGTAAAATTCATTTCATGTCATTAAAAGCTAAAATTTCTCTTGTCATTATTTTTAGATGACTTGGACATTGCATGACAATCTCAAGTGTAAACCTCAAAGGCTTGAAAATGACACCTTTTTTACGTGTAAAAGAAATAGATATTGGATGGCCAAGGTTGTTAGGTTGATTAAGTGAAAAATAAAGACAAATCTTTTTGAATTTTCAACATTAACTTTATTGAACATATTTACCATTTTATTCCACCATCTTTCAGGCAACTTCATAATTCCATTCTCTAAGAAGATTTATTTTTCTGAGCAAAGACTAGAATAAATGATAGCCTGAGAACATGGGTGTCCACTGCCACTTCACTTGGGGTGGGGTGGAAAATTCAAATGGTCATACTACAGACGGAAAGTAAGGGACCAGTTCAACATTATATCTAAATTTTCAATAGAACCCCAACCTCACCTCAAACGTGAATTTTAAAAAAAAATGATACATTTCCAGAGGTAACAGAGGTTGAAAATTATTCATACATTCTTTGGCCTTCACTGTTGAAACAACTTTTGACCAAAGGAAATACCAAAAGAAAGAATGCTGATGGAAAATAATTGTCAGAAATGAAGAATAATGGTTTACAATATTTTATTTCAAAAGGAATAACAAATAAAAGACAGTAGGCCCTCTAATTTTGTAGACAATAAACCTGTAATTGAAAATTTAGAAATGCTCATTATAAATAAAATTACATAAAAGTGCAAAAGTATACATGTTCAGAATATATCTTAGTGGCATCTCTGTTACCAATCTTATTATAATTCACCAAATGTCCGTCCATCCATCTGTATGTGACAACCTACCGCAAAAACATAACCGTGTTAAACTTTCTGTGGGCATTCCAGGGAACTCTGGGCAGGTTTTTGAAAATTAAACCCCTGAAATTGTTTTTTTTGAAGATGTTCAATTTTAAAAGCGAATTCACTCTTTTCTGGGTACTGGGTTTTTACTTAAATCTGCTTGCCTGCTGCCTACCTGTTGACTTTCTCATAGCAAATGAGATTATGATTGTGAGGTATGATTGTCAGAGAGGGAAATAAAGTAAGAGAGAGATATATATCTCGCTAACGGTGGACAGGGACTAAAGGAAAGAGAAGTAATGTTTTGTTTTTTTAAAACTTTTTCACGATAATAAGACTTTCTACATACATAGCTTTAGCATGCTATGCACACACACATTTATGGTTACTTCTTATACAAAGTTTTTTTGAGTTGGGGTTACATAAAACGACTGTACTGCACCTTTATCCTTTATTGATTATAAAGCTCCAACTTTCAAACCCCCATGCCCACAGTGAGAAAAGCTGATCCAGAGTCCCCCCCCCCCCGATACCCATGTCTGAAGGTACGCTATCAGGTGAGATATGTGAAGATGAATGTAAATTTGAATAATAAAAATAGTAGATATGCTTGCAGAGGGGACTAGAAAGACAAAAATGATTTGCACTTATGTAGATAAAAATACAACGATGATTGTTTTTAGAAGTGTTGAAAGGAATTATCTTTTTGTAAATCTTTATTAGCCAATATTTTAGTTGTTAGAGTGTTCCTGACAAGATAGACATTGACAGAAAATTGAAGGAACTTTTTAAACAGTTATATAGCAGAAGTTTTCATTTACCCTTTTATTTCAAAATCTGCCATTCTCTTCTGATATTCCTAAAAAAAAAGCCCCAATAATTAGCAATTGCCTCATCTCATTGTTTATAGTCAACCTGATTCACCAAAATTCTCTGCTGGTAACAGTATTTAATTTCCTAAAACCCGAAACACAATAAATTCTTTGTCTGTTCTGGTGGAGCTATTTGTTCATTTATCAGCAACCTTGGTGAAACAAAGATCATAGGCAAATCTTTAATGACTTTAGTGTGATTTGTTCACTTGTGTATGTGTGTATAATATCTGTAATATCCGAAAGGATATATTTGTAGAGACTGGCAGATTAGATTCATATTATGTCTTATTACAACAATTTAATCATCTTGTTGCAAATATAGAAATGTATCTTTCTGTGAAGATAGATTTCCTAATATTCTTGCTATATTGACTACTTGTGTGGAAACTCGATTGTGAATTATTTAATAAGTTGCATTGTGGTAAGGAAAGATGGCTGCTATTCTACATTACCTTATGGCAGTTCCTTAATGTCTGATAACAATAGTGGCCTCTTGACCATTTTGTTTTCCAATTTAATTTTTCTCCTTTAGGCTAGTTTCTATGCTGATGCTTGGCTTTTGCCATTGTTATGAATCATGTGTATGTGTATATATAAGAGAGATCTGATGTATACTACATTTGAAGGAAATATTGACAATTGTTTGAGATTCTCTGCATGTGTATATATGCATATATATACACATGCTGAGAATCTCTATAAAATATATACATCTAGATTATAGATACATATGTTTTAGATACTCTTCATATTGTCAGCACATTTAGATTTGAAACCAATATTGTGACCTGTTGGTTTGCCAGAAAAGGTTAAAAAAAATTGCTAAACTTTGCCAATAGAAGGGCATTCAGCTATATAAATTTTCAAAATGTAACTTCTTTACAAGTTTTCCTTTTCAAATTATAAACTTGAAACTGTTCTTTTTTTTTTTTTTTTTACAAATAATAGACAATACTACTGATTGGAAATCAATATAAAGACTAAGTAAGACAGTCAAATGAGAATAATTTGATCACTTCAAACTTGAGGTAACTTGTATTCTTGGTAGTAAAGGGGATAATGTAAGATTCTCACTCATATCAGCTTAGCAGAAATTAATCTGAATGGCTCGAAATACAATATGTACCATTTTTTTTTTGTTCCTGGGATGTTTTCACTGGAAGAATTTAAAAAAAGAATGTTTACTCAGCGAGTTCCTCAAAGTAACAATGGAACAAGCTTGTTTTGCAATGAAATTATTATTCAGTTACCTTAATATTATCATTATTATTTTGTCAGAGTAGGAAGAAATTTTTGTTAATGTAAAAGTAAATGATACTTCATGACCCACTTAGACATGAAATTATATTCATATATCAGTTGCCATCATTGAATATATAAGCTGCAAATGTCTTCAGAGGAATATTATAGCAAGACCACTTGTCTTACAATGTCATGGCTGAGCTTTTTAGACACTTATATGTAACTTTAGTTTCAGGTTTAAGCTAAGCTTGCTATGACTATACTAGATTGAGTTTTAATGCCTATCTAGAGATTTCCTTTTCTGATAGATTGTCTAAAAGAATAATTCTTGCTGAAAAAACAAATTTCTGACCAACAAAATGGTCATTTAATGGCTTATAGATGAAGATATGAAATATTCTTTGATCTTTAATCATGCAGATAAGTATGAAGTTATTAATTGCCTTCTGTCAGTATAGTTTTCTTTATCATCTTTCTCATTTTGTTTGACTGAAATCCATTTTATGCAAGTGAAAATATTGATAACAACTGTATCACAGAGAAGTTTACATAGAAACAAACTATACTGAGAGTATTAACACACTAATTGGTCTTGTTAATCTGGATTTTCACAAGTGATGTTTGTTACCTGCCTATTCCTATTAATTATTATCTTTTATTAGTTTAGAGAAATGGAAAAATGAACACTCTTCAGTGTTTCTGTGGAATCGTTAAGATTTGTTGTCCTAACCTTATGAATGCTGATTCTCTATTTCAGAACTTATAAAACTCTTGCTTTTATTTAATGTAAACTTGATAATTTTGTCTCTCAATTATTTTTTTTATGTATACATTTTTAGAGTGGCATGTTATTTGAAGATTGCTACGACATATATAAATATTTTTACACACTGATGTCCTCTTCTTGGTTGTTATAGTCACTATGTTTCAGTCATAGTACATTCCAGCCTTTTTAAGGTTTCTGTCATAGTTGGTGACCCTCTGGGAATTTCAAATCAAACACAGATGGTTCTCATTCTACTGTCAATGCTAGAAGATATCTCATACCAGTTATTTCTTCCAAGTTAATTCATCCTTGTGATGTCACTTATTGAACCAGAGTATGCAACTTTATTGCACTACCTGATAACTGCCAGCTGGTTACTAAATACTCTTAACCAACACTCTTATCCACTGAATCATTTGGACAATCTGGTAGTGGCAATTTTGAGCCTTAAACTTGATGTTGCTCATCTTCCTCTTCCACTGAACCATAATATGACTTTTTGCACTACCTGTTGTGTAATCAGAAAGGAAAATTTTAGAGTTCAAAGCTTGAAGATCTCCCTCTCTCTGGATTAAAGGCTGTAATATGTTTTTCATTTCTATGCTAAGTCTACTGGGAAGGTTATCAGAGCCTAGCATGTGCACTTATTCTCTCAATCACCTTATCTTCTATTCTTATATTCTGAAGAATGCTGGAGGGTACAATGGATGAAATGTTGTGATTACAATAACATTAATCAGAGTAAATAAGTTTATAATGATGAAAATTTATGGGTATATAAATAATTTATGTCAGATGAAAGTTTAAAACTGATTTTGTTCTGAAGTTTGTTTATATATATATATATATATATATATATATATATATATATATATATATATATATATATATATCCAATATTTGTATGTATTCATTCAATATGCTCAGCCAGTATTTCTCCTATGTACTGGTATAATTTCTCACTCTTCTAACGATTTTCTGGTAGTATTCGTGATTATGATAATGTTTATCAAAGAATTTTAATATCTAGTAATACCTATATTTTCTCCTTACCTTTTAGTATCAATGTTTTGCAACACTTCCCATTGCTTCCAAGCGTTTGCTTTGTTTGACTAAAAAGCACAGCTCATTGCTCAGATTTCAAAGTTTATTTTTAAAGTTTTTTCCTCTTTTATAAGTTGCATCCACCTGAAATTTTGAAATCTGGATCTTGTGATCACTGGTTCATCTGTCTAACACAACATTTACTCTATACTCTTTAAATGCTTAATGTATTAAATTTCTTCAATATTTATTGATCACTCTTTACAATTATTTCATATTATTTCCATACATTTTACATCTATTCAATTTTATATTTTTACTCATTTGATATAGTTTACATTTTTTCTGATACTGCTTCCCAACTCTTTATATTTATACAGAATGCATTCAATGGATCTTACAGCATAAATGTACAATTTTGTAATATTGATTTTAGTGATGGAATTCTAATTACTGCCAAATATTTTTTAAATTGTATTTTCTACTGCATTTTCCTGCTACCACCCTAGTTATTAGTTGTCATTGTGATTGTTCAAGCAAGTATAAGCTTTTTTAGTAAACGTGTTATTATCATGTGTGCTAGCTCCTAAATGCCTGTGGCGCCTTTCTCTTCCTCTCTCTCATTGGAAGTTGCTCATTATTATTCCTACCTGAAAAGAAAGCAGTGTTTGGAGCTATCTGTCTGTAACCCTTGTCTCCAGTGTGTGTCACTTGAATGAACAGCACTAATATAAAACAAATAAGTTTAACAATAGTCCACACCCACCAAAACAGAAATGGTTTTGGTTGAAATTGGCATCCAACAAAGAAACCAAGATGATTCCTCTCCACCACCTTCACCTGCAGAGGAAAAAAAATGAACATAAAAATGATCCCCTCCCTACCCGGTAGGCTATCTTTCCCGTGACTGTTTTGCCTAACATTGCAACTGTCATTTCCACCTTTATTATATACTTGAGGGTTTCACCTTAATCCTAGCCCCTAACCTTATAACTGTTTTCTTCCTATTTTCTATAAATGTTTTTGTGATGACAGCTGTTTTGCATTTGTGATTAGGACAAAGAAATAGATAAAAATTGTAGACATCAGCCAAGAAAACATGTGACCAACTGTGACAGATATTTGTATCACTTCAGTGTTAGTTTTACAAGTACAAAAATGTTCATGTTAGGCCTGTACTATAAAAGACATAATCATCATTTAGATTCGTTGCTTGTAGCTTTTAACCTGAACCTACTGTTGTAAAAAGAAATCACTGATTCTACTATAAAATCTTTGAAACCTCCTCCTATAGTGTGAGATGTTTATATAATTTTGATATCAAAATTCTACTTGACTTATTGCTGTGTACATCAATTGTGAAATATTTCTAAAAGGAAAATTAATCACGTTATTGCTGTAGCTGTTTAAAGAATCAGTTTCGTTTTTCTTATTAGATAGGATTTTTGCTGTGATACTTTTAGATATTTTAAAAACTTGGGGCAATGAAGAAATGAAATACTGTATATACTTGTATATAAGTCAATCTTAGGGTTGCTCCTTGTCCTTCCCATTATATTTGAATTTCAACCTCACAGAATTATTATTTGTGTATAGATCAATCACCAATTTTTGCCTAAAAATTCGGTCTTCAAAACTTGACTTGTATAAGAATATGTTGTGCTTTCAAGAGAAAAATTCCAACTTCTAGAGGTTAGTTCAGCATGCAACATTTATATCAGTTTTAAGATTTGCTTCAATTGTTATCTAATAAGATTCACTTTACATATTTGAGATTAAGGTGCAAAGATTTGTAGCAATAAATCTTGGACCATAGCAGATGCTTATAAGCCTCACAGTTGGATGCATACTTGAGTGTGGTCAAGTAATAAAGGATATACAGGAGATTTTTCCTGATTAAATAGCAGGCTTTCATTTACATCAAGAATCAAATTGTGGTCATCATCCCCTCATTGCTGTTCTATGGTTAACATGAAAACCATTTGGCAAAGTCACGGAAGGGGGAAAGGATAAGCATATCATGATTGTCTGAAACCTCAGTTAAAATTCAGTGTAACATGGATTTTTTTCTTTAATTTATAATAGTCAATTGAATTGCAGGAAATTACTTTGATTATATTTGTTCATATCTTCAGGAAAAAACTAGTGACTGAGTCATAACCCAATTTCATTTGTTCATCTTAGCTGGAAGAGAGTTGATGTTTAAATACATAAAATAAGGGCAGACTGACAGTGATCTGGGCCCCTTGGCAAAAGGCTATTGGCTCATTAACCCCTGCTACTTGGGGCTCTTGGTAATTTGAGCTCTCGGGCACTGCCTGATTACCCAACTGCTCTGTCTGCCCCTGATATACAATATACTGTAGTAAAAAGTGGGAATCAAACTTACGACTCTTTCTTCAAACTAATCAAACTTACTAGCAAATGGCCCAGAATTTCAAAGAAACCTTGAATCATCCTTGCCTATATATATATCCAGTTTGAGTAAAATTTTTTTTCAAAATCATAAGATATGCATCCATCTACTATTTACAAGCACATTCTGTCTATACTAGCTATATGTAATTCATGTTTTAAAATTTAAAAGAACTGCAATTGCAAATATATTGGCTTTGCCATAAAGTTGATTTTGTTTTTGTTGTTAGATGGTATTTACAGCATTTAGTTCTAAGTTCGTTCAAAGAGATCACTATGATTGTATTGTGATAGC
Organism: Thysanoteuthis rhombus; assembly: GCA_963457665.1. Taxonomy (NCBI): domain Eukaryota; kingdom Metazoa; phylum Mollusca; class Cephalopoda; order Oegopsida; family Thysanoteuthidae; genus Thysanoteuthis; species Thysanoteuthis major. The sequence goes on along the minus strand of OY735219.1, from coordinate 8,538,272 downwards.
CATTATATCAGAGAACATTTTCTAGAAAGTTGTCAAAATTAGCATATTTTTGCTTATTGATTGTAAAATTGATATTGAAAAAGGAAAAGTAAAATTTTGGGCCTATTATATTTTCTTTCTTTTTTTTTTTGAAGAATAAAAATACAACTGAAATGCAAAAAAACATGCAGTTTATGGAGAAGGTAGTGTGAATGAGCAGATGTTTAAAAAATGCTGTTCTCTGCCTGGAAAGATTTCAAAAGTTCTGGGAGGGTGGAATCATGAACTTGCCTGAAAGATGAAAGATAGTGGAACTAACCAGTGAATTGGCTTTTCAATGAAGTTAATATGGAAAATAAAAAATTGTCTTTTATTTCTACTTGATAAATCGAATAAACATTTTGTATTACCCAATAGATTAACGTAGACATTGATAAAAGCAACATTCCAGGAGATCTTTACATGTTTTTTATTAGATGTTGTGAATAAAAGAAAATAATCAAATCTATCAAATGGGCTATACCAATTAAGTCCTTGTTTTCTATAAATCTATTATGCCATGTTGGTATTGGGATTTACAATGGCTATACTGACCACTGAGAAATTATTCTCCAAGTTAGTTTTCTTCCATGGGGGGATATTTGGTAATGAATTTCACTTACCAAGTATCTTGGATAGAACCACACCCTGCTCATTCATCAAATTTTACTTGCAACTGATAGCAATATACTTGGTTTTAGCACTTATATGAATATTAGTCTGACCACTGAAAGTGCTCTTATCACCCTGATTCCACTTGAGTTTTCCTTTTATTAGTGAGTATGCAGTTATAAATCTCAAAAACTTGGAATGGAATCTCAAATCTTTTAGTTGCCACTACACTGTTCCACTACTGAGCCAAATTTACAAGTCTTAAATTAAGTAGTTGGTCACTCATTATGCTGTGATATAAGAAAAGATCATGATGTAGTCTTTTCATCTATTTTATTGACAGCAGGTAAGGTTCAAACTATTTGTATTCTCATGAGAAGAGACACTTTTCCTATATTATAATACTTGTGTCCTTCACTTGGTTTTGTCTCCCTCTGAAGATTGGTGAGAAAATTCTCCCTAGAAAATTATGCAAGTTAGAGTGCCATGTGAGTGTGTTACAAGTAGGTCTCACCTCAAGTGAGTGGTGTGAATGGGGGAAATAATGTACCCCCTTCATTCTCTTCTTTTTATGCAACTAAATACCTACAAGGGAAATGGTCAGTGTTGCTTCCTTACCAAGTGGATGACTGTCATTTCTGATAAATGCACAATCAAACCATTCATTTGCCATGTTCATGATCATTGCTTCTTACGAAAATTACATTTTTGGCTCCTCTTCTATTAATCATGTAAAGTTTTGTATCTTGCATATTTAACATGTTTATGCTCATTTTCATCTTGTATAAGTCTATGTATTAATCATTCTTATTAAATTGTGGAATTTGATCCTATTCTAAGTATTCTAGATCATGGTTTCTCAACCTGGGAGATACAGCCTACCAGTGGGCGATGAACAACTGCGCAGAAAATGGAGGGTGTTTTGAAATTTTGTACATGATTTTGAGTATTAAAGTCTATAATTGACATTAAAAAATGCAACATTTCCTATAATTAAATTATCAAGCAGCACTATGATACTGCACATTATGTAAACGCAAAGTGTCTGCACTAGCAGTGCCCCATCAGACACAGGGATCACATTTATGATATTTAAAATTTGGTATGTGTGTGCCAAACATTTGATGTTACTATTTCACATTACTTTCATTAAAGAAACAGCGAAAACTCTTCATTTTTATTGTTTTTTGTGAATTGAAAATTCTTTTTATTGTTCTGAATATTTACTAACAGCTTTGCAGTGGAAAAATTTGTCTAAGTGGGTGGTAATGCCAAAAAAAGTTGAGAACTCCTGGTCTTGATGCTTGAACTAATTGGGCATTTCAACCATTTCAGCCTAGGTTTTGAGAATGAGGATTTTAATTAAAAAAAAAGGTCTGTTTACTTTTTATGGATGCTCCCTTCTGTTTGAGTTAGCTGCTTGAAATATTTCTGTTAACCTGTAATGGTAGAAATAGAAATGGTTTGGATTTTAGCCTCGATATGGTCACATTAAGGAAGTCTTTTTTGCTCCATATGGGAGTCACTCCATCAATGTAAGTGAAATTCATTATAAATTTAAACATCTATTCCAACTTTCACGCCTTTGGCATAGACCATATTAGTATTTAGCTGAACAAATTATTTATCTATGGCATTTATACCCTGTTTACAATCAAACATATACACACCCTATTTTCATCAACATCAAATTACAATTTAGATATTTAGAATGTACCCATAGCTAATGGCCTGTCTCTGATGAAAACATGGAATGTCAGGATGGTTTTAAATGTTCTTCGTTATTTATTGCCAGCTTTCAAGCTTTAGGCGACTGGAATTCCTCCTATGAAGAAATCTGACTTCCAGTCCCCTCCCTTCCAGTGCTTTCTCATGCATGCACATGAGTGTGTATTTTTCAAAAGTCTTTTCAAGCTGTAGCTTTTTCATAAATTTTGGATCTCAATTTAGGTTAGTGGCTATGTCAGTTTGTATCAATTTCCAATTCACACATTTAGTGATTATTTTATTCTTTAAGGCTTCACTATATCTCTGTTTTTCCTCTCATTTTCCCTGTATATCTCAGAAATGGGAATGCTTTATAATATAGCTACAGGCATTAGATCCCTAATTTGTCACCCTTCTTTGCTATGGGCTGCAAGATGACAGCAACTGTCAACTCTATTCCATCTACACTTTTCCACTCTGAATCTGGCTACTTGTCTGTCCACCATCCATCCATCCATGGTGGTTACAAATCACCACCCTCCCTTCTTTCCTTCCTGTTTTCTGTGTCTTGGAGTGGAGTCATTTCAAGCAAGCAGCAAATATGTTTCAGCTTAAATTGAGGTCACAGTTAGTTTGGAGAAAGAGGAGGAGGAGGAGAGAAAACTGGAGGAGGAGTAGAAGGCTGTCTAAGTTGAGAATGAAAAATTCTCTTCTCATTCTCTCTACTAATTTTTTATTTCTAATTTTTTATTTTTTATTTCCCTACCTCCAAGGTTTCCTGGTGATTTTAATAGAAGATATATTGATTATTTGTATACTGTGCTACTCGCCTCTCACTCTCTCTTCCACTCTGTTTAGTGTGCAAGTTTTCCCAGCTAAAGAAAAAAAAATTAATTCCCTGAAATTAGAGCTAAAATGAAGTATTATAACCTGGCGTCAGCTTGTTATATTCAAAAGATAAAGCTACTTACTAATGATCATTGCATATGATGTAAATGTTATAATCATGATTGCTTGTGTGTGCATGCATATGTACATGTGTGTGTGTGTGTGTGTGTGTGCATATGCGGGCAGATGTGTGTGTGCATATGTATATATGTGTGTATGCAAATGTATGTATATGTGTTTATGTATATACATATACTTACATACATGTGTGTGTGTCTGTCTGTCTTACTCACTCCTTTGTATATGAGTGTCTGTATACATTGTGTGTATAAACATGGGAATTATGTGCCTTCATTCATATTATTCCTCTGTATTCATACTGGAACATAAGTCTATATTTGCATAAAAAAAATCATGCTCAACCATACAAGTATTAAGAGAGAGAGATTTGGTAATGCTTATGTTCTCGTTTTCTCATAGTGTATGTGTGTGTGCGTGCGTGTGTGTGCTGAGTGGATATTAGCAATATACAAAAAGTCATTGAGTGAAAGGAAAGAAAAATTACACTTATTTTATTAACAAAAAACATTGAATAAAAGCATTTCCAAATTCTAATAATTTTCGGTCATTGTCAGCATAGTCCATTGCTATCATGTAAACCGTATTAGTTATCTACATTCAAAAGTAGTGAGATATGACATTTTAGGAATTTCAAATTTTGCTTTATGATAGCCTTTTTATTGTACTTTTAATGATGATAGTATGTCCACCATTGACCATTTGTCAAATTTGAATATATATATAAAAATTACTTTGGATTTGCAATCATGCTGATCTTTGGGAAAAAAAAAAGATTTTTCTCTGCTTATCAGTCTCAATATAAATCTGAGAAATCTTCCACTCTTTAAGCTACCGGCAGTTCTGGATCATTTATTTAAATAAGTCTTACTTCCCTTTCATTATCAACTGCAAATCATCATATTCTAATGGGCCAGTGGAAAGTAGAGTGACTTAGTAGACAAACATTATGACTACTTTAGGCAAGCAATCTCACAGATGGAATTACGTAACTATATATATATTTGCTCTGATATTGTCTTTAAACTAAATTTTTGGAATTCCATACCAAAACTTGCTTCTCAAAGTAGTCTTTAGTATATGTCATCGGTTGCGCAGCACATACTTTTTGACCTACCATCTGGAGTCTTATCATTTTCCTGTATCAATAATGGTTTGATCATATCTAAAATTCAAATATACAACATCAGTCTGACTATACCTATTTGATCTGTATTTGTCTATTTTAGTTCTTAATACAAAGCAATTAAAAAAATCAATATCAATTGGAGTTCTGATTATTCTTTGTCATTAAATGAGTCTCAAGCCAGAAGGATCTTTTGTGCATAACAATTTCTGTTAACATCAACCAACATAAGACTGTGAGGGCAACTAGAGCTATGGTGATTCTTCACAGTTTGCTTCCCTTGACAATCTGCAGGATGAAAAGGAAAAATTAAATGAAAAGAAACACATACAAATAAAAAAAATGCCTCTTGTCTTTTGATTGAAGTGTTCATATCTTTCCTTAACATGAAATACTGCTGCCACCATCACCACCACCAACAACAACACCAATGCAGCTGCTGCTGCTATCTATAGCCACCAGCAGAACATCAAGCATTTAATTAAATAGGAAATGTTAGTAGGATATTAGAATAGAGTTTACATTAGAAATCAGTGAATGGCATCTCTTGTAGCTCATCCACCACCTGTGTTATTTGAACCTCCCCCTTCCACTTCTGTGTATGTGTGTCTGTCATCATCCATTAGAATGGCTCCAGTGGTTCCACAGATTTTCTCAAAGTCAAAAACTGTGACCATTAAATTCTTTCTTCTGCCATCCCTCATTAACGTAATCAGGCTGTTTGTCACATTATAATAGGAGCATACATATAATTATTTCATGACAGCTTGATTTTTTGAAATGAAAGACTTTATGTAAAATGAGTAACCACAAAGGAGAATTTGGGCAATAATACACCCTTTTACCTTGTGTCCAGATATATCAGAGAAAAAGAGAACACCCTTATTTGCTATGGACTGGCCAAAATCAAAAAATAAAAAAAGTAATGATATTGAGCATTGTAGGGCCGTTTAGCTTTGGAAAATTCTCACTTTAAATGAATGTCAATCAAATTAGCTATCAGTTGGATTTAAAGATATAAACTGTTTATGATCTGGAACTCATTAATCCATGTTTGGCAACTCGACCATTTCACTACTTAGGATACCAATTTAATTTATTTATTTAGCAATAGCCACCAGAAAACATGAAATTTGTTATTATAGCTTTAGATCACTGATTCCCAAAGTGTGCAGTACTGCCCCCTTAGCCGGATTTAGAAAAATTAGTCTCATCACATCAGGCCCATCCTTCATATTAATTAGTACTTTTGTATGATTGTATTTTGATTACAAAACAAAAGCTTGAATTGATGTTAAAATTACTAAAATTTAGTCATTTTTGACCAACTTACTGGGGTGATAAAATATATGAATTGATGAAATATATACAGGAATATCTCAAATAGTGTGGTTTTAATGAGTGCACATTTTGATTTAGTACAGCTGGTATTGCTGTATAAATTAAAGTAACTAAAAATAAACTGAAAACAAAAACACATCAAATTATAGTAAGATCTTGAACAGTGTGGTTTTGAATAGTACAAAAGGTTTTGAAACAAATCAACTGTACTAATCAATGTATATCTATACTCTAAGAGAGGGCAGTAGTCTGAAAAAGCTTGCACCACACTGCATTAGATCATGAGACTAATGGTTCAATGCTTATAACTGGATAAATAAGTTTTGTAAACCTTAATTGATGACTTCTCACTTGAGCTTTGCTGGGCATCTAACAATAAAATTATAATCTCTGAAACTGATGTATATCAATAAAATTTATAAGGTGGTAATTTTGCATACGTATTTGCATTCTTTTTATATAAATAATTAGCTTGATTTTAAGATTGAATCCTTTGCTATTAAGAAAAAGATTACATTAATCTTCTCTTATAATTATTCTTTCTCATATACTCATTCTAATATTACATCAAATAGGAAAATGAAATACTGTAAGATTTATAATATCTTTCATACTCACCTGAAGTTTTAAAACATTATAAGCTCCTCAGCTTTGTAAAACATGGGATCTAGCAAAATTAGTCCATAACTTAATTTAGACCCCATTTCTTACAAATCATGGTAATAAAGCTGAAGTTCTTGAATTACTCAACTTATCTATCCCCAAATGACAATAATCTTTTCAAGCATTTCAGCTGTCCATCTGAGATAAACTATTTAATAATAAGAGGGTTATTATTTTTGCTTTCAAAGATTTTCTTGCCTTGAAAAGTAAACAGCTTTATGAAAATAGAATGTTTTCATCACAAACTCATTGTGTAACTCCGTAATCAAATGGAGCATATTTTGTTTAAAAGATATGTCATTATGTTTTAAAATGTATTTTCCTATTTATCATTGGCCATTTCATGTGAAACAACCTAATTATTCTACTTTCATGAGTATCTTGCTTTTTCAGTTTTCCATATTGTAAGAGATGAACTGTCTCCTTGAAGGAAGAATGACCACTTGCTTACATTTCATAATTTTGCCCTAGATCTCTCCAAATGGTTACACTGAGGATACTTTCAATGTTATCCTCATAACCATATTCAATTTTCTCTCTCTTAGAAAATGTAATAGTTTACAGTATTCTCTCTGGTGTTACAATTAAATTTCTCTTTCCATCCATGTAGAAGCAACCCTCATGTAGACCAGAAATATTCAGCAGTTATGTTTAAACTGGTTTAATTTAGATAAATAGATTATGAGGAAGAGAAAAGATTAAAAGGAAAAGTGAGAAGTCCCATGAGTCCAAATCTCAAGTTGAATTTATGATATAAAGTCTTCAAGTCTTTTGTTCTATCGGATCATGTTGACATGTTAGATGTTCTAATCATAGATCTACTTTCACACCAGCACATGATAATGTTCACACATTTTCAGGCAACTTTTTAAATATTTGTAATATTTTGTTTCCCTGCCATGCTATTTTTGTTTTAGAGGAATGGTTGTTAGAAAGATCTAAATTTATCTGTTATTATTTTTTTTTAATTATTTTTGTTCAATCTTTCAAAATAAGAAAGGGAAAACATTTTCTCTTTTTCTTCATGCAATATTTTCCTTGTTTCCTTTTATGTTATAACAGTGCAAATATTTAATGAACTACTCTATTTCCAGTGTCTAAGATGTTATTTCGTTCTCCCAAAATAAGTCCCCAAAATTTGCCCTTCATCCTACAGGCCAAAGGTTATTTTTTTCATGGGCTTATCACTATTTTTTAAATTTTACAAGTCAAAATTAGAGTACATTCTTAAGGCTAAAGCATCCTTGACACCTGGAAAGACTCTTCATGAAATTATTTTTTTTTTTTAACTTCTTGACAAAAAATATCTCTAAAAGTATAAAAAAATCTAAAAAAAAAAAAAAAAAAGGGGGTTTGAGTGATTGAAATCAGAAAATTGCACTAAAATCTGCAAAGTTCAAATTACCATATGCAATACTGGTTTATTATCAACCATTTCGTATCAAAATTTTGACTTCAAATTAAACCAAAAGATCTGTCTACTTCTGGAGCAATTATTTGATGCAAATAATGAATTTAGGAAAACTAAGCTATTTTTCACAAAATTTTGCATGTTGCTTGTTTTTTTTTGTTTTCTGTTTAATGAGCAATGATATATAATAGCATGTGTATATTGACAAAAATTTTAAAAAAAACTTTCAATGAAAACATTATTGCAGTTAAATTTTTGAAAAATCAATGCCCAGTTTAATATCTACTCCTTTTCAAGCCTACCAATTGAATCTATGAGGGTTAATAACCCATCTGACTAAGAAGTGATAACTTAAAAACTAGGTTATGTATGTTTTACCTCTGCCCCAACTGGCAAGTTAGGTTCAACAAAGCCATTTTTTGTCCTTTCATGAACTGATGAAAGAAATGTTTCCATAAAATCAGTCAAATCTCATGCTGCTTGCTATAACTATATCCTTGCTGACCTTATGAGAAGTACAAATAACCATGTCATGTCTTCCATGCACATTGTGCATTGTAGTGTTCAGGAATTATTACAGAGTGATAGTGTTTCTATTTGGGTACACAACCAGGTGCTTCACGAGTCATTTGTTGAAGAATTTTAATCCATTTATTTGGTACATAACTTTCACCTCAATATAATTACAGTTAAATAATTCTTTATACACAAACCTTAAATGTACTTGAAGTGTATTTATGTTTGATATCCAAGTAATTTACAATATTTTTCTTTTTTTTCCTTTAATCATAAATTATTTTGTCATTTTTTTCATGTACATTGAAGTCATGCTTTCTTATTTGCTCATAGTCGTTGTTCTCTAGTGTAGTTTTCATTGTCATCATGTATTTTTATTGAAGAAAAAATGTTTTAAAATAATGTAAAACAGTGAAGTTATCACCTAAGTATTTTGAATGTGTAATGTAGTTTAAAAAATTCAGACACATCCACATTTTTGGCCATGACCTAAAGGTCAACAAACAGCATGATGGCGCAAGGAATTGTTAGTGAAAAGGTTCTCAGAAGATATATTAAAATTTTCCATGACATAATGGTTCATCAATATTCATGAGTGAATTTTAATAAAAGGAGTCAATAGCCTTGTCAAGAAAAGCTCTTGATTTTGTGCAACTTTGAGGATGGATCACTTGATGTTATAAGATGAGTGGCTGGCCTGGAGAAACTTTGACACCTTTTGTACACATGACAATTGGTACTTACATACACAATCTATAAGTTAACGGCAGGCAGTAAGGTGTCTCCCATGATTTATAGAGCATTAATTGCCCTCCTAAGATCGATTGCTGCAAAGAAATTAATTCTTGAAGATACATTGCCCATTCAAAAAAATATTTCAACAACTGAGACACTGATGGGTGTCTGTCCAGAGTACTTCATTGTTGGTTGAATAAATATACTTCTGTCTAGTTTATCCCGTCTTGCATTTCTCCTTTTGTCCATTCTATTGAATAACCTGGATCAATGCAACATTAGTTGAAGAAACCATTAAAAAACTAAAACTCTATGATGAATCTTGAATCTGAAGATATGATGAAAGTTACGGTTGGTTTTGGGTAACCTAAAAACCTGTGTGATTATGATAGGGCCCGATGAATGAAGGCAGGCCACTAAAATACATATGTGACACTAGGGGACCAGGAGTCCCCCGTGTCCTGAAAATTACTATGGCTGTTACCAAAAATTACTATGGTTATTACCAGTAATTACTATTGTTATTACAAAAGGAGTTATCTGTGTTAAAAGGGATAATGTGTTTTTTGAGGATACTGTAGCAAGTTGAGAATTACGTGTTTCCAGGTGCGGGCATCTGCGATTTCTCAATCTAGTGTCATCTGTCAGGTCCTGGGTTGCAAAAACAAATGCTTTTGGAAAAAGGTTTTGTTCCCGATTCGATGACCATGTCATGGGAAGTTCAGTTATCTGTACTTTTTCAATCTAGTGTCATCTGTCAAGTCCTGGGGTTCAAAAACAATGCCAGATATAAGGGCCAGTATTTGGGGTCTAGAGAGAGAGAGTAAAAGCTTATGAAAGAAAAGTTATTTGAAGAGTCCTTGGGAGAGGGGGAGACTAATTTATGATATTGAACAGACCAGCGTCGTGAGATGAATGAGGGTCAATGTTTTGGGTTTTTCCGGAAAGGTCGAGATGGCAGGAGAGGGAGAGATAAGGGAAGTCAATTACAAGAGATACAGTGTCGATACCAAGGGCTTAAATAGGAAGAATTTTCGTAACAAGCAAGCAGAGTAAAATTTGGGTTTGGAGAAGAGACTCGTTGCCAGCTCTCTCTCGTGTCAGCTGTCCGCCCTAGTAACTGTCAACCGCTGCTACCATTCAGTAGACTACCGTTCGTGACATGAGAGACCAGTCGTCATTTTGACTTAGATGATAATCGACCTCCTCTCTTTTCAACTGCGATAGGCATTTCCTGTCTCCAGAGATATTGATAATCAATATTCTATATAAAACATATAAACGAAATTCCGTCTTGTTGCCTTCTTTTACTAACCCAGAACCACGGCTGGTTTAGTATAGTTTGGTGAGACCACCCCAACAGGAACACCCACACATATATACTTATATTTGATGCTTTATCAGATAAGAATATGATTGCATCAATTTCCAATATTGTTATATTGAATATTCATCAAGGGTCTTGCTGTTATATTTGGATCTGTCATGAAGGGTCATATCATTATGTTTAAACCAAAAATAAACACTTTGTAGAAGAAGGTGGATTAGTTTGAACAGTGACTTTTTCCTGTGTGATAAATACATTTTATCAACATATTAAGAAAGCTGTCAGATTAGGTGATGAATAAAAAACATTTGAGTGTTGAAATTTTTAAAACGATTAAGACCCTCTATAATGAGTTGGTAATATGACAGTTTGTATTGTTGCTGATCAATATAAAGTTGTAGACACTAATAAAGACAAATATCTATTGCTTACTTTGTTAAATATATAGTTGTTTTGAAGTGGGAAATGTACCTTTTAGAATATTTCATCTATGGATAGTTTCCTCTCATTATGATCATTGTTTAGATTTTGTGAATATAGTCAGCAACAGGGGTTCTTAAACTTAGCACTACCATGCCCCCCTTTAATACTCTCCCCCTTGCATCTTCAACTGAATGATTGTTTTGAAAAGGGTACTGCATATACGTAGACAAAAAAAAAATGTTGATATATTATGCTCATCATGATATCATACAAACATTTGTTAGAAGAATTCTCAAAATAATGACCAAAAATTTTTTTTTTCTAATTCTGCAGGGTGGGCCCTTTCTGTAAATTACTCATACCCTTCCTAGGGGGCATCCCCCAGTTAAGAACCACTGGTTTATAATATATTCACCAATGCTTTCTTTAATCATCATTTTGTGATATGGATCCCTATTACAATACACTTCACACACTTAATGATGATGATTAGAGAATTAACCAATCAAGATGTGAACTTTAAATTACTTGATGAATCTTTCTATCAATGGCTTCTATCTATGCTGCAGATGTTATACAAAATCTCTTATGATTTAATTAAGGCCAGTATTTGTTTTGCTGTTTGAATGAAACATTCCACCTGCACTTGATGGATTTTATCATTGCAACAATTTGTAATTAGAGAAATCACATTTTGTGAAAATCAAAAATGAAGACAGGCTTTAATAACACTTTCAGTTTATTCTTTCACGGAAAAGGCACAAGGGTGGGTGAGTGAAATGCTAGTCAATAAATCCACACTCTTAGTAATTCAGTAATACAAGAGTGTATAGAAAATAACGCAAAAAATTGGCTGTAATCTGAATCACTTCCCTGCAAAAGAGGAAAAGGAAAAAATAGAATTTATGTCACATCAGTATAGAATTAATAAAAATTACATAATAATTTGTACTCATTAACATTTTCATCTTGACTTTTGTATCACAATATTTTATCCAAAACTTTTTTATGATAGTTATGCTGCAACTTCCTTCAAATACATATATCAATACAATGCAATGATCAAGTGAGAAAGATCATTCCTGTGTAAAGACTCAAAATAGAATTATTATAAATATATATTTGTGTATCAAATAATTATATAAATAAACAGTAATAAACTAATCTGGGTTTGGACTTGAATTTATGTGTAGATGAGCCTATCTGATTCAGCCTATCCTAAATATCAACAGCTTTTTACCATCTCATGTTAACTTATTAAATATTTAATGTATTTACAACAAGCTGAGATCTGAGGTATATTATATATGTGTGATGCATGTATATGTACATCAATTAATTAGATTTTCACTGTGCATATGCTAAACTGTGGTCATGGTATGATTGGAGAGACACTGAGAGTAAAGTTCAGTAGAAAAAGTGTACATTTTTAGCTTGTCTGCAAAGTCTTGTCAATGTCCTTGGCATAAAAGAGTGAGAGAGTGTATTCCAATGGATTTTTTTCTCCTATCAATTTAGAAAATTTACTTCTATATCTTTCAAGTAATAAAAAATTAACACTAGATTGTGTGCTCCAACATTGAAATGAAATTTTTTCGGTGGTTTATAATGTCTTCTGTCAGCTTTCTGAATATGTGCAATTGTTGACTCATCAAAGATGCTCTTGTTAACTACAAAATAAAAATACCTGATCTTTATTGGAAAACTAATCAAAATTATTTTAATTGGGGATGTATGCATAATAAGTGGATTGTTCTTAAATAGAATATTGACTGATTAAACTCTGCTGTGTAAAAGTGATTATTTACATGCAATTTACTAGTCTGTAGTCATTTCTGCTGTTATTATATATGACATTTGATGAATTGATGTATTATCTCTCTATCATATTTTTTGTGTTATGAATAGTATTTTAAAACAAGTAAGAGTTTGTTAAAAAAAATTAGATGCTTATATGATGCATCATTAAAATACTTTCTAGTTTGTGGGAATTTTGCTGAAAAATTTGGTATTCTACAGTTTCATGATCTGAAACTCTGCAATGAAATCATTGTTCCTAAATATCTTAGTCTTTGCTCATAAAAAATTAGGGGGGTCAAGTGACGGAGGTTTGTCACTGATATAGTCACTCGTTTGTTTGCTTCTTTTTGATGTTTGCAAGAAGTAGAAAAAATGACTAGTTCATGAGATATTTGCCAACTCAAAAAGAAAAGCCTCTCCTATCCAAAAAGAAGAGATTTTTAATACTGCATGATCAATATAAACATCAGTATGCCAAAAAAGTAATATATTCATATATAAACTTGATCAGTTATGCATCTAATACTTGTTCATCTAGTTGACTAGTGTTTCTCTATCATCTATTCATTAGTAGTTGAAGATTTTTCCTAAAATGTTTTGATGAACTTTGTATGTGCTTTGCATAAATGTTATTAACAACACTTTTGGCCTTTTTTAGTAAGTCATCCTGTTGTAATATGTTATATTTAGGCTACCCCACTAACTGAAGGATGTGAGAAAGAATAAACTATCAATAGATTCATAATTATGTGATTTTAAAAAAAAAATTTCCAATGCTTTTTGTTAGCTATCCATCACATATCTCATTTTCTGCTTTGAGGATTTGGGAAGATCAGAGATCAGATCATTATGAGATTCTCTAGAATATCAGACAGTCACTTTCTTTATTACTTCCTCTCCAGACAAAATATATCCATTGGATTCAAAAGAACAGTCTTCTGTATATTTGTCAGCACACAAGGAAATTATGTTTACAGCTTTATGATTCATATAAGTAGTGTCATAGCAAGAGACCATGTTAAAGCAAATGAATATTTATACCTGATGAAAGCCTGTAGAAAGGGTATCTAATAGTAAAAATATACTGTGATGAAGATCTATGGGAATAGAGTATTCCTAATGTAAATTTGGGAAAATATGTTTCCTATTGTGATGGTGCCTAAATATCATTGTAACAATCATACCCACTTGGGTATTACATACTTCACAAGTACAAAGTTAATCATTGAAGCCTGTGGCATAAGCAAACTAAATGGCTGCTTAGGGCCCTGTGGCTATCAGAGGGCCCAAGTCAATAGAGTTAGTGATGCTGAGAAGATGGGGGGGGGGGGGCAAATATCAAATTCTGTTCAGGGCCCATAAAGAGTCGAATGCAGTGAAGCATAACTTTTTTTTGTTTATTTTCATCTGGTATGGCAAGGAATTTCTCTTGACCATATAGTTCACTGAAGCACTTTCAGTATTGTGCAAAAAACAACCTTTAGATGCTCTTTGCTCAATATTGAAGTAGCTCCACATTACCATCTGCTGTTGCCCAGTGAGTATTATCCTTTGCTAAATAGGTTTATCTGGTTTGGTTTGAACACCATAGTTCAGGATACAGCACAACTGCCCCTGGGCACTGTCTTTGTTCCCTGGTACTGAGAAGGCTTGCTATGCAACTGCTCGGTGAAATAATAAAAGCATACAAAGATATTAACATTAAATGATTCCATTCCAGTGACTGACAGCTCAGATCAATTAAGAGAAAATTTGGAAATAAACTTCAAGACTTGTTAGATTCCACAAATAAGGGAATACAAATAATCACAGAAGTGAAATTAATTGGTTTTCATAGGTTAACAAGAAAATTTCTTTTAATCAAACATGAACAAGAAGTTAGTTTTCTTTTTAGAACAGCGATCACTATAAAGCTTAATCTGATTCATGTCATCTATCTCTTCATTCTGCCTATAATTGCTTTTTAACTGGTTAACAATAAAGTTGAATATGTATGAATTTGAAATTCTTCTGAGTCTTTAAAGGGGAAATTATTCAACTGAAATATATTATACAATATCCTAACCACTGAGTTCATAACATGTGAGAAAAAAAGTTTCAAGACAAAATCAAAGTCTTGGTATTCTATTCTGGATAAATGGGCATTGCTTACAGCTTGGCAGAGACCTCTGGGATTTGATAGAGTATGCTTCTATGATGGAACAACATAAACACAAAATGATTGATGCCTGTTCTGAAATCCTGGAGGATAAGTGAATATATAAGCCTATATAATTTACTTAGATATTCCATTGTGAACAACTTTGTTTGGGTCAGTTGGCCCTTTCTTGAGAGAGAAAGGATGCATTCCCCCAGGATACTTCAACTTCTGTTATTCACTCATTGGAAGCAAGATGCCGCAATTCTCTCTACAATTCTGGCACAAAAAGCATCTTTTTTCATCTTCTTTGCAAGCCAGCTCATAAGTAGGAAAGATCTACCCCACCCTAACTTGAAATCTTTCTTCCACACATCCCATCTTATACATCACTGGTCATGTTGCTCAGTGAGCTGAAAGAAAAATGAGATTTCTTTCTTTTTTAGTCTCAATTTTTATATATTTGTATATCTATATATAATCTTTAATAATTGTTTTATTTTTGTATATTGTCCATTGCTAATTTTATTTCAATTGTACATTTGTCAGTATGCTATGATTGGCTTTGATTTCATAAATACATACATACATAATACATACATTTACAAAGTACATGCATCCACTACATATGTTCTTAATTAAGATGCATATCTACATAATGCATATTATCTGTCCTCTCTCTCATACACACCACTCAAGTACATATATGAGTTACTAGCAATCTACTATACTTGTATAAGCAGAATTGTCCATACTACACCCACAGGTCTACTTACACAGCATTCACATATCTTTATTACACACACATTATATATACACTCATGTACAACATGCATTCATATCTACATTATATTGAGTATATATATATATATATATTATACAGACACATACACACATGCATATCTATCTGGTACCCACACATACACCCACATATGCACACCCTATTGGCAAGCTACTAGATTGGTGAAGGCCATCTTCTTACTCACTGCCAGCATCCATGGCTGCTGCTGACATCATTGCATTGAAATTCAATAAATTCATATAGTCAGAATTTAATTTAATCTATTTATCTTTTTTTTTATCTGAAACTCTGATGTATGCTACTACTGCCACCACTACCACTGCTGCTGTGAAACCAGGATTAGCACTTGGCTCTATGGAAATGTATTCTTTCTTTTACTGAAGTCCCCCCACCACCTCCATTCTCTCCAGCTTCAACTGGATGTGTTCTCCTGACTATATCTATCCTAATTAATGAATATTCTTATCTCCCAAATAAAAAAGGATAAGAATCTTCTCATTGTTTGCCATTGTCAGTTGCATTATGTTACATTGTCAATATTGCTGTCATCAATATTGTAGGGAACAGGACAGACAAAGTAAAGTTGGAAAAGGAAAATCATAAGGTTTTCTTGTGAGGTTGTCCCAAGAGGTGAGAAGTCCTCTGTGTGTTCATATGCATATATACACCCACTTATCTACTCATATATTTTTCTGTAAACAAAGCAGTTTTTGCTTGTTGACAGCAACGGCAAGGTTATTAATTATTTATGACAAAAATTGTCAGTTCTGCTTCACTTCTCATTTTCTTTGATAAGCTATTACCCTTTCCTCTATTGACTAGTCATAAGTGTATGCCTGTTGGATTAGATGAATATATGGATCTTACCTCTTTCCCTTTCTCTATTATAGTGTGTGTTATGGGAGTACTAGGATCCAAAGTGGGTAACTACATCCTAATCAGCCATGTCATTGTCACCACTCCTCTATTCTCTATTTGTAAGTGAGGTGTGGCCACACACCCTTCATCTTCAGTACAAGTTCAGACAGCATGATAACAATTGATAGACAGGAGCAGCAGTAGTACTTGAACATATAATTCATAGAATAATTTCCACATGAACAATGCAATACTTGTACTCTTTCCTCTAATGAAAATGTATGGTTAGATCATTAGACTGAACACCTGATAATGATAAATTATCTGAACCATTTATAAAATTATTGGTGTCCACTCCTACTCTTTAAATCTTTGCAGTGTCAAGTTTATACTGCCTATTATTGCAAGTTCTGAAAGCTAAGGAAAGGTATTGTCTTCTATTAGCACTAATTTTGTTACAGAAAATAGAAATAGTTCTCACAGGTACTTGTAACCAGAAGCGAACTGTATGGTCTTATATTTGTTCCGAACCAGTGGCAATCCTAATGAAAACTCCTACACAAGGGTTGGCTAAATGTTGCTCTTGGCTCCCTTGCACTTCCAGTATTTCAAGTGTTTGCCTTGAATATTCAGCAATATTCCTTTATTATTGTTTGTGCCGCTTGTACCTTTTGAAGCATGCTGGCTTTTGGTTTTTCTCTTTTCCTTAATTGTATCAAGCTGTGACTTAGACTGGTAAAATTAATTCATTGCTCTAATTCACACTCATAAGTTATTTGCTGGCTCTGAATTTCCTCATATGACTATTAAGTGCAAATTTTATATACTGCAATACCTTGAATAGTGCAATTAATTGCTTTCAAAATTTGTCTGCACAGTTCAAAACTGCACTGTTCAAGGTCTTATTATAATCATCGATAGCTCAACCACACTACATCAAAACTGTACTTTTCATAGTGTTGCTGTGGTATATTCTTATCTGTGTTGATTTTATTCACATGCATATAAGAGAAAAAGAAAAATTTTATTTGCCCCTGTCATGGTTGACAATGCGGGTATCAGCTTTCTGTTGCTACTTCCTGGCAGACAAGGTATTTATTTGAGAATTGTTTGCCTACATGCTCACTCACTCTCTTTTCTGTTGAATATTGTGGCATACCAGTGATAAGATATCTGGTGATAGGACAGACAGGAAATGTAAAGTGAATGTATGCAGCCTCAGCCAAAATCCAAACTTGGTTCACCAATTGTATTTCCTGTGCTGGTAACCATTTCACACCCCCTACACCTCATGAGAGAGACAACTACATTTACACAATAACAAATATTTCTATTTTTGTATCAGTGTACTTGTTAGACTATGTGGGTGGGTTGTGTTATATTTTGTGTGTGCACTTTTTTCTATAGTTGGTTGGCTAGGTACATGAGAGTATATATACTCACTGTGTGAATTGTTTAGAAGTAGTCTTTATAAAATATTCCTTTGATGGTCACTTATCTACTGTTACTTTCAAACAATGGGAAAATATTATTATTATGTATGTTTTGCCTGTAAATATTGACCCTCCTTATAGATTGTTCACATTCATTAGTAGGTCTTGATGATTCATGTGTGGATTTTGTATTCCTTGTTTTTGAAATATTCTTGAAAGAAGTTTCCAGTCCTAATAAGTAAAGGATATTTCTCTGATTCTAATTAAGTCACTTTCTCAGTCAATTTAATTGAATAAATAAGTGTTACCAGAAACATTTTATATCTGTCTCTTTTCCAGGCTTCTTGCCACTTGTATTTTTCTTGAGTGTAATGAAGCAATTGTTTACTGTTACCTTCTACTAGGTGTCAACTACCCTCAGCTAAGAGATCATATTGAAATCTGAAATCTTTACATGGATGAATTATATTTAATGAATCTCACTTACAATGCATCAGACTTGAATCCACTGCTATAGTCTTGCTCCACTTCTTCAACCATATGCATGCTTCTAGTACTGCCAGAGAAAATTAATGACAAGGATCATAGCAAATGGCTTAAGGTTTTGATAACACTAAATTAGTCAGATATGAACAAATCTCTTTCACTGTGCTTTCGTTATAATGTAATAGGCTCTAAGTTGATTCTCTTGGTGATCATGGCAGTCAGCTGTATCTAGATATGAAGTACTCTGATTGGCTGCACATTCTCATCCACCACCTTTTCCATCAAATGGTGGTGGTGGTGATTATGATGTTGCTTCAAAAAAGATTAGAGCAGATATAGTTGACAGCGCTAGATTATCTTTGGAGTTGATGGTTCTAATATAAAATGTAGTGTCTACAAAAGTAGTAGGGATTCAATGAGTCCATGTAGTTGTGTTAGTTGAAGCTTTTAGATGCATATTCTTATCTGCATTTGCATCATTATAGTCATTCTTGTAGAATTATCTCCAATATGATTGCTTCTTTCTTTTTGATCACAATAGGATGTAATGATCATTAATTCAAGAGTCTTTTGCTTTGATGGCTACTTATCCTTTTGACTTCCATTTTGTCCATATGGTTCTGTGCTCTAACTATGAATGTGAATGTTAATCCTTTTAACACAAAAAACAAAAAAATAAAATTCAACTGTCTCCTAATCAGTCTACCTATTCATTAATTACAAATGTACTTTGATGATAGAATGAAGTTCATTAATGTATGTGATTGATATGATATAGATATGACACCTCTTCTGGTAGCTTGTTGGTTAAACACTCAACTGATTCTAATGATATTTCAAAGTGAAATATGCTTTTATTAATTCAATGAAATTTATCTTGAGCAAGTTGATATTTACACTATTAGCATACACACAAGCTTATCATGGCTGATTCTTATTTAAACCAAACTCAATGTCATATAAACTTGATGAAATAACCAATATCATAATCTTGATCCATGCAACTTGATCCATTTATTTTCAGACTTTTTTTCAGACTTACTTTCTGCATGTTTGAAAAAATGGTTTGAGTGTATTGAGTGTACTAACTGGCAGATTGTGTGATTGAAACTTGGCGTGGGTGTTGCATGCACCCTTGCAAATTTCAATGTAGTCTGCACAGCTTTTCGTTTAAATTTTCAGTGTAAACAAACTGCTCTGCATTTTTTACAGCATAGATTTAAATCACATTTGCATTACCAAATCGTAACAGAAAAAAGAAAAGCATTAACAATTAAATGATAATGCCAACATTAAAAATGTAAGTGAGTGATTTTCAAAAACTTTTAAATAACTGTACGTAAAACTCAATAATATTGTCGAAAAGAAAATTACTTTTTTTTTTTTTCCCTTTAAAACACTATTGCTGATAAGACAAAATCAAGGATCAGATCAGATCATACTTTCCATCTATGTTTTTCTGGGTCCATGGTTAGAATGTCTGACTATTGTCAGGCAGACCATACGTTTGAATCTGGGTGTGGCCTTGAAAAATTTCAAATATATCTTTGCTTCTCTTTGGATCATTTGTGTGTGCAAACATACTAATAGACAACCAACTTAATACGTATAACTTAAGGATAGTCATACACAAAAGCAACCTCCCATGAACATATAAATCTGAAATAACTGTGATGGACATTGAGAAAAAGTTATCCTAGATCTGCATAAACAACCCTCTGGAGAACTCAAAAACAATGTAGACCTGTTATAACGCAAAAGTTGAGGTCCATAATTTACTACCGCATTATAAGTGAGTACGTGTTGTTACAAATTTTTAATTTGTACAAACATAGATCCATTTTCCCTTTACCCTCTGCATCTTCAAGACTAGCCTGTGCAGCCCTCAAATGTGCTTATCTATGATTCACATGAATATGGCATGAAAACATACCTGTCGTTTCTTTAAAAGTGCTGTACAGTTTGTTTTTTAAAATTTTTTTTAAAGATACAGCATCTTTTTCAAATTAGTCCCAACACAAACTCTCATCATTTTTAAGTATGTTGGTTGTAGATTGTGGATTTTACAAGTATAAGACTGATAGTATCAGATATGGGATATGAAAGACTTAATGAAAATCTGACTAAATGTTTCTGATATAAATTGGCTTGTAAAAGATTGAGCGTCTTTACCAGTCAAACTACAATAATCTCATTTGATATTTATTTATCAACTATTATCTCTATAAGCAAACAGATTTAGTTGGTATCTCATTGTTGTTTTTTTTTTGTTGTTGTTGACATTTTCAATTCTACATAGCTGTTGCAGCAATAACTGGTTGACTCCTGCAGCATGTCTACTGGGGCAGCACTAATGTAAGAATGTTGACTGCTATTTTCTCTAAAATTCTGTCCCAGCCATTCAGATTTTTCTTTTCAAGCTATCTGACCTGTTGATTTAGCAGGGTAAAGAAATGAAATTTAGGCATTCAAAATAAACAATTTGCCTTCTTTTGTATATGTTTTTAATCCATGTCCCTCTTACCATATGTTAGCTTCAGGTTTACTTGCAGTTCACAGTTTGGCTTTTTTTTTTTTACTTCTCTTTTTTCTGCTTCATTACTGCTATTTTCTCATTCCTCTAGGAATAGATTTTTTTAATATACTCCAACTTTCCTTTTTTAGGTCTTCCTTATTTTTGAAATGACAAATTATTCACACTTATTTGTGTATGTCTATAGATAGAACCATCTGGTGGATGTGTATATTGAAAATATGTCTGTTCACACATATGCTAATACACAATTATCATGATTCTATGTATATAGACTGAGGCCTAAGGATATATACATACACTCAATTTTGATGATTCTTTGTCTCTACATAAAGCACATACACAAAGAAGCATAATCAGAAAAATTATACACACATATATGGATGCATCAATGTAAATGTGAAAAAGAAATTTAAAAAATCAACAATTGCTCACAAAAATGCCATGATTTGGAAAACTCAATTCATATCATTCTTTTGCTTCTGTTGTGCAGCATCTTTTCATTTGCATTGCCCGCCCCATCCCTCCTTATCCCCCCACCATTCTTGCTCTGCCCATCTATGTATGTCCCAAGAAAGATATTCTTTAAATAGCAGATGCAGCTTTTTTACTGTGCAGGCACATTGAATACATTCGCAATCACCTTTCATTTGTATTAGTCACTGGCACCAAATTATTGATTTTTACATCCCAGTATCACCACTTATTTTATAATCCCACTTGGTAATCACAGATATAGAACTACACACTGCCAATAATGAAAGTGTGTGTGAGTGGGGTGGTGGTAATGATGATGATGATGATAGATCTAAAAGTAGAAGCACGGCCAGGGGATGACAAAATTTGATAATTGTAATGATCATATATAACCTCATTTCCTACTAATTTACTCTATAATCAATGATGATGAAAGATGCTGAATCAGAATTAGAGAAAATGATGATAAAGTTTAATAAATGTTATAAAAGCATGGCAATATATGCCACCATGCACATATTTTGTAAGATGAAATATGTAAAATTAAAAGGAAAGGAATTCTATGATAACGGCAATAATAAATACAAACTAAGTATTAAGATGATAAACTTTATTAATAGGGACTTCATGAATGATAATCCATCCTGCTAACCAGTCAATAATGATGTTGATGGAAAATTGTGAATTAGTGACAAGATAACAATAATGATTTAATGAGATTACATGTTCTGATGTTTTAATAACATCTTTTGTAGCATGGTTATAATAAGTATATATATTTGTTTTTCTCAAAATAAATGAAGTACTACATGTGGAGAAAAGAAAGATAAGTATACGCACTAATAATGAATTATGATACAAAATTGATACCATGGTTGTTAGCGATGAGAAAAAATAATACCATTTAACTATCCTTACTAAATGATGATAATATTCATGAAAATTAATGACAATGATAATCATCATAAAATTTAGTAATGATTATATTATTAACTATAAATACCCTAATTCATTCACCACCTCTAACAAGAGCTATATATTTTATTAAAAGTACTTTGTAGATTTCATAATGTGGTTTTAGCTGTAACTTAATTTTTTTTAACTTTTTAATCTTCTCATCTTACCATATTGATCTTTTTTAAAAATCCTGTATTGTTTTTAATGCAATTTATTCATCCTCCTCTTTGTTCACTTCTTTCTTCTCTGCCATCTTCTTGTCATCATGATTATGACTATTATTATAGTTATTTTTTTCTTTCTTTAAAGAAAAAAGGTAAAAAATGAAAAAAATTCTTTGGCTTGTTGCTTGGCTGCTCTAAGTCAGCTTACACAACTGACTTCTTCTCTTTTTTCATTGTCATTGTTGCTATCATCATTGCCGACTCTACATGCGCATACACACATATGTGTGTATGAAAGAGAAAATAAAGGAAAGATTCTAAAAAGAGAGAGTAAGGAGAAGGAGAGAAAAAACTTGTGTGCGTGCAAAAGAGCGAGTGAGCAAGCTGTCCTACATGATAGTTTTGTCTGAGCATGATACTCAGCTTTGGTAAACATGGCAACCCAGGCTGAACTGTCAGCCTGTTGTTGTTGTATTCAGGTCATTGATTGAGACCGGCTATTTTAGCTGTAAGAAGGGGAAGGATGGACATGAGGAAAATAGAGAGTCAAGTGCCTACAAGAAGGGTAGGGATCCTAACAAAAAAATTAAATCATCTACCCTTAGTGCATATGCAAAAATGCAACTGCATACAGGTGCACACATAGAAGAAAAATATACACTTTTGCACAATACTCTGATAGTCAACAAATGCATAGAGCCAGGACATTTGCACTTACAGATATAGTACTATACTCATGCAGAAGCATATGCATGCATCCATACCACAACAAAAACAAACATTCATGTGTGAAAATATATACAATCATGTATACTTACAAATGTACCCAGACACACCTGTCTTTAATAAGAAAAAGTTATCTTCAACTATTCTGTTTTCCTGAATGCTCTGTCTGCCCTCAACTGCAGCCTTTTGTGATTATTTGGGGTTTTTTTGAGCGTAATATATTCTATTAAATGCCTCCACATTCACTTCTGGCACTTGAGTCATTTCTTACCTACATACAGCAGATAACACAGAAGAAGAAATGGCACGAATATGGTAAGTGCCAGGCCTATTATGTTGGACACAAGGGGCTTACAACCCGAAGAAAGAGAATACAATAGAAAACCCATTTTGTGAGTTAGACAAGGAATCCTACCTGTTGAATAGTTTCATTGTAACTCTAAGCAGGGGAAATACATATTTCAACCAAACAAATTGGATGGGAATTTCAAGAGGAAATAGGTATGCTTATTAGCAAGGGAAAGCTGATAGGGCCTATTTTTATTTGTCTGTTATCAACACTATATTATCAGTTCATTTACTTGGTTTCAAAGCCATATTTTCTTAGGTGATCTTATCACTCAGTGTTATGTCTGCTAGGACTAGTGAATCAATTATTAGTTTGGTTCATAAGTTTGATACATTTTTATTTCACTTGAATTGTACTGTCAAAATTATTGTGCACTTTTTGCCAGTATTCCGTACAAAGAGAATTTCAACCATTGTTGATCTAATATGACCTCAGGTTGACCTCAATAAATCTGACTCCATCCTACCTCAGGATGGCATCAGAGCTCAAGTGAACTATCTTACCCTCTTGAGACTTTCTGTTTCCTACTGAATGTCCATTTAATCTTAATAATGTTGAATGCACTTTTGATATCCCCAATTTTTTTTCAATTTCATCACAACTTGCGGATGTATCCTTCAGATAATCTCCTAAATGGTACCTTTTCCTTGGGCTCAAATCTTTACTAGTTCCCTTGATGACAATATTGGACAAGCACTCTTGGTAATCACAACTACAGGAGTAACATGTTTGATTTGAGATCTGTTACCATAAGTGGAGTTAAATTGACACACAGCAGGAAACAGGGAATCTTAAAAGGGTATGCTAGTTCACCTGAGCTCAGCCACCATCCTAGGGTAGGATGAGGTCAAGTTTGTCTGAGGTTACATGAGGTCAGCAATGATTGGAATTTTCCTTATACAGAATACTAGAATGAATGCAGAATCCAAAATATATGAGAACATGTATTACTGTTTACATCTTTGTTGTCTAGATAGGGTTTAAAAATGAAATAAGTCAATTTTAAAAAAAGTGTTTAATAATTTTGATAGTTCACTCATCAGCTGACCTACCAGGGAAAATTGAAAAAATGACAACCGTTTCAAATTTCATTTTTATCACTTGGTTGACACAATTGGTTCTCTACAATGTGTACTCCCCAATATTGTAGCAGCTAGAGATATTGCATTAGGATAAAAATGAGTCTTAAATATAACTTTTAGATTTGTAAATATTTGTAAGGATAAAGAAAGCAATAATTTCATTCTAATACATAATATATCTATATGATTAGTAATAGAATGAAATAATCACTTTCTTTTCTCTGTTCCATGATTACATTATCATTTCAACCTTTAATGTTTATTGATCTCTTTTTCGACTGGGGCTTACATTATCAATTTAAATGATGATAGCACCACATTATTTATTTGTGCATTTACCTGGTGTGAGGATCATGTTATTTCTTTGAATCTGCACAATGCCAAGATCATATTATCACTGACTTTAATTTATTGCTGCATCATCCTTTTATTGGTGTGTATAATCTATATCACTTTTTTCACATTGCGTCCAAATTAATATTTTGTTGTACTTGAATATCCTTTGGGCTGTCTTATGATCATGCTTTGATTATTGCTTTCAATTGATTGCTTATTATACTATTTTGTGAATTTTGAGTGAAAGTAAAGCAAAATTATTTTTAATTTTCATTTTTTTTTCATTTGATTCTGATGTTGTATACTTCAAATTCAGTTAGATACTAAGATAAAGAAATCTTATTACTTAAATTTTTATTTTGTATTTCTTATTCTACATAAAATCATGGATTATCAAAACAGCTTTCAGACTTAATTAACATAGACATGGTCACAAGTAACACTGATAAACATGCATTTCAAGTGCTTCGAGCCAGACTAAGAAACAAAACCTGCTTTCATGGAAATTTATATTTATATCTTTTTGGGAATTACAGAAAAATTTGACTCTATAGCTTCTTATATCTTTGTGTTTTATTTGGATTAGATTTTATTGACTTACACTCTTTCTATTTCATATTTATCAACTGATTTTTTTAATTACTTACTATACATTCATTTTAATCTGTACATCAACATTACACTTCTCCCTCCCACTATACTTTATATTATTCAAATTCAGTACTCTATTCTCCTTTCTCTCATTTCTTTCCTTTCCACTGTTTCCTTTACCTCTCTCCTTTCCTTCCATTGTATCTTTTTTTTTCTCTTTTGTTTTTCCTTTCACTGCTTCCTTTTCCTTTGTTCTTTCCTTCCACTTTTTCCTTTTCCTCCTTACCTTCATTCCACTGTTTCTTTTTTGTCTGTATTTTACTTTCACTGTTTCTTTTTCACTTTCCTTTCCTTATTTCCTTCCTTCCAATATTTCCTTTTCCTCTGTTCTTCCCTTTCACTGTTTCCTTTTCTTCTCTGCTTTCCTTCCGCTGTTTATTTTCCATCTTTGCATTCCTTCCACTGTTTCCTTTCACTCTCTTTTTCCTTCCACTGTTTCTTTTTCCTCTCTTCTTTCCTTCCACTGTTTCTTCTTCCTCTCTCTTCTTTACTTCCACTGTTTTTCCTATCTTCTTTCCCTCCACTGTTTCTTTTTCCTTTTTACTTTCTTTTTCTTCTTTGCATTCCTTCCAGTGTTTCTTTTACCTCTCTCCTTTTTTTCCGCTGTTTCCTTTCCTTCTATTTATAAAACCACTTTTCTTTTCTCCTCTTTTTTCCTCTCTATTTCCTTTCCATCAATTCATTACTCCTGCAATGTTTTCTTTCTTTCTATTCCTTTCCCACACATGAAGTTAGAGGGCTTAAGATTTCAACATTTAGTCTTACTATGTTGAAAAAAAAATTCTTTTTTGTTTTTTCAAAATTTCCCCACCCTATACTTATTTAGGGTAGGGTTCAGTCTGCAATGTAAGTTTATACAATTTAGTTTGTATCCACTCGTTCTTTTTAAATTCACTTTTTTAGTGATCAGTACAAAAAAAAAAAAAATGACAGAAGTAACTTACTCATTGATCACATCCTTTCCCTATTTTTGAAATAGATTACCCTTAAAAGACATTGGTTGTGTGATATTTTCTATTGAGTGACTAAACTGACTTGATTCCTCTTTCTCTTCTCTTCCCTTTTACTGTTTCCTTTCCCTCTTTTCATTACTTCCACTGTTTCTTTTCTGCCTACTACTTCACTGCCAAAGTTCCCTTTACCCCTATTCGTACCTGGCCAGTGTTTCCTTTCCTCTACATCATCCCCCACCACCAATGGTTCCTTTCATCCTTTTCCTTCCCCAACAGTGTTTCCTTACCGTCATTCCTTCCTGCCTGTGTTTTTTTCCTGTCTGTGTTTTTTTCCTGCCATTTCTTCCTGCCAGTGTTTCCTTCTCCCCTTTCCTTCCCTGCCAGTGTTTCCTTCTCCCCATTCCTTCCCTGCCAGTGTTCCCTTCTCCCCTTTCCTTCCCTGCCAGTGTTTCCTTCTCCCCATTCCTTCCCTGCCAGTGTTCCCTTCTCCCCTTTCCTTCCCTGTCAGTGTTCCCTTCTCCCCATTCCTTCCCTGCCAGTGTTTCCATTCCTTCCCTGCCAGTGTTTCCTTCTCCCCATTCCTTCCCTACCAGTGTTTCCTTCTCCCCATTCCTTCCCTGCCAGTATTCCCTTCTCCCCATTCCTTCCCTGCCAGTGTTTCCTTCTCTCCTTTCCTTCCCTACCAGTGTTTCCTTCTCCCATTCCTTCCCTGCC
Organism: Thysanoteuthis rhombus; assembly: GCA_963457665.1. Taxonomy (NCBI): domain Eukaryota; kingdom Metazoa; phylum Mollusca; class Cephalopoda; order Oegopsida; family Thysanoteuthidae; genus Thysanoteuthis; species Thysanoteuthis major. The sequence continues at coordinate 8,510,969 of OY735219.1, read as the reverse complement.
AGTGTTTCCTTCTCCCCATTCCTTCCCTACCAGTGTTTCACACACCCCTATTCATTCCCCCTGCCACTTTCCTTCTTCTCTCCACCCCCTTCAATGTCTCTCCTACATTTTTTGTACTTTCTCTTTTTTTTCTGTATTTTTTCTTTCCTCAATTTTCCTTTTTTTTCTGTAATTTCTTTGATTTAATTCTTTAACCATTTTTCATCAAAACTCAATTATTCTTCCCAATAAAGAGGGACTTTTATTATCAACTCCAGAATTTACACTTATTTTACTTTCTAAAACACTCCTGTTTGATTTTTTTTTTTAAAGGACAAAAAAATTAAACTTTTCCTGTCTCTGATACAGGACCTATAAAAATCAGTACCAATGAAATTTCTTTCTCTGCCCCTACACTGATCCAACTTTTCAGCCCATGTTCAGAAACAAAATTGTAAATTTTCTTAGCATACAATCTCACCTCCAAATCATCTGCTATCAATTTTACTTGAAATCACTGTCATCATTAACAGCAGCAGCAATCTTTGCATTATCAATAACAGGAGCAGCCTAGTCCTCAAGCTATTCTTCTTTGTGTTTTTCATTGGATATAATCTACATTTAACAGTATTTTCTTACTGTTAGCCCTCCCACTTCTTTTCATCTCACTTCATCCCAACCCACCTTTCCCTGCTGCCATGGTTGCTACCGACAACAACCAAACCACCCATTACCCATCTCACCACTATTATGCAGCTGCTGCTGCTACTGCTGCTGTTAAAATCATTTGTGTTTGTGGCTAAATTCCTGCTATTATACTTCCTTAGCTTGACATACATGTTTTTTGTTTTTTAATTCATTTTTTTTTAATGATATTCAGATTTTATTTGTTTTCCAATTTTTCCTTTGATATTCGTAGACAGGCCGGCACTGCCTTTTTGCAACCTAGCCTCATAATTCTTCCAGTGTCCACTTACATCACAAGATAATTTGAACTGTTATCTATACTATTTGAGCAGCTTATAACAATTATATTTCTGCTTTATTTTGGAAGGGAGGGACCTTTATGCAGTATAGATTACATTTGTTTGGACCGTCATGGTGACAAAGGAGGGGCCCAGTCTCCACTGATCCCAAAATGCTAGGAGAGAAGTGGGAGGAAACTCAAAATTACTACTGCCACTGTCACTTCTCTCTGATGATGATGATGATGATGATGATTTATATTAATTTAATTTATTCAGTTAAAATCCCACCCACTGATTTGACATAAAATTAGCCACACACACACACACACACACACACACACACACATACACACACACACACACACACACACACACACACACACGTTTATATATAATATGCAAATATGATTGCTAAGCATGTTACCTTTCTGTACTGGCACTTCATCTAATTTGCATTGAAAAACAGTTCAATTTTCAGTTTCTTTGTTTTCTGTGCAATCTTATTAATAAAGATCTTAATTCCTTATGCTTGCTGAAGTTTGACCCGCAAGAAATCTTCTCAAACATCTAATAGCCATAAGCAACTTTTTATCGGAAAGCAGATCCTCTTCCCTTTAATCTTATTGAAGATGGTTTATAAAAAGAATGACCAAAGTTGCAAAATATTAGCTGTTTGATTATTTCTGCGAATGAACAGGATAGTTACATTGTGTATTTTCTCAACTAGACATTAGTAAATCGATAAATCTTCAAAGATTCCTATTACCAAATGTTGTCACTAATGTGTAATTTCTTTGTTTCTTTTATTTCTCAGAAATATATCAAGACATACAAATAAACTTTTGAGTTTATGAGACTAGCTTATTAGGTACAATATCTGACGTAAATAAGAGGGTTTATAGTTTACTTTTATCCAATTTTACTGAGATGAAATTTTCAGCTGATAACCAATTTCCTATCTGTTTGGTGTATAGACATCTGGCTATAAAAAAATATCTATAACAAAAAACAAGCTTTAAAAAGTATGGATACAATTTGGAATGATATTAAAATGAAAATTAGAGCAAAGTGTATTTTGTGCAATGATATATCATAGTCATGTAAACATTTGAGTATGAAATACAGACAAGAAAGTTTTGTAAATATTTTTGTCTTTATAGTCCATCCGTAGAAGGTCCAAGGTGTTCAAATTGTGTCAGTTTTGCAATTTCTCAATGTTTTGAAATACTCACTATCATCAGACAAAAACTGAATCACCTTATATATTTATCTACTTCTTATGATGTTTTTTACTGAACATATACACCCAAAGAATTTTGAAAAGAGAATATTTTGAATTTTTTTGTTGAGAAATCAATATTATCATGCTGTTTGTTCAATGGTGTTCTGTGTGTGCCTGTGTGTGTGTGTGCCTCTGTGTGTGTGTGTGTGTGTGTGTGTGTGTGTGTGCGCGTGCACACACATGTATATTTGTACAAATTTGTTTGGATAATATTGTTTCTTTTTTCAAAAAGGGAATTTATAAAATCTTTGAATATTACTATAATTAAATTAAGAATATAATAGCCATCATTAGCCATGGCAAAAGTCACAGTGAAACAAATTTTAATCTATTGAAGATCCACAATTCTGAATGAAAAGAATATTGATGGTGCAGATAAATCAGTCCTCTATCTTTTAAAAAATTTGCCACTAATAAAGTGCTCTAGTGATTTGAAATGAAATTCTGAAGGTTTCCAATTGGTTGAGTAAGGAAGATGCAGTAGAACCTCCCAACCCAATGATTTGATCTTTTCTATAGTTTGTTTTACTTAGTTGGGCATTGCTTTTCGTGGAAAGGTACTCTTTTGAGTTGAACTTGGAGGGATATTTTTTGCATAAATAAAGGTCAGATGTGATTGTCGTGCCTTGTTTTAAAAATTTGTAAATTGATGATACTTCTTACCAATACAAAGCAAGACCTTTCTTGGTTAGAACTCAAATTTTGGGCATTGGATTAGGTTTCCAATTGGATGACATCTTTCTCTTTTTTTTGTTGATACAAATTATTCTTTTTCATTGATAGTAATCATTTGTTGAAGAGAAGACTTATTCTCTTCATTGGTCATCAATCTGTTGTAAATTGTTGAGATTCTTTATTCTCAGGAAACAGTTCATTAGGTACATAAACCCCTTCCCTTGTCACCTCTTTAATCTGCTCCAGTTTTTTTATGCACAGTAGAAAATGAGGCATTAAGCTTTTGAGCTTTCTAGTGCTTTGACCTGGATCTGCTTCAGCTGTTGCTCTCAACAGATCATAATTCAAACCTTTTGGTTTTCCCAAGTAATAATCATAGAGAATAAGATTTATTATTCTAAACTTTGCAAACCATCTTTGTATACCAACTGAACCCAAACAGACAGCACAGTGTGAATATTTTTTATAGTCTCTGATGCATTGCCGTTCTTAAAAAATTACACAGCATGCATTAGTGAATACGACTTTCAATAAAACCCTCTCTGTCTATGGCAGTGATGGCAAACCTTTTTAGCTTTTTGTGTTGAAATTCTAATTTTTTGAATAACACTGTTATTGGAGTGTCATTTACATGTATATTTTAGTTACAGGTAAATGCTTATTGATGAGCGGCTTATTTTTCTGATATATTTATAAAACCATGAGGTCAATGAAATATAACTTGGAATTTCAAAACATTCTTATAAAACTAGGATGATAAAATGAAATTGAGACAGTTTTTTTTCTTTTCATCAAAGTCCATTGCATGTCAAATAAAAACCCGCAACATGTTTCTGCTGATACGCATGTTATAGGTTTGCCATTGCTGATCTAGAGGCAATGATTCTGGATGTGGGACACGAGCCCAACAAGGGAGCAATTCAAATATATTGGAAAGCAATTTGGAATTTGGATGTGAAGAGCTGAAAGTGTTCCATGGCTCAAAACAGAGTTGTGTTAAGGCTTAACTGATTAATTTCTTATTATATAATACAATTAATCTCTTATTACACAATACTATTAAGTATTAGTTACCATGGAATCTATGATAAAATCAGTAATTTATTCATCAACTTTGTGAGGTATTAAAGCAATGAGGTAATTGCATTGTTGTTACTAAATTTCACACAATAAATAAAAAACATCTTAGCATCTTGAAATTCATACCAGTAATTTGAAAAAAAAAGAATTTGTTTTTTCACTGATATCTATCCACTCAAGATGAGTATTATTATCAAAAAAGTTAGTCAGTATTCAAAAGTGTACTTGGAGGTTAGCTTCATTCTGCTGTGCACAATAAATGGGTACTTTTTTGTCTCTTATGCCACCAATGTTTGCCCAATGAATCAATATAAGGTGACCACCTTAAGGCACATTTAAAAGCAAAACATAAAAATCATGTCAATTCAAGATAGGAATATTTTGAATTGCTCAAAGTGAAGTTTGAAAGTAGATCATCAATCAATTCATTGTTTTCTGAACGAATTATAAACAATACTTGCACTCTTGAGGCAAATAATTAAATTTCTCTTATAGCGAAAATTGGAAAGAATCATACGATAGGAAAGGATTTAATCAAACCAACAATGTAAGTTTTTCTCAAAATGAAGAGAGAAATGACAAAGATGTTAATAGCATGTCACTGAGTAATGATACAGTTTGCAGTAGAATACATGGATAAATCTATCGTAAAAAAAAACCAACAATTTAGCCCTTTTGTTGACCATAAAGATTTTTCTGAAATATTGCTCTGCGAGTTATTAGAAAGCACTACTAATGACAGTGGTATATATAAAAAGCTTTAAGATCTATTTGAATGAAAAAATGGAAACAATAGAAAATGTTGACTCATGTTATGAAGATGGTGCTTCTACAATGAGCCAAAAAAATGGTTGTTTAAAATTAATGAAAGGTGACAATCCATAAATACTGCCTTGTGCTCTATGCGTATTGAGAAAATTTAGTTGCCAAAAATATTACCCTTGCTTTAAATGAGATACTGAAGTCAGTAATAAAATGTATCAATACTGTCAAAGTTAATTTTTAATGTGTCTTTTTGAACATTTGTTTGGATAAAAATGCAATCCATATAAGATTATTGCTTCACTTGATATAAGATGGTTGTCAAAGGGTAACTGCTTGAAAAGATTCATTGAAGTATTTGTTGTTCTGAGTGACTTTTCAAACAGCAAACCTGCAATGAAGCTCCTGTGAATAGTCAAGGACAAAGCTTTTGAGAGTTACTCAGGCAATATTTTTGAAAAATAGAAAATATTAAATAATCAACTTAATAATTGGCTTTGTTACATTTATGCCCAAAATATTTCCTCAAGAATATTCACTCAATTATATTGGATATATAAGTGTGAAGTAACAAGTGGTGCTTGGTATATTTGTCACATTGAAATCTAGATGATGCCTCACTTGATTGTTCCAAAAGTTGCAGCTTCCAAATTATTACAAAACATTACTTTCTGAACAAACTAGTGGTACCCCATGTGGCATTTGGTTAAATGAATAAACCGTTAGTAATCTGTTAGTTAGTTGTAGTAATGCTGTTGATGGCAATTGAATTATACATTTCATCTATCAGTATATTGCCCTTATTCTACACTTCTCTCTGCCATTTGCAAATGAATTATTTCAGTTGCCACCCACCCACCGGCTTATATACCAATAATAGTAATGGATTGATAATTTCATTAAAATACACAAGTAAAATTCCATTTAGAAGTTTTTTCTTTGTAGATCACTTCCTTTTTTTTTTCCATGCAGCTAAAAGCCATTATATCTCCTGTTGCTTACTACTTAAGAAATTGAGATTAAAACGGCCAATTTTTGTCATTCTTCTTCAAATGCTAATTACATTTGTTTAGTAAGAAAGATATTCTATTCATATTCTCTTCTTTTATGTTTTATCAACTTTTTTTTCATGCTACTAAGCTGTTTGTTTAGCATGTAGAGAATACCATAAATGGGTGTTTTTTTCTTTTAATACTCTGTTTTTTTTTTTCTTTTTTGCTTGCTCTTCAATTTCATAAAAACATTTTTCTAGTTTTAAAATGCAGAAAGAATTTTTTTTCAAATTCAGGTTTTTTGATATCAAAATACAAAATTATCTTTTTCATGTTTTGTTTTTCATAAAGCTTTTTCTCTTTTAAGTTTCATTTCCACATAAAAGAAAAAATTCTTCAGTTTATCGTGATATTCTAAAAGCTTTTGAAGAGAAGTGATGTTTGACAGAGATATTTGGCTTGCATTAAATTCCATCTGCTTGGTTGGTGGTCTATTGCATTTCTTCCTTCCTGGGAAAGGAGAAAAGATGACCCCTACCCAACCTCTTTGCCCAAAGTAGAACAACAACAACAAACACCAGCTCATCATCTATCTCTCTACCAACATGCAGCTCGACACCAGCCCGCTGTAGAAATACACATATCCTTACACGAATATTGTGATCATCATTTGCCGAACATTGACTGCTATAAGCTGTTGACATCCATTGTATCCGCCATCTTAAGCCCTCCAGTAATGGAGAACATGATGGAGAAGCTGGGGTGGTGGTAATCTTATAGATTGCTGCCCTGCAATCTACAACAGAATTTCTTTTTTTAAATTTTTACTTTCTTTCTACTTGGGGTGGTGGGGCTGCTGCTGCCTGTAACTAAATCTGAGAGTGATGCTGCAACAAGAGTAATTAGCATTTGTGTCAGAGCCGTAGCATATAAAGAATGCCATTAATGTAGGATATTTACTATGTGTGTACATGTGTGCATGTACTTGTTGAGATTTTGTGTGATTGAATGTTAGTGGTTACTTGTGTAAATAAAAGTTACCTGTGGATATGTGTGCATGCGTGCGTGTGCATATATGTATGTGTTTTCATAATTGTATAAAATGTTTCATCAAACTTCTCCTCCTCTTTTCCTCCCTTCAAAAATTAAAGAACTTATGGTTGGTGACTCATTAGGGTTGTAAATGTAGTTTAGCTTTCAGTCCTTGCAGAGTGACCAATATATGCTGCTGCTGCTGCTGCTGACTGGAAAGCATCCAAAACAACTCAGCTGTTATGTTTGTTTTTTTCTAAATTCCAAGTATTCAGAAAAATTTTGGTATACTGACATCTATACTAGTCATTTCCTTTCGTTTTGTCAAAAAGATAATGATATTGGTTTGTGAACACTGGATACATTGTAAATAAGTTTAGAGTTATAATATCTTCATCAGCCTTATGGATTAGACAGGAAGAGATTGTGTTTTTGATCCTTTGCAGATAACAGATAAACTGATGCCAAATCTTTCAGTGTTTTAGTGCAAAAAGCCATTTGTAAAATGAACAGTAGTCTCCTTAAGCTTTTTAACTTAGTAAAAGCAGATATCACAAAGATAAGCAGGATCAATTTGATATTAAAATGACTTGGGAAATACTTAGAAAATTTAACCAAATGACATATTTTGGTAATATTGTCATATAACCTAATTTATTCATAGGTGGGTCTTTTTCTTTCTCTATTACCATTATTTTTCAAATAACTGCCGGAAAGGATCCAATAGATTCTTAGATATTTTTCTCCATTTTTTTTTGTTCAATGCAGTTGCATATTTGTTGTTCCTTTTCAAAAAACTTGATGTTTTGAAGATTTAAGAAGCATATTTTGTTAGATAGCATCTGGATATTGAATGGACTGTTAAATTTTGGTAGACAAGCTTTCTTCAAGTATACCTTTCTCAAAGCACTGATTGACAGGAATAAATTTGATATTTTAAAAAAAGAATTCTCAATTCTATTGATTGTAAAACTGAATTTATAAACAATGCTTACGTATTGTCATGAAAGAAGATACCTTATATCCTATGAAACAGCTGAAAATAATTTGCAATGAGTTGTAAATAAACTTTTCAACAATATGGTAACATGAAAATTGACTCTTCATATGATAGATTGACCAAAATAAGTTGAAATCTATAATCTAGAGTATTGTATTCACATTCAAAATTCTGCTATTTAGTAATAATTTGAATACCAGATATATTTTATGACTCCTTAATGGCTGCTATATTTTAAGGTTATTCTTTGCATGCTATAATCATTTCTCCCTAAAAATTTTACATAGACTAGAAAATGTATTCCTCTGTCAATGCCATTGTCAGGTTCACGGATCCACCCAAAAATTCAATCACTTCTTCAATGGTCTTTAGAGATTTTGTGTGGACAGTCATGAGCTTATACTTAAATGTATGGGAAAAAAAATGGAAAAATATCTCACAATCAGAAACAAAATCTTGGATCAGCCCCAAAATATTACCAATTCTTCCTTAACTCATTGCCCAACCTTCCACAAAATTTAATTGAAATTCATTGAGTACTTTTTGAGATATGATATGGATGGAAAGACAGAAATTACCAAATATATATACCTCTCCAGCTTCATTTAGCCAGATGCATCAATTGAGAGAAAGGAAGAGGAAAGACAGGTTTACAATACTGACATTGGCTACCTATTCATTTTGATACTGCACAAACAATGAATACTTTTGCAAAATAATGTAGGACCTTTGTTAACAGATTGCATAAAAAAACACATACCTCTAATTTTATCAAAAGTATCATCTTGTGACTTGTGTTTTCAACAATAGTTTAACCTTTTTTAACACTTTTAATCTTTGGTTAACATGATACTAATCTGTGCCAAAATAGAAGTGTTCTGACAATTTTTAAGTATTGGCTATTGGGAATAAATAAAATGAAAAGGTTGGTACTGAACTGTACCAAGAAGTCTTTACTTGAATAAATTTTATTTGTGAAATATCATCTCTACACATTCTATTGGTCAATCAGATGACTAAAACCTTAGTACAGGACTAGTCATCTGAAATTGCAGAAAATTATTTCACGCTACATGCAATCACTTCCTGTACTTGGTAATTCCATATTAAACTTGTCTATATCTGTAGGTGGAAAACAATTTTATATATTATAGCTTAGTGGAAAATTTCTAATTTTTATATTAATATGTAAGTCTTAGGTTTGAACATAGAAGTGAGCATAAAATATCTTGATAATTCTGACTTGTGTTGTCTAGAATATCGTAAGGTATAAGTATGCACTTCTTATATAATTACTACTATTATATTTGCACTAGTATTATATTGAAGGTCATGGGCATAAGATTTTATTCAGAGTCTATTATTTGTTTCCAGGAACTGACCAATAAGAATGATTCCAAATGAGAGCAAAGGGAAATTTTTATCGGTTTTTCTTGTAAAATCTGCAATATCACTAAGGCTATATCTAATATTGCTACCTTTAATATAAAGGTTAACTGGTGATTCTCTTTAACCAGCTACTTCATTAATTGACATCTCACTTTAATTACATATATTCTATGTCATAAACAATCAGAATCAGCCATTCTTAACCCTTTTTTTGAACACGGTCCCCTTCAGAATTCTTCTCAGGTTCCCTTGTCTAACAAGTATACAACATGAATAGATATACAGAAATGTATCTATCATTATTATTCAGTCCCTTTCAATATGCTTGGGCTCCCAGGGAGACCATATAGTCCTTTGAGAATGGCTCATACAAATAATCAATTTCAGAAATGATGTAGGTCAAATATGCTACTAAAATTATGAGAAAATTTCATCGAAGAGTATTTAGTCACCATCTGTTGATATATTTAGCTAACTTTATTTCTGTAATGTTAAATCTATATGTTACATGGCATTTTCCCTAATAATAGTGTGATTATGATTCTGAAAATTGTTATTTTGGTGCACCTTAATCATTTAAAATCATATGTATCCATATATGCATGAACTAGATGAATGAATAAGAATAAGGTAACCTGCAAGATTAGTAACATCTATATCCAAACCAATCAGCATAGTGTGAATATTTTTATTGACCAGCCTGTGCTGATTCTGTTTGAACATGCATAGGCATATTAACTGTATTGATAATGTTTTCATTTGATTGATATATAGTCAACTTTTCTCCACTTTTAACACAATTGGATTCAAATCTCACATGAACTTCATTACTATTTTATTAACAAATTAACAAATGATAGTGGGAAACATATAAATCAATTATTCTATAACAATTTATTCATTTAGACAGAGTTCAAAGCCACAGTTTGACTAGACAGCCATACCAAGCAGTTCTTTTACTAGCCACATTTACCACTAGTTCAAAACTTATTAATTTTGTTCTCATCTTCATTGTCATAGTGATTTACCATTACGGTGATTTAAAGTTATATATCTACTTTGATGGCCAAGTGTCACATAACAGATTGTATTTCAGCAATCCAATTATAATGCATGTATCCAGGTGTTCCAATAATTCTCTATGTCTTTTATAGAAAATGAGCATGTACATTTATTCTTCTTGCTGTCCTAACTATTCTATGTGAATGCACACACACTCACACATGCACACACATGAGCACACATTAAGTAATATTGCCTTTCTTTTTTTGTACAGATGTTACCAACATTTTGGTAAATATACCCAGTATTTCATAGAAATCAATCTACGGTAGCTTTGTAACCTAAATTTTTTCTCTCTCTGCCTAATTCTCTCCCATAGCTTATTTTCTGTACACCTGTGTCTACAGCTTGCTACCAACCCAGCAAGTGGCACATTTGCTTCTTTGGCAAAGGTCTCTAAATATGCACCAGATGGTCAAAATGTTTATTTTTTGAAAGAAGAAAAAGGCTCATGGTCTTCATAAGTATATCACTCTTTAGCATGATTATTCTTGCAACCCAAACATGAATCTTTTCATTCTAAAATATCTGATTAGCAAGCACAAGCTCATCATTACTTGCATTTCAAATTACTGAACGAAAACCAAGTTTTATTCCTGAAATGGAACATTTAAGTAAAGGCATGGAATCCCAAATAAATAAAAATATATGATTTATGATAATCTGTCAGAATTGATCATGGTAGTTCTGTTTTGATTTTAACTAGGTTCTCGGCAAGATTTGTTGACAATATTGTAACAAGTTTCTGAAAACTTGACAGGAAGTTGTTATCTGCCTTGACTATGACTTGATATTTTACACTGAATATATTAGGTATTTGTACAGATTTGTGTGATGCAAAAATTTCAAATTCATTTTTCACAATTAATGGAAAACATAAAGTGCCATTTTTAGTCAATATACACCATTTTATGATGCAGTGGTATTTTTGTCATGTATGGCATAAATTTTCATCTTGAAGATCATGAAGTCATGAGAATTTTTGCTAATTTACTTCCTTGTTGGCTTCATTTCAGCTACAATATATTGATTTATGTAGAAGGATAATTTTCATTTTGGACATATTTTAATTATGTATCTTCATATAGATTTTTTTTAAATGACAGAATGTCAATGATAATATGTCAATGTAGTATTGTTTAGTTATGTTTTAATGTATCAAAAATTGACCAATTTAGATCGTTTTGTTTTTTACAGTCATGAATTTAACAATTTATATAAATATTAGAATATCAAATTAGTATATAGATGTTTGAACAAATTGTTTGTTGCTTGTGTTTTTGACTGATTACTCTTGTATCTTTATGTGTATGAGGTTTTTTGTAATTTAATGACTTTTGTTACTCATTTATTAAAATAATGTACTATCCTATTCGTCTGTTGTTTTATATCCATTATATCAATCAAGGACAGTTTCTAATCTGATCAATCTGAATTTAGGCCTTTTGCAGTTTTCTTCCAATATAAAAATATCATTCTTTTGGGATCTCTTCAGTGAAATGTTTGTTTACATAAATTTGTATCATCAACTTCAGTTGCATATTCGGATTTTATATACACTCCTTGTGTCAGATCACTCTATTTTCATATGCACAAAAGTTATTTGTAAATACATACAACCACATCGAAAATTTATGTCAGTTGATTTTTTAATGCAGCCCAAAGTTCAACTTGAAAAATTATGCAAATGGTTCTCATTAGCTAAGAATAATCTCTACCTATTGGCAGGTAAATAAGTAACTGCTCTTAAATGCTCAAAGATAGCATCCATGTAGATATGAAAGGAAAATGAATATCATTGTGTAATCACCAGTTTTGTAAGATATCAAACGACACTCAATAGAAACCATTATGTGACCAACATCTCTTAGTAGCATGCTATGTTGGGTGTGATCAATAAAAAAAGAGGAAAAAAGGATGATCAATGAATAAGTTAATTCTCTCACTTCTTGTTGGATAGTGATCATCAAAAAGTCTTAATTTTCAAAAAAAAGCATAAACACTGCAGGACTCAAACTAAGGGACCAATTTAGCATAAACTTACTTTGTAAATTGAACCCACTACTAAAAACCTATTTTGGGAGAATTTGAAAAAAAAAAGCAAAATGTTTTTTCTAGACATGAGGTGTAAATGATAAAATTTTCAGCCCTCTAGCTCCATTGGTTGGGCATGTACACATGATATGTTCATGGCCAGTTAGACAGCCAGACCAACTTGAAAACTGAAGTTACCTATGTTGACTGTTTTGGTTGATGCTTTCTAATATGCTTGATAGCTAGATACTTGTCACCACAGAAAGCAAGAATGTCCATGCATTAAAATAATCCTTTTCAAATTCAAGAAAAATACATATTCTTGAGACAATCACTGTCAAGCTGTAAAAATGCTTTAGCAACATCTCAAGAAGAACTCATAACACAATCGATGGGATATGTAAAATTTTCAGTGGGTCAGAGTGGAAATGAAAAAGTTTCATTTCATGCCCATTCTTCCGTATCTATCCAGTTGTATAATTCATTTCATGATCTTGAATGATAACTTAATAGATTAAGGTTTCAGTATGACCAAAATGGTCAGTCCTTGGCAAATATCTTGATTATTTTGTCTTTATTTGTCAGTGGTGAAGCAAATCAGAACGGTGCTTGGTATCTCAGTAATAACACTTTCTCAGAAACTTTTTAAATGTTTGGATAACCAAGTGAAAAGCATAATGAACATGATGAAAGTATATTGATAAATAAGTTGAAAGGATGGTACAAAAATAAGCCTGTTCAAAGATATCATTCAAAATAAATAAAGTCAGTTCTCTCCCAATAATTGAAAAGGTGACCAGAAAGTCAAGTTTTTCAAATTATTGTTATAAAGGTTTTGCAAGACAAAGTTGAAGATTACTTTTGATTGGAACTGCATTCCCTGGCATATTTTTGTTTTTAATCATGTGAGAGGCAGAAGTGTTATGAAAAATTATAAAGAGAAAATCTGAATGAAAGCATTCACAAAGACAAGCTCTAAATTAAAAGTCAAGATACCAACTCATGTTCGGAACAATCTAATCTCTTCTTCCTATCTTTAATGATGACAACGCTTTGGCCTACTCATTCTATGGCTCTCTGCAGATGTAAAATGTAATATCCGAAAGGAAAGACATGTCTCTCTGATCCGTCTCTATCTCCGGAGGTGCAAAGCAGAAAAGTGGTATCAAATAGAAAATTTAAACGTTTACCGCAATGCTTACAAATATTCTATTCCAGCAATGTATGCAGTACGGCTTGTTCTATAATTTTTGACATTTTTATTTATTCCTTACGTATGTTACATTTTACACCTGAAGAGGGCTACAAAATGAATAGTCCGAAACGTTGTCAACATTCAAAACTGTAAGAAAAGAGTGTACAAACAAAAGATGGTATGTCATTGATTCCCCTCAGTTATAGACTAGAGTATCAAGATATATTCAAGTTCAATTAGATGGTTAACTCTATAGCAATGCTAAAGTTCTACAAGTAAAACAATCTACATCATCTTTGATCTTAGCTTAATAGCAAGTAAATGCATCTAATGCTTCCTGATATGTTTTTACTGTTTGGGTCTTGTCTAAATAAATATGATGCTTGTTGTGTGATCATGTGTTATACTCTAATTGATATTCTAGTGTTGTAATCTGACATTTCACTATCATAACCAATCATCTAGCTTCTTGCTAATTTGCCTGGACTGCATTGTGCAAGTAATGACAGCCATCAGATTATTTAGGCAATCAGTCCACTCTGTTTTGAGTCCACACCTCACGGAGCTTGTTAACTGCTAATACTTTATTGAATAAATCACAGCTGTTTGTTCCATACTGTTGGTCTTGAACTCATACCTGTATATTTGCATTTACTATTGTCTGGGCTTCGCGGGTAGAATGGGCTTGATTTGGATGGACCCACATCCAGGATCTCCCCCCCCTCATATATATATATATATATATATATATATATATATATATATATATATATATCATATTCATCCTTGCTGGACTAGAGCTGGCAGCCATGCTTGTTGGTTGTCTGGCAGCCACATGCTCTATGATCTGCCATTGTGACATATCTCCCTGCTTCACACATGACTGCTACTAAAATTGAAAACTTCCCTAGCATATTTCTTCTGTCTCTCTATCTTTCTGTAACTCTTTTTGTCCATAAAGTGGGTCATTGACGGAAAGCCCAACTGTTATAAAGAGGAGGGGGTTTGGAAGTTGGGGACATAATGCAAACCGCAGTGGCTGCAGCAGCAGCCAAAATTGTGTTGTTCCTACGGCAACAACAAGGAAAGAAATGTGAGAAAATATCTCAACCGCTTTTGACTCTTTGCCTCAATAAATTCTACCCTTTTGTTAACCCAAACCTTCCACTGTGATCAATAACTGGCTGTTGCATACTTTCTTTATTTCCAATCTCTCTTCCCTCTTTATTCCTCCACCTTCAAAACTCTCCCTCTATCCTCTTTTCACTTTCAATTTCTTACCTTGAAGTTCTATTCTCTCTTTTCACCACATTATCTCTCTCTCTCTCTCTCTCTCTCTCTCTCTCTCTCTCTCTCTCTCTCTCTCTCAAACTTTTCACTTCTTTTTATTTCTATTTTTGTTTCCATTTGCTCAGGCCTATGGTTGAGGGAGTGGCGTGGCCCCACTGTGAATGTGATGTTTAAATACTTGGGCTATTTTAGGGGTATCTTTTGGCTATTTGAAAAATAGTTTGGTGCTTTTCAAGTAACACTGAGCATTCCTACTTGTGGCCAGTGAGGTGGAGGTTATGTCTGCCCCCCCACCCTCATTTTTCCCAACCTTAGCAATACCCCTTGTTCCTAAAACCCATTTCCATCGCTGCCCCCCCCCAACTTGAAGAATGTCCCCCACCCCCACCCTACTCACTGAACCCTGGAGATGAGCCTGCCTTGGCTTCTTCCTCCAGTTTCTTTCTTCGGGTCTTGGTGTTTTTTTTCTCTTTGACTCTCCCTCTTCTCTCACTCCATCACATTTTCCCTTTCCATTCACCTCATTTCTTAGTCTTTCAAGTTCCACCAACTCCCCTCTCTTCTCATCACCATTTAATTACTATAGATGAAAAATCATTACTTATAAGCTTCATCAGAGCTACAAATAAATTAAGTGATTTTTCAGTGTAAAAAAGACAATTTTTTGTGCAGTAGTAGCCTATAAATTTTTGCCTTTGATCTCTTTCGGTTGATTTTTTTTATCTGATTTGCCTGCTTCTTCCTAACTTCCAGCCAAAACACATGACCAAGACAAAAGATTGCTACCGTTTGGCTGTGTCATAGCAACAGTCATTATAACCATAGCCAATCTGTTGCTCACCATGCCATTAGACCTAGCATTATAAAAACATGATCATTCTAATGCCATGATCACTATCACAATGATCATTCTCTTAACAGCCCTTACATAGTCATTATCACTGGAGTCACAACAAATATATCATCAATTGTGTCTATAACATCTTTATGATTCATACTACGAGCTCTGTTATGTCTATAATTTTCAACATCTCTATAACTATAGCCTTCATATTGATAACCATTTCATAACCCTCCTCCTAAAAGTGACCAGCTATCTGCTATCACCTATCCTGCCATATGCCTTATCATTATAATTAAAGTTGTACAGGACCTCTATATTGAGTCTTTGTATCGTTGAGATTAACTTTCTAAATTGTTTGAAACCATCAACTAAAACTGTCAACTTCAACATAGGTTTCTTCAGTTTCAGCTGGCTATGTATGTATGATGCATACAGGCCACACCTAAGGAGCTAGAGAGCTGAAAATTTCAACATTTACTTCTTAGAATGTCTAGAAAAACTTTTTGGTTTTTGTTTGGAAATTTTCTTCTTGAGTAGGTTTCTAGGGGGGGGCTCAATTAGCAACGTAAATTTATGCTAAATTGACTCCGTGATTTGTATCAGGCAGCATTCACGCTTGTTTTTAAAAAAGTCAGACATTCTTATGATCACTGCCCAACAAGAGGTGAGAGAAGATAGCTTATCCATTAATCACCTCTTTTCTAATTTTGTAATTGATCACTCCCTCACGGCATGCTGTCAAAAGACATTGATCATGTGACAGTTTCTATTGAGTGACTTAAAAGACCTGTCTTCTTTTATTTTTATTTTGTCTCTGCAGAAAATACTTTTAGTATCTTATTAATGCAGATCCTTTGGTTAGATGCATCTACTTTTGGTAGAAAGGAACCAGATAAAGTTAATATTTGGACTGCACTCATAGATAACATCATTTCATAAACCTCCTAATCAGTTAGTATGAAGCTTGATCAATATATACAATGCATTTTAGATCTGATTTCAACTATTTTTTATAGGGAGAAATTTGAGAAAGTTTACAAGTATTGAGGGAATAGTGATTATTTTCATTTTGGATTTATATAGATGTAAGAAATCTTTTGTCTTTAATGGATTTGGATTTCAAAAAACACATTTTAAATTATACTCTGAGCGAAGACTTTTGATAGAACATTTACTATCCCTATAATTTTTCAATTAATTGAAAATCTTTATAAAGATTTTTATCTTTGCCATGTACAGATATGCTTGTGCTGCTGTTTTTTTTTATTGTTGTAGTTTTTAAAGCTGGGTCATAGAAACTTATAGACAGATCATTGATCTGTGGTTCAATTCAGGAAGATGAAGCCAATTAACTAGATCTCATGTTGAAAAAATGAATTTTTAGTCAAGAATAGTATTCACTCGTTGGCAATGAATTTCTTATTTACTTACATATATTTGCTGAGTTCCTGAAAAGGAGA
Organism: Thysanoteuthis rhombus; assembly: GCA_963457665.1. NCBI lineage: Eukaryota > Metazoa > Mollusca > Cephalopoda > Oegopsida > Thysanoteuthidae > Thysanoteuthis > Thysanoteuthis major. Next base: position 8,493,925 of record OY735219.1, on the reverse strand, counting down.
TTGATTTCATAAAGCTAAAATACTCATGATGTACCTCATGATGAGCTACCACTTTTTTTTTGAAAAAACATAAACAAAACGTTTTTAAATTGTATTTAGTGGTGTATTAATGCAAATTTTCAATGTTGTCTGTAGCCTACTTGGCGGATTAGTCGGGTGGACCATTCGTTGGGCTACAGCATTTCAATTGTGATATTTTGACATTCTGTTTGTTTTGTAAATTTAACTGACTAATCCTACTTTTTGCACCTCCTATGATTCAAATCATTTATTCTTGACAGAATGTTTCACTTCTGTTGCATAACCTGAAGATAAGAACTTCATCAACACCAAACCTAATACATAGCTTATCTCACTCTTATGCCAGGCTCAAAATGGCTTCTGATATTTCCATTGTAATTTATAGTGATTCTTCCTAAACTGCAATATCTTTTTTTTCAGTGTAATGTTGCTATTTGCATATTTTTTTTTTTACTATTGTTGACAAGATATGTACAAGAGTTCACTACAAAATTATGTAGTGATCAAGTTATATTAACATATAACTTATTGTTATCACACTCTGTTACGCTATGAAACATTTTTAGTGGAAACTTGCTTCATCAAATGAGTTTTGGAAAGTGCGGAAATTGAATCATTTCACAAAAACTTGATTGTTTCTGTAAATGTGTGACATGGGAGCAAATACCAGTAAAACAACTGTAAAAGTTGACAAATTTAATAATCAAATCAAAATGACTGCATCTGTTGATTGATTTCACATTTTTTTCTGTCCCATCAGTTGCTAATTCATTGCTGTTTCTTACTCTTTTGGGTTTTGTACCTATGTGTATGCAATGGACAATTTAATTATAAAGCAGATTTCATCCAGATTAGCAATTATTTTTAGGTTTTGATAATTGCAGCTTAGGTTGAATGTAATTGTGAAATTTGATATCAAGAAATTGATTCTAGGGAATGCTCAAAATTTGAATGACAGCTAGGATGATGCACAGATTATTTTCAGGATAATTTTGCTCAATTTTTTTATTTCATTCATCAAGTATTCATTATATCCACGTACATCTTTTCTTGATGAATATCCATAATATTCAGTGATAATCCATGCTAAGTTGTACATTTTTGTGTTTCTAAGCCTTTTTGTCTCCAACTCGATTCTGCTTCTAGACTTGAAGCCATATAAAATATGTTCCTAATCTTGCAATTTTGTACTTTTTAATAATGGTCTCTTTCACTAGATTGCAGTGGGAATCTAACAATATTTTTCTTCATTTCAGGGCTGGAAGCAGTAGCTTTGGAAATTGGGGGGCATGAGCTGGTGTCTCAATTACTGGAACCTTTTAACTGTGAGTATCTTTCAGTTATAATACTGTGTATGCACTCACGCATTGAAATATAAAATAAAACAAAATGTTTTAATTTGAGTTACTTCTCTTTCACTTGGCAAAACATGGACTAACAATTCAAGTGACACTATACAATGAACTTACTAATGAGAACCATTATGAGATGTTAGATATTTAGCTGGAATATTAGTACTTGCATTATTTATGTGCGATAATGTTCATAATCCTGATAATCATGAAAGTGCTGTCTTGTGAATATGTGAACTGCAATCAGTGATGCACATGTTTCAATTATTATTATCCTTAATTATGGCTTTATTGCAATCACAACTGCCATGATTACTTCAGATAAAGCCATTTGGACACTAATCCTTCTCTTATACATGGTAATTAAGGCTGTGTAGTACAAATGATTATGTTTATCACTGATGGTATGCGAGATTTTTATAATATGCTAGTTAATAAATATTGGACCCCCGATACAGCGTAGTTCACGATATAAGACTGTTCATTAGTGGACCAAAAGTTTTTCATCTATACATATTATTGTCTACTCATTCAGAAAAGTGCAAATGAAACAGAATTTCATCAAAAGACTTACTTGATGTCTATACTAAATTTCTTCAATTTCCAATCAATCAACATAATCACATGGTATTTAACACATCATCTCTTTGATTTGGTGATGAAAACAATACCCTTGTTTATTAGTGAACTTGTAATTGACTTGATTATCTGAGGTTCAGTTATAACATGGTTGTCTTTCTTGGACCCCAACTACCACATTATTAAGGAGGACTACTGTATTACAAACAAATCATGCAGAATTTGATGGAATTGATTTAATGCATCTTTGTGTGAATAAAATTTAATTTCTGTTTAAGGAAAAGAAGAATTAACTTGTACAAATTTGAAGCCATATTATTTATGAAAGGAGTCTTGTGCAGATCTTTCTACTATTGTTTTTATTTACTAAGCAATTTTTTCCAAAACTTAATCTTTATCAATATATGAACAGTACACAAATTTTGATAACAGTTGGTCCAAATAGTTCAGAAAAATACAAACACATTGATTCCTGTGTATATAAATATTATGAATGTAACAACTTTAGCTACACTGTGTGCATTTATTATACAGCCTTACCTTAGTCATGGCACTGTAATAGAGCCCAGTAGAAATATATATATATATATATATATATATATATATATATGTGTGTGTATATATGTATATGTATATATGTACATGTATATATATATATATATATATATATATATATATATATATATGTATATGTATATATATATATGTGACACTAGGGGGCCAGGAGTCCCCTGTGTCCTGAAAATTACTATGGCTGTTACCAAAAATTACTATGGTTATTACCAGTAATTACTATTGTTATTACAAAAGGAGTTATCTGTGTTAAAAGGGATAATGTGTTTTTTGAGGATACTGTAGCAAGTCGAGAATTACGTGTTTCCGGGTGCAGGCATCTGCGATTTCTCAATCTAGTGTCATCTGTCAGGTCCTGGGCTGCAAAAACAAATGCTTTTAGAGAAAGTTTTGTTCCCGATTCGATGACCAGATAAGGGCCTAATGTGTTTTGGGTTTTTCCGGAAAGGTCGAGATGGCAGGAGAGGGAGAGAAAGGGAAGTCAATTACAAGAGATACAGTGTCGATACCAAGGGCTTAAATAGGAAGAATTTTCGTAACAAGCAAGCAGAGTAAAATTTGGGTCTGGAGAAGAGACTCGTTGCCAGCTCTCTCTCGTGTTAGACGCCGCCCTTAGTAACCGTCAACCGCTGCTACCATTCAGTAGACTACCGTTCGTGACATGAGAGACCAGTCGTCATTTTGACTTAGATGATAATCGGCTTCCTCTCTTTTCAACTGCGAATAGGCATTTCCTGTCTCCAGAGATATTGATAATCAATATTCTATATAAAACGTATAAATGAAATTCCGTCTTGTTGCCTTCTTTTACTAACCCAGAACCACGGCTGGTTTAGTATAGTTGGTGAGACCACCCCAACAGGGAACCCCACATATATATATATATATATATATATATATATATATATATATATATATATGTGTGTGTGTGTATAAAACATCACTAGGGTAAGTGAATAGTTACACATATACAGAATTGATTGAATACAAGAAAGTTCTTTTTTAACAGGACTATAGAATAGATTACTGGAATACGTAGTGATATTAACGGATGTAAATAGATTTTTTAAAAATTATTTTCATTACATCATTTCAAAGATATAGTGTAAATATGATTGTTATTATGTATGCTTGTATATACAATTTGTATACTTTTTTTTTACACTAAAATAAAAGTTCTAATTGTTCTCAATTTCGAACAAGGCCAGTTCGTGCCAATTCACTGGTGCTGATGTGGACACTGCTAAAAGATTATTCAGATCTCAATTTATTATTACTCTCACTTCTATATTAGCTATTGAACAGTTATAAATGTGATTTTCTGAACTGTTAAAATCTATAATCGTAAATATATGATACATATATATATATAAGCGTATTTTTGCTCCTATCACTCCTATTAGCGGAAGATAAACAAGCTAAGTGATATAAAGAGATATCACTCACTTGTGGATCAACTGTTCATCTGTGGGTTAAAGTGCAAAGTTGAGTATTTTAGCAGTGTGGAGGTTAGAGAATTAAGGATGTTTATTTGTCATTTTTTAATTTAGAGATGTGTTATTATTTTTTCTATCTTCATTCAAAAAAGATGATGGTGATCAGAAACTTCTCATTAAAAAAAAAGTGTGAATAGAATTTTTTTTTTTCAGCCAAAACAAAACAAAATGTCTTTAAAGAGAAAATAGAAAGACTGGTTGCCTAGATATAAAAATTTGAAATTATGAGAGGGATTTAAGAGTACAGTGGCCTAACTAGAGAGATTTAGGGGCTTGGGAGATGCTTGACTCTTTATTATATAAAATTATTATAATATTATTATGTATTTTGTGAGATTTCATAAACAAGGAAAATTTGCTATAAATAGACATCCACAAGAAAAACATCTCCAAAGGCTGAATCATTATTTATACAATTCATGTATGTATAAATATATCCTTGTTATATAATGTCAGTAGAGATGCAGTATAAAATTCATAAAGCTTTTGGAGGGGAGGGGTCTCTATTTGGGTCCCCAAGGATATTTTCATATAGTCTCACTCCTCGCCTTCATCTCTGTTACACCTTTGTTAGTATACATTTTATACTTCAAAAAATTGATAGCATGAGTAAATGCAAGCATGAAAAACCATCTATAGAAGCTACCAGTGATAGCATGTAGGGAGCATGTAATGTGTGCATTTGAGCCTGTAGTCATTTGCACCTGCATTCTTATTTTGACATCAGTTAGGACTGCACTCAGCACTGAATCAAACCAAGACCCACACTTTGTATAAGGCTTTCTTCTATCTTAAGTAGAAACCACATTGTTGTCATCATTGTTGATGTGAGGAGTGTTTACTTGCCTGTAGCCAAATCCAATTCTTATGATTGCCTGCATCTCTATCTACAATGTCTCTTCCTCTCGAACAACAAGCTCAATTTAGCCAGAATCTCAAAAGTAGTTAAGTTCTTTAGTTTTATCTTCTTTTTCTTTCCACCACTTGCCATTTGCTTGTTTTTGATTGTTGCAATCCATTGTTGGAAAGAAATGCATCAAAACCTGTACCACAATAATGGCCACACCTCACCTCCATTATACCATCTCTTCTTTTTCCCAAATGGATGATAAGCATGCAATAAACTTCATTATACAAGATTTCTATCACCTTGCTAAGTGCTCAGCCTGCTTAAAAGTGTTGCTCTGCAGTTCTTACAACTCGCTGGAGGCAGTTCTCTTTTCAGCTGGCAGTAAATACAGCAGTATCATGTGAACTGTCAGCTGTCTACAAACTCATCCTACCAACCAAAAGCAATATTTCGGAGAAAAAATGCTTCAATTTAGCTGCTTAGTATAAGCTTGTGCCCACCTGTATAACTTGGTGGATTTTTCTTCATTATTGAATGAATCTACATACTACTTCACTTGCCTGTATAATTTGCAATATATTGAACCATTCACTTTTGCATTTCTTGTGTTCTTAATGTTTGGTTACTATTATATACTCATTTGTACTTTGTGTAGTGTGTTTGGTTACTAGTGTGTATCAACTAGGAATTCTATGCACATGCACGTAAATGCTGTTAATAAGTCCAAATTATTACCTTATTAGATTAATTAGTGCACCATGGGTGGTTAATAACTCTGACCGTACATTTTTGTGTGTATGTATGTACTAGATAGTTTGTATTTTCAAGCAAAACACCTGGGTTGGGTTTGCTTGTTACCAAGTTAACTGCCACCATTGGATAGTATTATATGCATACATACTTAAAATTTAAATTTTGTGGCTTATGAGTCTTTTTGATATTGTGGCTAAATTGACACTCTATAATTTGCTTTGATGATGAATTTCACTAATACAGTAATTTTCAAAGAACCTAAAGCTTCATCATTGATTTCACTGCTTTACCATTGAGGTATCCGCATTTTATGTTATAGTGATCTAGATGCTGTATATCTACTTTGTTATTGTGATCAGCCTGGTACTTGCATGTATATATGCATTTTTTTGCTCAATATATTGTGTGTCCAGTAATGTCTATTGTGAATAAACAACTAATCTGCGTAACGCCTGCTTATATCTAGTTACTTGTGTATCTATTTGTCCATTCTGTATTTGCATAGACACTTTTTGTAGACTTGAATCTACTTAATATTCTGTTTAGGTGAATAATTGTGTATCTACTTTACATACTTTACTGTTCAGCTATGCGTCTACTTTGTACTGTGTTTTTTCAACTGGCTTAGTTTATCCATACGTCCATTGTGTCTCCCCAACATTTCTTTTGATTTTGACAATCCACACATGTTTCCATCAAGTTTGCTGAGGGTATCAACTAATTAGTCTCATGTAAATAGCAGATATATCCCTATTTTGGTTTCTATATACTGTTGTTGGCCTAACTTAGTGGTAGGCCAGAAAAATGAAATCTAACAAATTTTATTTTGTAAACTCGCCTATTAAAAAAGAAACTGTGAATTATCGCTTTTGGTTTGTAATTATTACAAATAGAAACCGTTGATTCCTTGCCTTTCCAGTATTGTTCTACATATCTTCTCATTCAATGATGTAACGGTAACAAATGGTAGATGAAAGTTAGCCACAAATAATTTATGACATATTTGTATTTAGAAAGGACAAAGCCTGGGAAAATCTCACCTTAGATAAGATCTTCCCAGATCTTATTTGCACTTATATAATCTTGTTTGCAATCAAAACTAAGATATTTAAAGATCTAAGGTGAGTAAATAGCTTGAAATATTTCTTTTGTAACCTCGATTGATTTGGGATTGATGGGCTGTTGTTTGTTTACTCTTAGGTGCTTAATTGCTGGGGGAGATAAAATAAGCAGGGGGTTTGGAAAATCTGTCACAATTTAATAAGCAGGGGGAAATGGTGCTGGAGAGAAATAAGTGGGGCTGGGGAAATCTATCACAATTCAGTAAATGAGTGATGGAATAGAGAACTATGACCACTGAGACAATTCAATAGGATCTGAACAAGTCCATAAGATATAGACTCTGATTCCTTTCAGCTAAAAAAAAAAGGATAAGATAAGGTGATACCAGTTCACCTAAACTCTATACAGCCTGCCTCAAGATGGTCTTCAGAAACCTTGACTGGGAATGTAAAAGGATCAGAATAAACGGCAAATACCTAAGTAACCTCAGATTAGCAGATGACATTGTCTTTTTTGCGGAGAAACTCCAGAATCTTCAACCAATGCTGAACAAACTGAACAAAGAAAGTTAGAAATTTGAACTACACCTCAACTTCAGCAAAACAAATGTTATGTACCACAAACATGCCATAAATAAACACACAACTATCAAAATCAAAACACAAAGTTGGAGAAAGTAGAACACTACATCTAACTTGGACAACAAATCTCCATGGAATCCTCAAAATAAGAAAAAATCAAGCAAAGAATTACCCTAGGATGACAAGCATTAGGTAGAGCAAGCTCAACTTTCAAGAATAAGGAAATCCCACTAGTCCTAGAAATGAGTATATAACCTCCTGATAGTCAGCTAAGGAGCTGGATCATGGAACCCCACCAAGATCCTTACCCACTAACTAAGAACCATGCAATGTGCACATAACCGAATCATGTTCAACATTATATGAGAGACCACAAGACAGCAAAGTTTATTGGAGGAAAAACAGGAGTCCGAGACATCATGATAACCATGAGGAAACTCAAATGGCAATTTCCTGGTCATGTTGCAAGAATAGCAGACAGCCGATGGACATCATGACTCGTAACATGGATCCCCAGAGATCAAATGTGGAACCAAGGCTGGCAGAATATGAGATTAAGAAACCAACTGGACAGGTTAAGAAAATATTGGCTCTATGATTCCCATGATAGAGAGGTATGACGAATCCTGGGAAAGATTTATGTCTAACAATAGACGATAAAGGACTGATGATGATGATAATAATGAATAGGTCATTTTAGAAAGATTTATAATAAGTATGGAGTTGGTACCTGGAAAGTAAAAATGTACAGTATTGACAGGAACAAAAACTTCTTTTGTTTTTGAAGAAAAATTTAACTAAGAAATCTTTCAGTGGTACAAAATCTAAAAATTGTTGAAATTAGTGGATACAGTTAAACTTGATGAAACAAATTGTGTTTATAAGCTCAATAAGTTAAATCAAGTTCTCCCCTTCACATTGTCTATAATAGTTGTCTTTTGATGGGAAAATTAAACAAGTCTGTAGTTGCCACCCCAACTATTAAGAAAGAGAAAGTAAAGATGGACTCTCAAAAATTGATTAGTTTTACGAGTTAGAATTACTAGCCCTATGCCCAACCCTCCTCCTTTTCTCTATAGGGACCAGCGATAGTGCAAAATTTTTTTATTTTTTTTTCTGTCAGAGTAACTTTCTCTTAGACAGGCTGCCTTACTGATCTGGTATTTACCTATAGCTAGGGAGATTGTTGGGCTATACAATTTTATTTGATCTTTTTTCTATTAAGGTGAATGCCAATTAACCCTTTCAAGACTCCTGGGATATCATATATGTTGTAAGATTTCTATGACTGCTGGGAGACATAGGTCCTGTAGATCTATTAACTGGGACAATTTAAATCAAGCGTTAAGCTCCTTAATAGGTTTGCCTTGAAAGGGTTAATCCAACTAAAATTAACTCAGTGTTATATTTGTATGGACATTGAATAACTCAAAAATAAGAGTTCATAACCATCATTAATTTGATTACCATGTACATGATTTGTATCCTAAGTTCCCCATCTACCTAATTTATTTTTCACTGTCATTAAACTGTAAATAAAACAAAATTCCTTTATGTCCCATGCTGTAGCAGCAACTAACAAAGACTGATTGTTAACAATGGTGAATTTGCTTCTGATCTTTTACTATCTCACGGCACAGTCATTTGTAGACTGTCCACTGGTTTTTTAGGTACTTGTTTTCATTTTTCTAATGGGAAACTTTTTTTTCTCTCTCTTTCATCTAGGCCTAGAAACAGATGAAGTTACCGACTGGGAGCCAGAGGAAAACTGTTTTTATTGTGACACAAAAATAACTGATCCCGTAAGTAGTAGACATTTTTGTGCCTACCTTTCTAGTTTACACAAATACTGCCCAGTTTGGCTTTTCCCATTAGGTCATCTTCAATGCCACTTTTGTTTAGTGTCTCTTTTTAAATAACCTTTGTAGTCAGAAGGAAAGCTGTTTTTGATTCTCACCTCTGATGTGGGAACTGATGTATTCAATAAGCAAGTCTCTAGCAGCTGGGAAGTCAACTCGTTATTCCCTTTGACTTAAAATCAGGTCATGCAGGTGCTTATCTTTAGACTCTTTTCAATATAACATTTGATTTGTTATGTTTTAGGGACATCAATGCTTCGTTCTCTTACCCATAGAGCAACAGTTCTTCATACTTTTTTTTTACATGGATGAATACACCTATTAAAATGGAAAAACAAGCAAACTTTATAATCAGTACAAGCTTGTGGCAGCCATTTTTGTTGACTTTTTCATCCACTTACAATCCTATAGATTGTCATTCCATGCAACAGATGAGAAAAGGTCTACTGACTTGAATTGACTGTTTTCTTTTCATTTAGTTATCTGTGTTTGTGGAGATGCAGGTAAGAATACATCACTTTGTCTTTTCAGCATATTCATAGGTGGCAATGAAAAGAAAAGTTTGTTTCTGAATATTCACTGCTAGCTATATCATTGGCATTTATTACAACTTGGCTCATTGAAGAGCATAAGAAGCTAGCAGATCTTAAATTTCTTGCCTCTTTGAATAATTACTGTATATTCTGGTGGATAAGATGATACTTGAAGCATCCAAAGAAAACACCCAAAGATGGGTTTGTCTTATAGGCCAGATACAAAAACAGTGACTAAACACTGAGCTGAAATCATGAAATTCAGACTGAAATTTAGGTCTCGTCTTATCTGAAGGTCATTTTATCCACTGAAATATGCAGTATTTTACATGAATAAGTTTATCAATACAGTACAAAATTACATGTGCTACACAACTTACATAATGAAAACTGTTTTAATCGTTATCCCTGAATGAGTTTTGGCTTCTACTAAATTTCAAAATGATCCAGACATATCTCAGTGAGAAGACCACAAAGGTAATTTAGTTTAGTCCAATAGAATCTTCAGAAAAGGTAATTTTTATTGAAATATTGCAATCTTCTACAATTAAGAGAAATGAATAATTTGATGCTTCTTTTACTGACTGTACTTTTGTTTTTCTTTCTGACTTCCATCCTTATGTTTTGTTATAATTCTTTATATTTTAGGGCTCTGAACTGAATGAAGATGGGACAAACAAAGTACACTCAGGTAATATATTGTTATGTAAATATTTTCTTTTGCTTACGTTCTTGCTCACTGTCTCTCATGTGTATATATATATATATATATATATATGAAGCAATTCACAATGTAGAATATTCTGGTATTTGCAGCATTTGGAGTATTCATACATCTAATTAGCCATGAGATCCTCTTGGCTAAGAAAGGGTCTCATATGATAATGCCACCCTGGCTTTGACAGTCGACGGTAGAGAATCAGGATAATATTTTTCACAGAATCTTCTAATACACCTTTCATGAGCATTTCTGACCAACTCAATCTGCTTTCATATCTAAAGATCACTTGGGAAAACCAGCCTTTGTCTTTGCTTTGTGAAATTGGCATCTTTCCTTGATAATTTTTAAACTTGAGGGATTTTTCAACACATCTTCTTGATTGAAAACAGATCACTGTGGCTCATTAAAAGTGGTTCTCATTGCCTTTCTGTTGAGCACTCCACATTGAAGCTGCATGAAGAGGGATAAGATCCAACAGGCTATCTCATCCATGATGGGTACCCCAGCAACTAGGTACTGGGCATGGAAAACCCTGTACTGGATTATTGGACTAGAAAGTTGATTTTTCCATACATTTATATGCTCACAACTTCTACAGTTTCCAAAAGTTCTCTGAATTTCAATTAAATTTTGAAGAAGTGGACGATAGGGTGATTAAATTTTAGGATGGAAAAAGGAGGGAAAATAATTGTGCATGGATCCGCCCGAAAATTCAATCACTTTTTCTGCAGCCTATAGAAATTTAAGATGGCAAACATTTCTCAGTAATGACCATTACTTAGATCATATGACCAATGTTTTTTTTATTCACTATTGATTGTAGAAAGTGTCTAAACAAACAAAATCTCTGGCTCTCAAAATTTCAACAGAACCTTTCGAGCATCTAGACTTTTAAATTTCTTGGTTAGTTGAGAGTTTTTCTTATTCCATAAAACTTGCCTTATGCATGTTTCATCTCTTAATATAGTGGATTTGAACCTCATGGTATGTTGTCTTTTTGCTATTGTTCCTTCTCTTTCAAATCTTTGGTCAATTCTTTTCAAAGCAGACTGGGATTTCCTTTGATATGATTTGGTTTGATATCTTGCCAGTTTGGCCAAAGCCTGCAATGCAATTTCTGAGAGCCATATCATCCTGGAACTTAGTACTTCTTGGGTGGCATCTTGTTGTTGAAATACAAAAGTGATGCTTCAAAGAATGAATAATCAAATGATGAATGAATATAGTATCTAATTACCTGAAAAGTTTTATTGTTTTCTTTTTGATATGATTTAGCCCAATTGAAAAAACAAATTTTTGCACAGATCTATACATACATTTACAGTGAAGCTATTTGTTAGTGGCTTTCTATCATACTTTTTCACAAGAGAGATAATCTCAGGCCTCCAAAATCCCTCAGGTCATTGACACAATAGTACAACAAGGTGTAGACCCCATATATGTCAGAATAGTGCTACATATCTACTGACACAGCAGTTCCTTCATCAGGCTAATAAAGACTCTGAGACAGGGTGATACTAACTAACCCAAACTCTTCACAGCCTGCCTTGAGATGATCTTCCAAAACCTAGACTGGAATTGCGAAGGAATCAGAATCAACAGCGAATACCTAAGTAACCTCAGATTTGCTGTCAACATCATCCTCTTTGCTAAGAACCTTCACAATCTCCAAATGATGCTAAATGAACTAAATGAGGCAAGGAAAAAAGTTGGCCTCCAAATGAACTTCAGCAAAACAAATGTTCTGTACAACAGAACATGTTGGGGACAAAGACACAATGAACAAAACTGAAGATGCAGAACTAAGACAACAAAAAAAACAAAGCAAAGAATCATCCTAGGTTGGCAAGCTCAACTTTCAAGAACACAAAAATCCCATGATGAATCTTGGGGAAGGTCTATGTCCAACGACAAATGCTAAAGGTAACTGCTGCTGCTGATGATGATGATCCCACTTGATCATGTAATGGTGTTTCAAAATGTTCATTAAATGAGAAAAAAAGTTTCTGTATACTTATGTGTCTTTGAAGACAATTTAGGAATGAAAGCTCAAAAAAAAGTCTTGTTTGGAGAATTGCTTGCATGGATTTTATAATGTACACATCAAAAAACTCTGTTCCATGTTATGTACACTGAGTCTCTTTAACTCATTCAATTAACTTTCTATTTCATTGTTTTTAATCTATTGAATTACCTTAGCCCTACAAATAGTCTGCCCGACCAACCAGCCAATTGGGCTACAGATTCTTCTGTCTTTGCTTTTGTGTGTGTGTGTGTATCCAGACAGTCCTGCCCCCATTTTGGGGGCTACAACCTGGAAAATTTGCGTGAGTACACCACTAGGCACCATCTAAAACCTGTGTCTGTAGTCATTTTGGACACAACAATGTCCAAATCCTATGCTGGTATTTTTTTAAAGATAATTTTAGATAGAAGATCTATATTTTTCGATAATTTTTGATAGTCTGTGTATGTACCAGAACAAATTATGTTGATTCTTTTATGCAAGGTACAGATATATTTATTTTTCATTATAGCTTTCCAATGGTGCCTATTTTGGATCTTTCTATAAATTCTTCACACTTATTTAAAATTGATTTTCTTTTCTTTTGCAGGTTTCAAATGTACACCAGAACTTATGCCATATTGCACCCAATATTATACTCAGAATGCTCAAATGGACTCCTCTCATCAGCCATTAGATTTGAGCTCAAATGGTTGCTGTCTGGATAGTGTGCCCTCTCCTGGTAGTGCATGGGAGTTAGATCTAGTCTCAAAGCCACATGTCGAACTTAAAATACCACAGATCACAATGCAGGCAGGGTATGTATGCTTGTATAGTTCTAATCCTCTTGAACAAGTCTTGTGATATGCTTAGATAGCATCTTAAACCCGTACATTTACAATTATTCTTAGTAAGACCTTACTCTCACTTTTGAATACGTCAAATAGAAATAATGGTTGCTTCAATTTAGATAGCAAATCTATCCAAATCAAGGCCATATATGCAAATTAATATGTTTATGTTCATTTGTATAGTTGTATCTCAATTTTGTCTAATTCCTATTATAAACTCAAAGTTATTGTGGATTGGTCAATGTGAAATAGATTTATACGGCTAATAAAAACAATTATAAAGTTTTAAAATGAGATAGCCTGTTGTGACATATCAATGAAAATTACATCATAAAAACTTTTAAGATTTATGTATGATCACATGTTTAATCAGTTTGAGACTTGAAAACAACTCAAAATTAGCATATTTGAATTATTAAAAATAAATCACCTAATAAAATAGCTTTAGGCTCCTTAGTGTCAATTCATACATAAATATCCTTGCCATTTTTAATGGGTTGATGCTTGCCATTAGTAAATAAAAGAAATGAAATGTGCAGTTTTTCAGTCAAAACCTGGTTTCTTGGGTAATCTAGCACTATGTACATAAACCTATGGCAGTGTTTGACCGGCATACAAAGCCTCAAAAAGTCTTACAGAGCCTCAAAAAAGGACATATCCATCAAAAATCAATACAATGAAATAAAATGCCGGTCTTTTATTCTTCATCAGATTTTGCACCATAAATTTATGAAGGTACAAAGAAAATACTGAATCTGACATTGCAAAATGAAGTTTCAATTTTTTTTCCTTTTTTGAGGTGCACCAACTGACAGACTTTTAATTTCATTTATTGCTAATGAATGCATTTTTTAATCATACTTTTTGATTAAAAGATTATACTTTTTGGAGCCGTTGCATGTAGTTTGGAGCCTTATCTATGGAGGACCTAGGACAGTAATGGCAAACCTTTGTAGCCTGGTGTGTTGAAATATTTTGATAATACTGTTATTGAAGTGTCACATGAAGACATGCATTTTAGCTTTAGATGAATGCTCATAAATAAGTGGCCCTTTTTTTCCTGATATACTTATAAAACTAGGAGTTTAATGAAATAGAACTTGGAATTTCAAAATATACTTAAAAAGGTAGGATGATAAAATGACATTAAAAATATTGGTAGAATTTTTTGTCAAAGTCTTTCGCATGTCACTGCTTTGCCCCCACTGGCCTAAGATTACCTTTTCATATCATTTGTATTAATATTCACCATACTTTTAGAGTGGATAAACTATGGATGTATTAAAGATGGGAACCTGCTGATTAAGTTAGTATCGGAGACAATTATGGGTAGTTATTTCACTTGATGAAATTGGATGAATTAATATGATAATGGAAGAGAAAGATAAACTGAATATGAAAACAGTTATGGATTGACATCTGAGACCGACTTTTCTATCTCATAGGTATATCTATATATGCAATGCTTTGTCTCTAATAATAATAATGGAATTTATCAGTATTTTTAATGATTAATAGCCGATACCTGAATGAAACTATTTGGCAACCTACTCAATGGATAAAAGTGTTTACTAATTTCTTGAAGAGTGATAGATTCCATGCATTCAGTGTTACACTGATGACTTGATGTCATGGCAAGAATCAACAGACTAACACACAGGCAGTCTGTTAATCTATTCATAACTCAAAATTCTCAGTTGTTTACTTTTGATGTAAAACAAATTGTTTTATCAAGTACAATTTTTTTCTTAGCAAGCTTTTCTTAACCATAATAGCCACTTTTCTATGCTTATTTTCATGGCACCATAGCATTTGCATCCTGGACAACTGTGTCCTGGTCAAATGCATCCCACTAAATTGCATCCTGGACAATTGTGTCCCTTTCAAATGCAACCCAGGTCAAATGCAACCCTGGTCATTGACATGGCTGAACATTTGTGTCTTGCTCATTTGCATCTCACTTTTCTTACGAAAAGTTGCCTACTGCGGGCAGAAAGGGCTTGGATTTACCAATAAAATTTATTAATCAATAAAATGTATGCTACTAAACAAAGATGAAAACTTCACCAATCATATATTCACTTTTCTCCCATCACTGAATCCTAATTCTTATATCATCATTTCAGGAAATGTAAGAAAGACAGTCATCTTCAAAATGGTAAGAAGACTTACACAGAGGAAGAACTAGTGACAGCAGTGACAGAGATTCGCAGTGGAAAACTGGGTACACGACGTGCAGCAGTCCTTTATGGCATTCCACGATCAACCCTGCGCAATAAGATCTTCAAGATGGAGACTGAAGAGCAGCAACAAGCAGCAGTTGTGATCAACACAGAGCATGAGTGCAGTGAAGACAGCCAGCATTCTGATGGGGCAACTCACCGCGCGACAGTGACTGGCATCACTGATCCCATTCACCTATCCCCCTATAGCATGCTTTTCCCCCCACTGGTGGGGGGCATTCTCTCGTGCCAACATGACTTTGGCCCGCAGACTGAGGACGATTGGGAAAAGAAGCTGGAGCAGATAAGACGAAAACACAATCTGAATGGCGCAGCAATTAATCTGTCTTCTGAAAAGCCCTTGCCTCTAACCACTAACAATGGTAAAAGCAGCCCCACCACATGCCCAGAGTTTAAACTGCCTCTGTTGCATGATTTGGTGCGTAAGATGACAGAACAGCGCCTCCTAATAGAGCAGAGTGCCTCACAAATAAGGTCACCCGTTGCCTTAGAAAGCTTACGCCATCAACAGGAGGGCAACAACCATCATAGCAATGGCAGCAGCAACAACAGTAGTAGCCAACCCACTGAAAGCACCCCCTCGTACACCCTAATGTCCCTGAAAATTCCGTCCTATCGGCCTGCCAAAGCTCAAAACCACTCGGACACCATAACCACAACCCCAACAACAACACCCAGCAGTAATGACACTACAGAGGAGAGGCCTTATGACAGTATGAAGATTGGAGAGGCTCTCAAAGACATTATTGTGAAGACCATATCTGAGAAGGTCTACAAGCGCAAGCATCAGGCCGATTCCTACTCCAGCACGCAAGATGAGAATCACCCTGGTAATAACAACAATAATTGTAAATCATATTCTTCTTCAGACTTAATGGCAGCAGGACCCACTGTGGTCCCAGCCAAAAAACTCAAGAAATCTGCTGTAGTTGAGAAAAAATCAGAAAACAACAACAACAACAACAACAATAATAATAATACCAACAACAACAATGTGGACAATGGCAACAAGCCAGTGAAAAAGACACGCCCAAAGCGTGGTCAATACCGTAAGTACAATAGCCAACTTTTGATGGAAGCAGTGCGTGCTGTGCAACGGGGCGAGATGAGTGTGCACCGTGCTGGTAGCTACTATGGTGTGCCACACTCCACTCTTGAATACAAGGTCAAGGAGCGGCACTTGTTGAGACAAAAAAAAATTAAAGAGTCTCAGATGCAGAAGGACAATAATAATAGCAGCAACATGTCATCAGAGGATTCTGGCACCACCAAAACAGCTTCACTCACTTCAGGAACTTCAACTTCTGCTCGAGGGAGTGGTAGTAATAATAACAACACCACCAGTTCCAAAAGTAATGTGGCTTCAGCCAGCAGCAGTAGCACCAATTCTAGCACTGGCAATGTCAAACCTGAAAAACCATCTTCCACTGGCAGTGCTGGAAATGGCAATGGTAAAAATGCTGGAGCCAAATTTGAGTGCAAATCTCTCAACAACTCTCCTTGGCTGCAGCCATACACCAATGGCAGTCCACAATATGATGCTTCTGGCATGAATCTATTCACCAGTAGCTTTGCATTGAGCACACCAGCCTCGGAACTGTTGCGCAAACTTCAGCACAAAGTTCAGAGCAAGTCAAGTGCATTTGCTCCGGACTCAAACTTTCTTTCTGGAGCCCTAAACAGACCAAACGGTATGAGCCCATTGGGTAATAGTTTCCTTTTTATTAATTAATGTTGGTGGATGAATCTCATTGTGAGTGAAACAATGTCTTTACTCACTCCATATAATAATGATAATAATTTAAAAATTAAAGACACACAATGGATATGGTAATGAAGTAATTATGAAATAAATTAAAAAAAACAAAAAGAGAGAGAGAGAAGAAAAAACGCATCATAGATATGAAGTATAAAACCCATTGAGAAGACTTAAGGAAATGAAATTTGGAACAAAATACCAGAAATTCTACAAGGGAGGAAAGAAATACATTTGTTTTAATTGCAAGTCATCAGGATTACAAGCTGTGAACAGCTTTGAAATCTGGGTTGTCGCTAATCAGGGAGCTTTCTTTTACATCTGTCTTACTACTTGTGCAGCATCTGCATGCATGCCTGTATGTGTGAATGTGTGCGTGTGTGTGAGAGAGAGAGAGAGAGAGAATTTGGCAGGCTGCATCAGCTACTGGGTGTTTGAGCTGCAGGCTGTAAGGACTCACTCACTGCTCACCCATCAACAAAAGGGTCAGCAAATGGGTGGACTCAGAATTCTGAATTATGTTGAATTTTTTCTTTGGTAATTTTCCACTGCCAAGTGAAGTATTTGGTAGGCTGTGTCTATCAATACAATCCTGTCTGCTTTTACCATTGGAATCGCTTCTGCTGACCTACTGAAAAAAGTGGCTGTCATTTTACTCTTGGAGGTTAGAGAGAAAAAAGTTGTCTCCTGTTTGAGATATCTTAAGATACCATTATAATGATAAATTGGGGGGGTGACAATTTGATCTTGTTTCATCTCCGTTACTACATCGAAAATGAAAAGAAGAGATCAAATTGTCTGAAAGAAAGTTGGTAAGTCAATAACTCTTCTGTTAGAGATTATAATAACATGAATATATCTTGGATAGTTGCAACTAATGCAAAACACATTATGTGAGTTTCCAGATTAAACTCTTATAACACCTAATCAAATTTTAGCCAAAAAGAATAATCGAAATTTCAATTTCTTTAAATTTTCAATGTACGAAATAAAAAGGATTCATTAATGAACTTGTAAAATGATAGCAAAAACTTGTTACTTGATATCTAGTTATTTTCATTGTATTAATAGCAGCTAAATGCTTTTTGGGAAATAGTTATCAAAATCCACTTTCTCCAACCAATCTTCCCTTAACACGAGATCAACTTGAAGCATTAATCAACTCACACTCTCTGAATAATATTCTTCCGCCTCCAAATTCCTGTATCTCTTGCATTGTCATATGCAATACTCAATAGATTTATTTGATCTAAAAGACAAAGTAGACATCATTAAGAATATTGACCACTTCTCATCAGTACATTTGAATACTGTATATACCTGTGTATAAGTGAATCTCATGTATAGGTCACCCCTTGATTTATTTGCTGGTAGTAATCATTAAGTATCTTTCATTTTTGAAGCCAAAGGTTGTTCCTAGATCTTCCCATTATGTTTGAATTTAAACCCTACCAAATTATTATTCATGTATAGGTCTACCCCCCAATTTTCTGCCTAAAACCTTTGTCTTCAAAACTCTACCTACACATCAGTATATACAGTATTTAGACATTATTTTCATTCAACTCCATTATCTGTCAGGCAAGTTCTTGGCAAAACAAGTTTTGATATGTATTTTGCCTGACAGAAATCTTCAAATTAAAATGGAATTCCAGTGCTAAAAGCAGACCATTCGCATGTAGAAAATGTGCTGAAATAGGTGTTAATTCTATCACCAATCCAATATTTTCCATGTTGTAGTTCTAACATTATTCTTTTAATTATTATGATTATTATTATTATTATGATTATTATTATTATTATTATTATTATTATTATTATTATTTTATTGATGTCCTCATCATCTGGTTGTCATTTACTCATCACAGATTTCTCAAAAACTATTTTTTTGTTATTCAACTGACAAACATATGTGCCTGTCTGGCAACTGCCATGGATGATAGCTTTTCTCACCACAGCATCATCCTAATATTACTACCACTACCATCACTGAGACGGCCAATTGCTGCTGTTGCTGCTACTAAATACTATTATCGCTGCTGAGGACAACCCTGCACCGCTACCGTGAAAAGAAAACTTATGTAGCTGAAGCTACTTTTTATGACTACAAAAAACAGATTTACAAATGCAGCTACTAGATCCAAATAGATTATGATTTATAAAGGATATATATAGACATATGTATATGTAATATCTGTGTATGGGATGGTTATATGTAAAGTCTGTCTGTGCAGGCAATCAAAAGTTTATATATTACCAAAATAAGTTCTGAGTTAGGATCCTCTCTTAGTTTTAGTTTCCTTTAAATTCATCAGCTTTCATAGATTTTACCATAACACATTCTTGTTATGCAAAAAGACAATTTCACTAAATTGTTTTTATTTATAGATTGGGACCAAACTTCAACATAAAAATTATTTACGTTACTCACATCGGTTGGAGATTATTTAATTTCCAAAATGCTGAAACTTTTTGAAAATCTGAGAAAGTTGTTAACCTTTTACTGAAAAGATAGAGAATCTTTATAACATAATGCATAACCTGCAAAACTGCTTGAAAACATTTTCAGATATTTTGGTCATTACATTGAAAATCCATTTAGGTCATTACATTGAAATCGTTTTCATTTTAGCAAAAACTGAAATTAATTTCAACTGCTGTCTTAAAATATCAGATTCTGTCAGTTGCACGAGGACTTTATAAAATCCCATATGTGTACAGGTTTTATGTATATTGCACCTGAGTGTGTGAGTCTATATATATCACACTTGAATGTTTGAGTCTATAATATATATATATATATATATATATATATATATATATATATATATATATATATATATATAATTAACACACAAAGGTATATAAATTTATATATAAATTCTATTGCACACAAAGCAGTACAAGTACATTATGTAGAATGATTATACAATTAGGAGCTCTTTGTTTGTGCAAATATTTTTCTTCATCTCTTCTAAATGTGAACACCTGGCCAATTTGATTTGGCTAATGAACACTTTATTTTTGTATATTTTTCTCTCTCTTTCTGTTGTCACTATTGTTCTTGTCCTTTTTCCTTCCTATTCCTTCTCCTATTAGAATATGTCTCTCTCTCTGTGCTCGTCTTTGTTGTGTCCATGCTAACCATTCTTGCTGCTGCTGTAATTATCATTACAGCCCTGCCATCCATCACTATACTCACTGCTGTAGACAATACATCACATAAAGTCAGTGGCAATGTTCCCTCTGAGCCATGTGGTCACACACAAGAAAAAATGATGCACTGCAGTAAAATTTAAATGCCATACACAATATATATACTTAAATGATAATGAAGAATCAATACACCGAATAAATAATTTCTCTTATACACTTTTTGTTAAAAGTAACTGGACTTTGATTAACATGAGACAAAAAAAAATCAATGATCATCTCAAAAGTGGAAATTTTCCTGCACACTGTACCATTTCAGTTATTCACAGACTTTTTTGTCTCATGCAGACCAGGAAAGAATTAGAGGGAACATTGGTCAGTGATATGGCAAAAATACAAAAAAACTAAGGTTTAATATTCTATTTCAGATTAATAGATTTATGATGCCTGTTACTTCATATTTACTTTAGGAAATGCAAACTAATTTCAAACCAAGAGAAAATACTTCTCTCTAGCATTCTATCTTATACTTGAAAAATCTCCAATATTCAAGTTGTGTAATCCTCATTGATACCATCTCATTTTTGTCTCTATTAAGTTATATATATTTCCTGTTTCTGGCTGCTGTATACATCCTTTCATCTAGCATGCAGCATTAGTTCATTCTTTATGTATAGATATGTCTACATTTTCTCTTTTATTGTCATGAAATAATTATATTTCTATATAAGAGGATGTCCCATACAATGTTATCTATTTTTAATTGTTTTATTTTAAACAATAATTGTATAAATGATTGTATTATCAAGATAAAAATGTTTCTTCCCCAAGAACACTGGCAACAAAAAATCAACAGTAAATCTTGAAATATATCTAATTTAATCTTTGCTTTCTAACTTTAATTCATGATATACTTATAGATAATTCATATTGGTAATATTTTTGTTGCTGTTTGAAGTATTTTTTTGATTATGTAAATATTTTCATATATATATATATATATATATATATATATATATATATATCCGATATACACACACTGTATGTATGTATGTATGGATATATATATAAATATATATATATATATATATATATATATATATATATATATATATATATATATATTCTAACTTTAATTCATGATATACTTATAGATAATTCATATTGGTAATATTTTTGTTGCTGTTTGAAGTATTTTTTGATTATGTAAATATTTTCATATATATATATATATATATATATATATATATATATATATATATATATATATATATATACATACATACATACATACAGTGTGTGTATATCGGTACTATTTTTATTGCTATTTAAAAGCAAAATTATAGCATTTGAGAAATTGATACATAAATACACATTTTTTATTTTTATTGAACAACCAAGCTGTGATCTAGTGTGAGATGGTGTGTAAAGGGAAGTTACTCAGTTTGGCTAAGCCAGACAAGGCAGGTAATAGTAATAGTAAATATCAGGGAGAAATATAGAAAAGGTTAAGTTGTAATTCTGTGCTTAGATCTGCTCTGATCACTCAAATGTGCTGCTTTCATCTCACCAAAATTCAGATACTTGTTTAAAATTATAATCCCTTGTGTAATATATTGTCCTCATCACTTTTAATCTTAATAGATATCTGTGAAATTGAAGTTCATTGAAACATTCTGAATCTATAATAAGAGATCTTGAAATTTAGTAATTTAGTAGAACTTACTGCTATAGGTATATAAGTACGTATCATTTTGTTCTGTTTGAAATATGTGCATATCTTCTGTCAACTGAAGATTGTTTCTTTTGACTTTAGTTATCTTGGTAGTGAACATGCTATTTTCGAATTCTCTTTTTTTTTCCTAGTTAAGTATTATATTTTTAAAAAAGTGTCTATAATGTGGACCAGTATGTTGATGGTCACAAATCTCTGGAAATGAATTGATGATATTGCAGCTTTATCTAAAACCATCTGTACATATCAGTTAACATGTTCTAGGAGATTCTGAAAGGTTCCTTAAAAAATCTCATTAGCAAGAATCTTTGACTGATATGATAACTACCCTTACATAAACCCTCATTTGTCGCATACACTAGGTATTGTTTCACAATCATATCGACTATAGATCTTTTGTGCTCTTTCTCCCACATACTCACACATCTTTACACAAGCTTGGCAGCTTCAAACTCTTTCTAAATTAGGAAGAGTGCTATGTTTGTAATTTATTGTTCAAGCAGAAGCAGCATCTGTGGCTAGCTCATCAATTGTCTTCTATTGCATGTGTTTGTGATTATTCTGTTTCATGTTTCACCCTTACTCATTCACTCACAAGTGCTAGTTTGGGGATCTGGTTAAATTTGACCAATGAGTCACAGTTTTCCTAAATTGCTCAGTTTTTGAAGTTGGGAGATCAACACTCTTTTAACAGAGATGAGATTTAACTTGGTAAATCACTTTGGTATTTGAAACTTGTCTTTTATTATAATTTATAATTGAGATTTGTATTTCATATAGAAAACAAATATGATTATAGAACATTTTTATTTCACTTTATCTATACATTCTTTTGGACAAGCTTGGTAGTGGTGTGAACCAGAGAGCAGCTAATAGGTAATTAGCCTGCTCCTTCCCTTGCCACTCTTGACCATTGGTATTCTATTGACTGGACATTCCTTATACAACCCAACCAGGGTTATATTACTTTTATTTGGGACAAACTACTCATTTCCAAAAGTAAGAACAAACAAAATCTCTTATTTATTAAAAATATTTATTGGATCAAGATTTTTTCCCTTTTTAAGAGAAATAATTGCTTAAGTATAAAATCGGTGTAAAAATTATATTTTTTTAAAATAACATCTTTCTTTTACTATCATAGATATCCATTCCAGAATTTATCACAAGAATAACACAAATAAAGCTCTTATTTTATGATAAATGATTGTTTTGATATAAGTACATTTATAAATGTGCAGAATATTTAAATGAATGCAACAATAAAGTAGTTGACAGGAGGAACTCTAATTGCCTTATTGGCATATTTGCATATTCTGTGTATATGTTGATGGATGTACACCAAAAAAAAAAAAAGGAATTATGAAGAAATTCTGTTTATGTGCTTTCTAACATTATTTACCCCACAAATACTAATATCGCTCTTGTCAGGACTGCTAAAAAGTATTCCAACTTTGCACAAGTGTTGTGAGTAGCAAAGCCAGTCATGGTCTGGGTCACAAAGAATTCTCCAGTGGGGAGAGGGCACCAACATTTATTCTATCACCCCTTCCTGTTTGGAGACAAGATGACAACTTCCATTATCATTATCCCCACTCTTCTTCTTGGAGTGCACTTCTGGTGGAACATTACACCTCTTCCCATCCTAGTATGGGTAATAGTCTGTGAGGTAAGGTGGTGGTTGCCAATCTCTCTTACTACATTGCAGCCTGGATGTCTGTACTTCTTGTTGGCTAGCGTTAGACAACATTGTGGCAATTGCTCGGCATTGGGTGGTGGTTGTATATTGATTGTCATATTGTCTTCATTGCCTCTATTTTGGTAATTCTCCTCCGGCTTTCTCTGTTATAAAGCTACTCATGGAGGTCTGTATAGGAAACCCTTCCATTTTGAAGCATCCTGGGTGACTTCTTGCTCCCCATGTTCACTGGTAATAATTGATCCCTTGATTTCAACAATAATAAATGGCAAAGGATCAAAAAGTGGGTTCATTTTTTACTTTTATCTAATGAGAGCTTTATTGCTAATATTTATCTGAGGTCCCTGGGTATGACAATGCATCTGCATGTGAGTTTTGACATCCAATGATATCATAAAATGGGTTATTTTGGTAGTAACAGTTTGCCCAGAGAAAGCCTGAGCAGGGCTGATCGCAGTCATGCTATGTGTGATGGCGCAGTAATTCAGTAGGAAATTGCGGATGACGTGTCAGGGGTTGAATTTTGCTCAGCTATGTAATTGAACACTCTTCATTCCCTGGTTTTTCTCTCTCATTGTATGAACGTGGCAGCCACACCTTCTACACCTCTATCAACGATCAGTTGAGTTTGTACTTCTGGAGAAAATTTGCCCATTACTCCCCGGCACAGATTTCAGATTTTGCACTGCCAGCTCACTCTTGTCGATCCATCTAAACTTCTGTTCTTTCCTCAGTAGTGCAGGTTGCAGTGTGGTCATGTCACTGAACGTCTCCTTGCCTGTTTGTCCAACAGAGCATCATTGAAAAGGCCTCAGTCAGCCACACCATCCCCCGTCATCCCAGCATTCTTGGATTGCTCACCTATGATTTTCATCCTAATATTCTTCCCTATATTACTTGCTATAGCAGTAAAGACATTTCACCAGCTTTTCTCACCCACGGTTACCTTTGACAAGAATCTATCCCACAGGATTTGGATGTCTGCTTAAGTCCACAAAATGTTATCTGGTTACTTATGTCATTCTTTTTTGATCTCAACCAGTCATTTGTGAGTGTGCCTTGCTTTGTAGCTGCACTGATGAACCATAGCTTCAATTCCTGCTTTCTGGGCCTTGCTGCTTTCAGCCAATTTAAGCAAATTGGTCCACAACTCCACTAAGCATGGCAGGAGCTACAGCAACTGCTGTGCAATCAGGATTCTTATAGCCTCCCTCTAAATTATTGACTCCCATAATGTAATGTGAGCAACAATTTCAGGTAAGCAATCTGCCAGCAATTCTGCTACCAAGTAGTGTGTCTTACTCTGTAAATCTCACAGTATCCCTGTTCCTTGTCATTCAGTGAACCTATGCCGAAAACTTCAGGGGTGCTAAAACTGCAAGGCTATATGCACATCCAATTGGAAATGAGTGATCTGCTCAAATTTTGCTCTTATAGTTATTTTTACATATTCTTTAACAAGTCTTTCCATAGCATTGGATACCATATTTGCATCTTGTAGGGCTTTGCCTTTCTGGAAAATGCAGTAAGATCGGGCTAAAAAGTTCGGAAAATCATTTAATAATTTGATAAGGCAAGGGCTATCTGGAAAAAAAAAATTTTGTGACACATTATTCAAAAGAATTGGAAAAATTTTAGACTACAAAGTAAAACAAATCTCAGGGTGGATTATAGAAATGTAGAGAGGTTGCCAGATTTAAGCCGAAGGAGAGATAATCCAAGCTTTAACTCCGAGACTTGTCCAATACAGGCAATGGAATAGCATCAAAGTCAAGCATGTCTGAAGGTAACACCAGTCTCTTGTTGCTGGTCAGCATCAATTGTCTGTTTTTCAAATTTGATATGATTCCAATGCCTGTGTTCGGTAGGTCTCTGACTTGAAACTCAGATTATCTCCCGTTCTGGCCAAATATTGCAACCCTGGAATATAGTTACTGTAAAATGTTGAGTTGGACCAGGTTTTTACCTGCTCACCTGGCAGGTCAACATCATATGAAATTGGTTATCAGTGTGTTTGTTTGGGTAAAGAATTTTTAAATTTGGTGGTGGGATAGTTATGTGTTTATTTTGTGTGGAATATGGGAATATATTTATTAAGCACTGGAATATATAAATCTATTTATTATATGTAAAATAAACTTATATAATTTATTTGTATGAATGAATTTGCACTAATATTTTTCCTACCTTCATCTTTCCATCTTTCTCTCTCTGCTTTGATTGAGACAGATAATTTTATCTCCAAAAAGCTGGAAAATCTAGCCACAAAATTGGCCCTCTCTAATAAAATGTTATAACATACACACACAAATACACACTTGGCCTGATTGATAGCTCCATGGTTGGAGCATTGAACCAGAAGTCTTGAACTTTCTTGAATAAGTAAAAAAAATAGCAGTGAGAAAACACTGACTTCAGATAAGAATGAAAAGATATTTCCTATAAATTTCAATCTTTCATTTGTAAAAACCCTGATATCTTTATAGTTATCCATACATATTCACTCTATGCTGACACGCACACCATACATATGAATATTTAACGCATATTTAATAAGAAACAATATATTTCAGACAGTAAAATATGATTGTTGCAACCAAACCGAGAATCTCATTCTTTTGATTTTGATATTCCTCAAAATGTGTTAGAATTTTTCTGTGATCAGGACTGATACCTTGAATAAAAACTGTTGTCCAGTAATTATTCCTAAATCTTTTCATCTCAGCTTAACTTTCTGCCTGTGCAAAGATTCAACTCTCAATTTCATGAGCTGCTCCAATGGAACTCTTCTGTATATAGGATTTTTCTTTCAAGTGGAACTTTTGTGAATAGGATGGGAGCATTAACCTAATAGTCTAAGGAAAGTAACTTTGATCGGAAGTCATTCTCCTCTATGATAAACTTCAAATTTTCTTATATGGTTCTAAGAGTTAAAAGAGCATAGAGAAATCCCGAATGTCCATTAAGGAAATTATGTTGATTTTTCTTCTAATTGCTTACATTTTGTGAAAAGACAATTTTAAAAACTCCTGGTGAGTTTTCGAAAACAAAATATCAAACCGGTCACTCAATAGGAATCACATGATCAATGACTTTTGGCAGCATGCCATATTGGGGATGATTGATTCAAATTTGCATTTTGTTGAATAGTGATCACTTAAAAGTCTGAATTTTCACAAAACAAGCATGAATGCTGGTGAACACAATCTAAGGGATCAATTTAATACAAACTAAAAACCTATTTAGAGGGGGTAGAAAAAACGTTTTTTATAGATATGATAAAAGGTTGATGCAGAAAATTTCAGCCATCTAGCTCCATTTGTGAAACATGCATACACAGCCAACTGGACCAACTTAAAAACTGAAGAAACCTATATTGACAGATTTGGTTGATGGTTTCTAATAACAACCGAGGAAATATTTAAAATTAAAATCACACTTGATTATTCCATATTTACTGGGGAGGAAAGTGTTCCATTTCTAGTATCTGGTTAGAACAGTTGTAGTGGATGGATTTTGATGATGTTAATGAAATTGGAGGTTAATTATACCTGTGTGACTCATTTGCTAATTCTTAATTTCATGAACCACTTGATACCGCTCCTAATTGATGGTGGAACTCTTCTATGAATACAATTGGAAAAAATTACTCAAAGTCAGAAGGAAAGTAACTTCAATCAGTAGTTATTCCTTTCATGATATTTTTTATATGAATTTAAGAGTTTAACTCATTTTTTATTATTTACTTATATTTAGATCAGTGTGATCATTTGAAGTTATCTGCAACATCAAAAGGCCTTATTATGTCACTAAAAGTTACATATAGAATATATTGCAATATGTAGAAGGCAGATGTTGATGTAATTGATTCTAAAAAGTGAATAAGCAAAGGATTAACCGATGAAATGTTGAAAATTTCATCCTTGCATACATTAGAGTAAGTTTGCTGGGGACTAAGTGTGATGAACTCTAAGCTCAGAAGAATTCAATTACTCCTGTATTGTTCTGATCAGTACGAGGCAGAAGTTAACTAGAATGAAAGAGAGGGAATTGCAATTACTGTATTTACTTGTGTATGATGCAAGAAATTCACTGTATTTTGTGACATGTAAGACAGACTGGCATATAGGATGCACCCAGTTAGGTTTTTAGTAATATAACACATATATCCATTCTAAAGTTGTCTGGGTGATTAAACTACAGTGATTCATAGATCCCTAGTTAGACACCAAAGCTGACCTTCATCACGAAGAGCACAGAGTAATTCTGAAGGTTATATCTTGAAGGAGAAAAAAGCGTGTTTTACACGCAGCAAAATATGGTAATATGAAAAATCAGTCAAAATTTCTGGATAGGGGTATACTCAGGTGTAAAAAAAAAAATGATAAAGTATTATAATATATTACTGATTCTTAACTACAATAAATGGGAGTCACGTCTAATGAGAGATCATATTGTACTCAAGTAAATACTTTACATCAATATCAGTCTTTTTTTCCACTTTTTTTACTTTTGCCTTCAACTTGTTCTGCAGCTTAGCATGGTTTTGACAGTTACTACCATCATAAATGCTCTGCTATTTGGAAAACTGTGGCTCTTTCCTCACTGAGGCTCTTCCATAGCTATTGTAATGGCAGCATGAATATATATATATATATATATATATATATATATATATATATATATATATATATATATATATATATATATGGAATTATTTAAAATTTAATTTTGTCATCTTTGTTTCAGATTTTCTCCCATTTCTCATTTTCTTCTCTTTCTTATGTCAGAGCTGCTACATTTTCGGGAGGGCAGATTTGCCTTTATCTAGGACTCCCTCCTAATCACCGTCCTATTTATAAATATAAAATAATGATAATATATATAGTATGTATATGAAATTATTCAAAAAATGTAAAATACCTACCTATCTATTATATAAAAATTATATGGTATAATTTGTGTGTAGATGTCACATTAGCCTTAAACTGAGAGAACTGAAGATAATTGGTCTTTTAAAGAAATGCTATTTAAGCAAAAAAAATAACTTTCAATCTTAAATCCCTTCTTTTCATACCCCTTAAAAACCAGAAAAAGTAAGCAGCAGTATCTTGTCAGTGTTTTTCTTCATTGTTCTATGCGTACTCTGGTGTTTTTTCTCTCAAATACTATGTTATAGGGCCAAGGTGGATTTGTGTTTGTTAATGATTGCTATTGTAAAACTGTCAGATTATCTCTATACATCCCCTTCTATTTTATTCTTTTCTTTGTTACTGGCATCCACCTTGGGTTGGACAACCACCAATAACCAGGCCTATCAAATGACCTGTCCATCACCCAGTGAGGAATTATTTATTTATTTTATTTATGATATTTAAAAAAAATGAACAAAAAGAAAAATACATTCCAACCGGTTTTTACATTTTGTGCACCAACTAAATCATTTGTAATCCTTGCAGGTTGAACTTAGTTCCCATTACAAATTGCTACAACCTTTCTGCTTTGGGATGGCCCTTACAACTTGTCTAATGAAGAAACTGTTTTTTTAGTTATGAGCCCTGAAGCTCACACCTATACTTTGGGCGAAGCTATTGCTTCATTTGCTCTTATTTCTGTAAGACCTGCTACAAATTGTAAAAATATTTATTGATTAGTGATAGGTGTTACAGCTTCTCTAGGAAAGACAGATCTTTGACCAGTTGGCTCGAGTTAGATTTTGCATTTTTAGACAAGTCTTTCTGAAAGGTTTGCCATATTTAGCCAGAAGGGGAGATAATCAGAGCTTCATCTCTGACACTTACTCAACACAGGGATTGGAATATTGTTTTAATTTGGAAATAAAGCAAGTCCGGAGATGAGCCCGCTTAAAGAGGCTGGTATTTAATGTCTGCCTCCAGACTCACTTGGTTTCCAAATCCGAAGCTATTCCAATGCCTGTGATGGGTAAGTATCCAAGATGAAGCTCGGATTATCTCCCCTTCTGGCCAATTCTGGCAAGTCTGCTTTCTCATCCCACTGTGGTCAGTCTTGTACCTAAGTCATATGTATCCTGGCTTCATTTGTAAAGATTTGATCATCTAGCCTTGGTTGTAGGTTTAGATCTGGCATCTAGATCTTGGGCAAATCTTTCACACCCCACAGTCAATTTTGTACTTGTGAAATCTACTATTTTCAAGTTGTATAAATGTCTACTCGGACTTTTATCTTATATCAGCAGTTCCCCCAAATATTATATTTTTTCTCTACCATTCCAACACTTCTGTTGAGATATCAATTGTGGGAAGAGGACAGAAAGTCATTCCTGCTAACATACTTATGTTAACTATAGTTACTATTTTAGCCCCTCCCCCACCATCAAGGAATGGTGGATGCCTTGTACTTCTGACAACATACCCCATGCCCCACTCCCCCATGTTGATTATTTCTAAAGTTTAAAGAAAATGTCTTGAGCAGGTCTATGTGCATGTGGTGGGTGCTCTCACTCTTTCTCTCTCTTACTGCACTGCACGGCACTGCACCCTTATCTCTCTCGCCTACCCCGACAGCTGTTTTGTAAATAGGGAGACCCTTGTGTCAGGTGTCTGCTAGCTGGACCACCATCACCACCACTACCACTGCTGCTACGGTGCTAGATAGCTGGTGCTCTACTGAAAGCTCCCACTGGTCGTGCTATTTGTTGCACTTAATTTTCCATTGTACAAATAAATGCTAAACTGTTATCATGGCCCTTGTGCTAATGTGCCTAGCTTCCTCTTTCTGTCTTCTCTCTCACACAAAATGCTCCGCGTACACAGAGATTAAAAGGTAATTATCCCCTTCAACCCAGTCCCTCATAGAACTTTCACCTTGCACTCCAAAATGATTTTTTTTGTTAAATGAAGCCATGCAGTATCTTTGCTTGGCTACAAGGTTAGCACTTTTGTAAAATGGGCGGTTCTTTAACTACTCATGTCAGTAAAAACATGGTTAGTTGAAGTTCAAACCTATAAGTGGGCATCTAGGCCTTGGGCAAGTCTTTCACACTCCATGCCCTCTGCAATCAGTCCATTTGTGTACTTGTAAGATCCACAATAAATATGGGTATAAACCTCTGCTTATGCCTAGCTAAAAAGACAGATAGGACTAGGCACACAATATTAACAAGGACTAAAAATTCTATATTTAAATAAGAGTCATCAACATATATTATTAATCACTCTGTACATTCTTATTCTATATTCTTAAATTTGCCATAGATTTTTTTTGTTGATCATTTCACGTGGAAATAATGATTTCAAAAGAAGAAAATATAAACTCAACTTTCCCTTTCTATAAAATCAATTTCCCCAAATCAATAACATTTTTTTTAAATGAATTTAAATTTTAAAGCATTGAAAAAGCAAATTTTAAAAAATATTTTAAAAAATTTATTGCAATTTTAAAAATAAAAAAAATATAACCTTGAAAAATTACAAAAGATATTTATGTTAAGGATGTTGCTTTATTTTATTTATTTTTTTTTTTTCAAATTTCCAGATAATTTTGTTCATTGTATTTCTTTCTTACCTTTCCTTTTCTTGCTTGTTGGGTGCACCAATTGATGTGTGCTTGTAAAGGAACCTGTGTTTGGGGATGAATGCTTGTGTGTTTGGGTGCAACCCTTCAGGTGAGCTTGTAGCAAGGACAGCTGTACTGACCCATATTGTCTAGCAATACAGGCGCTGTCTATCTTTGAACAACCAGCCTGCCATCTTGTAGAGCAGGTACCTCCATATTGTAAATATTGCTGGATATCAAATGAACCCTGATATTAGCTGTTAGGCTGATCACCTGAACTAGCCTCACCTATCTTAGTTGTAGTCAACGTTGGTCTGAATATGTGAAACATAATATATCTAATCATCAGTGTCTGTGGAGAAAGTTACTACAAAAACAATATACATATTGAGTCGCGTTCTTTTTTTTTTTTTTTCCTTTTTTTCATTCTCTTCCTTTCCTTTTCTAATTCTCTTTTCTCCTTTCATTCTCTTTATCCCTTTCCCCCACAGCCTTTTATCTTTATTTTGCCCCCCCTCCCCCTCTTGTGTCTTTTTCACTCTCTTTTCTTCCAGCCAGTAGATCTCTCTTGGGATGGCTTGTGAAGGCCTTCCGTTACTGATGGCAATTGTCCTCTGTCATGAATGGCTTGTCTGGATTGGTTTAGGACCAACAAAACAGAAAAGGTTCAAAATAAAACTAATTCTATCTCGTAGAGGGAACAGTTACAAATCTTATGCATACATCCACATACATATACATCTTTGTATATATATATATATATATATATACACATATATATAGTATGTATATCTATATCTATATCTATATCTATATATATATATATATATATATATATATATATATATATATATATATATATATATACTTATATAATGTATAAAACTATATATATTATGAGAGAGTATTCATGTTTGTATTTATTTATCTATTTATCATCAAACATGATGCCTGATATATTTATTTTCTTTGCAAAGTTGACAAATGACTATTTCTACCCTGATTCAAAAAAGTTACTAGTTTTTATTAACAATCATTAGCTGATTGTGACGCTGGCTTGTCAAAAGCCAGTCTCCTTGCTGACTCCATCTGCTATAGGTTTTTGAAATGGTGCCACCTGAGCAGGGTGTTTAGGACGACACCCAGTCGATAGCAAACCAAGATGCTACTCTATTTTCTATCTTCTCGGCCTCTTTTTTATTATTTCAAAGAATAATTAAAATAAAAACAAAAAATTAATTTCAAAAAAAGAAAATGACTAATTTTATAAATCTATTTTTTAAGAATTTGCCTTGCATTCAAAAACACCAATCTCTGGGAATCATTATTTTTTTTTTTTTTCCAATTTCCAAATAATCAACCAAGAACTTTTTTGCTGCCTCTTGTAAAAATGAGC
Source organism: Thysanoteuthis rhombus (assembly GCA_963457665.1). Lineage (NCBI taxonomy): Eukaryota > Metazoa > Mollusca > Cephalopoda > Oegopsida > Thysanoteuthidae > Thysanoteuthis > Thysanoteuthis major. Next base: position 8,461,171 of record OY735219.1, on the reverse strand, counting down.
GTGTATGCAGACAACCAACCAGACTTGTTTATACACGCTTTCGTAAGTGAGTTGATGTGTGTAAATGTTGTGCCTATACTTTTCTGTTGGCTGTGCTTGTGCTATGCACCTTACCAAGTGCTACAGCATCACACACAGATTATTGATGATTTAAAAGAACATAAAAAAAAGGTAACTGATTTAATCACCAGCCTTTAAAAGGTAAAAATAATAAACATTACAAAAAACTAATTGTATCCTCTAATTCCTAATTGTCCCTCTGTGCAAGATTCAATTGCACTGACAGTCCAAAGTGCTCTCTATTAATTCTAATGTAAGCAAGAGGACCGCTTACCTGCAGCCTCCCCTCATGCTAAACACAACCAGAATACCTGTAACTAGCAGCACAAGACATTACATGACAATAATATAGTACTGATAATGGAAACTATTTTTTTAATATTGATCCTCAAAAAAACTCCATTATTGGCTCATTAATTAGCTCTCAGTGTTTCAACTTTTTATTTTTATTTTTTGAAATAAAATCTGGACGATGGGATTTTATTGTTCAAATTGAATGGAGCAGTGCGTTGCTATTTTTTTTCAAGCTCAAATCTCAAAAGTATATAAAAAAAAAAGATAAAGCTGTAAGCTCAGTACAGTTTTCTTTTGAACCTTTTTTTAAATTCATGTACGTATTGGATAAAAGAATAATTTGAAAATCAAGATTGTAATCTAACATTATCTACCGATTGTTTACTCTCAGTAAGATTATTCTGACCATCAAAGCCAATTGTGAACCATTAAGAGTCTAATCATTCTCATGAGTAGTTGCCATCAGTACTCAATATGATAAGCGATTATTTAGAGCCACAAAGTCTAAATAATCTAATGTTGCTTTTTTTTAATTTCTTTCATGTAACCCTTAGAAATGTCTGGTGGTTTAGGCATGGAAAATGGATTATTAAAAAAAAAAAAAAATTTCTGGAAAGATCTTCCCTTTTTCTCCTCCCCTGGTTTAGGTGGTTCAGTTGATCTGATACTAATTCTAACTCAGATCTGAAGCCTCATCTGAACATTTAGACTAGTCTCTTTCTTTCCATGCCTACTACAACCAGTTCATTTGTTTATATGTGAAATCCATGATATACCCAATTGGTATAAATAATTCTATTTCTATAAATGAGTTTTTAATCCTATTTTCTAGATGCGCGAGCAGCCCCTACTAGTGATGACCGTCACTGACTGACTGACCGACTGACTGACATACCAAAACACTCCCACCATCTCTCGTTTCCTTCCCTCCTTGTTCTATACATGTCTGAAAGTGCAAGGGGAGAGAACTCGCGCATCTATGGTCTGACTTTCAGGCATCTTTCCTTTCAACTCTCTCACCCCCACCAATACCACACATATAAACACACCGTTTTTTCATCTGTTGCCTTTTTCAGTAATTGGTGTTTTATCACAGATCATATTTATGGAATGTTGTCAACCTGTGAAATATTGTGTGCACTTCACTTTGATGTAGATGCACACGTGGTGTGCATGCATTGAACACATTCCTACTATTGTGAGGGAGAGACCCCTGAAGCTGCAGAACCATCTAGACTCTCTCTCTCTCTCTCTCCCTCTGTTTCACTTCTCCTTTTCACACGCCCACTCTCGCTCTATACGTTGTATACTTCAAAGTGCCTTTTGGGGATTTTCTTGTCTCTCTCTTTTTTTTCTTTCATATTTCAAACCTTGCTTTCTACTGTTTGTATCATGATTTTTCACTTGACAATGCATCTTTTCCTCCTTAGAGAAAATAATTTCTTTTCGTTTTTTTTTAATTATTCAAATCTTTTCTTTTCTTTTCTACCTCCACTTTTTTTTTCCCCAATTATTTCACTTTTATTTCCATCCCAACCAAAAAAAAAAAGAAAAGAAAGGCAATAAATGTCAACAAAAATCAGCAAAGAGAATAAAAAATTACATCTTACATAGACAATGTTCATTCTGATATAATGAAATATTTTTCAAGAATCCTAATTCAAATTTTCCAAAATGAACAATCAATGACCAGGATATTCTTAAAAGGCCATGATGGATGAATTACACCAAATTAATATACCATGTGCTAACAGTCAAGGATGTCAGATTGGACTACTTGGATAGATAATCTAAACTTTATCTCAGAGAATTGCCTAACACTGGAATAGCATCAAGTTTTGAAATTGAGCTAGGTTGAGTTCAAATACCAGCCTCTTGAGAGTATTAAGGTATTGAATCTCTACCTCCAGACTCACTTGATTTGCAAATCTGACACTATTCCAATGTGTGCGTTGGGTAAGTCTTGGGAGATAATGCTCAGATTATTTCCCCTTGTAGTCCAATCTGGCAACTCTGCTTCTAGTGATATGACTAGTTTTGCAACTAGTTTATTGTCACGGTAACTTCTAACAGGGTTCTTGATCACTATATTTAGTCACTGCTTTATTGGTCATGCAATAGTCTTCTTTTTGATTGTATCTGTTGAACCAGTTTCTCAGATCTGCCTTTCTCACCATGATCAAACCAGGAGTTTGAGTAAAATAGCTATCCACTGATTACTGGTATGATTTTACATTTCTTTAAAATTTGGGGGCCTATAAGAGACTATAAGTAACATTTTATCTGTTGGTGGCTAATTGCTCTGGAAATTATATTCAAATGACCCTGTTTAATTTTTTAGGTAATTTTAACTATTGAATGACATTCGGAGATAATTAATCTTGTACTTACCAAGACCCAGATTTGCAGAGCATCATAAACTGCTACTAACTGCTCCTAATTAACAGCAGAGTTCAACTTATTTCATTTAGGAAAAAAATAAAATTAATAAAAACTTGACTTGAAAGTTGAAAGGCAGGTAACTATGATCAGTAGTTATTCCCCTTATTAACAACAGAAATTGACATCCAAATTTTCTTGTATGAAACTATGAGTCTAGCATTGCCTCCTGGTTTGCATTGACCATTTTAAACTTGAACCAGTCTGACATTCATTTGCCAGTTCTATAGCTTTTTTCTCTATTTTGGTTGTCCCAAAATCAAAAAGCTCATGGTTATAGTTCATAGCAAATATTAGCTCCTTTTTTAATTGCCTAAGTTTAATAACCTTGCAACCTGCAATTTTTAGATTTGGCTAAGGGAGATAACTTCGATCCTAAGTTATTTTCCTTGAAATTTGCATTCTATTTTCTTTTTATGAATTTAAGAGTTAATCGAGTTCCACAATCCAGTTAATTAGCTAGTTGGCTTTGTCTGTGTTTATGCTGTTCTTTTCTTAAACCCTCCAAGCAAAACTCTCATCTTTCCTTTCCTCCTTTTCAGTTTGTTTTCACAGTGCTGCCTTAATTTTTCTCTACTATTCTAGCTAAGCTCTTCTGTTCTCTTTCACAAAAAGGAAGCCACCTTGTTTGCTATCCAGTTCACGTCCACTGGCCAACGGCTACTGTGGTACTTGAATTAGAACTTGGTGCAGGGCCTGGCTTCAAAGTGTGTATGTCTGTGCCTTATAAGGTGATCTGTTCTGAATTACATCACAGTCACCTGGCGCTACCTGTCTCCTCTAACCACACCCTCCCCAACCATCATCCCACAATAGACGGGTAAATAAGAAAAAAATTTAGTAATAATTTGATGCTTAATACCTTCTCTTGTTCTTCTCTAGTTTCTGCAGTTTTCAGCATGGGTTTTGTCTTGTCCTTTTGAGTTCCTATAAGACACTACATGTCCCAGTGTGCCAGAATATCATCTTCATATTTATAAGCTCCTACTTTTTAATTCTTCAACCCCTTCAACTATATGTGTATCTAACATTTTTTTTTCTCTGAATGTAATATACATGTTTTAAATATTAATCGTCATTATTATTATTCCAAAGATGCAACTAACTTTTTTCTTTTTTAAAAAAGTGTCAGGGATGCTACTTTCAAAAAAGAAAATCTAAATCAGACAATTAAAATCTAATATATCTCAGGTATTAGATACTGTCATATAGGAAAAGTGAAATGTTATATATTTATTTCTTCTGACCATCAGTCAGAAAATATGTAATTTTCTGCTCAGCTGATACTTCACTTTCTCTCTCTCTCTCTCCCCCTTTTCTCTTCATCTTTTAATACAGACTATCCTAATTGAGAACTGGCTGGCTCAGCAACAGGGTTAGGGCATAAAATCATGTATGTCATGAAGTGTGTAAGCAAGCATGTCTGTGTTACTTGTTCAGAACAACTATCAACTCCTGTCAATATTCAATTTTGGCACTTTAAAAAAAAAAAAGAAATTGAAAAACTCTGTCTTCTAATGAGTGCCTTTTACATTTTGGTGGCTAATTTCCCTGGCTGGACCCCCCCCCCCCAATGTATATCTTCCTGCGTCTTAAAATTACTCCTATTTCCCCTCTTTAATCAACTAGTTTATTCTTGGATTTTGCTCGGCAATTTCTTGGATCTATCTCCTATCCTAATACCTGGAGTGAAGTTCTTGTCTCTTTTAACCTGGTAAATGATGGCCCTCTATTCTGTGGCAACTTTCAGAGGGGCTTTGTGCTCTTTTTCTCTGCATAAAATCTCTTTAAAAACTGTTGGTACTTTCATCTAGGGATATGAGTACTCTTTCTAGTTTCCCTCTATATACAGGTCGATTGTAAATGCCCTGGTTTCTATGATAGGATGTATTTTTTTAGATGGCATGTACGCAGTAATTTTTCAGTCGGATTTTTGGCTCATGGGCTGACATACCGACATCAGATTTGCCAATTTAGCTCTTTTGGAGCTAGATTTAGCTCTCTATGGTGCAAGGGAGATAACTCTCATATCTATGGTCTGACTTGCATTAGTGAGAAAATCTTACTTTTGTGTAACATGTTTCTCTGGGAACTGGAATGGGGCACTTTTGGAGATTATTTCCCAAACTAACTTCTGAGCTGGAAATTCATTTGGCCTTTTCTTATATTTTCCTTCAGAAAGTTTCATCTTCATTTCAAATGCATTTTATATCATTCTAACAACCTGAATGTATAGATGACTATTGCTTGATCTGGGCTTATTTACCCTTATTCTGCTTGTTATAGCTGACCCTTAACTATTCTAGTGAATTGAGAACCCAGGCTATACTTCTCTCCATAACTGATGGCTAATTTTTGGCTATTGGTTTTGTGAAAAAATCTAAATTATGATTACTTTTCATCAGTAATTTGATGATTGGAATCTGCGCCTTGAAGAGGCCTGGCAAATATTGGGGAAGGTCTGTCCCTATAACAGACCTAAAAGGTTGATGATGATGATGCTCTTTTGTACCAAGGCATTCAAGAGATTAGCAAAAATCTGATATCATGACTAACTCTTTAAAAAGCCTTGAGAAAAAAAACAACAAACTGATACCCCAAGCCTTGTATCTAGAAGCAGGGCAGCGTTTCTGTGAAATAGAAAAGAAAATAATCAGTTAGATGTGAGATATAGCTTTTTAAAGAGTTTCTTCATCCTTTTCAATATGCCTCTTTGCTTTAGTTCCTAAACTAAATTGTTGCATGTCATGTATATTTAAAGGGATATAAACAATATATACTGTTCATAGATTGGTCTCTGAGCCTTCTATTTGACTCTAAATTTTTTTTCCTGACCTGTCCCACATGCATTCAGCCCAGGGGAATACTTCTGGCAGCCACTTGCATGGTAGTCTCTTCTCAGGACAGTAGTTATATGCAGCTCAGCTATAAGATGCCTACGGGTAGCAATATTAATTTTCATGCCTGTGTGTACTTGACTAATATCCTCATCTCTATTGATTTTGTTTCTACAATACTACAGTGTTCTCTGACCACCATTCAAACACACATGGTCAGCGCAAGGGCTTCATACACCATGGGCAAGACTTGAAATTTGCACTCCTGGTTGTATTCTAACTACTATTTTCCCCTATTTGGGAGTGTACCCTAGGCAAGCGTCTGGGTTGACGTTCACTTGATAGATGGGCTGGCCCTAAACACAGACACAAGTAATAGTAAAACCTCTCTTCTTATATTAATAACTCTCCCCCTCTATTAGCCTCTTGCAGACTGCTTGTAAAATGAATGATTTGAATTGTGCTTGAACTCTATTCCACCAGGAATGATTTAGGACAGTGGTTTCAAAACTGAGGGTCCGTCAAATAATGCTTTGGGGCCCGCAGCAGTGTTCCCTCTCAACCTCACATTGCTAATCTTATTGGCAGAGAAGCAACCTCATCTATCGCACATCTATCAGAAAAGATAATTATTGTACACAGACCTGTAACATATATTAGAATTCAAATGAATGAAATTTATCTTAATCAATTATAATTTTCAAAAGTTGAAATTGCTTTTTACTGTACTGTTTACTGAATTAGTCTAAACCTAAATGTTAAAAAGAGGAGTCCGCCAGAATATTTCCTTTTATAGAAGGGGTTCTTGAGTTTTCAAAATTTCGAAATCACTGATTTAGGACTTTAGTCTAGATGTGACCAGTTGAATAAATGTTGTTGCCTTTTTGATGTTAACTGGAGAAAAATACATTTATTCCAATGTTGTGAAAAGAAAAACTAATGAAACCTGTTGTGTACCGTAAGGACTTTTGATTGTATAGCAAACAAAAACAGCTGAAGATATTAGTCTCCAAACAAAGAATGGTGATTTATTTTTCAACCCATGCTTATATAACTTGAAGATCTTTGGACAGCATTAAGTTAGATAAGGTTCTCTATGTCTGCTATTTAATGATAGGAGCCTTATTTTTATTTTTCCAACCGAATTTGAAGACCCCTAAAATCGTGGATCCCCTGGGCATCTGCCCAGTGTACCCATGTGATGAGACAGCTGTGCTTATTTTCTGCTATTGTTTTCTACAATGTCAGAAAACGTAGCCACTTTTTTATTGTATTTGCAACATGAAGTTTGGTAAAAAGAAAAATATCATTAAAATAACTCTCAACTAATTTACACGTGCTGTCAAAAAATGATGGTATATCAAAATAATTTTGCATTGCATTGTTCTTATAAATTATCTCAAAAACATTGTGTTGTTCTGCATTTTCTTGTTTATGCTCAACCCGAATGAACACAGATTTTTAACGCATTCGCAAAAAGTAAAGGAGACTCTATAATTTGCATTTAATAGTTATCTCCCTTGACAAATGTTAGAGACAAAAAATATCAACATACACATGGCATAGTATATAAGTAGATTCTGCCTTTATAGCATTTTTGTTAATAGATTAACTTCAATAATATTTTGAGACTTGAGTAGTAGAACATGGACTGTTAACTTGGAGATCTCCTTTCCTATCCCAGATGTTGAGTTTTTGAGGCACAAAGTTTGCTAGGGAAGAGAAAATTTATGTGAAAATATTGAGATTTAGGCTTTGAATCAAATAATGATATCACAAATCAGTTGCAGAATTATTCTATGGCAATTTGATTATTTCAATATTGAACAAAGTTATCAGTGCAGTCTTTATATGTACCCACATTGGAATGATAAAATTGCTTAACTTTATGAAAAAAAAAATACAATAATGATAATTTTTAAAAGATAAGTACAGATTATTAGAATGTTAGAAATCATCTCTCCCATTGCCCAGTCAACTTGAAATGTAATCTATTTTAAACCACAGCACAATTCACAATTCCCTCAGTGCTTCTCGTCATCATATTATCTTGAAACCAGGGATATTTTTTTCTGCTATTTGTCCTAATCTAGTCATGGGATCTTATGGTCTAGTGAGTTGATTAATCAATAAGGTTGTGGGGGTAAGCCACCTTCTCAACCATTGATTGACTGGCTGGCTGGCCTCGATACTTAGGGCATAACCCAGTCATAGCAATGGGCTCATTGATAAACGCAAGATTTCTGTTGTCATGGTGCATCTTTTGTTTCCTGTTTGTTTTGCCTAAATACTGTGTTGTTATCAAAAATAAAATTGAGTCACCCTCTTTTTCCCCCCACCCATCTTCATTTTTTTTTCCTCATTTAAATTTTACTTTGTGGAGGTCTGATCATCATCATCATCATTATTATATTAATTAATATTATTGCTATCATTATGATTATCACTATTATTATTATAATTATTACTATTTAAGTTATTTGTTGGGAATTATATTTATTGCTCTTGTTCGTTGTCTAAATCCAAAATAATAAACTATATAAAAAAAAAGTGAATTTTTAAAAGTAATTTTCTAGATGATGCCGTATTGCAAAAAGTGATTTGAAAATTTTTTTCTTATTTCATAACATTTTGAGACTTATTTTCTTAATGCAAAACAGTTATCAAAACTTTTCAGACCAGAATTAAAGCTTACAGCAAAAAAGAAGTTTAAAACTTTCACCAAGTTGTTGGTTACATGAAAAGCCTTGTTTTTGAACAAAAATAGCAACTTCTCTCTGAATATCATGAGAGTTGCCAAAAAGTCAAAATCCCCTTGGTTTTGTGAAACAATTGTTTTTAATTTTGGCATGGGAGATTACTTGATACAGAGAAACATCGATTATCCGAACAAGACAGGCGGGGAGCATTTTGTTCCAATAACTGATCGTTCAGATAACGGATCAAATTGTGAAAAGTGAAGTCATGTAGAACACAATTATGGGACCTTGAAATATTGTTTGCATGATCGGTGATCAGATAACTGACGTTTCTCTGTACATTTCGTTTTTTTTTTTTTTCAAACAAAATATCATAAAAAACCTGATGCTAATCAGAAATTATATTAAAAGCAAAATCTTCTTGCAATATGATATCATCTAAAGAATGACCAAAAACATATATATTTTTTTTTTGCTCCTGCATATTATGGAGTCTCTTGCAAGGAACATAACATTCCAGTTTTGTGTATCGCAAGCGGCTACAATTTAAGATGATTTTTAAAGATTATATATATATATATATATATATATATATATATATATATATATATGCATACATACATGCACACACAAATACATAAGCAGCATATTGACTTTGAATGCTAATTTATGTGAACCCCTATGATACCCTCAACATCTCTAATCTTGCTTTCTTTTGCCTCCTCCTACTCCTACTCCCCCCTCATTGCTTCCCTACTTCTTGTCTTTTCATCATTGGACTCAGTTGTGAGAGGAGCATATTTTTTTCTCACTCAGATCCCACCCTCTCTGTATGCACACACGCGCATACTCACATGCACACATACACACACACACACACACACACATCATACTCACACTCACACACACTTACCTCTTTCCATCTCTCGAACACTCCCTCCCTCCCTCCCTATCAATCCCTCCTCCCTCACAACTGATGATTCCATTGTATCACTTCTCCCTAAATCAATCACCATCTATCATGTGGCTCCTGTGCCTCTGGTCGGATGGCTCAGGGCTGCTAACTGCTGCCAACTCTGTAGAGGCCTTTTTTTCCTTTTATTTCTTTTTTTTTTTTTTTCTATGACAAATTTGACAGAAAAAAAAACAATTTCTGCTTTTCATCTTAACAGTGGTCTTTGATTTGTACATTTATCAAATAAAATATTTTGACAAGTTCTCTTTCTTTTTATGACTTATTAATTACTAATGAAGACTGGTCTGTTTGGTCACTCAGTGGAAACTGTCATGTGACTAACATCTTTTGGCAGCATGTCGTGTTGGGGTGAGCACTTGAAAAATTGGAAAAGGCGATGATCAATAAATAACTGACTTTTCTCGCTTTTTTGTTGGATCATCGAAAAGTTTTCAAATTTAAAAAAAGAAACAAGCAGGCACAAACCTGTTGTTGGTTGGTGATCATTAAAAAAGTCAGAATTTAAAAAAAATAAATGTGAATGTTTCTGGCTGCATACTGAAGGATCAATTTAGCATGAACTTATATTGTAAATTGAACTGAAATCTATTGGGTAAATTTTAGAAAAAAAGAAATGCTTTTTTTTTTCTAGATATGGTAAAGAGTAAATGTTGAAAATTTCAGCCCTCTAGCTTCACTGGTCTGGTCTGTATGTGTGATACATACATATATAGACAGGCAGACAAACTTGAAAACTGAGAGAAACCTATGTTGCTAGCTTTAATTGATGATTTTCTATACACTAGTTCCTCTTTTATAACATGGGTGTTGGGGTCCAAGGAAACAATGAAATTATATGTAAAACACCGTGTGATTATGTTGATTGATTACAAACTGCAGAACAATGTAATGTTTTAATCAAATTCTTCTGATGAAATTCTGTCTTTATTTATTTGCAGCTGTCTGGGTGAGTAAGCAACAATACAGGCAAAGACATTAGCATCCACCCTGTACACACTTTATATTATAAATCATGCTATATCAAGGGTGTGGCCTGTATTATACTTTGGGGCTGAAAATGAAAGTCTGCTTTTTTTCAGTCAGAGATGTAATTTGTACCAGAGATTTATCTCTCTAGCCAGTACCTCCCATTTTTGCCTATAGGAGAAGATCAGGGCATTTCCTGATGTCAGTGTTGCTAAATTCAGCATTTTGTTTGGCAGTGTGAAAAAATGCTAAATTGGCATAGACATGTTTGAAGATTTCAGCCATTTTTTGGTGTATTTTTGGCCATTTTTAAAAAAGATTTAACGCTTTTTGGCAGTCTAACTAGTGAAAAAATATTTATTGATTTGGCAACTATAGTTAATCTGCATATGAGCAGCTGATGCAATCTCATGAGAAATTTCTTTGTCCTTTTACTCTGGTAGTGAATCAGATAACGAGTCAAGACGATTCAAAGATAGTGATGAAGGCAATGAATGTCCCGAGATGCCCGACAAGATACTTTATTTATACAAAGTCACTTAAGAAAAAGGCTTACATTAAAAAGCTACCTGTTATGCAGGGCCAGCCCAAGGATTATTGGCACCCCACCCCCCAAAGCTGACCTTCAGCACCATTTTGTCAAAACCCAGTCCAAGTTTGAGTTGACTTTGTTTTCCCCTGGTAGCAAGAAGAAGAGGAATCCTCACCAAATCTAGGAAGATAAACTCTTCACTCTTTGTGTATCCCATCACATTAAACCAAACAGATGTCTAAAATTAGCATTTCACTTGCGTAATTTGAAAGTACAACCTAGTGATTGCTAGATGGTTCTCTTATCAACTGAGCCAAACTGACTAATTTATGAATTTATTTATTATATATATAACACTAAAAGTTTCAGTTATCATCTTCAGTTGGAATAGAAGTTGGAGTTGAGTTTGACCCTGCAGCCACCAAGCATGTAAAGTATAATATTATTTATTTATTTATTTATTCATTTATTTCTGCTTTAAAGTGGAAAAAAATAAATACATAAGAATATGTATAAAGGTACTATACTATACTGATTGATATCAAACATCAATAATTTAAATTACATTGTATTATTTAAATGAGCTGGTCGTTGATCATGAGAATTTCCATTGCTAATTATTTTGTCTTAGTTTCACCTCGACCGAAAATATTAAACTGTTAGATGTTTCTGGAACGTCTGACTGCAAATCAGGGAGTTTTTTTATTCTGACTTTTCTTCTATTTAACTGTACTTGGAAAGTCCGACTGTTTTGGACACATGACCGGCACCTCCTACAACTTGGTGCCTGTACGACTGTCTGTTTTGTTGGTACCTTGGATTGGCCCTGATGTTAATGTTGAATGTCATGTAGAAATATGAATACATGAATGTTCAATCTCTCTCCTCAGATGGGATTCCATCTTTGACAAAAAAAAAAATATAAGTTCCTTGTTTTGGCAGTGCAAGATAAGTGCAGAAGTGCCGAAACATTTTTTTTTACCATTCTTAGCATCTTTTTGGTGTTTTTTTTTCTCATCTAGCACTTTTTGACAGTCAAACTAGCATGAAAATATTTTTTGAGTTGGCAACACCAAGCTTCAGTCTTGGCAATTTTTTTCTCCTTACTCCCATGTCAATAATGTCCACTTTAATTTAATAATCTTGTATTGAATACAGTGAAAAACCCTGGAACTAATGGCCATAAAGTCTTTGGCATACAAGTTCATTACCACATACCAGTGTTTCACGAAGAGTGTGCCATGGTTCCCTGCAAGATAAGGGAGAATGAGAGAGAGAAAAAAAGTTGGGGAATCCCTGAAGTAGTAAAAAGTGAAATGTCTGTCTCTTAAAAGACAAAATCAATTGGAATTTATGGATGGTGATGAAGCCCCAATTTCTATTGCATGTATCAACTTAGTGATCCTTGCAAGTGTCAAGTCTGGTCAAGACCAGGACTTTATTCCTACAAGATTTTATGGTCACCTTCTTGGTAGGATGCTAGTCTACAAAAGGGATATTTCCACCCTAATCACAGAGCTCATAGGGTACTCAATTAACCGCTGAGTGCATTGAGAAATTTATTCTAATGAAGAGTTTCCCCGGTCTCTTCTCATTCCAGAAATCAAACCCAGGACCTTCTGTGTGTGAGGCAGAGGTACTAAACATGATACTATCTGAGTGGACATTGGGAACCACTACCATATACTAATAAAAAAAAATCATTGGTACAAGAATAATCACGCTGCAACGGTACATCCGAGAGGAATTTTATAAACTTGTCCTTTAGCCATCCCATTTTAATTTGCTATAACCCTTTCAGCATGCCATACCCACCAGTAAACGAAAGTCAACCTATTTTATTAATGGACATATCCTATCGACTTGGAAGTTTCAATTCTCAGATCTGCCCCCAAAACTCTTGCCCCCCCACCTCGGTCTCTGGGCCCCATTGCAATACACCATCTACACCCCCTCACTGAGGTCAGCCTCTGCAGTTGTGAGTTCTATGGGATATTTTGATATTTCACCCCTTGTCACCAAATAATTGCTAAGCTGCACAGACTGAAATCTATGAATCCCATCAACAAGTCTTCATTGGTCATTTCAAATCATTTGTTTGATCAATAATCTCATTAGCAAAATGTCCTATCTATAGTTTTAAGAAGGGTCATTTACATTCTGAAAGTTTTTCAGGCAATTGATTTCCTTGTTGTTTGTGTTGTTAAGTCAATGCGGCCTATCCATTCTACAGCTTCCTTCAAGTGTACTTTCCTTATGTGAAAGGGGACTGTAGAGAGGATACAGAAACCCTTCATGAGCCACAACATATGGGGAATTTTAGTTCTCACACCATCCTAAATTTACTAACAAAAGTGAAATCCACCTCAAAAAAAAAAAATCTAACAAATAACAGAATTTACATTCTACTCTAAAAGTAGGAAAACTATAATGGAGAAACAGGCAGACCTCTCAAAGTCTAACTACATAAAAAAGCCATAATCAAAGGCAAAATAGAAAGATCTGGGATGGCTGACCATACCTGGAGAGAGGAAGACAAATACTATTCTCTCTGGGAAGAAATCCAGGTTATAGACTGGGAACGCTGTTGGAAACTTAGAAAATTCAAAGAGGCAGCACACATCAATGAATCGACAAATACAGAGTTCAATCCGATGTGTCTTCCGCTACTCAATGGGGACAAAGTACGGAAATTGATGCCTAAGAGGGAAAGAAAAAGATGAATTTTCTACTTGCATAATAAAGTAATTATTCATTTTCATTTGATATACATAACAGAAACAAATCAATCTTAAAGGTCCATATATGAAATAAGCAAATTACCTGAATATGGAAATAAACATATATCATCATCATCATCAGCAGCAGCAGCAGCAGCAGCAGCCTTTTAGCATCCATTGTTGGACATAGACCTTTCCCCCTGGATTCACCAGACCTCTCTATCATGGGGATAGCAGGGCCAATATTTTCTGAACATGTTTAGTTTGTCATGCCATCATATATTTTGCTTGTCACATTTATGCATATGACTCTGTGGGGATTCAAATTATAAGTCATGATGTCCAACGGTTGTTTGACATTCTTGCAACATGACCAGCCCATCGCCTTTTGAATTTTCTAATGGAAGACCAATGGCAGACCAAGGTTGAAGAAAGAAAGAAGGACAGAAGGCAATATATATTAGAATTGATAGCTTGCAAGTATTTTAGTGTGGGGCCCTTAAAACTACTGGCCCTGTAGCATATGCTTCATTTACTTCAATCTTTTTTAGTTAATCTGGCTCTACCTATTACATTGAAGAAAAAATTTCCCTAAGGAAAGAGTGGAGAGTCAGATATTTGAGGGATATTGACTAATCTTGGTTTAGAACAGGGGTGGCTAAACTTGATTAACATGAAAGCCACATTCAATAATTCAGACGTTTCAGAGCCACAAGACAAACAAAATTTACAAGTTCTCATTGATACGTATTTCATAACAAGAACTTTTATGTAAATATTAAGATATTCATGTACACAATAATATTCAATAGACTGTTAATTTGAATTACTTTCAGTAAACACAAAGTACATATCAAATGTTTTCAGAATCTTGACTGGTGATTGTTTTAACTATATTAAGTCCAATACCAGGATTTGATATCGTTGAATATTTTGACTAACCATGAACATTGAACTTGCGTTTTAATCCTGTCGAGTCACTGTTGGTACCCAGTGAATAATAATAAAGCTTGAGATTTTTTTCTTAGTTGCTTTTCATATTAACAGTAATGAGAAAAGGTGCTCAGTCAAAAGATTTACATGTCACACATTGAAGGTCAAAGAGCCATATGTGGCTCAGGAGCTGTGGTTTGGCCACCCCTGGTTTAGCACAAAGAAGTTTGGGGTACCCAATGAGGATCAAACCCAGTCCATTAATAATAGTCTGTGAGATTTGCTTGCTAACCAGTGACCTTTTATTAACATTTCGACCCTCAAACTGAGAACCATGCAATGTGTACATGGACGAATTATGTTCAACATCACATAGAGAGATCACAAGACAGCACAATGTATTAGGGGAAAAAACAGGTGTCAGAGACATCATAGAATCCATAAGAAAATGCAAATGGCAATGGGATGGTCATGTTGCAAGAATGGTAGACAACAGCTGGACATCACAACTCACAATGTGGATTCCCAGAGATCACATGTGAAACCGTAGCTGGCAGAATATAAGATGGCAATACAAGCTAGACCAGTTCAGAAAGTATTGGCACCGTGACGCCTATGATTGCGAGGTCTGGTGAATCCTGGGGAAAGTCTATGCCCAACGATGGACGATGAAAAACTGATGATGATATAAGCCTATTTCCATATTCAAGTAATTCACTTATTTCGTATGATTTAGCCCTTTAAGACTGATGAATATGCTAAGCTTAGTATGGCTCAAGGTCACAAATGTGGAGTACTCAGTAAGAACTAAACTCACTCCAATAGTAATGGTCTATAAAACTAGCTCTCAAACTCTTGCTCTACACCAAAGAACAATATTTGAATCAGCTTAATCCTCAGTGAGTAATCCACAATTGTAACCTAAGCCATAATAGGCTAGGCTAAGTGAATATCTGTATTAAATCTAGAGAATCATTACTGTGATGAGGAGTTATTATTTAACACTGAAGTGTAACAGTAAGCAAAAGGAAAGTCTCCGTGGTAAATGTAAGAGGCTATTCCGAGTACCTCTTCATTAGGCAATGAATTGTTAAAAGAAGCCAGATATAAATTTGATCAATTTCTGAAAGGAACTGTGGCCACTTCACTGTATTTCAAGTTCCGACAATGAGATTACCATGAGTGAAAAAACAGATATTTCTGGCAAAACCATTTCATTTTCAATTGAACCAGAAAGCAATCAAATTATTTGCTTGAATGAAACATTTTCTAGAGTAGGATTGTTTCTCATTCAGTGCTCCATAAATATATTAGTGTGTCAAATCTGGCTGTAACAATGATAAACTAACATTTTTTCCTATATGTCTGTCCAGAAAATATCCAGCCATTTTAAATATTAAAGAAAAGGGGGGGGGGGAATGATGCTTAGTCATTCAATAGAAACCATGATGTGACCAGTGCATTTTATCAGCATGCTTTGTTGGGGGTAATCAATTAAAAAAATTGGAAAAAGGGGTTGATCAATGAATAAGTTACTTCTCTCATCATTTGTTGGGCAGTAATCTCTAAAAAGTCTGATTTTCCAAGAGACAAGCAGGCACAAACTAGGGACTGATTTAGCATAAACTTACAATACAAATCGAACTCTCCACTAAATACTGGGGCAGGTGAAAAACAAACAGAAAAAAACGTTTTTGTAGACATAATAAAAAGTGAATTTTAAAATTCTTAGCCCTCTGGCGGCCTTGTATGCACCATGCATACAGAGTCAGCCAGACTGACTTGAAAACTGAAAAAGATTTATTTTGATTGTTTTGATGAAAGTTCTGGTTTATGGCTTCTAACAAGATTACTTTGGCCAATGGTGCCTTAGTCCGCTTCAAAATACTTTGAGATGTGTCCCTTCCACTTTTCAAAACAGTCTGCGAAGTCCTTTTTCAGGATCGCCATCAGCAGCCCTTGTTCTCCTCAATCTCATCCATGATCTGAATTCTGTTCCCTTCCAATGGCTTAAAGCCAGAAGTCATCACAGTGAACCCAATCTGGACTGGGCAGGGGATCTGACAGACCAGGGTGATGAGATATTATGTTTTGCCCTAAGATATACTGCATGAAACGCGACTTGGTCATCTATGAATGCAACAATCATACTACACAAGCTTTCTCAATGGCATCTCACTGCCGACTGAGTAACCTATAGGTTAGTGTCTGTTCATGCATGTGCAGTAAGGTTCTCTCGGATTAGTTGACATGTGGCCACACGACTAGTTCTCAAGATATTCAAAATACATTGAAGACAGGCATTCCATATGGAAGATAATCTGATCAGTCACGTTTCTGGTCATCCTAATTTACAAATAAGATCCATGCAAAGTTGGAGAGAGTACCTGCTATAAAGAAACAGGTCTGTCTGTCACATGACTAACGTCTTTTGACAACCAGCTACGTTTGGAGTGATCAATGAATAAATTACTTATCTAACCTTTTATAGCATGATCTCAAAAAAAAAGTCAGAATTTAAAAGAAATAAACAAACATGAATGTTGCCAGACGCATACTGAAGGATCAATTTAGCATAAACTTACATTACAAATTGAGTGGTTTGATCCAGTGTGGGGTCCGTTTGGTAACTCAATTGGAATTGTCCCTTAACCAACATCTTTGGGCAGCATTGAGGGATTTTTCAAAAAAACAAAAAACAAAAACAAAAAAAAAAAAAACAAACTATTTCCCTACCCATTGAGGAGAGTGTGTGTGCAAAATTTCAAGTTTTTACTCCGAACAGTTAGGGCTGGGTAAGGTCCAGATATATAGATACACATGTATAATTGTAAGAACAGCAAGGATGTTCAAATCAGTTTGTTGTGGTTAGTGTTAATTAATAACAGTAACAACAACAGATATATGCAAAGTGGTATTTTTTCCTCAACTTCCAGGTGATCAACATCTTTTGACAGCATGAGGTGTTGGGGATGATCAATCAAAAATTAGGGAAAGGGGTAATCAATGAATAAGTTTCTTTTCTCATTGTTTGTTGGGCAAGAGATCACTAAAACATCTGAATATTCAAAAAAAACAAGTGTGAACATAGGGTGCAAAGTAAGGGATCAATTTAGGATAAACTTGGATTGCAAATTGACCCCCCCCCCATGAAAATTTATTTTGGGAGGAATTTTCGAAACAAAAAAAATCATTTCACCTTTTCATTGAGGAGAGTGTGTGTGCAAAATTCCAAGTTTGTACTATGTCAGTTAGGGTTAGGAGTAGTCTGGATATATAGATATATTATTAAATCCATCTATATATCATTATACATAACTACTACCTCTTCTATGGTATCACTGATTTGTTTGTGTGGAACACTCCAGGTAGTTCAACATTAGAGCAGGAAAAGAGGGAGAAAAGGAGAAAGAAAGCAAATATAGTAAAAATCAATCATTATGTTGTCATGGTAAAATACACATTGATTGCTGGTATTTGCAAAGAGTGTAAAAAAAACCTTTCACTTGGACTAATTTCTGTGTATACTCAGTAGTTTATCGAGTACACTAAGATTAGGGTGGAAGTATCCCTTCACTGGACTTGAATCCTGCCAAGGGGGTGGTCATAAAAAACTCATAAGAATAAAATCCTGGTCTCAACCGGACTTGACAGGCTAGGATCACTAAGTTGACGCATACTCCATGGGGAGTGGTCTCTTAAGAGACGGATGCTTTACCCTTTTTTTATAACCCAACCATATGTTACCCTGCAACTCACGACTTGTGCTGAAATAAGAGAATAACAGGTGTGGTTAATTTCCAATTCAGCACCTTTGTTTTAACCTTCGCCTACATCTCTCTTACAAATGGCTGATTCAGATAAAGAGAAGAGGATACATCGAACAATTAAACTAACCAACCATAAAACTGTAGAGAGTCAAAAAGAAAGAACTTTAGCAAAAGCTTGTTAGAGTGTGTGTGATACACAATAATTATCTCACTCCTCCTATTTTTGTGTGTGTGTGTGTGTGTGTGTGTGTATATATATATATATATATATATATATAAATTATTCACTGCTAACAGACCAGGTTTAATCACAGTGGGCTATAAGGTATTCATGTGTTCTGACATTTATCATACACATCTATGTACATATACACACATTATATATATATATATATATATATATATATATATATATATATATATATATGTGCGTGTGTGTGTATAAACACTGTTTTTTGTTGTATTTATACTCAGAGAATTCTATATCATATCATATATTAGTCAATTTCTAACGACACCTGTCATCCTCTTATTTCAGCACAATTCAAGATTCACTTGAAATTTACAAGATGTTTGAAACAGACTGTTGTGAAAAGTAAAAATCCATAATACATAAAAAAAAAAAATTGACACGTGTGTATAGATGTGTGCGTGTGTGTAAAGCCTGGTTGCTGCAGGGTCAGACTCTACTCCTACTACAATTCCGACTGAAGATGATTTCTGCAACTTTTGTAAAGTAAAACTTATATTTTGAATTGAGCACCCCCCAAGTTATTTTGGAGGGGGATTATTCAAAAAAACATTTTCTAGACATATGTAAATGTTCAAATTTTCTGCCCAGTAATTCCATTGGTAAGGCATGTACACGCGATATGAAATAGATGGACAGATTTCTTCGGTTCTTAAGTAATTCTGCCTAGCTATATTGACAGTTTCACTTAACAAATACTAATAAAAATGACCATGAAGAAAAAAAGTTCTGAAAAAATGAACAGTAGTCCTTCTAATTTTACGGATGTGATTATATGCATTTTTTTCTCATCAATTAAGGGAAACTACTCTCACAGACTTTTGAGAAAAAAATTAAAATATTTTGTTCTCAAGTTTTTCCTTGAATTCGTGTTGACAGCTGACAAACTTTGAAATAATATTAATAGAAAGTGTAATCAAATTTTATTTTGAAATTAAATTTGAACTTCAGTTGAAGAGAGCATGAAAGCGACAAAAACTTGAAAAACATGATAAAGCCTGAATCTGAATCGTGTCTGGAATGACTCTTTCATCAATTAATAAAAATTGAACAAAAAACAAAAATGGTGGATCTTGAATTGAACACTGGAAACCCACACCCACAAAAAAAAAAGCTTTTACTGAGGAAAAAAAAAAAATTAAAACAAAACAAAACTGAAACTAAAAAAAAAATTGAAAAAAAAAAAAAAAAAAAATACTCCCAGCTTATTTTCTTTTTCAGTAATTATATCTGATCAATCATACTGGTGTATTATAATTAACAAAATCCCAGAGTTGGGTAAATGTTGGAAAAATAAAATGAGAATCTTAAGAAATAAATTTCAAAATGATTTTAAAAATCTATAATGAAATTTTGATTCAAAATTTTTCCCTTTTTTACCATAAATAGATCTAAAAAAGAAAAAAAAAAAATGCTAATATTTTACTTCATTTTCCATTTTTTTCTTCAACTTCCTGAGGTGTCTTTACAGAATGTTCCAAAGCTAGTTTTTCATAAAAGTGAACAGAATTTATACTTGCACAAACTTATCTTTCATATGTGTAAAAATCATGAATGAGGAAAAACTATAAGTAAAATAAATTGAGTAAAATAAATTCAAAATATTTTTGTAATGATAATAACCCCCTGCCTTGTTAGAAGGGAATTATAATCACAAGGAAAATATTTTTTTCTGAAATTTTTTATGGAAACTTATTTAATATATAATGTCCTTTATTAGATTAAAAACTGAAAAATGTATTAAAATCAAATAAGTAGTCGATTTTTTTGTATTTAAAAAAAAAAAATCCATGTAATTTTGCACGTGAAAAATTGGAAATTTTTCTAATGCAAAAGTTTTGTTTACATGTCGTAACATTAATGTTATCTGCATTCAAAAATATCCCCAGTTCAATTAAGTGCACACACAACTTTTATCTCATATTTTTTCTCAATCTTTCTTAATATCGACACAATGATTCCAAAGATAAAATTGGGTCTTACATGATTTTGACTTTTTTTCCTTCATAAGATTTTGATTTTCCAGTAAGTGTGTTAGCAAAGTCAGCTTAGATGCCTATGTTGTCTTAATTTCTTTTTATAATTTCTTCTTCCTATTCTTCCAATCCACTAAATAAATGATTAAATAATCATCATTCATACAGTTACATTAGTCAGTTGTTTGTGTTTGATTATTTGCAATATCAACCCTCCTGAATCTTTGTTGGTCAGCCGAGCTATGATACTCAAAGAAAAACAAGATGTGTTGACATGAGAAATACTTTATTGCTTGTTTACATTATAAAAATGAAATTGTGTTTTTATGTACAAAGAATGCAATAAAAAAATTCTGCAAAGGATGTAAATGGTTTGTGAAAGGTTATGGGTAATTGGAAATTAAAATGAAGAAAGAGATAAAAGTTGAGTGAGACAGGAATAATGAGAGAGAGAGAGAGAGAAAGAGACTGGAATAATGAGAAAGAGAGAGACAGGAATAATAAGAGAGTGAAAAAAAGAATGAGACAGGAATATTGCCAGTGAAAAAAGAAGAGAGAGGCAAAAGCAGGGAGAGAAAGGAATAATGAGAAATGGAGGAAAAAAAAAAAAAAGATTTAGAGGAGAGAGAGAGAGAGAGAGAGAGAAAAAAGAGTTGCCGGATTTGGCTAGAAAGCAGAAGATCCAAGCTTTATCTCAGATCTTCTGGCCAAATCTGGCAAGAGAGAGGGAGAAAAAGGAAGTGAAGAATCAGAAAAATAACAAACAAAAAAAACAAGAAAGTTGAGGGTGAAAGAGAAATAAAAGAGAAAGAGAATGGTCAACGGATGAAATATTTACATTTCAAATTCATTTAGGCGGAAAGTTTTTTTCAAATATCCAAGTCATCAGTTGCTAATGTCGATTGTGAACAGAATGTTAGAGATTAAAATTCTAATTTGCGGTAATCTTTGGCATCTAAATGGGAAGATCTCATGAAGAAGTCACCGGTTGGCAAATTTCTATGTCATTTAAACCCAATCTGTCTAATTTGAGGCTCTGAAAAAAGGAAAGAAAAGAAACAAATCAGATGAAAAAAGTTGTTGAGAGCAGCTAAACAATCACTAAATCATGATTTCAAATCACGGAGGCAAATGTTATTATTATGTATCGGTCTGATTTAACGTTATGGTATTGGCAAACAGTGAAAAGTTTACTCCCCTCAAAATTCAATAGTTACTTCTTTGCCCCTTTTGGTAAATTTTTTTGTTATTGGAATGAAGCTTAGACCTAATCACAGAAGGTCTGCACCATTCATAATTTCTTCCAACGAAGTTACCTTATTGATTGATCTGAAATCTGGTACTGGAGACTTGGATCAAGGCACAACTTTCATATACATTGAACTATAAAGGGAGTCCTTACGCTGGCTATGGCTGCAGCTGTTCCCACTTAGAAAACAGAGCCTCCCCCCCCAACCATTTCAAGCGCAGAAATTCTCAAACTAGCTCTAAATACACTAAAATATTTGAATGTACAGAGATAATTTTAAAAAAATTCCCTTTAAAATTTATTATAGGCACTAGAAATTAAAATTTATGTAAATCAGTTGACTCATTTGGTTAATTTAGTTTTGCTGCCGACCCTTTTTTCATTCCATTGAAGATTATGGCTTGCACACTATTCCCATACTACAACAGGGTGGAGCTGGAGTTGTGGGTGCCTAATTCTATTCACTGGAAAGTTCCAATCTATTTAGGATCAGTTTCAAGCGGTTCATGAATTTAAGAGTTGAATTCACCAAACAAAAGAGAAAAACCAAAAAGTGTTGAACTTACTTTTTCATTGGCCAAGTGGAGCATGCAGACGAAAGCAATAGGGACACTGATATTCTTGGCCATGAAGCTGGGAACACTCTCAGGCAGTTGCTTTATCAGATCACTGAAGAGGACCATTGCGTTCATCACTGTGGTATCTTCTGAGTTCTCTTCTTTTGTCTGCTCAACATTTTGGTCTTGGTTTTCCTACAGACAAACAAAGTCAGATTACTGTTTAGAGAACTAATATACACACACAAACACATATACATTTGATAAATACGTTTTTGGGGTAACCTACCTAAGAAAGCCCTGTTTCAAAAAATAAATATGTAATGCAAAATAATATCAATATACAATATACATAATACTTAATATAAAATGAAAAACTATGTGTGTGACATAAGCTATGTAGTAAGTAAGGGAGACGGTTTTTGATTAACACTATTGGGGTGCCAGGTTAATATAACTGTTTTATTTTCAAAATCACTGAAACAGTTACACGATAAACAACTGATGATCCCAACAAGGGACAATTTATACATTGTACCATAATTAGAAAGTATAAGAGAAATAGGGGGAAAAAAACGGGAGAAAATTACATAAATTGCATTGACAGCTATTGGGAAATGGGTAACTGAAGTGACACAAAAAAAATATCTTGAAAAGTTTTATCAATGTTTAGTGTTTAGACTATAATCAAAATAAAAGATTTATCTAATCATATAGCTCTTTTAAAAAAAATTAATATTAAGCACTATATTTTTAAAGACAACAACAAATCTTCCTTCTTATACATATATATATATATATATATATATATATATATATATATATGAACGAATGGCTTGGCTTAGCAGATGATTGTTGGGAGAGATTGCTCAGAACTATAGACTGTGGGGTCTACGTGCAGATTTTCCCTCCAGCCTGAGCAATCAAATTTAAAAAAAAAAAAAATCCACTCACACACATATATGCATAAAGATATAAAAATAAATAAAAGCTCTCATTTTGCACAGATGTGTTCCAAGAAAAATGGACAATCTAGGAACAACTTCAGGTGAAGCTTCTACATCATCTACTCTTACTTCGGATGATCCTAGTTACTGGGAGTAAGAAGAGTTTTTTCTTCCCTCTGCCTTTGGACTTTCTTGGTTTTTAGTTAAGAGGTCTTTCTACTAAACTAGCTGCCAACCAAGACTGAAGAACCCTGTCTACGCAGCTATTTCCCCATAGCTGAGAATTGCAATGAAAAGCAACAGAAATAAGATAAGAGATGCAGGCGAAAAAATAATAATTCACAATGCATCATCCAAGAAATTTGGAAAACTTTTGATTATTAATAACATTTCTTAATAAAATTAGGTGTAGACAAGTAGCAGTAATATGATGAAAGAAACTCTAGTCAAAAATTAATAATTGACAATGCTGCGTCTAATATTAAATTCAGAAATAAATCTGAAGTTACTTTTGTTATCACCCATGAATCATCATATGTGAATTAACTATTGATGTATTTCAAATAGATATTCAAGAATATAAACAATGAATACATAAATATAGAAATATATTCAAATGTAGCAAATATTTCTGTTAATAATGGTCTCATCATCATTTTTCTATCATTACTTCTCTTAGAATGAATTGTAATGGATTATACCTGTATATCTTATAAGCAAATACAAATCAAATGAATACAAATCTAGACCCATGTATCATGACAACAACTGAAGAAACCTCTGCATGTTTGTACTGCAATTACTTGACAACTGGCCATTGTACAAATTGGACATTTGCCAGATATATTAGGCAGCCCACAAGGCAGAGCAGTGTCAAGTTCAAAGTATTTTTGATATCAGTTCTTGAGAAAACTAATTAAAATAAATGAATTACAGATTATAGATCTTCAACTAAATTAGACATGAAATATCTAAATTGGCAACACTGAAGAGAAGTAACCAAAATACTTCAAAGCCATAGTTTTGTGCAACGGATGGAAAATAATTTTGAATAACTTTCATGGCAGGTTCCTTTGGAATGGGCACTGCCCTAGTTGGGATAAAATTGCCACTAGGGATATGTAGAAGGGGACCAAAGTACAGTGCCATTTGGACTTCGGTCCATATTATGTTCCGGTAGTATGGACACAACTCGATTTGGGCATAAATCAATCATTATAAGGTGATGAAATATAGACATTGCACATCATGATGTGCATATCCAATTAAACCTCTATATCGTACATACATTTACTTGCCTTTCCAAAGAGAAAGGAACAAATGTCATCCATTATATTTCTTTCACTAAGTCATCAGCTCAACCCAGCAAAATCCATTTTACCATCTCTGCCAGGAGAACTTGAAAAAAATAGATGTATACACCGCACTTTAGCATCTGCAGTTAATGGGAAGGATTCAATCTTTCATGGTGGGAATGTATGTGATCGGGCAAGTTGACATAACTGTTTAAGGTTAAAGAAAATATAGATGACAGCCTTCAACTAGGATTACCTGATTTGGCCAAAAGGGAGATAATCAGAGCATCATCTCGGGGACTTATCAAACACAGGCTTCGGAAGTTATCAATAAGGTTACATCCTTTTGAATTTTACGATTGTGGTTATGATAACATATCATCAAGTGTTACTGGCATCTAAGGTAATGAGGTTTTGTTTTTTTTAATTACAAAAGGTTTAATTTTAAAATAGCAAGATGAAACAATCAAATGACGTTGCATTAACGGAAAAATATGATTTTCAAAGAAGAAACGATGTAATTCATTTTGAAAGAAAGAATTCTGTTTTATTTTATCATTATGTTAGGTAAAAAATGAAAATATTCAAAATACATGGATGCACCTCAAAAACAGTGTACTGAAAAAAGTGACCATATTGTTAAAGCAAGTTGTTTTTAGAGCCCCAGACCAGTAAGGATAAACAGCATTGGAAAAGTGTTGAATTTCCAGATTCTATGTTGCTCCAATGCCTGTCTCTGAGATAAAGCTCAGATTATCTCCCCTTGAAGCCAAATCTAGCACCCCCCCCCAACCCAAAGGATCACTTACTTTGTTTTCTTCAATCGTTGGATGTGTCATCAGTTTCCACATTGACTGTTTCAATCTGCGAACGTCTACTTTTTTGGCCGTTTTTGCATAAGAGATGTTGATCTTTGCCACCTGAAAAGACGTTGAGCAGAAATATTATTTTATAGTTTTTTTTTTTGTAAATCCAAGGTACTGTATCGGTGAAGCTCAATACAATAAAGATTACAGAAATCTTTTTACAAATAGTTTCATCTTTGTTGCAAAGATGGAAGAAGTCTATTATGTGCAATCCTTGGAATAGCACAGTTTCTTGGATTTTTTAAACAACCATTTTGAAAAGCTAAAAGTGGCTGGTACAAAGAAAAGGGAAATAATTAGTACGCTACACATGATTACCAATGGGATTTGAAAAATGGTGTCTTGAACAAATGTTTTATTTTCATTATTTTGTTAATAACTGACCGATATATGTATTACATATACATTTAAATATAAATTAAATAAATACTTTATAAATATAAAGGACAGTATCTTAAGATCGAGAATAATATTTGTGAACATTAAAATCTTATCAAAGTATTAATACGTAAATTTATACATTTTAGAGCCTTTATATGAGTTTTGCAGAGTATGCTGTTACCTGGGAATGGAATACCCTATTTCAACCATATTTTGTAGAATCTAGCCATTTTTGGCCATGCAAAATGTCCAAGAAACTGTTATTCCAAGGATTGCCTTATTACATCTTAGTAGTCCTAGGTAAGAAGAAGAAACTTACCTTTTGGGGTTGGGCTACCAAGCCATCACCTGTGAGCATAGATAGTTTTGCAGGATCATCTACATCTCCCGCTGAAATAATGTCAGACTGCTGGCTGGCATTACTTGTGGCACAACTGAAGCCAAACAGATCTTCAGAGTTATCATGGTCATCATAATCCTGTTACAGAGAGAGAAAGGTCAAAATAAATAAAGTTCTCAGTTCAATGAAATGCATCAGGCTTAACTTTATGGTAATACAAGTTTTTGAGATGTAACACATTTGTTCTTAAATCTATGGGATTGTGAAATTCATAAATGCATTTATTTATTAGATTGAAATAAACCCTGGCATATTTCTAAAATAAATGAATTTTCATAGATGCGTAAGACTTGTCAATTTAGCTTACTCAGCAAAAGAGACACCAACAAATCGGTTGTTCATGATTTCAAATCAAGATAGAGGAATGTTAATTTTACATATTGGTCTGGTTTAATGTGACCACACAGACAAACAGTGGAGAGACTACTCACCTGAATTTGGTGAGGATTGTCGTTGTTACGGAAGAAAAGTTAACAGACTTGGATGGGAGTTTGACAATAAAGTTGGCTGTGTCGAAGCAAATATGCTGTTTCACTTTTCACCATTTTATCTTCTTATTTAACAAATAATACATGATCATTCTATAATTCATTTTAACCCAATCATATCTCAATCCCCAAAAGTATTTTGCTTAAAAAAAACAAAAAACAAACCTGAAATAGAAAAATTATTTTGGAGACATGTCAAGGTACATTCACTGTAATAAAACAAGAACCATAAGTTCAACGATGCGTCCACCATCTGTGGTAGTAGGAGGAAGAAGAGCAAATAATCTTTCTTTGAGTCAACCTATTCTCATACTTGCAATATATTGTGATATGGGAATATTCTGCAAGTATCACTTTCAATAAAAATTGTGAATGGCCATTTTTGGCTATTAAGTCTTTAGATATTCAATGATGATACCATTAACAGCAAGTAAAAAAAAAAAAAAAAAAAAATGATCGGAATAGATCTAACACCTTTTAATGACATCACTCCTCGTCTTCCTTCCTTTTCAGTAACCTTATGTAACTTGGACTGACCGAAAAGCATCCAATAGAAATGTTGACCCAAGACGAAGACAAAAATCGGCACTAAAACTTCACGCAATGATATTCCCTCTTCCAAAAAATTCAGACAGAAAAGTAAAAATTATTGAAAAATGAGGTTAGAAATCACGACTGACCTGGTTGTAATCGGGGCAAAAGTTTTGCTTGTCATTGTCGTTGTCATAATCGTAGCCAACAACTAAATCATCATCTGTGGCGGCAGGCGTGGCTTGGCGACGAACCTGAAGAAAAAAAAAAAAAAAATGTAACGATGAAACTAATGAAAAGAAAAATGAAAAGGATTATCATTTGATGTATTGACTCGTCAGAGAGAGAGAATCAACCATCATAAACGATGCGAGATCAATAAGTCCATCACCTGTCACTTAGTTACTAGCTGAATTTTGATCTGAAATTTTCACTGCTATATTCAATCTATTTGATTATTATTCATCTCAGAATCAAGTGCATTGACAAGGAGAGAGATTATGTTGAGAAATAGAGTGAAAAGAGAGATATCATGTTTCCAGTAGGCTAAAAATCTACTCATTGAGCAATTATAAACCATCAACCAAAACTGTCAACATAGGTTTCTCAGTTTTCAAGTGGTTCTACCAAGCCATCTATATTTTACATGGAGCGTAGAATTTAAACATATTCATTATGTCTGAAAAAAATGTTTTTTGATTTTTAAAAAAAAAATTTCCTCCGAAAATGAGTTTTCAGTGGGGTGTTCAATTTACGTAGGTTTATGCTTAGTTTGTGACAAGCAGTAGCCACACTTTGAAAAAAAAAAAAAAATTCAGACTTCTCAGTGATCATCACTCAACAAAAGGTGAAAGAAGTAACTTATTTATTCTAAGAAAATTCAAATAATCATCCCCAACACAGCACTTGCCATAAGACACTTTTCCATTGAGTGACTAACCAGACCTTCTTTTAACCCCTGACCCCAGACCATGAAAAAATATGCAATCAAGTTTGAAATTGCATAATTTTCCAGCCAATAAGATGTGCCCTTTTTGCCATAAAAATATTCAAACATCACACTGCAGCTAACACGATGGTATTATTGAGAGGAGACCAAGCACCAACAGCCCAAGCTGTACATCTAGAGCAGTAGTTTTGAAACTTTAAAACTCAAGGGCCCCTTAGATAAAGAAATTTTTTCTGGTGGACCCCAATTGTAAGCTTTAGTTTTAAGACCAATTAATGAACTACAATAAGAAGCTGTTCTTGACCTTCAAATTCATATTTATTTGAAATGGATTACATTTATTCAAATTCTTATATATGGTATACGACTGTGTACAATAAATGTTTTCTGATAACTTTGTGATGAGTGATGTTCTACTGTCACGAGATTCGCAATGTCAGGTTAAGAGGGACCACTGCTGTGGACCCCCAAGTATTATTTGACAAAGCCCTTCCAGTCCTTGGACCCCAGTTTCAAAAGCACTGATCTAAAGTTTTGAGATGAGTTGAAACTACCAGAAACTGCAGTATGTTTAACAAGCAATGAAAGACATTTTTCAAGATGGTAGATCCCATTCTATTGTAAAAATGGAACTTCATCTTCCAATTTCAACCAAATCTGGCCAATTTATTGAGCACTTATTATATTGAGTTTAAACGTGATGAAAAATTTCTTTTTATTCAATTACTGATATTAGGAAACAGACTAAATGATCATTACCAAATCATTTTGATACTAGTGGTCAGAATTACCTGACCACATTTCCAATTTCTACTGACATCTAATTTATGACTTACCATATATTCTTGAATAGGTTTGGACTTTTTTCTCACTATAACAAGCTCAAAATCAGCAGTTTGACTTATATGCAGACAAAAATGGCCAATACCTTTGCCTACATGAATACAGCATTAATAGACACTATGTATATTAGTAAGTGATGATGCCTGTGGTTAGAAACCGCCAACCAAATCTGTCAACATAGGTTTCTTCAGTTTTCAAGTTGGTCCAGCTGGCTAGCTATGTATGTATTATGTGTACTGGCCACTCCAATGTGATTAGAGGGCTGAAAATTCAAACCCCTTATTTTCAAGAAATTTTTTTTATTTCACCTCCAACCCAATATGCTTTTATTTGGGATTCAATTTTTAATGTAAGTTTATGCTGATTAGTTTGTGCTTGGCTTGTTTTTTGAAAATTCAGACTTTTTTCTTAGTGATCACTCCCCAAAGGCGAGAAGAATAACTTATTTATTGATCACTTCCATCATAGAATGCTGCCAAAAGCCGTTGGTCATGTGACAGTTTCTATTGAGTGACTAACCAGACCTGTTTTAACTCAATTCATTACAACGGTTTTGTATGAAATGAAATGCTAAGTGAATTTTTAACGGTGTATATTATGTAATATACTATTGAAATATTTTTTTTCATGTAGATTTTGTTGTTACTGATGAGAATTTCACCTTATGACCCATAAAACAATGATTGATTTGTTGAAGATGTAAGAAATCTATGTTTTGGTAATGACTGAATGAGTGCCCAAAACAGTGTATTCAGAAGAGGATATCTTTCATGACAATGTCATGCTCAATCCTGACCTTGTCTTATATTCAGGGTCAACTTATATTGAAAAATATATGGAAATTACTTGTGTCATTATGAATCAAACAAACCAATTCAGATGTGAGTAATGTATCAGGTTTTTCGATTTATATCAAACGTAATTACTGCATATTTCAGCAGATGAGGCCCCCCCATTAGATAAGATGAAACCCCAATTTCAGTCAGAACTCAATGGTTTTAGCTCAGTTTAGTCACTGTTTTTTTAAATCTAGCCTGTAGGGTGAATCAATTTTTCAGGGTTTATTTTGAAAGCTTCAAGTGTTGCCTGATTAACCAAGTTCACAGTAAGTGACAAATTAGAAATCAGTTGAAATATCCATACTAAGCAAACGAATCACAGTAGCCCACATGTGTATCAGAGATAATTATCTAAAAAAATAAAAATCCCAGCACAAGATTTGGGAATTGTTGGTTCAAAATGACCACAAGAACCTTGAAAAGCATTTAAAAAAATTTGTGCCTCATGGTAAACTCATGGGAATTTTCCAGGTTGTTGCCCCCAAAAGGTGACCAGGAGTGCCCGGGGACGGAGACACAGATGAGTAAAGGCAGAAGAATCTGTAGTCCACTTGGATGGTTGGTCAGGCGTGCCATTTGTGGGGCTATGGTGATTTGATTGGGAAGCAGATGCTTGATTCTGGCCAGTAAAATGATTATAAAATTTCTATGTGCGGTAAGAGAAACAATCAAATGCAATAGAAGTAATTGACAAATCTCGACTGCAAAACTTTCTTCAATATTTATCGTTGAGGCTTCATCTGAAGACAGGAAATTAGAGAAGTTTTTCAAAAGACACAGGCTGGCCAGATTTGGCCAGAAAGGGGATATAATTCAAGCTTATTCTCAGAGACTTACCCAATACAGGCATTGGAATAGCGTTGAATTTGGAAAATGAGTGAGTTCGGGGGTAGAAGTTCGATACAAGCCTTTTCAGATGGGTAGAAGATTCCCAACCCAAGAGCAGTTTTGTCAATTTAGCACTTTTTAAGCTAAATTTAGAGTTTCTTGTTTTGGCAGTGTGAAAATTCAACATTTAGTGATCTTTCAGCAATTTCAGCAAATCTTTAGCTATCTTCTAGCCACTTCAGACAAATCTAGCCATTTTAGCTGATAAAATGGCTATAGAAAGGCTAAATATATGGGTTTTTTTCAGTGCATTTTGGCATTTTTGACACCTTTTCAAGGTCGATTTAGTGTAAATTTTTTTTCAGTTGGCAACATTGCTCACAAGGCTGGTATTGAATCTCTGATAAAGCTCAGACTATCTCCCCTTCAGGTCAAATCTAGCAACTCTGTTCTACTATTATAGTTGTTGTTATGTATACATGACTACCAAAAATATTGCAATGAGAATTACCATAATGGAGGGCTTCCAGAAACATCCAAAGAGCGCCTGTGGCTGGTAGTTGAGCATTTTGGGCAAGAGGAGACTTGTAGCTTCCAAAACCTCCAGGCGTTTCTTGGTCAGGACACAATTACGAGCCTTCTTGAATTCAGATAGAAAATCTTTCTCTTGTTCAAAGTCAAGTTGGAACTTTGCTTTTTTCACTGAAGTCTTTGTCTGTGAAGGCTTGGATGTGGCTGCAGCTGAAAAAATAATCCAAGTAAATTTCAATCCAGTACTTCTCATATTCATAACAAAAAAACAAAAACGATCACAGATTGAGAGCCTTTGTCTGTTTTTGTGAGGGAAAAGTAATCTTTTTAACCCAGTTTTTTACTGCAAAAATCTAACACAAAAAATTATTTCGGAAGTTAATAAGCATCCAATCTCATAAGTTAGGGGTTGTTTAAAACCCTTTTGAGAGCGTGTGCCCACATTGTCGATTATCTTCCACCATTCAATTATATTTGTATTCAAAAAAATATTTCATAGAGAAATAGGACAAAATGCTTGAAAGAACTCTTAAAGAAGTCTGTCTAGACAATCAATAACTGAGGTGACAACCGCTAAAGTGAAGGTTTTAAAAAAAAAATCTCCTGCATGCCAATAAAATGTTTTTGTGTGTCATATGTTAACAACTCCCATCATAAGTTTTTCAAGTCTAGTTCCTTGCCATTTTATTGGCTCCAAGAGAATCCAGAAGATGTCCCAACAATGACAAAAACGAAGGTGGACATTATAAAGTGTCAAAGTTTCTATACGAATACATTCCAACATAATTAGTGAGAAATGAACTCAGTGATTAAAGAAATTGAAAAACTATCCATTAAGATACTGTTTAAGGCTGGCTAGTATTATTGGGGTAGAGCTGTACTGTACTATACAAATCTTTTTTTACAGTATTTAGTATTTGCAAAAGTTATGTTAGACTTCCAAACAAATTCCAGGAACCTATCCTGCTTTTTCCTAGAATTTTTTTCATCATGAGTTTCTGTTTCAAGTTTCGTAGTACTACTTTCCTTTTTCTCAATGTGATCCAATCTGTTCAAAATTCATTAATTTTAATAACTCCCTTAGAT
This sequence comes from Thysanoteuthis rhombus, assembly GCA_963457665.1. NCBI lineage: Eukaryota > Metazoa > Mollusca > Cephalopoda > Oegopsida > Thysanoteuthidae > Thysanoteuthis > Thysanoteuthis major. Next base: position 8,428,929 of record OY735219.1, on the reverse strand, counting down.
TATGGATAATATATATGTACTGGCACATGCCTGTCAAAAATGACAGTGTTATTTAAGTTTGGATCGGCATTAAGGAGCCTAAAGCTATTTTATTGGGTAACTTATTTTTCATAATCCAAGTATCCAAATTTTAAGTACTTTTTAAAGTCTCAAGTCAACTCAAGCTGTTAATGTGTGATCAGACAAAGTCTTAAGTATTTCTGTGATGTATTGTTCATTGTTATGTCACAACAAAGCATCTCATTTTATTACAACACTTTGTTTTGTTTTTTTTCAGCTATGTTAATCTATTTCACACAGACCAATCCATTATAACTTTGAGGTTATGACAGGACATAACCATACAATTAAACATACTAATTTTCATATATCGCTTTTATAGGATAGAACTGATGAAATATATGCATCTCTGAGGATCAAATTTCTGGCTGTAATCCAATCCATAATTATAAATGATGAAATCAATCAAAAACGACAAATTGTCTTTTATGATCACTCGAGTGTATATACAACTTACTTCTTGCCATTGGATGGATCTTCCAATGGGATGGCCCTTTCCAGGTCTGCAAAAGTTTCTTGTTGAAGAAAGAATATTCAGATGGAGCAGCAGCCAAGAAATCCACCATTGAGCGAGCATTGCTAGAAGAGAAGATGTTGGAAATAATGATGTTGGTAATATACTTCTTGTCTGAGGGATATTTGAGAAAAACAAGCGGGTAGGTAACAGGGGTGTCAGATTATGGGAAGAAGGGGAGATAATCCAAGCTTCATCTCAGAGACCCACCCAACACAAGCATTGGAAATTTTATGGCCTGCTCCAAGAAGCTGGTATTGAATCTCTGCCTCCAGACTAGCTTTGACCCTATTCTAGTGCCTTGGTTGGGTAAGTCTCTGAGATAAAGCTTGGATTATCTCTTGCTTTCTGGCCAAACCTGTCAACCTTATACTGTAGTATAATTACTGTAGATTAATCATTATAAAAGAAGAAAATAAAGGGTAGAAATGACTAACCTGATTGAAGAAAGTGTAGTCTTCAGTAACTGGTCACTTTCTGTGACTGAGACAATATTGTCCTTCTCAGCAAAGTTCACATTATGTCCAACTGAAAAAATAAAATATTTTATCATTTTACAAGGAGATCATCCAATCAGTAAAGGTTTTAGAAACAGGGCAAGGCTCTTACAAGGTTGTTAGCAGAAAAAATTGCCAAGACAAACTCACAGTTGCCAAATCCCCAATTGTTTTTTTTAGATCGTCAAATTTTCTTCTTTCATTTGAGAATGAAATTTTTGAAAAATAAATCCACTGATAAAGTAAAAAAAACAAAAAACAACAAAAAAACACTAATTGGAGAAAATTACAAAATTTGTGAAAAGAAAATTGCCAAGACAAACTCAGTTGCCAAATCCAAAATTTTTTGTGCTAGTTTGACTGCCAAAACAAACTAAATGAATTTTTGAAAGCCAAAAATCTCTAACACCAAAAAGATGCCAGAAAAGGTCAAAAGATGGCCAAAATGTTCTAGCATTTCCACACTAATACAGCAATTTTTTACACTGTCAAAGACAGAATTCTATCTGAAGACAGATTTAACATCCATGTCCTTGAGTTACAAACTTGAAGACAATCTACCCACCACAAGACTTGGATATTATTATACAGGGAGACACAAAAGCCACAAAGGGATTTAAAACAATCATAACTTTTTCAATTTTAACATTTTCTGTTTTTCCCCTTACTTTGATTTATAAAGGAACTTTAGGAAATTCAAAATCAAGCAACAAACTGAAATATTAGAATTTAACATTGAATACCTTCGATGTTAACCCAAAGTGCATATTCTTGTTATTTGAAGATGTAGACACTGCCATCTGAATCCAAGGTTCTTTGTGTGTTTTTGAGAATTGGGCTCCATTAGTAATCTATCACAAACAGGGAGACCTTGGTCACTCCAAAATACTGAAAATCATATGTGTGTGCAGAGGAGCAGATATCTCTTGAACTGTTATAAAGATGGTTATTGAAATTGCAGGAATTCAAGAAGTTGAAAATGGTGGCCATTTGACAGAAACATTTTTCCCAACATAGGTTAATTAAATTCCCCTTGTTTGTATATTTCATTTGTTAAAAAGAATTTTAAAAACGATAAACACTTAAATAATAGGAATGTTTTAGAACCTTTCATGACTTTTGTGCCACCCTGTACTAACCAAAACTGTCAACATAGGTTTCTTCAGTTTTTAAGTCGATTCAAATGGCTTGCTATGCATACGTGCAGACACCAATGGAGCAAGAAGGCTGAAATTTGAAAAATTTTCTCATTATGTCTATAAAATTTTTTTTGTCTTCTGAAAATCTCCCCTCCAAATAGCTTTTTAGCATTGGGGTTCAATTTACATTGTAAGTTCATGCTAAAGTGATCATTTAGTTTGTGCTCGCTTTTTAAAATTTAGTCTTTTTTTTAGTGATCACTAGAAGAAGACTAGAGAAGACAAGAGAAGTGACTAATTCATTGATCATCCCATTTCCTAAAAGAAGAAAAAAAAAAAAGGGAAAATCTCACCCAAACCAACAGTTTCATCATCTTCTTCTGCTCCTCCATCATCAAAAATGCCATCGTCACAAACATAATCTGCATCGTTGTCGTCGTCATCGTTTGGGATGTCTTCTGCCTCAGCATCCAAATCAAAGGCATAATCAGAATTAACCTTATCCTTAGCCTGCAGGGTCTAGAATGAAAATAAAAGACCAATATTGAAAGTGAGTAGAAAGTAACCAAGTATGAATTCTCAGGGGAAGCCACTTCTTATCAACACCAGAGTGTAAAAAGCTAATAACTTGTCATACCAATTCTATATAAAGGAACACTAGGAAACAGTCAACCAAAACTGTCACCATAGGTTTCTTCAGTTTTTACGCGAGTCTACTCATGCATGTATAAGCTGTGAATACAGGCAGCACCAATGGAGCAAAAAGACTGAAAATTTAAACATTTATTGCTTAATGCCTAGAAAAAAAAACGTAGAAAAAAAAAAAATCCTATCCTATGGGGTTAGGGGGGGGGCATTTACTCTGTAATTTTATGCTAAATTGGCCTCTTAGCTTGTGTCTGGCAGAATACACATTTGCTTTACGAACTTTTTTAGTGATCACTGCTCAACAAAAGGTGAGAGAAGTAATTTTTAATTTGACCACCCCCAACACAAGCATGCTGCCAAAAGATGTTTATAACGTAACAGTTTTTACTGAGAGACTAACCAGACAAGTTTCCTTCAGAAACAACTGTGGATATTTTGCTTTTATACCATGACACTGAAAATGTTAACTCTCCAATGACATGAATAAGTTTTTGTTGCAACTTCGTAAAATGAAAGCGCGCGCGGGGGGGGGGGGGGCAAGTTGGAGGCGTTTATCAGATTTTTTGTGACTACATTATCTCAGTGCACAGAATACTTATAATCTCAGACGTCAATGTACTTCTAAAAAGAGTGCAAGCGTACCCTTGGGGGTACATCTACACCAGGTTTTGGAACACCTGATATAAAATGCATTTAAGATATAAGGGAGCTAACTCGTCTCTTACTACGGTTTATTAAGTCCGTTTCCCATGCTGATAACCCTCTCACCACTCCACAGATATGCATCTATAAAATGTACACAGATTGCAGACTTTGAAAATATTCATAAAATTTCTTATTGCAAAAAAATAAATGAATAAATAAATAAATCAACCATTTTACTTACCAGCTTCTTACATAAATGATTTGCCTACTCTTATTTTGATATAAAATCGTTGCATAGAGTTGACAAGATAGTTTAGACAAGTGTAGATTACAGATAGGTTTGAAATAAGCCAAGCACTTTACACTGTAACATGAGTGACACAAGGCTTTTCTTGCAAGCATTCATTTAACTCAACTTAAAAGAACACCTTGCAATTAATTAATTCACTATAGGCAATTATTACCTTTACCACATTAAATTCAAAACATGGACGGCATTTTCTCTGAAGCAAAAATATCACAATAGTGACAAGTTTACAACTTTTATCTGCCCTATTATTGACTTATAACCTTAATCCTAACTTATATCCTTTTTAATTAAACCTAATAAGATACAATTTTAGATTGCCAAATTTTCTCCTTTCATACAATAATGAAATTTTCGAAAAATAAATCTGATAAAATTAAAAAAATAAATAAATAAATAAAAAATAAAATAATTGGAGAAAATTACAAAATTTGTGAAAAGAAAATTCTGTTCTGAGGTCCCCAGACAAACATAGAGTAGCCAAATTTAACGCAGAAAAGTTAACAATCAATGCACTCAAAAGTTAACATTTTGGAGAGGGATACTTTCCCACAAGCCAAACAATTGAGTTCAATCACTTCCAGCAGAAAGAGTAATGTACTGCTTTCTCCAGATTCTAAATCTTATACATACCTATTAACTAAAAGCATGAGAATTTTCATTACAATTAATACAGAAATCCATCACAGAAAATGGACTGGAAATAGGATTAAAAAAATCATATAAAACGTCATACCTCATCAGCTTCGTTCCAATCATTGAATTTGAATTTGGAAAAGGAAGGACAGATTTCAGATTGGTAAAAATTTTCCTTTTCCAAGGAGTCTGAAAATAGAGAAGAAATTCATTGATGTTATCATCAATTTCCAACATCATGTTAAGAGTCAAGTTTTACCAAGTAATACAGAATGTCACAAAAGTAATTCCCGATTGGACTAGGTATTGACCAGGCTCAACAAGACTATTATTGGATACTGTCAATCAAATCTGTCGATATAGGTTTCTTCAGTTTTCAAGTCAGTCTGGACAGCTATGTATGAATGTATGATGCGTACAGGTCCCATCAATAGAGTGAGAGGGTTGGATATTTGAACACTTACTCCTTATTATATTTACAAAAAAATTTTTTTGTTTTAAAAATTCCAATGCAAAATGAGTTTCTTGTTGGCTCTTGCATTTTACCACATCCCCACTTTTACCTGTCTCCAATACGGTGAGAATGACCTCCTTTACCTAAATCTGTTGGAGTGACCCCCCCCTACTGAGGGCATCACATGAGCCGTTGAACACACCGAGTGATCAGGAAGTATTCATCGAACCTTCTTTGGTACAGTGCACAAAATTTGAGAACGTAACACGAGTCATTTGTTTCCAAATAAGACTATAATCCTCTTGGAAAATTGATACTTGTCAACACATACAGAATTACGAGGCAAATGGTTCACAAGAATATCCGTAAGACTATTTCAGGCGTCGGACATGCCTCAAGTGGATGGCACTGAACCTCTGCTCCCAAACTAAGTCAATTTCAAAATTTGACGCTATTCCAATTCCTGTGTTGGGTAAGTCTCTGAGAAAGTTTGGATTATTTCCTCTTGTCACCTAATCTGGCAACCCTGGACTACCGCTCACTGCAACTCATCCACACTCCATAACTATCCAAACTATCCATATTGAACTTCAGTAGATAGTCCTCTAGGATGCAATGCAATATTTGCATAATTTGATTTTTCAAAAATTGGATGCCCATCTTATACATAGGTATATGATAATGATTGACTATTCTGCAGCTGTAGTAGTCAAAGCCACTTACAGCAGTATTCAATCCTCCTTCATTTGAAGCCTCAGTGTCTTTTTCCAGGCTAGGGTCCTTAGCTCGCCCAAATTTCTTGCCAGATCTTGATGTTCCCAGTCCTGCATCTTTGAGTTCCGCTCACAGCTTATCAAGAAAGTTTGTGCAGAGATGGCCTTTTCGAGCCTTGCATTTGTTGGGCCTTGCTATTGGAGGTGTTTTTTTCAGGCATTCGCAATACATGACCAAACATTGACCACTGTAGTATAGGCATACTCGGTATATTATAGAGAAAACACTCTCTTATCACCATTACAACATCCTACTTATGAAATTAAGTCAAGATGACTGTCAGTGGGAAGAGACAAGAGCACTGTCATAAAATTAGACAAGTGACTAAGTCAAGATATGCTAGAAAAAATAACTCACCCCCAATTTCTGCCACACCAACAGGGTCTTTGTTAGATTTGCTGACAGGTTGGTTCTCTATATCATCAATAATTGTGGTTGAGTCTAGAACTAATTCACTGCTGTCCGTGTAGCAGCTCAGAGCACTCAGTAAGAGGCCACTAGAAAGGCCTTCAGCAAAAGCAGTAGTCAGAGACTTGAACAATGGGTCCATCTGAAAGAAGAACGTATTAAGCCAGAATTATTTTACTTGCATTTCATTTCTTGTGACTCGATAGAAAGTGTTCAAAAGTAAAGGAAGATGAATATGATCTTTAAAACTACAAAGGTATCAGTTGTTGTCGCCAAAATAGTGAATCGCAGTAGTTGTTCACCAAAATCCTAGAAATCAATTTTTCTTCTTCTTTGTTCTTTAAAGAGGTTGCTGAAGTAACTAAAGTTACTACGGGACTACAAAATTGGAGTTATTGCCTATGGGACCACAAAATTAGAGTTATTGCCTACAGGACCATGATTGTCAGTCGGCATGAAAACAGACTCTAAATTTAAAGACAAAATTTAGGTAATGAAAGCCATAAAGCTGGAATAGAAAATTAGGTTAAGAAAGCTATATGGCAGAGGAAAAGGGAGAGGGGGAAAGGAAAAAAATAGGTGAAATCTGAACCAGTGTAAAGACAGAATTTGCAGGAGGAAAGCAGGAAAATTCTTAAAAATTGATTTTCGGGTAAATAATGAACCACTAACAAGATATAAGCCTTGCTGCAGCAGGGTCAAAGTCCACTCCTACTGATAATGATTCCTGCAACTTTTGCATTTTATATAGAAATCAAAAAAGATAAAAAAGTATATTTTTATTATGAATGTATTTATCAGAATGATGTGTATCTGAAAGACTTGTTAACTTGGCTCAGCAGGTAAGAGAGTCGGCCACTAATCACTTGGTTGTGATGTTAAATCATGGTGGGGGAATGTTAATTTCATATATTGGATTAATTTTTAAAATAATCATTGTGGCAATCATATGATTAGAATGGCCCAAGAAAGTATATACAAGAAACACATACCAACTACTCCTCTCACACACAACTGCATACTAAACATTTAACATTAAATTGATAAATTCAGTATGAACACTTATTGCCTGGATGTGGACTAGAACTCATCCATAAGTATTATAATAAAAGACTATTCAGAAAATTGAAAGGTGTTATTACATATGTTTCATTAGACGAGCCAACTTCTTCAGAAATAGGTGAAGAATACAAGTAGATGTCTTTATATATGCTACAAACGGATTTTGGTATAGTATCTGTCAAGTATTCTTCACTCATTTCTGAAGAAGTTAGCTTGTCTAACGAAACATGTCAAATTGAATAAAGAGTTCTCATTTGTAATAATACTTTGGGTTTTCCGGAATAGCATTTTATTGTAATATTAATATATATATATCATAAATTGGGTTATATTATATAGAAACTCCTTATTTGAAATTTGAATGTACCATTTGGCCTAGGCAATGTAAATAGAATAAACCATTAAAGAAAATGGGTCTGCAGCAGGAATGTATTTCACCGTGTAATAACGGGTGATCCTTTCAAATAAGAGTTTCTATATAATATAACACAATTTATAATCATTGTCAGATCATATATCCATTTCCTAATAACACACACACACATTATATATATATATATATATATATATATATATATATATATAATAATTGTTCAATTCGCTAGTAGTGTAGGACATGAAAGTAGATATCACTGGAATGTATTGTAATAGATTATCTCAATGACACCACTGATGTGCTGAAATAAGTAGTAAAATTTGTAAAAACATAGTTGGTTTGAGATCTATTTTTAGAGTCTAAAAAGTATAACAAGGTTGGTATTGTAATTTTATTTCTTTCTTTTCCAATATTTAATGTCATACCAAAAAGTGGTTACCCTTGCTTTTCTGAGGCTGAAAAAAAAAATTCATCCATATAGTTTCTATATTCTTATTATCCTTCCATAATATCAGTCGCAGGTTCAATTCCTGAAGCAGCCCTATTTTCTTCGATTGTTTATTCGATTTATGTTGTCTAAATTGAATGATATAAAAGTGTAATGAAGGGAAATCATTTCAGATAAGTTCCTATTTAATATAATGCAATTTGTATTTCATTCTGTTGGACCAAAATGTCCATTTCTTAAATACCTAAGATGAAATGAAATTTTGTAAGAAAAAAAAAAAAAAAAAAAAAAAAAAAAAAAATGAAAAAATCTAAAAAAAATAAGTAAAAAAAATGAAAAAAAAAGAAAAGAAAAAGTAATACTGAACAATATGTCATCATAACCGCAATCGTAAAATTTGAACAGAAGTAGCTATATTGATGAAATTAAATGGATGTAGCCATTTTTCATAGCCAACATTTTTTCAACCCCAAATAAGCAAGGATAACCACAAAAAAATCATACAACAAAAAAAACTATAGATAAATTCTTGTAAAGCATGTGGTGAGGATAGAAACAGCCAAAAAGAGAAAAACTTACTTCATATTCAAGTTCAAATGTATCCAAGTTGATGTTCTTTAGATTCTTCTCAATGAATTTGTTCCGTTGAATCTAGAAAGAAAAAAAAAAATAAAAGCAGAGAAAATGTTTCAAAATATCATTATTAAAGTATAAGGGTTATAAAAAAAAAAAAGGATGAAAGAGCTAAAATTTCAAAAAAGAATTTAATAAAATTTTTGCTTTTTCAACTGTCAAATATATATAGAAGAAATAGAATGTCAATTTCAAGGGAGGTAACTTTCGATTAAAATTATTTCCCTTTGATCACTCATTCAATTTACAGAAGAGCTCCACTATTTTTATTGCTATTCATTGAAAAGTTCTACAATCAAATCCATTATCTGTCACGTTTTTCCTTCTTTATTCAAAAAATTTAGACATTTAATCTTCTGGCTTGGATTGGGTTCAATTTGAATCTCAAAGTTTAAGAATTTTGTGTTTTTCGTCTTCTAAATTTGAATTTGATTAGGCATAGAGTCTAAATCTAGTTATAAAATATCTAAATTGGCAACATTGAAGGGGAGTAACTGAAATACTTTGAAAGCGAAACTATTGCAAGCTGCTCTGCACATCATATAGTCTGGTCTCTTCTAAACATTCAATTTAGGGACAGAAACTGCCTTTGTAGTAATGAATGACAACAGGAAAAAAAACTTACTTTTTTCTTCTTTGCTGTTTTTTTCACTTTATCATTCTGCATATCGTCGTCTGGATTTTCTGCTCCAGAATCAGCTTCATTTTCCTCTCCATCCTCGTCTTCTGAAAGGAGAAACAAAGATTTATATTTTATACGCAATAGAATTTGATCCCTTGTACACCCTCTCAAAGAGAGTCTATTTAAAGAAGAAACATACAGATCAGTTGTGTAGCTTGATGGGGACTATTTGAAAAAAAAAAACGCCCCCTCCCCGGTCCCCAATGGAGGGAGGGGGGCTCAAAAGCTTATGAACTTACTTACCTAGTACATCTTCTACTGACATTATACAATAAAAATCTTACAACTTACGAGCATTGACTATACAAACATTTTGCAAAAGTATACAAACCAAAGAAAAGTTAGTCTATAATCGCCTGGGTGTTTGGTTCATGGTATGATTTAGTTGTTATACCCAATGCTGCCAGAAGCCGGAAAAATAATAGATTGTTGCTGTATTAATGACCATAATTTTCCTCTCTGCTTAACAGAGACACAAGATGGATTTCTTTGTTTAAGAAAGGAAGACAAAAAAAAAAAAAATTAAAATCATGTTGAAATATGAAATAAACAGTGCAGCACGTGATACTAAATTAGAATAACTTTTTCATAAGCATTGTCTGAATTTTCTGTTAGATTCTGTTTTTCGGCTTTGCACCATGGGGGGGGGCAGAGACAAAGAGTGATAAGGGAGACTTGTTTTCCTTATGTATATTGCATTTTACACCCAAGGAAGGCCATAGAATGAATCAGACAAGATGTTGCATCAACAACAAAAACAGGGACATGAAAATAGATTGTCCAGATCATCCAAACAAAAGTTGGTATATAAAAGAAGATTTACCTTTGTTTTTCTTTTTGTTTCCCCGGCTGAGGGTGCCAAGAACTTTGTAAGTCTCTGAGTGAATTGCATCAACTCTGCTGGCGTAGATCTTGGCACTGGCGTCAAGGGTTGTTCCTGCCACCTAAGCACAATACAAGAGGAAGGGATGATTACTTTTGATGATTTCAGAAGCAGGGTTGTCAGATTGAACTACATGGGGAGATAATCCGAGCTCCAACCCGAAGACTCTCTCAATACAAGCATTGGAATAGCATTGAATTTGGACATTGAGCGACTCTGGAAGCACAGGTTTGATTCCAGTCAGAGGTTGGTATTGAACCTTTCCTCATAGAGTAGCTCAATTTCCAAATTTCAACACTATTCCGATTCCTGTATTGGATAAGTCTTGGAGATAAAGCAGGAAATTACCCCCCCACCCCGCCCCTTGTAGCCCAATCTGGGGAAACCTTTTCAGATCATACATATATCAATATACCAATTTTGTTTGTTTCAGACAATTCGATTTCTCTTGTTTCAGCAGATTTATTTCTATGGCCCTTTTCAGGTATAAATTGAAATATCCATAACAAAAGAGTGTCTCCTATTGGTCTCTTATTCCAGTAGTTCAAAGCAAGAAAATTTCTACACCTGAAGGGGTCCATAGAAATGGATTGACCAAAACGCTGTGACTGAAACAAAGCCAAAATGAAGAGGTTGAATTGTTTGAAACAAAATTGGTGAGTTAATGATTTATCCAAGTTAGAGACAATACATACTACAATGTCTATTCAAAAATGTGTCAAAGATTTCAAAGTACAGTTTAGTACATAAATTCATTTTAATATATTTATCTTTCGATTGTCCAAGCTCAATTTTGAAATAGCAATTAATCAAACACAGCAGAAAACCTTACAATATATACATATATAAGTAAATCAATGTCTGTAGTCTAGAGATAAAGTATATATTTATGCAACAAATAACATACATCATGATCAGGTGGCTTTGACCATGGAATACATAAGGTGACCAGTAAGCAACTAAAGTGCAACATTCCTGCTCATCTCCGTCTTTCCATGTGATTAGAAGGGATCAGATGAAATAATATAAAAAGGACTCGTTTTTTCTTTAATCAGACAATGAAAGACGAAACTTGATTCAGTATATGATCTATCTCTTCATTATATATTGTCGCGTTTAAAGAAACGAATAGACCGAGAAAAAACAAGATGAGAACAAGGAGTGAAAACAGTTATTTGGGCCTTTGCATTATTGGCAGCTGTTTAGCTCAATGGTAAGAGCAATACTATATTGAAGCAGCTACCCTATCAATAGCAAGTTTAATCCCTGTAGCAGCCCTGATTTCTTTAACTGTTTATTCTTTTATGTTGTCTAGGCAGAGTGATACATTAACTATGTAACGATAGGAGATCATTTCAATGAAGAGTTTCTATATGATATAATGCAATTTATAATCATATCCATATACGTTATTTTTTCTCAGGGTTGAGTTATTAATGAGTGGAAAGTGCTCAATATCAAGGATAGAGAAAATGCAAAATGGTCTGAAGATTGCAGCAGCATGAAACTCAGAGTCACCATAAAGCACTGATTTTTCTGTCTCTATCCAATTAGATATTGAGTATGCTGCAAATACCTTACATTTACCAGTTCCACAACTATAAAAACTTACAAAATTTACCATGCGTTTGATTCTGCAAACAAAAACATTATTTACTTTTTAGAATATATACGTTGTTCTAAATATATAGGCAAATCAGAGTGGCCCTTCAACAACAGATTAAATAATTATAGGTATAGAATGAAATCATCAGACCACAACAACCTATTACCTATGGAACAACACTTTCAACTAGCAAAACATGACTTCAACATTGATGCACAATTTACTATCATGGAAAAAAAACAAACTTATCTAACACCACACCTACTCTAGAATCACATGAGGATAAATCGATCCTACTTCTACAAATATTATCATTTAAACACTAAATTAAATCATCAGCAGAATATCAATACTTCAACATTATGAATTGAGACATAAAATCTTCAACTTCTAGGACATTTATTTCAGTATGTAAAAAGTATACAAATTATTTAACTGAGACACTCATCTTAAGAACATATTTGCATAACATCTAGTAACTTCAATATTTATGGTGAATCAATAAAGATGCAATGCATTTTCAGATTGATAATTTTAAACAAGCATATCGCTATAGTTAAATGTGCACTGTTAACTGGTTTCAAATTCATCTAAAGCATTTTAATTGCTCTCAACATGTTTTTTTGAAAAACAAGAGTGCAGTTTGGAAATAAATAGAAAAAAAAAAATTAATCCATACTCAATTATCAGTGTCTCTTATATATATATATATATATATACACACACACACACTCTGGGGCTAAAAAAATGAGCCAAGCTTTTTTATCAGATATTTTGCAATTACTTTTATTCTATCAATTATAGATGAAATGTTTGACCTTGTTATACAGAAGTGTGTGTGTGTGCAGAGTATGTTGTAGTATAGGATAGCTTTTCCCTTGTTTTTCTTTAAAAAAACTGAGCTGTTTGGTCAAGCTGTCTGAGAGTTATTCATAGTGAGCAGCTCAAATGTGGTTCTGTTCGTCTCTGACTTCTTCTCACAGTTGGCCAGTGTTTCTAAATTTTCTCCCAACCAGTTTCGCCTTAATATACCCCCATATGTTTTTGATGATCTCGCGATCTTTAATATGATGGGAAGTGCTTGGGTCTTTTTTCTGGCCCAGGGTGTATTTATTTTGGGTTAAGCTTAAATTAAGGCAATGTTCACCAAAAAAAAAAAAAAAACACAAACTTGACATCAAAGTCAATAATTGAATAAAAGAATAATAATACAGAATTAGAAGTCATGTAAATAAAGGCCATCAAAGAATAAATTCTATTAATGACATCATTAATGTTTTCCATTGGAAAACATCTAAAATAGAGTGAAAAAAAAAATCTGAATTCTGAAAGAACTAAATGTTATTCATATACTCATCACAAAAAGCATCCCCCTTCAAAATATACATTTTTAGAAGGGGTCTACGAATGGCCAGGAGCCTTGGGACATACTAACATGCACATATAAAAAGGGACAGAATCCTTGCTCAACTCCAGAACTTTATATTGTGAACAAAGTCTTTATATTGAAAGAACAGTAGAATGCTACAAATGGTATAAGACTAGATGTGTCACTCTACAGTAATTAAAAGGAAAATTTGATAAAAAATAAAATAATAATATTCACCTGAAAATCGCCCAATTTTTTGCCCTTCAGCAAATCTGTCATGTAATCAATCAAGTGGAGACCAAAAGCATTCTTGACATTAATTTTCTGAAATAAATGAAAAAGATCACATAAGTATTGAAATAAAAAACATACCAGATTTTTTTATTTTGTGTGTGTGGTTGCCAGATTGGGGGATAATTTGAGCTTCATCTTGATAACTTACTCAACACAGGCATAGGAATAATGTTGAATTTGGAAACAATAAATCTATTAACTAAACAATTCAAGTAGTAGGGTACTTAATTGTTGATATTTTTACACCAGTTCTCTCAATTTCCTTCTGAATATTCTTCATTGATTTATTTTCTACAATTAATAAATAAGAACTTATATTCTTAACACTGACATATCACAAATAACCGAATTGAAAAAAAAAAAAAATTCTTATCCAAGGGAGATAACTTACTTCACAATTTTGGTAACACAATACTCAGCTCCATAGACTGAGCCTGTATTTCATATTAATTAGTGCACGTTAGTGAAAATCTAACCATTCTTCTTCTACGTACTTTTATTCCGATTTGAGAGCTGCTTTTCTTGCTACAGTCCCTGAGATATCAACGCCATTCCAGCACTAAATAGTAAACCTCAATGCTGTGTATTTCTCTTACATACAGTTTTGAAAAAAAAAACAACTTTTTTTTTTCAATGGTTTCAGAGTGCAGGAAGTCTATCAACAATGCAAAACATAGACCTTCCCAAGATTTGCTATATCTCTCTATCATGGGCGTCACAGAGATAATACTTTCTGAACCTGTCTACTTCATCTCTCTATGTTATCTGCTGGCCTTGGTTTTGTATGTGATCCCTGGGTATCCATGTTGTGAATTGTGATGTCAATTGGTTGTCTGCCATTCTTGCAACATGACCAGCCCATCACCCTACGAGTTTTCTAATGATTCAATAATGTCTCAGATTCCCCTTGTTTTTTCTTCAATATATTGTGCCGTCTTGTGGTCACTTGGTTAGGTTCCACGTTTCAACGCGATAGGAGACTATTGGGAGGATACATTAGTTACCTGTTGAATCTTTGAATAAATTTCAATAAAATTTTGTGGAAGGGTAGGCATTGAGTTAAAGAAAAAGAGTTCACATTTTGGGGCGGATCCAGGAATTTTCCCAGGTCACCTCCTTGCATTGTAGCCATATTTACACAGCACAATACTTCTAGAGGTTCTCAATGAATTTCTGTCGAATTTTGTGGAGGGGTGGCCAAAAAGCTAAGGAAAAAGTGATTACATTTTAGGACAGATCCAGGAATTTTCCAGGGTCACCTCCACTGCTTCATAGGTACATATACACAGCATAATATTTCCAGAAGTTCTCAATGAAATTTTGTGGATGGTTGGGTAATCAACAAAGGAAGAAGTGTCAAAATTTTTGGCAGATTCAGGAATTTTCCATATTCAACTCCCCTATATATAGCACAATATCTCAAATGATTTCAATGAAATTTTGTGGAAAGCTTTAGGAAGAAGTGTTTACATTTTGGGATGGATCTAGGAAATTTTCAGTCAACCCCCCTGCATCATAGCTATATGGGCACAACACAGTATCCTTGTTGATGAATTCTAGTGTCACCAAAACATTCTTATACTTACGTTTTCTGCATTGAGTTTCACACAGTTGGCATAATGGTCAGACAGTTGAATGGTACTGAGTCCCTTCAAAGGGTTACTTGATGAATTTCTAAAAAAGAAAGATACAACAATACACCTTATTGAGCTTAGGTTGTTTCAATTATTGATCTTATTAATGGTCAACAGAGCAGAAGAAGGATTTTCAGGCACACTGATATCCTTATGCGTCATGCAATAGCAATTACATTATTTTTTTTATCAACTTCTAATTCCCCATATACATATCTATGAGTTTAAATTGCATTACATTATATTGAAACTATTAGAAATGATCTCCCATTCTTACACCATGAATATATCATTTGGCCGAAACAACATAAACAGAATAAACAATTAAAGAAAATGGGGCTGCTGAAGGAATCGATAAGACAGCCGCTCCAACCAAGCGTTGCTCTTACCATCAAGCTATTTGAACTTTTGCATTATCGGCAACTGTTTAGCTTTCAAAAAGTGTTTCAATATAAAGACACAATTTATAATTATTCCTGTTGGATCATACATCCATTTCCTTATAAAATATATATATATATATATATATATATATGCTATACCTAAATGGCAGCATTTCCTGAGTGGCTAAAGGTTTGATTTCAATTTGATCACATAAACTTTTCATTGTAAAAAAATTATTGTTTTATATCTTGTTTTGATTAAATTTACTTTTGATCAAAACTACACATCAAATTATTTTTTGTGAAAAAAAAAAGAAAACTTCACCAATTAAGCAATTTTGCCAATCTGGTATAGCATGAAAACATATCATACTATTTTTTTCATAACAAAGAGTGTATGTAGACCAGAGACATCTTTTATATTTTGCATACATTACCCAAAAATATCTCAGTATAAAATGGTATAATCTATATATAGCTCATCTCAACTAGGTATAGAGAAGAATCTATAGGACACTTGGCTGGTTGGTCAAGGGGCCCATTTGGTGGGCTACTGTGATTCGATATTTGTAAGATTTATCCATAAGTAAATAATCCTGTCATTTTTTTATGTTAGCAACGTATTGACTCTCGAATTCATTCTAGAGAATTCAGAAAGTAATACAAGGGGAGTAACTTCTGATCAAAATTACTTCCTTGCATTTTTTGGTAACTAAAATTTTTTTCTCCTCTAATTCAATTCACAAAATAATTCCATTTAAAAAAAAATCCTATTCATTGAAGAGTTCCACGGGGGTTACAAGCGGTCTATGGCTAAGAGTTAACGATGATTCTCAGCCTAAAAAAGCTTCATAGCAAACTGTTCAACTTACCTTGGACTACCTTTATTTGGTGTCAGCGGGCTGGAAAGATGCTTATTCTGCAGTTCAAATAACTTAGATTTCCTTCTTTCACGGATTTCTTGTGCATCATTCTTTTTAGCAAGGGATGTCGGTGTTCCAATGCTGAGCCGACGACCACCACCACTACCGCCAGGAGAGGGAAATGCCAATGGGGTCGACCTTCCAGAAGTCGGGGTACCAAATAACTCTGTCATGTTTTGATATTAACTAGAAAAACCAGGAAAGATAGATTAGAAATTAAAGTTGATTACAAAAAGATGAAAAAGTATTTACAAAACCAATGTCACCAAATTGACATTCATGACAAGTCAAAAATTTTTCTTTCTTTCTGTTTCTTTATACATACCAGTATTTGCCATATATAATCTGCTACGATAGATAATACGCATCCCATGATTAAACCTCCATTTTGAGTTAAATAGGCTTGATCTATGTATACTCTGCACCCCTTTCTTCAATCTGATTGTTTTATCTAAAATGTTTGCCGTTAATCGGAAAATGTGAATTCTAATCTAAGCCTTGCTAAGTAGTAAATATTATTTGTCCTCAAATGTATACTAGTTATGAATAATTGAGCAAAGCAAAGTGCAGTTACTATGAAGACCACATAAATAATCGTTGTCAGTGGTGTAACTGAATATAAGCAAAGAGTAGGGAAGATAGTCGTAGGTTAGTTTAGTGGTTTCTTTGAAACTTTGAAAACTCAAGGACACCATCTATGAATGAAATATTAAGGCAAACCCCTATTTTTAGCATTTAGAGTACAATCAATGAACTGCAATATTAAACAATTTTGACCTTTTAAAATCATAATTATTCTAAATTGATTACATTTATTTAAATTCTAATTATGGTACAGGTCTGAGTACAATAATTATGTTTTTCAGTAACTGTGCGATGAATATCATTTCTCCGTCATGAGATTCGCAATGTCAGGTTTAGAGGGAACACTGCTGCAGACCCCTGAGAATTGTTTGTCGAACCCCCATGGGTCCACAGACTCATAGTTTCAAAACCATATAAAGAAAATTCATGCACTTCCCGAGTTTGTGCGTTATATTGTACAGTGATTGTATGTGTATATGTGCATTTAGAAAGAAAAAATTCAACATGCCTCCTTATTATTGTGTTGACTGCGTATTTTCTTAAGACAAAAAATAGAAAAGGTAAGCCTAACTTACATTTTTATAATTCTATTATTCTAATTACCTGAAAAAGAAGTGATTCAAAGAGTATTTTCATTGTAAATTACTGCCACACCTGCAATCTGTAAAGTATGTTTTCACTTTTTTATATAATTGATCATCACAATGATACTAGTAGTCAAACGACCAACTACACCCAATGAACTGGGTTGGAAAAATGTCCTGCTATTATGTTTCCTTAGATCATACAAACCAAGAGTTTGAAGAAAATTCAGGTATATACAAATATGTTCAGGTATATGCAAATATATACACAAGAAGTTCCTGACTAATGCTGTGGTTATGTTTCTGAAGACCACAACTTTAACTGAAACAACACAAGGTGTAACCAATTTCACCATAGACACAGTTATATAAATAAGGGTTATTTATTTTTTGTAGAGTAGGAATTCAGAGACTAACTCATACCTAATCAGAAAAAATATCTAATTTACAATTCCATCCACAATATTTCATATCATATTAGATACTGACAACCTAAATTGTCACAGAAACTGTCAAAATAGGTTTCTTTCAGTTTTCAAGTTGGTCTGGCTGGCTATGTATGTATGTATCATGCATACAGTCTGCACCAATGGAGCTAGAGGGTAGGAAATTCAGACATTTACTGCTTATGTTTAGAAATCCCCCCTCAGAATACATTTTTAGAGGGGGGGTTTAGCTTGCAACATAAATTCATCCTAAATTGATTCCTTAGTTTTTTGTCTGCAAGAGAAGTAACTTGTTCATTGATCACCATTCCCCCCCCCGCATGGTGCCAAAAAATGTTGGTTGCATGACGGTTTCTACTGACCAACCAGATCTATATTCATATCTTTTTTCTCAATGTCATAATGAAACAATGTCAAATGAGCACTTGGATACCCGAGTACACATACAATTAATAAGTACCATCAGACACCTGTAAGACAGAACATATAAGTTTGTAGTCAGACACAGTGATAAGATGAATTTTGACGTGAAATTTCTATTGTACAATTTTTCAATCTCCGTGATTAATGCAAGAGCATTGGATTGAGTGTATTGAAAAAAGAAGGAGATTATATTGAAAAATTAATATTTGTTTTGTAAAATAAATGCTTAGTATGGTTTGAATTCATCCGTTTTTGAAATCCTCTGATTTGGGACGAATTTTCTCTGTGAATAAGTCTGTTATGACTTGGGATTAAAAAAAGTTGGTTTCTTTTGAGAGCTCAGTTTTGTTTGCCTGATGAAACTTGGTCTGAGTGTTGAGATGTGTCAATTTAAGTCGTTGTCTCCGTGCGTGAATTGATACCTGTAGATCAAGCGTTATGATTTCAAAGTTATTAGCTGTTCTGTTGCTGTCAATATCAATTTGATTACCATTCTTTTGGCCATCAGAATCGAGTAACAGATTGACTGTTGGAAGGCGTAAGATGGTCAGATTTTTTTCCCTTCTAATGAATCGTAACTGAGGTAAGACTGGCTTTGATTCCTTTTTTTAATTGTTATCACAATTCCAACTAAATTTAAGCTATGGACTTATTGATTTACTCACCCATTATACATAAGTATGCACACACACTTACATTTGGCCGTAATTGTATGCATCAGATCCTGCAGACTAAATGGCAGAGCTAGGTGCCTAACGCAGAAATTTGGCAGCACTTTTTGGGAAAACCCTTTGCCATTCAGTGAAGTTATTGTCTGAAGACGTCTCAATTGGCTGGGACATGTCCTGTGGATGCTTCCTTACATAACTCTCACGCAATGACCAAAGCCATCTGAGTAGAAGCCGCTAGGAGCTCCCGTGATAACTTGAAAGTAGAAGAGCCACAAGGACTGTCAACCCCTTGTCGTTGTTGGTAGCAGTGCTTCGCCTGGTTGGGGTGTGAAAGAACAGTACCCAACCAATGTACTGGACAGCTGACAGCAATGGTCAAGCTGATGACAATGATAACGATGAATGTATGTACATACACATGTATCTAAAAATGTATGTATACATACACGTCTATCTATATGGCCTGCTTTGGCAACTGTTTGAATTAATTTGGATCAAATTAAGCAGAAAATTTTGTATGGTTGGTGGATTGAAGTTGTGGGTCTAATTAGTGAGACACAGTCACTGATTTTAAGAAGCTAAATTCTATAAAAGCAAGAAGTGTTGTACAACGTTGACTAACTTTATAATCATGGCGTGGTCAAGTTTGATAGAAACATTATACCAGTGATTCTGAATCTTGAGTGCAGGCCCCTAGAGTGTGAAGAGTGAAAAGTGTTTTGTTGCTCAAAACAGTGTCTTGTTAAGGCTCAAATGATTAGGTAATTGCATTCTGTACAGATATTTTCCTTGATTTAAAACTCAAAATTTCGGTAACTTTTGCTTCATTGCACTGCATGCAAATGGTCCACTAAGACACCTGTGTCTGTTTAGCTTTTGTACAGGGCCCCCCATGTTGAACACTTCTGTCTCTTGGGTATTTTACTATGTTGAGCAACAGAATTAATAATTCATGAGTGAAATAGTCAATGATAAATTGAACTTATAGAATTGCATTGAAATTTAATGTTTTAAGCATCATCAGAGACTTATTTGAGATATTTTGGATCAGAGTTTTGTGTACACCAACTTTGGATCTTATGATTTTGAATTCTATTTCTCTATGATATTAGCACAACTATGACTAAAGGAAGTGACCTTTAAAGGCACCCAAGATCGAATTAGTGCATCTATGGTCTGACTTTCAGGCTTGTTTTTTTCCGTTCCACTTCTTTTTGCCATCTTTCAGGTAATTTCATAATTCCATCCTTCCAGAACTTTTCATCTTTCTCAGCAAAGAACTTCTAGTATTTCAAGTCATTTGAAGCAGTAGAGCCTAAACGAAAGTGTCTGTTAATCTATCATTAAGAGAGTTTTATTCCTGTTTCAATCTAAGCATATATCGACGTATGAATATCATCAAATGATCATTCGATCTTCATCATCAATGGCTGGAAACATCAGAATTAATCAGCAATGTTAAAGTTACATCATAATATATCAGAGGGAAAAAACAGGAGTCAGAGATATCATAGAATCCATAAGAAAACTTAAATGACAGACAACAGCTAGGCATCATGACTCAAAACATGGATCCTCAAAGATCACATATGAAATTGGAACTGGCAAAATGTAAGATGGCAGGATGAACTAGTTCAGAAAGTACTGGCTCCATGATAGGGAGGTCTGGAGAAACTTGAGGAAGGTCTATGTCAAACGACATGGAAATAATCATCATCAGACTGAGAGGTCTTCTCACATGTGCCTGACATTTCTTCCAGGGAGATCACCTGGAAGACATCCGAAGTCATCAGTCAGTATATGCATGTTGGGGTCTGTCAACTGATGTATCTTCATGCAATGGGAGCCAGAGCAATGTTTCATTCACTAGTTCATCCTTGTTGCGCCAAGAGTAGCCACCAAAACTGAGTTTTCTCTCCTTTATAGTGGTTGTAATTGGAGGGAGATGTCCATATAAATATATCTATTTCAGGTGTTTTTTTCCAGCTGACATCGACTTAACAAATCTATATTTCAGTCTGATTTTGTTGAGGTTCATTTAAAAAACATACAGACACTGACTGATGTTGAACACCTACAACAGCTATATCTAATTCGAAGATATAGCTGAAACTCTTAGCGAACAGTACCACGGAATGTTTACCTGATACAAGGTACAAACACCTACCTCTCGAACAAATGGGAAGACACAATAACCAAGGTGGATGTCGCTATATTCACCTTTGGGGGCCATAAAAGAGCCAACCAAAAGTGCATTTCAGCAGCTTATTCAGGGCTGGATTAAGCTATGCGGGCATTTGCATATATTGTAAAAAAGCCCCATATTAAGAAAATGAACAATATACATTCTTACTTGCAAAGTAATTCATTTTTTTCATTTCAGATATGTCTGACACAGTACTTAGTTTTCATTTTGCGCAGTGACTATGACTTCAGTTTCAAATACCATTGTATTTATCAAATAAATTACTGTACACAAATTAAACATGATAATTGGCTGAAATCTGAATTTTAAACATCCTGTAGTCATCCATGGAAGTTAAGGGCAGTAGAGCGAGACCAGAATCACTGGATCGGAACTGATTGCATAAGCTACTTTTGCATCAATTATAACTTTTCCCGTTCTAAAATGACCGCCATTCCAGGGGTTAAGGGTTAATTCATCATCAGCATCTGTTATACTTCGGATGGGACGGTGGCCATTTTAAGACGGGAAAAGTAACAATTACCACTTTTGTTACATAGTTAATTTGGTACTGGGGTTTATTTCATATAAATATGATTAATTGATGTTGGCAAGGCGAATAAGCGATAATTAAAATGATCGCACGATTTTGGAAAAACTGAAGGAGACCGTTAAGTAGAGAAAACCCCGTAATTTGTAGCGTAGGTCGAAGGTGGGTGGCGACCAATGTTTTTTTTTCTCTCCGAAAAAAATTCTTTTCTACTGTTTTGAACAAACTTGAAAAAAGTTTATTTTAATTCCAAACATGATTTTTTTCAAGATCACACAATGCTTTATTCGTTGTTGGAAAAAAACAAACCTTAAATCTATTTAGTTCAGTTACAATTTTTTAATCACCCCCCCCAAAAAAAAGAAATAAAAAGAAAAAAAAACTCACCTATCGAATTCAATTTCTACAATCTAATCGATGACTTTCCTCCCTCTTTTTTTCTTTGAATATCTTTTCCTTTTTTACGTCTGTCATTTGAAATTTCCAAGATCACAAAATAATGGCAATCAATATGGTGAAGTGCTGAAAATCTCGTTAAAAAAATTTCCAGCAAACTTAAAAATTGACGACCTTTAAATATCGAGTAACAAATATAATGTCAGGAAAAAAAATAATCTTGATTAGATGCTACAAACAATTTTAATCATTTTTCCTTTTAGTTATTTCCTTAATTCAAACTTTTCCACGTAAAATTAAATGAATGGCTAATGTAAACACTAATAAAATGTCAAGTCGGTCACTCACAGACCAAAGAAAAGTCTCTTGAATTTAAATAATAAATAAGATAAGTTGGGATTAAACAAAAATAAACAACAAATCAAAACAAAAGAAAGAGTAACAATAAATAATTAATGATCAAAACTTTAAAACCAACAGCTTTCTAGATATTCTTTTCGATGAAAAACTTTTTTTGTTCGTTGTTAATGTTCTGCGATCAACAAAACAACGGACACTTTTTGTCGTGGGATTTTTTTGAATTCAAAATTCAAATGAATAACTAAATCCAGGGTTTCTGTTGCTCGTGAAGTACACGGAAACAAACATTCATGCTTCATGTTGCCTTACCTGTGAATTCTGTCTTTTAAAAGTTAAACGAGATGTCAAAAGAGAAAAGTTTTCCACAAAAGAGTCCGAATTAATCGCTGTACGTCGACATTCGCCGTTTTTTGAAATCGGGCGCCAGTTATTGTCAAGTCTCGTACTCCTACGAGGAAGTCTCGTTTGAAATCTCATTCTACTGCAGACGACGTTATTACAAATAATGACAACCGCGGCATGACGTTTAACATTTATTTTTAGTGTGAAAGAAAAGTATATAAATTGTATATAAAAGCACACATCAGTACATCATTTTCGTACAATATCTAAGTTATCAGACATTAGTGTTAGCAGTGATATGATAAACATCACGATTGTTTTGAAACTCCTCAACATTCATATTTTTCGATAGCACTATTCCGGGGTTATAATTCCATATGATATAATCCAACCATTACTGCAAAAAAATGGTTTTCTGATATTCGATCGACTTTAATTTACTCCTACCTTACATGTGCGGCCTCTCAGACCCTTGTACTATTTTTTTTTTTTTTTTTTTTTTGGTAAAAATACTTTGGAATCTACTAATTTTACATCACACATAATCTTGAACTATTAAATATCCCAGATACATCCTTTTTCTAACAATATTATCAATGTCAACTCAACTTTAACTCTTCCATTTAACCTACTCTCATTACTCATAATATTTAATTCTAGTTCTAAAGAATAATCGAAAATACAACATACACTCACGTACTAGCCACAAATACATATACACACTTACACATGTATATATATGGTATGTGTGCTGCATGTATGCAACTTTTGTGCGCATGTCTTATGTGGTATGCATGTGTGCGTATGCAGCATGTGTGTATATATGTATGTGTATGCGGCATGTGTATGTTGTATGCATATGTGTATGTGTGTGTGTGTGTGAATATATATACTGTGTGTATTGTATATTTAGTATGTGTGTATATGTTTGCGTATGTGGTATATGTATGCATGTGTGTATGTGGCATATGTGTGTTCCATTAAGTATATGTGTGAATATACAATTCGTATGTGGTGTGTATGTATGTGACTTACTATTAGGTGTACGTATGTAGCATGGGTTGTGAGTATATGCACATGTGTGTGTGTTTGGGGCGTACATGTGTGTATTTTGCATTTCAACCGACGAAGTCACAGCCCAGGACTTGAAGTCACTGACTCAAAAACATTCATTTGAATAAAATAAGTAATATCTTAATTGAATTTGTACTAATTAAGAAATTTGATATTTATGTAAATTTGAATTAATTAAATTCATTTTGGTACTTCATCATTATTTTTTTTCATTTATTTATCATATTTTTTTCTTTGAATCTTTGAAGTTGAATAAAGTCCGTAGTTTCCAATAAAATAATTGACATTTTAATTTGATTTATACTAATTAAGTAATTACATACTTAGAACAAATTAAATCAAAATATCATTTATTTGATTGAAAAAAAAGTTTTCTGACTTTATGTGACATGAAGTTTATATCTGATTTTGCTGGAGACGCAGCGTGCCATCTTCATTGAGTTTTTATGCCCTATGGCTTCATGTCTGGTCACCATTTGTTCATTTATCAATGTCATGTTATAGACATCAAATGAAATATTAGACTTTTTTTTTCATGTAGGTTTACAATGACTGAACACAGTTGAGGGTGCCTTTTCTTTTCCTTTTGTGTTCCTTAGAGTTGTATACTGACATTTTATTGTTAGTTTTGCACTTACAAGTTGTATGATTTGAATGAAATGATAAAACTAAAAATGATACGACTTTTGAATTCCAGGAAATGTTGGTCTCAACCAATTTCTAAGTAATGTTGCAAGGTCAGTGTTGACAACTAAAAAAATATGTTTGTGCTAGTATGATTGCCAAAAAGCACTAAAAAGTATTATATATATATATATATATATATATATATATATATATATATATATATATATCTTATATATTTATATATTAGAAAAAATAGCCCCAAACAACAAAAGTGGCCAACAAATACCAGAATGATGCTAAAAATGGTCAAAACACATTGAAAAATAGCCAAAATGTCCAAGCACTAATTTAGTGCTTTTTCATCCTGCCAAAACAAGAAAGTGTTGAATTTAGTGTGAAAAATGGTAAATTGGCAACATTGTGCTTTTCTCTCTGTTGTGTTTTTAGCAGTCACTTTATGAGTTAAACTTGTTTCTCCATAAGTTTTATGGTTTGGTTTTGTTTATGTGGTAGAAATTTATGACTACAGAAGATAATCTAAAAAGCTACAATAAATCAGAAGAACAATTTTTAAGAAATCATACCAATTTCATCATGACTCGACTGTTCCCCACAAGACAAATCAGCACCAACAATTCAGCATATATATATATATATATATATATATATATATATATATATATAAAAGAGTATAATGAGGCAGCAATCCCTCATTTGAACAGGCATTGTTAAAAATAACAGGCATACTTCATCCACTTAATTTTTTTGTTAATTCTTATAGTTGCTGTACAAAACTTTCATTGATGTTTTTTAAGTTTTTTGGAAAAAAAAGTGATCACAATCATCAGCGCATTGGGTTAGCTCCAGTCACAAACAGGTTTATTTATGATTAAGCCAGTTAAAAAAATGACAAAACTTAGAAAATAAATATGATATAATTAAAAAATGATACTAATAACTCTTCGAATGCTACTATCACACTTTCGTGATAATGACCGAGGATGGTTGAAAGATCTTGAACCAACAACTTTGAAATGTTTTTAAAAAACTTTGATGATATCAATAAGAGGTTTGTACATAAACTAAAAAAATTAACAAAGAAAGAAATAGACTGAGTTAGTTTATTATTTTAACCATATGTTTGAATATATATGTACATGTACATTATTAAGAAATGGATATATAATTCAACAGAATGATTATAAATTGCGTTGTATTGTATTAAAACTCTGTTTGAAACGATCTCCTGTTATTACACGGTGTATGTATCATTTGGCCTACACAATGTAAATAGAATAAACAATTAAAGAAAATGAGGTTTGCTGCAGGAATTGAGTCTGCAACCAATAGGGTAGCCACTTCAACATAGTGTTGTTCTCACTATTGAGTTAAACAGCCACCTGTAATGCAAAGGCCCAAATACCTTTTTTAACTCCAAATTCTTATTTTGTTTATTCACAGTCTATATCTGTTCTGACAATTCTGCTACTAAGAAATGGGTATATGATTTGACAGAATGATAATAAATTGCATTATATCTTATTGAAATTTTATTTGAAATGATCTCCCATTTTTATACAGTGAATGTATCATTTGGCCTAGACAATGTAGCAGCCCAATTTTCCAATTTTCTTTTATAATTATATATATATATATATATATATATATATATATATATATATATATATATATATGGAGTGAGAGAGAGAGTCTAAAAAGCTTTACAGCTTTAAACACTAAACATTAAAAAAACTTTTCAAGATATTTTGCGTCATTTCAGTCATTTATTTCTCCAATATCTGTCCATGCGATTTATATGATTTTCTTCAGTTTTTTTCCCCCTGTTTCATATATACTCTGTTATTATGGTACAATGCATAAATTTTCACTTGTCATTATCATCAGTTGTTTACCATGTAATTGTTTTGGGGATTTTAAAAACAAAACAGTTATATTAAAATGGTACCCCAGCAGTGTTGATCAAACACCACCTTCCTTTCTTACTATATAGCTTATATCATACATGTATTTTGTCATTTTTTATAGGGTATTACGTGTATGGTATATTGATATTATTTCATAGTATATATCATTTACTTTTTGAAACAGGGCTTACTTAGGTAAGTTACTCAAAGAATGTATTTAATGATGAGAGATCAGTAAGTATAACAACAGAGAGAATTTGCTGCTTGTGTCATTTCTATTGAATGTTCACCCATGTAGTTATATAAGTATACATAAAAGGAAATATTAGGGCTCAGAGCTGAATATAAATGTTTCTAAACATTCCAAATAACAAAGAACACATTTTGCCAGGGCCCATTGATGCCCCTTCCGCAAAATGTCAATGAAATTCAGTGAAAACTTTTGGACATGAAATTTTGGTGATATTCCACTACTTATAACATTATTCTTCAATAACTTCAGCTATTTCTCAGCCATTTAAGATTTATTCAGTCATTTTCAACTATTAAAAATGGCTATAATGAGGCTAAGAGTTTTTTGGGGGTTTTTGTACGGTTTGGCATTTTTTGACATTATTTTGGGTTGATTTAATAGGAAAAAATTTTTCAGTTGGCAACACTAGATGACACCAACCCTTGGAACACCGCCGGACATAAGGGAGATAATTGTACATTGATCTGCCCCAAAATTTAATCATTGCTTCTGTAGCTTATTGCTCACCCTGCAACAAAATTTCATTGAAATACATGGATTGCTTTTGGTGATATCTCGTGGACAGACAGACAGATGTTATGAGTGCTAATTTTCAGCAGTTATCTACCATTCTTGCAACATGTCTAGCCCCTTGCCATTTTAGTTTTTTAATAGTTTCTATGATATCTCTAACTCCTGTTTTAATATATTGTGGTGTCTTGTGATCTCTCCAGGTGATGTTGAGCATGATTATTGCCTGTGCACGTTGCATGGTTCTCAGCTTGAGGGTCAATCTTTCAATTGGGTGCCATGGACAGATATATCTCTATGCACAATTTCAGTTTCTTATGTGCTAAATTGTGGCTAAAAAATTGGAAAATTATTTCAAACTACCAAGAATGACCTCTGGTGACCTTGAAGACCTCAGAAATCAATCTCACATAGATTACAATCTTCACTGTGAGAAGATGTACCCATATGCTAAATTTCAGTATCCTTGGTGCAGAATTGTGGTTAGCTTTGAAAATTGGCTGGAAATGACCAAGAAATGTTCTTTGGTGACATAGACTGTATAGTAAGTTGACCTCTCCTCAGTCCACATGCAGTATATTAGGTTGATATGCCTCATAGTTTTAGTAGAGAAGAAGCAAGAATAAACAAACATATGATCAGATAAATGTCTCAAATATTAATATAGATTTGTTTTAGAAAACTCAGCTTTCACCTCAAGGGAGGTAACTGGTTAATTCATTGCCCAAAATATACTGATTCTACTGTTACCATATTACCAGTGGATCCAGTAATGATTTTGATAGAATGTGGTAAAAATCTGCCTATGCTATCAGGTAGAGACAACAAAATGTACAGATTTTGAACATTTGAGCTGAAATTTTCTACATTTACTCCTTATTATGTTCAGATAAAACAGGTATTTAGTTTTTTGAAAATTGCCTCAAAATAGGTTTTTAGGGTGAGTGTTATTTGCAATGTAAGTTTTTGTTAGATTAGTCCCTTATTTTGTATCCCTGCGTGTTTTTGGAAATTCAGATTTTTTTAAATGATTATGGACTAGTACAAGGTTAGAGAAGTAACGAGACCCATAATTCCATTTTTTTTAATTGATCATGCTCAATATGGGTGTGTTCACAAGATAGTTTCTATTGAGTGACTCATCAGGCCTGTTTACTTCATTTTTTTTTTTTCAACAATTACGCTCTTTGGGTATATTGGTCAAGCATCAATTGAATTAAGATTCTATTTTACTAAGCTGAAAGAGAAAAGTTTGTCTTCTGAAATATTGCTTCGAGGAAATTTTAAAATTACAAGGAAAAAGAAGAAACCACAAAAGAATGAAAGACATTTTAAACACCATGATACATTAAAAAGTTTGTCAAGTTATACAAGGTCACTGATTTTCCCTGAATTTGAACATCTACAAAAAGAGGTCTGGTTAGTCACTCAATAGAGACCATCAGATGATCAACGTCTTTTGGCAGCATGACATGCTGAGGGTGACCAATCAAAAAATTGGAGAAGGGGGTGATCAATGAATGAGTTACTTTGCTCACATTTTGTTGGGCAGTGATCACTGAAAAGTTTAAAAAACAAGCAGACACTAAAAAATCATTTTAACATAAATTTTCATTACAAATTGACCATCTTACTTAAAAACCAATTATGGAGAGTAATTTTCAAAAAACAAAAAAAATTTCCTTGTTGAAATAATTAGGAGTGAATGTTCAGCTTGCACGTGTAATACATATATACACAGCCAGCTAAACCAACTAAAAACTGATGGAAACCCATGTTGACGGTCTTGGTTGATAGTTTTTAATATGAATGAATAATCTCATGGATTCGTATTTTAAAGGACATCTTCAGGATAAAAAAAATATCATTATTCAATTATCATATTTATGCAACTTATAAATGCATAAACAATATGGACATATTGTAAGTGGTGATGTTTCAGGAAGCCATCGAGGCATAAGGACGAAATGTCCTCATTCCGCTGTCTAATTTCATATTGAGGTGATTGATAGGTCAAAACAATGTTGTTGACCATTTTTTCATGTCATAATTATGTTGATGTCCAGAGTTGCTGCCACAGGAGCTCACCCATCCCCTCCACCATTTAACTTCATTTTCTTCGATTCTAAAGATGGCCGAATGTATCGTCAACAGTTTTCGTGGATGTCCAAAGACGCTCCTGTGGCACCAACTTCTGAAATAATAACATGATTTTAACATAAACAAAAGGGCAACAACATTGTTTTGATCTAGCAATTGATTCCATTCTAAATTAGACAACAGAATGAGGACCTTCTGTCCTCATACTTTGACAACAAACTGTAATACTTGTAATCCACCTGATCCCTCCCTCCCTATTAGAGAAACATAGATTTTAGAGGAAATAAAAAATTCAATTATACTTGCCACCACAGTCAATAATTGAACGACCATAGCATCAAAGTTTGAGGTTATGTAAAAAAAAAATCCATCAAAGGAAAAATATGGTCAGAACAAATTCTATCTATGACATCACTGGTGTTTTCCACTGGAAATAATCTAAGATAGAGTTAAAAAAAAACATCCAGAAACATCTAGATTCTCCAGAATCTAAATGTTTGTTTTTAGAAGGAGTCTAGTGGAGTGCTGATGCCATTTTTCAAGTCTGTAGACAAAACGGTATGGCCAGAAGTGCTTGAACACACAAACCAACAAACAAACAAACACGCAAATACATAAACAAGCCCACAAACATATGCACGTATAAAAAAAGGATAGAACCTTTCACTATCTTTGATGACTACGGTTATTCAATAATCCTTTGATTTCCTGATTCTTTTGATGAAGTCAGAGACTCTAATACCAAAGGCATGAAGCAGCCCCATAACCTTATGGATCCTCCAACATGCTTATCTGTGGGTAGGATGATTTTTTTTCTTATAAACTGAGAAGCTGAAAAAGAGAAACAAGTCTTTTTTTAAAAGTTTCATAAAGAATAGTTTTTACAAATGTATTGAGCCAAATTTAAAATGAAAAAAAAATATGCAATTGAAGAAATCACAAACTTGGTTGAAAAATATGGAGCTAGAAGACGAAGAAGCCTGTCAGCAGGAGACAATTAGTAAAACAGCAGGATGCCCTCAATGATGGGTTCTAATTACCTGTCCTCAAGGCCCTATACATTTAAAAGAACTGGTAACTTTTCATCCATTACATGTTTGGGCAACTTATCCAATCGTGACTGTCAGAAGAAATTGGAGAATGAAAAACAGCAATTGAACAAACCACCCCATCTGCGATGAGGGTAGCTGCTGAGAAGATCAGACTGTTATGAGAATTAGGGATTAGACATCCTCTTCCCCAAACCTGACGCCCCAAGATTCACAATGAATTCAGGGGTAATTTGGCTCTCAACAGCATTTGCCCCAGGGTTGGTAGAAGGAGTGCTGTCAGGCAGAATGTCATCTGTTCACTAACTGCTCATCCAAACTTAGACTCAAATACCTCCTTTACTAACCAATCAACCAATCAACCAAAGAGAAGAGAGAACTAACAACTGAAAATGAATACAATGTGGATAGAGACAGTGACTTGACATACATTAACAGGTAAAGGTAAAGAGTCCTGGTTTTTGTTGCATGTGTCAGTTTAGTGATCCTTGCAAGTCTCAAGTCTGGTCTAGACTAGGAATTTATACATACAAGTTTTTATGACCACCCCCTTGGCAGGATGCGAATCCACTGAAGGGATACCTCTGCCCTGATCACACTGCTTAGAGTGTACTCAATTAGCTGGGATATGGCAAAGTTGATTAACAGTCTCTAAGCTGTGTAGGACATTCTGTCATGGACCTCCCACCTCTGCTATTCCAAAACATCACAGCTTATGACACCTATCTGAAGAAGACTTGCTGGTTGAGTGACTTATTCCTTTAGACAAAAGAAGGACCTATTCCTAAAAAATGAAAATGTAAAAAAGAACACAGTCAATGATTGAACAACTGTAGCTCAAAAATTAGAACGCATGTAAAAAAAACTCCATTGAATGATAAATATGGTCAGAATAAATCCTATTTATGACATCACTTTCCACTGGAAAACATCTAAAATAGAGAGAAAAAAAATATAGAAACTCTGGAGTATTCTAGATGTTACTATTGAACTGTTTGAATAAAGCACAAAAATGCCCAGCCCCCGCCCCACATTTTTTTTCTATCAGGAGGGGTCTAGCAGGTACTTATGTCATTTTTTAAGTCTGTCAACAAACTAGTGTGGCCAGGAGAAACAATCAAACAAACATAAACAAACTCACAAACACACCTTCATCATCTTTGACAGAAATGATTGTTCAATGATTAATTTTTGCCAAAGAGTACCTGGACCAACAATAATCCTACTGAGTAATTATTCTGTGAACAGATGCTACTAAAATGAAGACTTTTAGTGCACTACACCAATTTGTTTATTGATGATAAAAATGAAATTTATAAGAAAAAAAATCATCCTACCTACAGATAAGCATGTTGGAGGATCCGTAAGGTTATGGGGCTGCTTCATGCCTTTGGTATTAGAGTCTCTGACTTCATCAAAAGAATCAGGAAACCAAAGGATTAGTAAGGAATTCTAGAGCAAGATTGCTATTCTTTGTAAGAAAACTAGGTTTGTTCTGAAGATCATAGTTGCTCCAACATGATGAAAATCTTGAGCACACAACCAAAAGCACACAAAAATAGTTGAAAAGGAAAAAAATGGACTATTTTAAACTAGCCAGCAATGAATCCTTATCTATATCCAGATGAAAATCTTTCGAGAGTACAGATATTTAGAGTCATGGTTCTAACACATACTGTAGGGGAGACTGGGGTAAGCTGGACCTATGGGTATGCTGGACTGCCCATGATACATTTAGTACCTCACAAGCGTTAGTTCCTATCTCTCTTTCAAAAAGAAACCTCTCTGGGCAAGTTCTTTGACAAAATTTTTTATCAGCATTGAGGAAGCAAAAAGTCGTCCATGGTATGTTTTGTGATTTGAAAAGTCAAAAGTAAATTTTATGGCGTAATTTCTTCATAAGTGCTGAGAGTGAATATAGAAAAAAAACCCCCAAAACAGGTAAAAGATCTCTATATGGTATTTCAACGTGTGTGTGTGTGTGTATGTGTGTGCGTGTGTGTGTGTGTGCATGTGTGCATGCATGTGTGTGTGTGCCTGTGTATGTATGTGTGTATAGATCGATATATATATATATATATATATATATAGATTTATGTATATATATACAGGTATACTCAGCTTTTTGAAAGTTTGCATTCAGCATTTGTTTTGCACCAAGGCATAATAGGGGCGGCACATACTCTCTCATTCCTGTATCCCAGTCTCTTGTACCACCCACCACTCCAACCTCTGACAACTTAGCCTAACATACCACTATCACTATTCTTTGTATCTGGGGAGGCTCAAAATATTTTCCCCTCATAAGTTAATGGCAATTGCTTCCTTGCTCTACACCATTTTGGCTTATGAAATGTTTTTATAGGAATGGTCTACTTTTTGATAGCAAGAGAAACCTATATATAATATCTGAATTCCAAAAACTTTGGTTTCATATTTTTTTAAAGTATGAAAAATAGAAAATTTGATCCAATGATTTAAAGTTAGGTTTTAGCCTACATAATAACTCAAATCCTGTCAAAACCCTAGTTAAACACAGACCTAATTAGGCAGTATATGGGCTATTCATTCAAAATTTGATACATACAAATGAAACATTTTAACAAAATTTTTTATGTTGGTGTTTACTGCAGATATGTTTAGCCAGAAGTCATTACAGTTATCATCACTACCCACAACAGAATGGTTTAATCACCGTTGCTGTATTCTGACATTTATATGTATGTACATATCTAACTATCTACGTATGTTATCAAGAAATAGACATATGATCTAACAGAATGATAATCATCATCATCATCACCAGTCTTTTAACATCCGTCGTTGGACATAGACCTTCCCCAAGATTCGCCACATTTCGCTATCGTGGGCGTTGTGGAGCAAGTACTTTTTGAATTTTTTGAGCTCGTCTCTCCATCTAATATTCTGCTGGCCTTGTTGCGCATGTGATCTCTGTGGATCCATGTCATGAGTCGCAATGTCCATTGGTTGTTTGCCATTCTTGCAACATGGCCAGCCCATTGCTATTTGAGATTTTTAATGGATTCTATGATGTCCTCGACTCCTGTCTTCTCCTGGATGTATTGTGCTGTCTTATGGTCTCTTCATGTGAGGTTGAGCATAATAACGAAACTCTGTGAGACCCTCAAAAGACAAAGACATCAAGCGAAGAATCACCCAAGGATGGCAAGCCTTTGGCAGAGCAAGCTGAACCTTCAAAAATAAGAAGATCCCATTGATCTTAAAAGGATGGGTGTGCAACCAATGCATCCTTCCAATAGTCACTTATGGAGCTAAAACATGGAACCTAACCTTGAGACAGACCCGTAAATTGAGAACCATGCAATGATAATAAGTTGCATTATATTATACTGAAACTCTATTTCTATCTATGTATCTATATGGTCTTTGCTCAGCCCTGACTGTTTGAAATGAAAACTTGAAATTTTGCAAACACACACACTCCTCTTGATGAGGAGGGAAAATCATTTTCTCACTTTTGAAAATTTCCTTTGGAAACAGGTTTTTAGTGAGGTGTTCAATATGCAATATGAGTTTATGCTGAATTGGTCACTAGTTTGTACCCGCTTGTTTTTTTATAAGTTCAGATCTTTTTTTGGTGATCACATCCCAGCAAAAGATGAGAGAAGGAACTTATCCATGATAACAGGTCAGGTTAGTCACTCAATAAAAACCGTCACGTGTCCAATGCCTTTTGGCAGCATAACTTGTTGGGATAATCAATTAAAAAATTGAAAGATGGGGTGATCAATAAATGAGTTACATCTCTGGCTTTTTGTTGGGCAGTGATCATTAGAAAAGTTTGAATTTTCCGAAAACAAGTGTGAATACTGCCAGCCGGAAATTAGGGGCCAATGTAGCAAAAACTTACATTGCAAATTGAACCCATCCACTAAAACCTTTTTGAGGGTGGGGGGATTTAAAAAAATCGTTTTTGATGTAGTAAGGCGTGAATTTTCAATTTTTTGCCCTCTAACTTTGTTGGTGCAGCCAGTACACATGGTACTTACATAGACCAACTTAAAAACTGGAGAAACATATGTTGACAGTTTTGGTTGATGGTCTCCAACTACTACTCTATGATATATATATATATAGTATAATTAAACGGAAATCTAACCTTGTCTCCCACCAACAAACGGAAACAGTGGAAGAGAGTTTTGATGAAGCCATTCTTTTAATAGAATTCCTCAATAAATTCTACCTGCAAAGTTTCATGAAAATGCACCTGATATTTTCTGAGGGAAAAGGCAATTTATAAGATGAACTGATTTATTTCATTCAAAATTGGATATTTTAAAGGTTTAAAAAGCTGGACTGAAAACGTATTGTATTTCTGTTTTGTCGGATACACAGAAAGAATATCCATTAATAGATTAGGTTGTGGTTCTTCTCCTTTTTTTCAATTATTACTATAACCCCCCCCCCCACCTCTTAAACGCTGTTTTTGGGGTCGAAGAAAGACAACCGCGTTTTAACTAAACCGCGGATAATCAAAAGTCATTTACAAGTTCACCTGCACCGGTGAAAGAAGGCAGAGCCGGCCTGTCTTAACGGCAAAACTAGACATTTACCTAGGCCGCAAAGGTTCCTGGGGTGCACCTCAAATTGAAGAAAAATAAATAGTCATAAAAAAACAAAAAACAACCGGGGGTGCAAAGTCTCATCTAGGGAGCATGAAACCCTTGCGCCCGGCTCTGGAAGAAGGTGTTGTGTAGTTGTGTCGTGTTAGTTTTTTTTGTTTTCACAACAAAATCAGAGGAATTAATCGCGTGATATTGAACCGCGCTATATCGAGGTCAATCCTTTATTATTAATATCAAATCCAAGAAAGGAAGAAGAAGAAGAAGAGGAGGAGGAGGAGAAATATGCAGAAAAAGACTCGAAAATGAAAGAAAGAAAACGAAAAGGGAAAGAAGGAAAAGGAAAAGAAAGAAGAAACAAATCGTACAAATGACGTCACGATACGGTGTCGTGTCACGTGACCGGTGTAGTACGGTGGTTTTCACACAGTTGCAGCACAACTTGAACTTTACATGTTTTCTCAATCTCAACAAATACTTACTGGTCAATTTATTTTGCTTACATCCGAACGCTTTACTATTTCTAAACTGTATCTACATTTTTTTACCAACGGCCGGGTAAACTCCCACAATAACAAATCCCCCCGTCACTACACGCGCCTGCAAATTAACATTTTTACACCTTGGCTGGGGCCACAAGCGTGAGTAAATATTTTTGGGGGATTTCTTTTTCTTTCCATCACTCTTCTTACTTGAATGTCTGTCTGCTTTCTTATCGACTGACATGATTAAAAATTATCTACATCGCCTGTACCATTAGAATGTCTCTAGTTTGATTCGTTTTATTTTATTATTTTTTTTTAGATATTCCTTATGGATGATTAATGTTTGTTTTTGTTTTTTTTTTAATTTTTAATGTCTACAACTCCACCAATGTTATTTTTTTCTTTCTCTCTCTGACCTGTGACACATCCCCACACGTTGTAGAAGTAACTTTTTTTTTCTTTTTTTAAAAAAATCGTATCTTGTTTATTTCCTGGTTCAACGTCGCTCGCTTTTAAAATTGTTGAAACCTCGATTAAAGATTCGCATCTTAATTTCTGTCTACTTAATTTGTATATCAAATTAAAAATTTAAAAAAAAATACTTGTGAATCAACGTTTTGATTGATGTGTAATTTTATTTATACCCAACTTTACTTTGAGCCATTCGTTCAATCAATATTCTTTGTCAAATTCTTTATGTATTGATCTTTTTATGCAACGATGTACATTTTCATTCTTTTTTTTTTTTTCAAGCAAGAAGAACTTGACAGTCTCTGTTAAATAAAATTCTCTGCAGAAGTTTCGCTTTCAATGTAGAAATAGATAAGGAACTTATAGACTTTTTTTATATCTTGAAACTGAGTAGTTCAACTTCGCTATTATTATTTATTATTGTCTTCACTTTAATCACTTTTTCTCATCCTGCGGTCTGTTGTCACTTTTAAAACCGATGCATCTGAAGAGCATTAATTTTTTCACTTACATTTTACCCCTCAAAAAGTCTTTCTATTAATTTTTTCCTTCTTTTTCGGTACGACTAAGACTTGAATATTTTGGTGCCTCGGTACATATATTGATATGTATGTTATATATACAAATATATGTATGAAGAGAAGCTGGGTAACACTTGGAGGAAACTCGAGTCGGTCTAATTACTGCATGCATGACAGATTGTTACAATAAGGTATAAATAAGATTAGATGCCTTCACTTATCCCTTGGGTTTTTTTAATTTTTTTAACACAAAAACAACAGTTGACATTCTTGTTTATTTTCTTACCCATATATTTTTTAGCAAACTTTATTAACATATCATAATTGTATCAGTGAAGGTGTCTATTTAACGTCAAATCGATTGAGTCTACGACTAAACTCTTATCATCGTTTTGGATACATAAACGTATCCACAACATAACAAAAAACGGGAAAGCCCCCTCATCTCTTTACTTGGGAATCTTACTTACTTACACGAGTAAAAAAAAAAAACAAAAAAACATTAACATGAACTATTATAATTTTCCAGTATCACGAACTAATTCTTTTTATAATAAACCTAATAGATAAAATTAAATGGCCATAACTTCATATGCCGTCATACACATATAGTTGCATAAGAGGATCTTGTCCTTCCGTTTTTATTGTATAATGGATGCTTTTAAGTAACCGGATTTAACAAACTATTAAAGATATTCCTATCTGACCGATTGCTGTAAGAGCACATAACTAACTGAAAAGTCGATGTTCTATATTTTTTTCAAGAATAACTGCAGCTAGAATAATTTTATTACTTGAAAAGGTGTCATGACTTCTTTCAATTTGACCGTTTTTTTTTCTCCTTCGCTTAACGCTTCTTGTTAGTATATAGTTGTCTCCCTTGCTTTGCTGTTACACTCTGCCGCTAGGAGGTGCTCTTGATTTTCTTGACTTTGAAACATCGTCTGCTGGCTTTTCTTATATTTAAACATTACCTTTTTTCCTCCCTCTGCTTTTAATTAAGCTTCATTACAACTTATTCATTTCGTAACTAGTGACATATTCATTACTATATTCTCATTTTACAAAGTTTTCTGTGCCAAAAATTCTTAAAAATAGAAAACTGATCACAATGTCAATGATTTTTTTTTCCCTTCTCATTCCATCGCAAACAATTTAAAAAAAAATGTGTTTGTAGCATGACTCTGAATGATAAATGCTTTTATAACAGCCGGCTATTATTAGTAACAGTCTCACCACTGAGCAGTGGTTGTCATAAAATTAAAGTTTTTATTATACTTTAATCTATTTGAACAAGTGTCCTCATCTTGATTGTTATAGTTACAATGTGTCGACTGTCTGGTCTTCTGCAGGCATTTGTCGTAGTTAGAAACCATGTAGGGAATTGCGATTCGAACCCATTATTTAATCCATGGGGGTAGATTGTTCTCATTCTACTATTCTATGCTCTTGTTTCAGTTGATTCTTACTAATTAAGAATCAACTGATATAAGAAATCCTCTAGCATGGAGAGCAGCATGAGAACAAGCTACCCCATGAATTGAATAAAGGGTTCAGTCTGAAATTCCGAGAAGGTTATCCATGATGATAGATACCTGAAGATCAAAGGATATAACAATCAAGATGAAGACATAAGTCAGAGTAAATCAGTAGTTTGTTTTGCATTGTTAGCATATACAGTAGTTGCGAATTCATGTAACGGTTTTTGATGTGACAATATGCTTTAAGTTAATGATTTATGATTTTAGTCTCTTCGTGGCTAATAACTTTATATTGGTTTCTGATATAAAGGTCTTTTGTTTGACTTATATACTTAATTTCATTTTATAAAATCTCATTTTAAGCTGTGAATTTCCATATTGTCTTTTTCAATGTTGGAGGGCAATTGTTTAACTTGTACTTGCTTGAAGGCAGCCATTAACCTTGATGTCAAGCCACATTCTATTTATAGAATTGATATATTATCTGCTAATAAATATGAACAACTACTCTATAATTAATGTTTAATATACCTAGAGTTTTCTCGCTTGAGAAATCCAATCATTATAATATAGATTATCAGGGTGAGTGCCAATTTGGACCCCACACTTGATACCGTTCCTAACTAACAGTGGAACTCTTCAGAGTAGAATGAATAGAATTAAAAAAAACCTTTTGCATGCATCAAAACGACAACTTAATATCTACAAGTTAATGATCACTCTCAAGGCAGGATGCAAGTCCACTAAAAGGATACCTCCACCCTAACTGCACAGCTTAGGGTGTACTCAATTAGCTGCTGAATGCACAGAGAAATTTGTCCTAATGAAGAGTTTTCCACCTTCTTCGCTCATACCAAGAGTCAAACCAAGACCCCTCTGCATGTAAAGCAGACATGCTCACCATTACACTATCCGGGCAGACTAGTTGTAGTTGTTAAATATTCAAATTTTACCATCTGATCTCTCCCTCTAGGATTGCTGTTGACTTGAGAAGTGCAAACCTAAGCTGAATTTGATTCTTCAGATATTATGCTGACATGAATATTAATCATTACGTATAATATGGTTGGACTATTTTCCTTGTCTTTTTGATCATTCATTCGCAACATTTCGGCTGTGTGCCCTCTGGCTTTCATCAGATGTTTTTGATTCTAGAATGTGGAATTCATATACAGACTGGATGCTCGATTGGACCGTATGTCATTTCCATTTTTTCTGTATATCTGGGTTGTGTTATTAGGATACTTCTGTAAGCTCAACAAAGGCTGGAAGGTATGTGGAAAAATGAACGCATAGATGAGGAAAATGGTCCCACCACATCATGCATAATGATTAATACCCCCCCATTTTAACAAAATTTGGGCAAGAATTATTCTGAGTATGTTGGTTAAAACTCTGGTATTTTGACTTTGGAATAACTGATTTATGCAAACTTATTGTTAGAGCAATGTAGATTGAGTAGTCTAGAATTGTGAAACAAAATTCAAAGACAAAGAAAAAGACATAACCTCTCCTCTTATCAGTTGAGAAAATCAGATCAGCATAAACTGTTTATTTTAGCTGGTTTTATGTTGTTTACTTACTATTGCGCCAGTTTACTGTGGCTTAATTCCAAATTTAAAGACTACTGGTTTATGTCCCTATGAATATTCTTCATTATTTTGTTTATGAATATTTTATATTTTGTGGTTCATTTTAATCAAGTTTTATTTATTTCTTTTTTCTTTTATTGTGTTTTTGACTTGGTACATAAATACACTTCATAACTGTGACTACTGTCTTGTCATGTAAGTAACTCCTATTGATGAGTTGCAATTCCTTCTAACACTTCTTTAACAGGTGTTACATTTTTGCTGCAATGATTACTCTGGTTTTTGAGTGCTTTTGTCCAGTGGGCACTTGAGTATTGAGGTTTCTAAGGAAAGGCATTTTCTATGAATGCATTCTAGATTTTCATCAAGTGAAAAATATACCTTTGATTTATAAACAGTGTTATCATTTAACAAGATTACCCGCTTGTCCTCTTTATAGAATTTATATTATAATCATTTTCAAATAAGGGAAACTACTCAAAAATTAGCATTCGATATACCTTGAGAAATCAATCATTTATATAGATTATCAGGACGAGTACTCAAATACCAAAAATTGTTTGTATATGATGTAGAAATGTACAAAATGTACCTCACAGGGTGGAGTTTCAGCTAGTTCCAGTGGAAGGCCTACTTTACTTGAGGAGTTGAATTTATTTTTTATTTTGATTGTTTGAAATTTTGTTTTCACATACTGCAACTCCAGTCAACTTCATTAGGGGAGAAAAAAATTAACTCATTCAGTACAGGTAGCTGATATTCCAAGAGAACAAAGAGTAGGGGGTGTTAGTGTGTATTTGTGTTACTCAACTACTACAGCTACTATCGATCAAGCATTATGTGAAGAAAAAATATACAAAACTTTTACAAAAATTAATTTTGTGATAAATCCTTGCGACATTCATAAGAAAAATGGTTGGAGAAGATTCTGATATAAAAATTTGTTTCCAATGTTTAGAACTGGATATTTATCAGTTTTCAGTCGTTGAGAAAAAGAAAATGTAACACTTTTTCTCTTTTCCTTTCCAGGCTTCCATACTTCAAAATTATAGATAATACTTTTAGTCTGGACCAAATAAATCCCTTTTTTTGCTTCCAGATCCTCAGATCTCTTTGGGAATATAGTTTAAAACCAGCCTCTATGAAATATCCTTTGCATAGAACCATTTTCTTGGGGTAAAACACAATTTTCTGGGAGAAATTTGAATTTATCCACTTGAAGCAAATTTATTATTGGATGAGATGCCTGAATATTCATCATTTAAAGAATTTTTCAATAACATATAATGATGGAAATATTAGATCATAAACGCATTACTTGGTAGCATATATTTATATCATTAATGAAGTGATGGCTTACAAAGGTTCAATTAGATGTAATAATGCTTTGACCAGAGTTTTCTCTAATATAAATGGTAATTGTTTTATTGAGGTTTGCTATCATAGTAACTATAATAGATGCTGGATATGATTTTTTTTTTTTCCTTTTTTTTTTTCTTTTGTATATATTCTAATAAGTAATGTTCTTTTTTTTTTTCTCTCTCTCTCTCTCTTTTTTTTTTTTCTTTTTTTTTTGCAAGCTTAAACTAAACAATTATCAAATAATTTGAGTTTTACCGGAATGTCCAGGGGTATTATTTATTTTAATTATGGTTAATGATTTGCTCAGATATTGCCTAGAATTTTTGGTCTTTCAATTTTAGTTGATAGTTGCTTTGAGGGATGGGCTAAGAGAAAAAAAATAATGCTGAACTCTACCCGGGCAAAATGTGCTTCTGATTAATTCTCAGAAATTTTAGAATGTCTTGTTCTAACTGACTTAGTGGACTAATGACTGTTAGAAACTGTCAACCAGTACTGTCAATATGGGTTTCTTTAGTTTTCAAGTTGGTCTGGCTGGAAGGCTTTATATGTATGTATCATGCATATAGGCCACACCAATAGTTAGAGAGCTGAAAATTTAAATATTTACTCCTCGTTAAGTCCAGAAAAAAAACCTGTGTGTCTGAGTCATCTTGAATTTTCTGAGAAAATACAATAAGAGCATGTATATAGATAATATTCTGCCATATTGATTTTAGTATGTACATAGATATTGAGCCAAACAAAGAAAATAAAGACAAATGCAAATATTTGTACACGTCCTTATTATAATTTGAGAAGTGTGTGTTTGTGTGGGCACACCAAAATAATTCAACAACTGGCCATTGTGTAAAGTTGGTATTTGTCAGATATGTTAGTCCGTGCACTGGACATAGTAATGTCAAGTTTGATGTTGTTTGGGATCAGCAGTTCTTGATGAGGCAGATGCTTGATTTGCAATAAAAATCTATTCTGAAATTAACACTTTTTGT
The DNA here is from genome assembly GCA_963457665.1 of Thysanoteuthis rhombus. NCBI lineage: Eukaryota > Metazoa > Mollusca > Cephalopoda > Oegopsida > Thysanoteuthidae > Thysanoteuthis > Thysanoteuthis major. Next base: position 8,386,966 of record OY735219.1, on the reverse strand, counting down.
GCCCCTAAAAAGTGACATGTTGATGGTGCAATGTACGTCTCTAATCATTTTGATGTGATTTCTGAATAGAATTTAGAAAAAAAAAAATTGGGGTTTGTTTTCTACCAAATTCTTTTATAGAATTAGATTAAATCATAGTTAGATGACATGGTCATTTAAAAAAAATCCTGACTGTCATTACTTTTAATGACAATATTTCTGTTTTGATTGTTGCCATTAATGACATCATAAATAAAGAAACGATGCATGAAGTGATGTCAGAAGATATGGGACTACTTTCTTACAGATTATTTCTCTGTATTCTTTCTATTTATAGTGTTGTAATTTTTACTAAAATGAATATGAAGCATGACACCAGTAATTCAATTTGCAGTGGGGGAGGGAAGAAAAAGAAAAAAAAATGAATCCGTTCCCCCAAAGACAAACTTAAATTTCAACTAAACTGTGTATATAAACCTACTTGTTGCCCAAATTCCCTTAATATGAAATCCCTAAATAGTCCATTATTTATTTTATTTTTTTGAAATAAAAGAAACAAATAAATGGAAAGAGAACATTCAGAGCATCATTTTCTGAACTATGAAGATGAAATCCTAGTAAATGAATAACCAGAGGGGTGAAATAGCCTGCTCAAAATCATCCATTATTTCTCAAGTCAAGTTTAGGTCACACTACAATATGTGTTTTTAATCGCAGATCAAGACATTGAATATTTGTGTCTATACGATGCTGTTTGGCAATGTATGACTATAATCTAACCATATAATGAGCCTACATGAAATTTTCTGTTTGTTGCTGATATATTTCATTGGTTAATTTACCTTCCTATAATGACTTGACAATTGTCATCGAAACTCTTCAAACATTCATAAGAATAATGATTGGAGAAGAAAGAAGACGCAACTCTTTTCTTTTTTTTTTTTCTTCTTCTTCCGTACTTCAAAATTACAGATGTTAGTTGAAATGTCTTATCAATTTATTTATTGAAAACTAGGATAAATATATCAAAATATTTTTACAAAAAAGTGATTAAGACAGTTGAATATTTGAAAATGAATAAAAAAACAAGTAATTTTTGGTACTTTCAAATGCCTTATTTAGCCCCCCCCCCTATTCCCTCTGTAAAAAAAAAAAATTTTTCCATTAAACTATCAATGGTGTACCCATTTATCAAGCAATATTTTAGATCTACTAAATATACAATTAATTTATGACAAGACTACAAGGCGAATAATTTATTTCAACACAAAACTGTTCATTAGCAATTTTCTAATTCAATGTTTACTTTTATTGTAAATTTCATTACTGAAAAGACATCCATGTCATAGTTTTACTTCTAAAAATGAAGTTAAAAAAAAAAAAATATAATAGAAACATCTAAATTTTCCTGAAAGTAATATGAATATATACATCATTAATCATTCAAAGTTTCTTGTGATGAGATGAAAAGGTCGCCATTTTTTTTTTTATTTAATTTTTTTTCTCTATTTGGTTCAAAAGGAATTGATATAAAAAAAAACATTCTCCCTTTCTCATTGGCTACAGCGTCTGACATGCTTGAAAGAAATAAAATCATTCCTATTGCTATGATTTGATCGTAGACGGTTTTTAAATTTGTAAGAACATTCGTCAAATTTGATCGTCGATTTGATTCAAAGAATTGTCTCTCTGACGAAATCTAATCAACACCCAATCTTGAGTGTACCAAAGCTTAGCTTGAGAGTACGTTATTACCTATTCAGTATATTGCTGTAAAACATGATCGGAAATGTCAAATTTCTTTCACTTTCTATTCTGTGTTTATCTGCTGCCATTGCAGTTTTTTCTCGTGTCCAACTAGAGTCTGAAGTTGACTTATTTTCCCCTCCATAACAAGAACAATCCTCACCTAATTTACGAGAGTACACTCCTCATTGTTTGTCTATCCTGTCATGTCAAACTAAACCGATGTGTAAAATTAATCTTTCCCTACCATAATTCGAAAATCGCAACTAAGTGATTGCCAGGCAGCTCTCTTACTGAATGAGCTAAACAGACAGACATTGTATGTCTTCAAATTTATTTATTATGTATACAATACAAAAGTTGCAATAATCATCTCCAGTCAGAATAGAAATTGGAGTGGTGTTTGACCCAGCTGCATCCAGGTTTGTTCCTTATAATATGGCAGGAAGTGCCTCGGCAGATAATGGCATGGAGTATGGACACTTGGTGTTTACTTTGCTTTGACACCTTTGGGAAAGGCATGAGTTCATCTCTGGCCCTTGCTATGGGATAAAATAGCACAGGGTGGAGTTAGTGACACCATCTTGTCACCTCTTAAGTCTATTTCACTTATCACAGTAATTAGTAACGTGGTATGTAAACCCCTGAACAGGGACTGCTGAAGCATTAGCTAACCTAAGGGCACTACTTACTTTTAATTTGGTAACATCTGCTTTTTTAATGAGAAAGTTATAGCTTGAAATGAAAAGTTACTGGACATTATTATTATTCTAAGACAAATACAACCAAATGTAACTTCAATTCTATAAATAATTCCTTTGTAAAGAATTGATATTGAGTTTCTAATTCTTTGGAATTTTAAAGAATTCTTTTTAGTTTGTTTGCGTGTGTGTATATATTTCCATTTGATTGAATCTTGTTGAAAATGGATTTAATCTTTCAGATGAAGATGTCTCCGATTAAATCGAAGATACCCTCAGGCAAGGTGACCCATGTCATTGATCCCAGCAATATTTGGATCCAATTGTGCACACGTAAGTTTTTAATTACTTTTGAGAGAAAGATTTTTGCATTCTGGTCTTCCGAACTTGAAATGTTGGAAAGATGATTTTTCATCGCTTGATTACAATAATTTTTCTTTCTTTCTTTTTTTTTTTTTTTTTTCTCAAAGATATCACACTTAAGAAAATGTTATTTTACATATTATGCTATTGTGGCTTGATGTTGAACAACCAAAGTTTCAAAAAAATAGCATTCAGCTTGGACAAGTCTGATTTTATTCAAGTTCTGCCCCCCCCCCCCACTGTGGCAGTTACAATATGTCATGTATAAATCCTTGAATTGAAATAGTCCTGTTTTGCTTTGTATTTTCCCCCTTCCCCCTTGTTTTTCCTCATTTCCTGTGTCTACAGAGTATGTATTACTTGAATATTGAAATCCGACAGTATTAAATTATTTTGACATTTGAAAAACAAAACAATGGGAGAAAAAAAAAAATAAGCAAAACGTGACTCTTTCAATTTAAGGATTTCTACAAGCTTAATAAGAGTATGATGTGTTAAGTTGTTGCTCACCATTTGTCTTTTAGGAGAATTCCAAGAGCTTGATGCTGATATTCAAGAATCCTATGAAAATGTTTACCCGAACACTCAACCAGGAATGGTACAGGCTGAGCAGTTTGTCATTGCTTACAGCAACTTGGCTAAAAAATGGCTACGGGCTTGTGTATCTCGTGTCATGGAGTGAGTATATTAATTACTTGTGCTTTTTTTGGTGTTTTGCTTGCCTTATTTGTGTATGAATACATGCAGAATAAAAAATAAAATAAAAAGGTCACAAGATACATTTAGTTCAGTCTATAAGGTTCTAAACAACAACAAAAAAACAATATTGTTCATCTTAACTCATCCAGGCCTTGGTTTTTTTTTTCTTCTTTTTCCAAAGGTTACAAAGCAATGACATAATGGATGGATTTTCTCATTTTCCAAGAAACCCTGGGAAGTTTATATCATTTTGAAGATTTAGTTCATGACAAAATTATACAAATAGAAGGGTCATGTGACCTCATTATATATTCAAAATGGCCACAATTTAAAGCATACCTATATGTACTCCTGACCTGAATACTATTATACACCATTGACCTAAACTGTTAACATAGACTTCTTCAGTTCTCAAGCTGGTCTGGCTGACTGTGTCATAAGTACAAGCTACACCAATGGAGTGGAGAATTTAAATATTTATTCCTTATTTTGTCTACAAAAAACTTCCCCTCCCTATATAGGTTTCTAGTGGGGATTCAATTTACAATGTAAGTTACTTTGAATGAGTTTTTAGGGGGGTGGGCTCAATTTGCAGTGTCAGTGTATGCTAAATGATCCTTTAGTTTGTGCCTGGTAACAATCATACTTTTTTTTTTCTTTTCTTTCCCAACAAAAGGAAAAATAACTCATTCATTGATCACTCCCTTTTTTCCAATTTATTAATTTTTCAATTGATCACCCCCTGCATGGCATGCTACCAAAAGATGTCATCATGTGACAGTTTCTATTGAGTGACTTACCTGACCTGTTTCCAACATTCTTTGTTTTGTCTTGAGGCAACTGTTGTTATGACAGTACCGGAATTCTGGAACCAGTTTGCCATGTGAATGTGTTGTAGTAATTGTAGTTTTGGGGTTCAAATGGGAATGCTCAGATCAAATGTCTCCTTATCTTATTTTGGTATCTATATATCACAGTTCGTTGTCTAAAACTTTCATAATTTTGTCATTTTTTTTTTTCATTATTCTCACTATATGTGACCCTTATCAGCTACAGTAGGGGAGACATGCATGCGATCAAATGTCTCCCTATCTTATTTTGATCTTCACAATTGAAAGTTCCAAACGATGAACCATAATAATTCTGTTGCATTTTGTATGATACTTACAATATGTGACTCTCAACAGCAGAATTAAAAAAAATGATACAAACTCCATGCTAGCTAAAATTGTATACCTGATTCATTCTGTGCTGATAACTTCCTGTATCTACTGAATCACAATGGTATCTGTTTATAAAATCTGTGCAACCATTGTGAACAGCATGTGCCTCTTGCTTGCCATCTGTTTCCTTCCCAGGGTTGTCAGGAGAGATGATCCGAGCTTCATCTCGGAGACTCACCCAACCCAACACTTTTCCAATGCATGTGTTATGTAAGTCTGGGTTATAGCTTGAATTCTCTCTCCCTCTGGCCAAATCTGGCATTCCAGCCTTGTCTCCCAATTTCCATTTTGGTATCTTTTCATTGAAACCGCTTCTGTTTCTCTTTAATTCAGCACTGATGTTGACCTCTTCTACTTGGATTATGGTTATGCTGAACAGCGACCAGTCAAGCAAATCTCTACTGAATTTGAGCCACGCTTTAGTGAACTGCCTGCCCAGGCTCTTCCTTGTCGTCTTTATGGGATTGAACCTGTAAGTAATTCTTATAGGTAGATGTATAGGATTAGAAAGAAAATGAATATGAAGAGTGGAGATAGTACTGTTGGTATCTAATGATTTAAATATTCTAAAATGATTCATTATTTTTGATCCAGTACTTTTTAAGACATTGTTGCTCAACTACTTATGTTGGCATATATGTAGTTAGTGAAGTTCAAGTTTATGGATGGACTGATTGCAGTCGGTCTATTTGCATAACATGTTTGTAAATATAAGTAACATAATTATTGAAATCCACTTAGGTGCAACTACAAAAAAATAATTGCCGTGGGCAAAAATGCACATATTGTAAAACCTTTGGAAACTGAACAAGGCGGAACATGCTGTGTTAAAACCAAACATGTCACATCTTATTTCCTTATGTCTGCTCATGAAAAATCTCTCGTCTTCAAAAAATGAGATGGTGCTGGGGCAAACAAAAGATGGAAAATGCGTGGATGATGGCTTAGCATGCAGATCAATGCCTCTGTCATAGTGTACTGCTGTTATTTGTCTGGATTCTCTGCTTGTTTTAGCTCCTGCTAGACTGGCCTGCCTGAATATATAGCCTCTACTTTCCTTTGTCTTATCAGTTTCAACTATTAGGATTAGATTTTTTTGTTCTTGTTCACTAGAGATACCAGCAGTTCCTGATGCCACCCACACCATGCATTCTATTTCATCATAATTTCATTATTAAAATTGAAGTTGCAACAAAATGATTTTATTTGTATGCTTTCCATCATCACTGGAAATCATAAAATTACATTGCAAAATTATCATTCATTGTATGTCAGTGTCTTTCTGCGTTTTTAAGGAAAAAATTTCAGTTTCTAAATCATGTTTTGGGGTCACCATTCTCTGGCTCTCTCCAGATGTCTGTTGTTATTTTGAAGATTGATTTGCGGGGGCCTAAATTTTCCCCTCCATAAACATCACATTCAATGATCTTATAGGATGATTCTTTGGAACTGTCCTGTCAAAGTTTTTACACAACTGACCTCTGTGTTAAACTTGTGACTTTCTTGGTGAATTTCCTCAATTTTTAGGTCATGTTCTGAAGGATGCATAAGTTGTGGGTTTCAAATTCATTATTGATTCTCTGTTAATCCGTAGTTCCAATCAAGAAGTAACATTGTTTAATTGTATCTATGCATAACCGTTTGCCACTTATACCTTCATCGAGGGTGTCATGGTTATGTACACATGGGCAATTGTTAGTAAGACCCACTTCCGACTTGCTATGCCCGTCAAAGCTTTGTTATGCTTATGGCACATGATATTCACCAATGGTCCACCCATCTAGATACTGACCAGGCTCAACATTAGTTAACTCTGGTGATCTAACAAGAAACAGTGTATCCAATGTGATTTAGCTGTATCTGCCTCTGGGAGAGGTACCTAGTCTTTGTGCTAAGTGTTTAGCAGAGAGACACTGTGGGGGTGAGCATCTACGACTAGGCCATGGTGATCTGTTTGTTTGATTGTAAATGATAAAATTCGATTCTGTTGTTGATTGCCTCTTTTACTAGATGAATTCAAAATCTATTTCAGCTGGCACCTCCTGTTTGGATTAGCCGAGCCAGTAAGATTCTGAACAACATCACCACAGGAAAGATGTTTTATGTGCTGTTTAATTCAGTATCTGCTGGCAAACATGTTGTCACCCTCTATGACATGTAAGTACTTACATAACCAATGTTCAGGAAGAATCCATTCCAAGGAGACCTCTGTCTTATTTACAGGTCGTATAACAACATTCACCAAGTACTATATTGATGTTAAATGTGTCTTTGACAAATAAGAATTTGGCAGTGCTGAAAAATTGCTAAATTAGTACTTAAATACTTTGGAGTCAATTTGGTGTTTTTTGGCTATTTTTTCTTATTTAGGGCTTTTCAGTTGACAAACTAGCATGAAAATATCTTTTGATTTGGCAACACTGAGTTTCAACCTTGGCAATTTTTTTCTGTTAACACCTATGAATACTAGTTGATGCAACATGACACAAATAAATATAAACATATTATTTTTCTATACATATATTTTTCTTATTAACATATGACTATTTTTACCATATAAGTTATATTTCAGTAATTTCATGAAATCTGTAGTACTGGTTAACAAGCTTATGATGCTGACCATGACTACTGTAAAGAGTTTGATCCACACCAGGTGTCCTGCTCCTTTGGCTACTAATCTAAGCTTGAATATGAAGTATATTCTGCTTCAGTATCTACAGCTTGGTTTGACACAAGACCACAGTAATGGAGCACCCAGTGAGGATAAGAATTTTTCATTATACATTAGCTAGCAATAAAGACAGAATAGTGTTTTAACTTACACACCTATTTTGCTTTCAGAAGACATCCCTAGTAATGTACTGTTGAATCTTCTGATTTTCTGCATCACCCTTATTTCATATCTGTAATCGGCTGATTGTTGTATTCATATCCTTATCTCTGAGTACACAAGTTGAATAAGTACCTTTTGGTTACTTTAATCCTAGCTTAGTTCACTCTCTGTTGCTCAACCAATGACTTACATCTTCACTCCTCTTTATTATATGGCTTTGACCTCTCTTCTGACAGAGGTTCTCACACAAATGCGCCTCTCACACTAAGCAGGACTTGAACTCAAAGTGAGACTTAGCACTCAGCTGAATGAATGAATGAGAAATGGTAGATGAAGTTATTGTAGTATTGGATGTACCCATCATATACATTGTCATCGGACATAGACACACGATAGAAAGCAGGATTTCATTTACATAATTTTACTTGGAAAAATTGATAAATTTCAGTCCAATTTCAAATATAGTAGTCATTCAGCAAAAATCTCAGCTATCATGTTCATCATCATCAGCCTTTTAATGTCCATCATTGGACATAGACCTTCCCCAGAGTTTGCCAAAATTCTCTATCATGGGTGTCATGCAGCCAGTATTTTCTAAATTTGTCTAGTTCATCTCTCCATCTTGTATTCTGTCAGCTTTGGTTTTGCATGTGATCTCTAGGGATCAATGTTGTGAGTTGTGATGTCCATTAGTTGTCTGCCATTCTTGCATCATGGCCTGCCCATTGCCATAAATTATATGAGCTGACTACTAAAAAAAAAAATACCCAACCAAGCAAGGTTGCCAGATTGGGCTACAAATAGAGATAATCCAAACTTTATCTCTGAGACTTACCCAATACAGTCATTGGAATAGTGTCAAATTAGGAGATCAAGTGTGTCTGGAGACAGTGGTTCTATGTCGGCGTCCAGACTATCTTGATTTCCAAATTTGATCTCCTTCTGATGCCTTTGTCAAGAAAGTCTGAGATGAACTAAAATTATCTCTCATTTTAGTTCGTCTGGCTACCATGCCGACAAGTGATTGTAAAGTTACCATCTTCTTGACGATCTTTTTTTTTTTTTTAAAAATTTCTATCTAGTGATCTTATTGAGTACTTCACGTATGTTTTACATACACGATTATATTCTTTGACTGTTTCTTACGTCATGTTTACTCCTCTTTCAACTATGTATTTATTCTGTTTAATTTGGTTTATTTTGCAGGAAAACTCAGCAAAATATAATTCATCAACTTCTTGAGGCAGAAGTATGTAAGGTAAGAATTATGATTCCAAGATTGTATTTTGTTGCTTTCACACTCAGTGATTTTTTAAGAATGTATTTCTCTTTGTTTATATTTTCAACTTTGAAACAGCTTTTCTGACAATTGAACTCGTTTGTGTCGTATGCATTTTGGCCAATCCATTCTATAGCATCTTGCAGGTAGACTATCCAAACATGATCCTGGTTGACGGGAATTTTTTCTTGTATGGTAGCAATGGATTGTAGACAGAGAATGCTGTTGGGAAATGGAAAAAAAAAAAAAATAGCAGCAGCAAACATCCACCTGTCGGCCGAGTGTATCAGTCAAACAAGTTCTACTCAATGTGGTTTCTGCTCCTTAACAGAGACAAGGTATGGGAATCCAGACCCAATAAGGAAAGGAAAAAAAACCTGAATCCTATGTTGTGTTGCTACCATTAGAGAGTGAAATTTCTGTTTATCACCATCACATTTGAATGGTACTCCTTAAGAAGGTAATAGAATGGATTGGCTGAAATACTGTGTTAATAACACAAACAATGAGTTTAATCATTGAAAAAACTCAAATATTTCTCTTTCATCTTGCTTGTAGAGGTGCTAAAAAGTAAGATTTAGAATCTCAATAATATTTGCTCTCTTTATCTCTGAGGAATCAGTTGATCTATAAGTGGTATTGACTGATATTAAACTCTTCATTCTTGATTATTACCATTTAAATTTGAAGTTCATTCCATACTGATGGCCTTGGGAATGGCATGAATCTACTTCTTCTATCAGTTATCGGGGGAGGGGTAGGGCAATTGGAGCATTTTTATTTGGTAAGATTTCTCATTTAAGAGAAGGTTACTACAGTTAGGCAGTCATCATAGTTTGCCCCAAGCCTAGGTAAAGGAGGGGGTTTGGATGTGGGGCTAGTGACTCCATCCTCTAAAACTTACTTACTACTATTTTTCAAGCCCCCTGGCAATTAACCACCTAAGAGTATGTTCTACCAGGCATCTAAAGGAATTTGCAAAAAGGAAAATCTTCACTTGTTTCAATGTGCTAAAAACCCAATTCATCTTTTCTTTTTTTTTTTTTTTTTTTTCTTTCCCTCCAGCTGGATGGTGATATTCCTTTTTCTGACAGTATCCACTTTGACTGCAGTGAGTATTACTCTTCCATTTTCTCTTCAATTTGGTTACTCTTATTACTACTGTTTAATATACTGCTACCTTATCTGATAGTAATCTAGCTTGTATTGTCTATGACTCTTCACTGTCATTAACGTCCAAATTTTGTTCACACAATCTAAGACACTGGTATAAAATGTAATGTCTGTACAGAGAGAGTCTTTCATAGCTCCCCCCTCTTACTTTGCAACCCCAGAGAAAGACTCTTTTTCTGTATGGCTATTACGTTTTCTATCTGTAGAAGGAATCTGCCAAAACTTAGTCTACATCAAAGATGAGGAAAAAGAGTTTAGATTGTCTGAACTATAGTTGGTATATCATGCATCTTGTTGTCCAGTGATAATGTGTGGGAAATACCAATACCTTTATTGGTAACTAGACAACACTTTGACCCTGTTGGGTCATCCTTCGAGTGGAAATTTGTGCAATCTGAAGTGACCAGAGTAAACTTTGATGGTTCTTTTGTTTTTTCTTTTTTCACGCATTTGCGAATAAGTATGAGAGACCACTCTATAATTAGCATTTAATAATTATCTTTCATGACAAATTTATCATTATAATATAGCTATAGGTGAGAGGAAAACACAGCTCACACTATCATTCAGTTTCAAATCACCCTGATTTTTTTTATTTAAAAAAATTTTTTTTTTATATTCTTTAAGTTGGCACTTTTTAGGAGTATCTCCATTGAATACCACTTCTGTACAAGAAGGGTGTGTTGTGTTTTTTTTCTTTCTTTTCTTTCTTTTTTCCCTTGCTTGCTTTGCCTCCATTTCACTACTTAGAGATTACAAAATTAGACTTTTTTTAATTAATTTTGACTTTCACCTTAATTTTTAGCTGTTTTTATCTCAACTTCGAGTTTACCTGTCTTTCTACAGGCATGAGTAAATGGTGAAAGATTTTAATAAAGTCGTGTAATTTCAATTTTTTTTTTTTTTTTTTTTTTTTCCTGTCTTTGTAGATCCTGATAGCTGGGACTTCCAGCCTGGACCCATGGGTTGGCCCTATGCTGTCACTGACAATGGTCTCCTGAGTCAATCTGCTGAAGACCCCATTCAACAGACTGCCTCAATACAAACCCATACTTCCCCCTCAGGTGAGCCAGTCAACCCAAAGAAGGTTCCACTGCGAGTGCCAAGCACCGATATGTCCATCTTTGAGGTGACTTCAGACTTAACACCAGAGAAGTTGGTGGCATTTAGTCAGCAACAGGAATATCACAGAGCTCAACGGGAAGTCAGCCAGATCTTTGCTGAACACTCGGCTGCTAATGACCAGCCGCTACACTCTCCTGAAAGTGAGTATACTCTTTGCCCTCCTCAAACAGAGTTGCCAGTTTCAACGAAAAGGGGAGATAATCCGAACTATATATCACCAACACAGGCATTGGAATAGCAGTAGGGAGGGAGTTGCAGGCCAGGAATAATCCAACATTCTCTTTCCGAGTGATAAATTGCCATTGTGTATTTGTATTGCCTGTAAGAGAGTACACGGCCTCTCTTAAAAAAAATTTTTTATTGAACGATCGTAGCCAACAAAGGTAGCTAAGAGTTCTATCCCTTTTTATGTGCGTGTTTTCCTGTGCTCCTGGCCATACTGTTATGTCTCCAGACTTGAAAATTGGCATTAGTATTCCATAGACCCCAATTGAAAACCTTTTTGTCTTGGATGATTTTTTAAAAATTTTTTACTCTAATCTATTCTAGAAGTTTTCCAGTGGAGATTGCCAGCATGTCATAATAGAATTTATTCTGACCATATTTATTCTTTGAGGGATTTTTTTTTTTTCTTTTATGACTCCAAATTTTGATTCTGATTGTTTAAGTATTGACTGTTATGGCAAGTTTTTCTTTTAAAAAAAATATGGCAGGATTTTATTATTTCTTGTGGAACATTACACAATCAAAATGGATGTTATCAGATATTATTTCGACCAAACTCTACAGCATTGCGACTCTGTTGCTGAGAATATGAATGTTGTTGTCCATGAATTAGTGTACACCCATACCCTATCGTCTACCCTTCCACAAAATTTGATTGCAATTCATCGGGAAGTTTTTGAGATATTGTATGGATATATAGCTATGATGCCAGGGAAGTAATGGTAAAAAAATTCCCGAATCCACTCCCAAGTTCTATCACTTTCTTCTGTAGATCAATGCTTACTCTTCCTTCAAATGTCATTGAAATTCTTTGGGAGATAATGTGTTGTGGATATATTGCTAAGATGCAGAGGGAATGGTATCCCTATTGCAATGTAGGTTTATGAGAAATCGGTCCCTTAGTTTGTGTCCGGCAACATTCAGACTTGTTTTTTTGAAAAATTCAGACTTTTTTTTTTTTTTTTTTTCTTATCTGTGATCACTGCCCAACAAAAGATGAGAGAAGTAACTTGGTCATTGATCATCTCTTTTTTTTCCAATTTTTTTAATTGATCACCTCCCCAGTCTGGCATGTGGCCAAAAGACATTGGTCATTTGATGGTTTCTATTGAGTGACCAGGCTAATCTGTTTAAGACCATTTCAATGTATGCAAACATTTTTACATCTAAATTTTCTGTTTAAAGTTTTTTTTCTTTTTCCAAAGCTATGAAATAACTTCTAAAGTGAATTGTTTGGATGAGATTTATGGGGGGGGGGGAAGGAAGGTAACTACTATTTACAGAACAAATAAAAGCAGAAAACATAACCATCTAAAACTATTCTATTAAATTTAACTATAAAGGAAATAATTTAGTCTGAGGCCTTTCCTTTCTTGCTTTTGATGCTAGTGACAGATTAACTGTTTATCAGAGTAGGCTTTTTCTTCCTTTTGTCAAACTCAAAAATTTAGTGTTGGGGTCGCAATCAACAAAAAGATTGAACATTATCTTCCTATTTGTAACACTAAAATGAACAGGCTTGGTTGCACTGAGGTCAAAATCCCTTGCTTCATTAAAATCTGAAAGGTAAACAAAATTCATTTCTCCATACAATATTATTCCAAAACTACATGTCTTGTTTCAACTCCTTTATTAGTAGTTCTTGTGAATGGGATTTGTTACCTTTAGCAGAATAAGTCCACCCAAGTTGGCCCTTAGAGGTGGGAATGAATTGGTCCTCAGTTTTTGCGTATGGCATTGAGTCGCTGTTATTCGTGCTTGACATCACTCGTTTTTCTTCCGGTCATTGTCATCTGTCATTCTTGTATACGAAAATAAAGTTAAAACTCAACAGTAAGAGGTTGACAAAAGGAAGAAAGAAAAAACCTACTCTGCCAAATGGTAAAGGCCTTCTCAGCCTAATGGTTAATTGACCAACGGCCTTGAAAACAAGCGAAAAAGAAAAAATGTGTTGCTTCCAATTTGACTCGATCCCAAAATCTACTAATGTCTAGCGGAACTGATCCACGGGGACACAATTGACAATTATCAATTTATGATTATCAATAATATGGTTGGATGAATACCTCAAGATCATGTATGAATATCTACTGCTTTTCTAAAATTTTCAGGTTTTTATATTGTTTAATGGTTCTATTATATCAAGTTTTAATGACATCCTTAGTAGCAAGGTGATCACCTAAAAGAAAAATAAAGTATATATATATATATATATATATATATATACTCATTATTATATAAAAATAATATTCTTTATAACAGAAATTCAATGTTTACAAAAAAAAAGATTCAGTGAACTCGGAAACGAGAGTTGACAAGACCTGACGTTACGGAATCATTCTTTCTTTTTGTCTGTCTCTCTTCCACGTATGACTAATCGCAATTATAAAGTAAACTCTCTATGAGTTTCACAATTATCAGTTGAAATTGATGTGAAAATGATTAAATAGATTTTGTTAGTCATTTCTAACAGTATTTTTTGGCACAAACTCATGCAATTAAGAAAAAAACTGTCTTCTATTTGCTCTGAATTGTCTGCATGATTTACAATTTATGTTTTTGAATCTTATGCAAGCAATAACACCCCCCCCCTCTTTAAAAATGACTGAATGAAATGTTTTGGTAAGAATGAGAAAGACTACTCATAAGTATATTTGAAAATTCTTTCCCTCTTTGAAGTTCCAGCTTCACCTGGAGGATTCAGTACTATGAAGACGATGGATGAAGTGCTAAGCAATGTCCATAGCCAACTGCAAGAGATGTACAATGCTGATAAACACCCTGGAAATGGTAACAACAGTAGCAGCGGTAGTAGTGGTAGAACTACTTCACACAACCAGGCTGACACCGGGAAATGCAAGTTCTTTCTCTTTCTACCAAAACTGTCAACATAGGTTTCTTGATCCCCCCCCACCTTCTTAATTGATTCTTGTTGTATGTTTGTGCCACACGCCAATTGAGCGAGAGTCTTGAAAATTCCAACATTCACTCCTTATGTCTAGAAAAAAAAAAACATCCCCCCCATGCAGTTTTATGCCATTTTTAGACTTTTTTAGTGATCACCACAAAACAAAAGGCAAGAACAGTAACTTTTCATTGATTACCCTTTTTTCGAAAATTTCTGACTGATCACCCCAGCAAGGCATACTGTCAAAAGATGGTTACCTGACAGTTTTTATTGAGTAGCTAATCAGATCTGGTTTGTTTTCTTCCACTGAAATATCAGTCTATGAGGATCTGTCCGCAAATATTAAGTGTAAGTCATGTGTGTGTGTAATATATATATATATATATATATATATATATATATAGACAAAAATTCATATCCTGTTTGTCAGGCTGAATGGCTGATGTACAATATATGTCCCATCAAAGCCACATGAGATTTCACTAGAACTTTTATTAAAACTTACTCTGGTCAAAATTACAACAAATAAAATAAAGAACAGGTATATGACTGAGAATGTAGCTTCTTCAATTAAAAGAAGAACATAGAATACTCTGATTATAAAAGAAGAAACAAACTAAAAATGTAAATAGAACAAAAAAGTTTACTTGTGACGTAAACAGTTTAAGGAACTGTGAAGGAGAGAAAGGTGGGTATGGCCCACATGCAGAAAGGAAGAGATGGGGGAAGAATAGCACGGACTATTTGGGATGAGGACGGACAAACTCAAGAAGAAAAAATAGCTCCATTGGCATCATTGTAGCTATATTAGTGTAAATGGTATTGCTGAATCTTATATGGTGTTTGAAAATATACAGGTATATTAAGTCAATATGTTGCCCAGCCCTTATGTATACATATATATATATATATATATATATATATACACACAAGTATACTCTGCTTTTTGGAAGTTTGGTTTATGCAATTTTTCACTTTTACCAAAATAAGCAAAAACAGCATTCATGGTTTGCTAAGCAGCTAACCGTTATTAAGGCAATGCTCATCTTCTTCATCTTATTACTTCCTAGCCTTTTGTACCTCCCACCACCCCAAGCTCTGACCACTTGGTCTAAAATCACCATTTTTTTTTTTTTTTGTTTGTTTTTTTCCTGGGAATGTTCAAAAAATCTTTTCCATGTAAATTAATAGTAATTAATTCTTCTCTTATCTATGCTGTCTACTAACAGCTGAAAAGCAACCAAAATTATGATGAAAATACTACGCAAAAATTAATAAGTTCTTCATTTCATACCATTTGGGTAATGAAAAATTTTTATAGGAATGCTCTTCTTTTGGGCAGCAGGGGAAGTATCTTAATGATTTTACATAAGGATGAATATTTCAATGTATGGTCATCAATACATTGATCAAATATTGCCACCTTTGCCTGAAAATGAATCATTGTAGCCTAGTTGTTTGATTTTTGTCACAATACACCCAAGTCTGGACAGTGATACAAGATTATATAGAGCAGTAAATCAGCTTGGTGAGATCAAAGGCATCAACACACAACTGACTTTCTGTCATGTACGGAAATTGGTGTTATAGAATCGGTTTGATGTGAAAGGATGTAATTCTTATTTGAAAGAAAAATCAAAAAAAAAATTAAACCATGTGCTTACTCACTCTGACTATCTCATTCTGACCAAGTTTTTCCACAAACGCCAAAACTTTAAGATGCTACATCACAGCTGCAGTGGCAAAAA
The DNA here is from genome assembly GCA_963457665.1 of Thysanoteuthis rhombus. Classification (NCBI taxonomy): domain Eukaryota; kingdom Metazoa; phylum Mollusca; class Cephalopoda; order Oegopsida; family Thysanoteuthidae; genus Thysanoteuthis; species Thysanoteuthis major. The sequence goes on along the minus strand of OY735219.1, from coordinate 8,370,964 downwards.
TTGTGTTCATGGATTATTATTGTGAATCGAGTACCCTGTTCCTTAAAGATAAGGGAGGAAAGGCAAATTTAAAAAAAAAAAATGGTATAAAATGTTTTTAGTTGGCTACTGGACTTTGCATGTGAATTTTCAAGGTTCTCTGCCAAAAAAATGTGACTTTTTATAATAATTCTATTATTTACTTTCATCAGAACCTTTACTCAGGCTGATTTCTCTTCAGCAGTGAGTAAACAATGTTGATCGGAAAATAAAAAATAACCCACATCCCCGTAGTCAAGGGAAGCACTGATTATCCTGGCCTGCATTACCAATGAAGCCACTATGACTAACTGGACACAGAAGTTCAAGTTATACCCTCTGACACAGACAGATGAGTGAAAAAAGAATACTACTTAGCCACCATGTTTTTTTGTTATAGTCAGTGATCGTGTATACAGTGATTCTATATACAATCATGCATTTAAGCAAATATTGTGGGGTTTCCATATTTGGTTATAAGGGTATACACAGACGTTGGAATAGCATTGTATTTTGAAATCTAGCTAGTCTGGAGGAAGAGGTTCAATACCAGCCAGCTTATTTTTTTGGCAATCGCAAAAGACCAAAAATAAATCTAGCCACTTCTATTTATATTATGATGATCAGATTTCTGTATGTTTGTATTTTTATTACTGTAACAACTCAGTAATAATAGTGTGGAGTCTGCTTTCATCCTCACCCCAATTATTTATATATATATATATATATACACACACACACACGCGCAGTATATGTGGTACAAATCAGGCTAGCAGTATAACAATATAATAATATCAATAATATAAAGCCACTTCTGAAATGTAATGGATTTATTTCATAGAGTGCTTGATACATACAACTTTTTACTCTTGAAGTTAAGTCGTTTTAGAGTAGAGCTGGAAATAAATAGAATGTGGATTCGCTACACAAACTAGCTCGTGTTTCTGCCCTCTCTGGGCCTCATCAGGTGAATGATAGTCGGTTTTTTGGGTCTATTTTTTTGGAATTTGGTGAGACTGGTACAAAATGGATATCCCCATACCACTCACTACCACACTCACAACATTCTCACTGAATTCCCCCAAAATAGACCCCAAAAACATAGACAATCAATTGCCTGATGAGGCCCAAACAGGGCAGTAACATGAGCTAGTTTGTGTAGCAAATCCACATTCTACAATATATATATATATATATCTCATGATTCAATTTCTCAAGCGAAATAATTCCAGGCATATTAAATTCTGATTATATAATTGTTTCTCATGTTTAATTGCAAATAATATAATATGAATTCTATAAATAGGAAGTTACTTGCCTTTGGCTGCTGTGGGCGGTTTTCAAGTGTGTGTGTGTTTTTTTTTGTTTTTTTTTTTTCTTCAAGATGAAGGTAAGAAGTAATCAAAAAATGGAAAAAATGTATTAAATACTAACTACCAGGATGCAATTAAACATGGCTACCATCAGAATGGAGGATAGTTTCAAGAGTGTTATTTTCTGTGTCCAGTTGGAGTCTTGGTAGCTTAATGGGTAATGCTGGCCAGGGTAGCCAGTGCTTTCCCTGGCTACAAGGATGTAGGTTTGAATTCCACCTGCCAGAGCTTGTTCTTTATTTCATGATCAACGCTATCCACTCACTGTGAAGGGTTATCAACCTGAGCAAAAAGTTGATTGAAAGAAGTCAAAAAAATTAAAGAATGATAATGATTCATAATACTTAATCTAATAAAAAATAGAAAAATGTACTCTCCCATGGTTTGCGTACTCTCCCATGGTTTGTGTACTCTAATATTTCATTTATTCATTGGTTAATTATTTTTTTTAATTTAATTTTTTTTTTCAAATATTTCAGCTTGTGTCCCCAATAAACAGTCGACACGTAACCAGGGAATGTGGATCGGGAAAAAGCGCACAGTTCCTCCAGGTTTTCGGCCACTGGGTTGCAGCAATCGCTCTGAATTCTCCACGGAGGATATACCAAGAGACAATTATAACAGCTGCAATATTGCTGGGAAACTGACTGAGGAGTAAGTTTTAAACTTTTTGACTATCTGAGCCTTAAACAAAAACAATAGATTAAAAAAACCATGGATTTGTGGTTTAGCCAAGAAATTTGGAATTGCTAACTTCATTTCTATCTTGTGCTAATTTATTCGGACTTTGTCAGTTACTTAACAGAAATCTTCCCAACTAATAAGACAAGTTGAACTGTATGAAGTCATAATAGAGTATAGTGTTATAGTTGTGAAATGATTATAGTGTTTTCATTCAGTAAACACAATCACACATGTATAAATAGAAGTTGTCACTGTTTTGGAGAAATCTTCTGCCTTTGCATCTGCTTTGATAGAAAATAAGAATCATAAGTTGAATGATGCGTTCATCATATGCACGTCCACATTTCAGGGGGATTCTAAACAAATTGGTAGTATTACTAGTTGTGGTAGTAATACATATTTGGAAATGAGGATGGTTCACCTTGAAGATCTGAACCAAGTTTCTTATTAATCCAACAGAATATGGCTGAAAAAAATTGACATATAGTGTAATTGAGCCTGATTGATAGATATTTGGGCTGTTAGAGAAATTCGAGTTACTGCCTCCTTGTACATATAAGGAACTAGTATTATAGACAGCTTTTGGATTAATTTAATTTTTTTTTTTTCTCTTTTGTCGTTTTCTCTTTTTCATTTCTTTTTTCCTTTTTTTTTCTTTGACATTTATTGACATTTTTTTCTTATTGCTATTTGTATTATTTTTTATCATAAAAAAAATGCCAGTTACCAAAAAAAAAAAGTATATGCTTATTTAAATACACATATAGTTTAGATAACTGCTGGTGTGTTTCGTTTTAGTTTTATTTTACTTTTTTGTCCTTTTTTTTTTTTTTTTTTTTTTCCCCCACATTGTTTTCATTAGATTTCATATCTGCTTGATTAGTATTTTGTTGTAATTGACATTGCCTGGAAAATAACCACCGTGGTGATTTCAAACACTCACTGCATTGATCATTTTTTTTTTTTTTTTTTTTTTTCAACTAATTATATAATTTGTAATCATGAGAACTAGCTGGATGAGTTTATCAGCCAGTTTTATCTATTTTTAGTTTACAGAAATACTCTAAAGATTTGAACCCTTAAATTCATGCAAATAAAATGTTGAATTCAAGGGAAATTACTTTTGATTAAAATTATTTCTTAGACCATTTGATGAATGATTAAAGAAAAAAATTTTCATCGAATCCACAGAAGAATTTTCTTTATGCTCTTCATTAAAGAGTTCCATTGTCAATTACAAGTCTCCTGTAATCTGGTAAAACTTAGTTTGTTGGAGTCAATTTTGAGAAAACAAGTGAAATTCTGTGATTTCCTTGATAGTGGCATACTAACTAGATGCTTCCAGAGCAAAACTCTTTCTCTCTAAGGAAGTTTTCCACAACTTAATTATAACTTACAGGGGCAAGTGAAGTGTTTTCAGTTGCTGCTGATCTCAAGCTAAAAACTGTGTATAGTTTTCAAGTGTAGTCGTGACTTAGTAAATGGAGGATGCTCTTTCAAGCGCATCAGTCACAAAGTCAATAGTAAACTCAAGATATTGAAGAAAATACATGGGTTCAACCTATAAGCCTAAATATGGTTTTAACTGATTTTTGACCCAAAATTGACTTACTAGGTTTTTACAGATTACATTAGAAGTGGTTTATGAATTTAAGAGTTGATGTCAGTTTGCATTGTTACCTCTGCTTTTTTATTGTGATTTCTTGTTTATTGTCTGTTGATTGTGTCTGTGTTCTGTTGCTCCATTCAGCTGTTTCCCTCCGGCTCAGACACTTGAGCCAGTAGACAGCAGGCTGCTGGGGCCCCTAAATTCTGTTCCTGTTCTTGCTACCCCATCGATGTTTGATACTTCAGACAACCAGGTGTGTTACCCACAGGAGGTAGAAAACTCAGGGTAGGTCACTCTAGCTCTATTTCTGTCTCTAACTGAAGAGACCCTTTAACTAATCTGGTGGTTTTAGGATTAGGGACTAGCAAACTATGTTAGTTTGATATTTTTTAGATAAGCTATCATTAAGATTTAGAGAGTTGATTTTTTTTTCTTTTTTTTTTTCTTTCTTCTTGCTTAGAAAGAAGTCCCTGGTCCCTGTACCTCTTTGAATTAAAGTTTTCTTTCTTTTTTTTTTTTTTCTCAGCTACATTCAACTAATTGCATGTAAAAGACTTTTTTTTTTTTTTTTTTTCAATACCATGGAAACCTTGTGAAATTTGTATTCTGACCAAAATTCTATCTGACACCTTGAATGAAAGTTTAAAAATTTGGTGAGGAGGCTTGCATTGTGAAAACATTACATCACTGGCCAAATTCGTATGTCTTTCTCTGATGTACTAAATAGCTCATATACTATCTGATCTTAGAATAGCCTTGAGACCAGATACTTAAAATCACTTTAGATTGCTTCTCTGATTCGAAATTTAAACTTAGTTTTCATAAATATTGGTACTGTAATTGTGAGGTCTATAGTGTAATTTGTAAAAGATTGTTATTCCCGTTGCATTATTATATTAAAATATCAAATAATTATGTATAAAATTGTTTATCAAATTATTCTTATTACATTGTTTTGATGAAATAAAATGTTGCGAGTTTTATCCTACACAGGTTCCCGATAATAGAGGCCCTTATTAGGTTATTTGGGAGTCTGGACATATGTGAGAAAATCCCTTACAAAGCACAATGATTTTCATTTAAAAAATCTACAAAAATCATTTATTTTGATACACAATGCTTTAATAACAATAGTTTGATATACAATTTTGTACCAAGTTATCTTATGATTTATTTCAATAGTTTATTTTAATACAATAATGCAAGAAGAATAAATGTCGAGTCTTTCATGCATACTATGCCATGGACCTCACTATTATAGATAAATATTATAGTTTACAGTTAACCTTTTATCTGCTGTTAAGTGCAAATCTTGGCCAATGTCCTCCCCCGACCTTGATTATATAGATGATTTAGTCCCGTCACTTCCTTAGAAGATATCTTTTTGACTTGTGATAATTGACACTGTAGCCCAGTGGTTGAGTGCTTGTCTCTGTTTTGGTAGTTTGTGGGTTCAATCCATATCTGAGTCCTACCAATGACTTTAAAAATGGTACTTCATGCCTCTCTGCTAAGTGCTCAGCATAAAGAGTATGATTGAAGAAACCTGGAGTAGTATGGATCTGTCAGGTATATCTTGTCCAAGATGTACCATGGATAGGTTCCCCAGTGAGACTGTACAGACAACCAAGGACAACTTGATTGGATAAGTTCCTCTTGGACTCTCGTATGCATTGATTAAATTGGCTGTTTCAGGAGCAATGGTAACCTTTCCTGTTTCAAAATGGCAGCTGTAGCATTTTTGAATTTAGAGTTGAAGTGTTGAAGACACAAACCCTAAAAAAAACAAAACCTGCTGCTGGTAGCCATTTTAAAACTGGAAGGGTCACAATATCTGATTTAAAAATTAACACCATTTTGTTATTGCTATTTTGTTACCAACCAGATTACTTAGACCACCTTTTTGAACAAATTAATGAGGTATCAGATTTAACAAGTACCTAAAGGAAGAAAAGTTTGAAATCGGTTTTCTTTGTCCAGGATGAGTGTATAAAAATAAGTTTTGAACCTGTTAGTTAGGGTGGAACAGGGTTGCCAGATTTGTCCAGTAGGGGAGATAATCCCAGCTTTATTTCAAAACCTTGAACTCTTCCAATGTCTGTGTTGGGTAAGCCTCTAAAGGTCAGCTTATCTCCCCTTGTAGTCTGATCTGGCAACCCTGAATGGAACTGTAAATTTCTTTGATCCCTGACCTTACAACAAACCTGCAAGGATATTTTCTTGAAGGACTTTGAATTTCAGATATTGCTGTGTATACATAGATGGCTTACTTGAAATACAATGTATCTTTGCAAAATCAAAGAAGTATGAATTTAGAAGATTGAAATTAGGTGTAAACCAATCAAAGATTTTTCTAGTGAATTCCTTTTAAATAATGAATCGTTGAACGTATTGTCTACAACTTTGAGAGTCATTAACATTCCAACTTTTTTTTTTTTTCCAGACAATTTGAACCTTTCTTTTCATCAATATAGACACTAAGTTTTGGCCGATTCATTTCTATGGCCTTCTTCAAGTGTAGAATTTGATATCTGATGTACATTTAAATTTTTTGTTCAGTACCATTTTTGTTCTGCTTTTAACCATCAGACTTAGAGATTAGGAGAAGGGACTCTCTTTTCATACAGATATCACACTCACCACCTGGGAAGGGGCCATAGGAATAAATTGTGATTACATCAAAGAAAAGAGTTCAAATTGTCTAAGAAAAAAAAGTTTATAAATCATTGAATCTTCCGTGCATTTATTGCATACTAAACCGTGAAACCATTAAGAGTCTGTGATTTGGTTAGAAGAATGTGCAATTCCATGTCCCTTATATTGTATGTATTGAACTTATACTGAAAAGCTGTGACAATTTGTGGTAGTGGCTCCATTGAAATTGCTGCCACGTGTTATTCATTTTAGTTAAATACTGTCTGTGTACTGCTTCTGAACTAAGTATGAAGACTACCATTTATACTGGACTATAAGACGGATAGTTCACGAGGATATTTGGAGGATTACCACTTGCAGCAACTCCTCCAAGTCCAATAACTCTCCATATTGAGCTTTGGTAGATAGACCCCTAGTAATAATACCAGCACATTGGATGCAGTAATAATATAGTTTACAAGGGTATTTGGAGGATTACCGCTCGTTGCTACACATCCAAGCCCCATAACTGTCCATATTGAGCTTTGGTTGATGGCCTCCTTGTCATAATACCAGTGCATTTGATGCTGAGTAATATTTGCATAATTTAGCAAAGAAATTTAAGTGTTCTTTACTTTGACGTACATAAACTTATGGCAGTGTTTAGCCAAAGGCTCCAAAAGTCACACATGGGCTCTAAAATGTATGATTTTTTTTTCTCTAATCAAAAAGTATGATTCAAAGAACATAATCATCTGAAATTAATGCTTATCAGTTTGCACATTGTGATGAATTAGTCAAGGTTTGATGGAAACGGTGCATCTGACGTGTTCACGGTGTGAAAACTGAAGATGTATGTTAATTTCATTATTGTTTTATTATCTGATGATTGTTATTTCATTATTCTCTTTCATAGGCTAAAGCATTGTTTTTTTTTCATCTATGATATATATGACTTTTAGAGCCTCTCCATGCTGGTTAAATACCACCATAGGTTTATGTATGTCAAAGCTAAGACTACCAAAATTGTATGTCCTTCTTGTATACCAACCTGAATGGTATAAATTATTTTAGGATGAAGACAATAAAACATAAATTTAAAAAAAATTTTTTAATTTTTGATTTTTTTTCTTTCTTCTCACCTGTGGGAAGTGATTAGGGGGATGAAACTGTTGCCATGAATCTGTCGATTGTACGTAAATACTGCACTATAAATATTGAGATCCTCTATATTTGTTTCTTCAGATGCCATCCCCCTGCTGGATACAGTTCAATCTCCTCCCCGCCTCACAATTCAGCCATATCTAGCTTCAAAAGGAAGCTCTTCCAGGTTAGTCTTCCATATTATTTTGCCAATAGTCTTTACATTTGATTTAAGTAGGGCAGTGCACGTTCCAAAAGTTCAAACTTATAAATAATTTTCTCTTTGGAATCTTTGTGTCATCTGTAAAAAGATTGGCAGAAAATGTATGATAAAAATTGTGCACACCTTTATAGAACTAGATATACAGAATGCTCCTAAAATCCATGTGTGCTTGTAAAAAATTTATCACTCCACATATACGAAAAATACATAGCATATAAAAGCTTTAGATTTAAAGTTTTTGTCTAGGTGGAGTTTAATCCTGAATCTTCAATATAACTGCCATCATTCCCAATACATCAATCACGCTGATTAGTGAACTCTCTGAAAACATTATTCTGTTGCTGCTCTGTGATTGTTTGAATTGCTTGCATTTGTAATCCTGGCTTTGAGGTCAACAGTCGTTTCTATGAAGTGTGGCTTTATTGTAATGGGTAATATACTTTCTTCTCACAGCTGTTACTGATATCAATCCTGCCAACACGTAATTAATCTTTTCTTAGACAATTGCTATTCTTAATCCCTTAAGACTCTGTAAAAGGAAAGTCACAATTAGCACAATATTTATGAAACTACTTCATTAAAATCTTTATTAGTTTGGCTTTCACATGCTATTTATTGCATGATTTGTAGTTATCATTTAATATTGCTCAAGGAATTTAGGACACTGTTGTCTATCTATGTGTATGTATATATGTTTTAACCATATATATATATATATATATATATATATATATATATATATATATATAATTTTTTAATTCTTTCTTTTAAATTTTTTTTCAATTTCAGATTTTGCCAAACAATTTCAATGTAGACTGGTCTCATCTCTCTTGGCAATTGAACAATCTCTTTCATGATTTTGGTGAGCTGATATAACTTTTCTTTTCTCTCTCTTTCTTTTTTTTTTTTTCCCCTTTTTTTTTTTTCTCCTACTTAGAGGAAAAAGATATTTGTATCATGGTGGTATTGATATTCATGACATTATTTCTAATGTGGGACTATACCTCTATCACTGAATTTGATAGTCTAATAATATCAAAACCTGAAAAACTTGACATGAAATTTCATAACTTATTGAAAACTTATTGTAATGTTTAATTAGAATTTTTTTTTTACAGTTAAACATTTTCTGATTTTGAAATTTGAATGTTACTTTGTATAATACAAAGAAAAAAAGCACTCACGACCTGCAATGTTGTAAATTCAATTTTTGACAGCATCTAACATTTGTTTCTGTTATAAAACTATTTATTTCCGATTGAGTTTTCAAGTTAATTCCTGTTGAAATAATTATTGCATCAAAATTAAAATGAAAAATATTGCCCTAAATGCAACATAATTCATCGTAAAATGAACAGGTTATAAACATATATATCTAACGTATACTGATCTAAAGAAAAAAAAAAGATTTTTTTTATCTTGAATTGATTTAAAAAAAATAATATTCCTGTTCCTTTGCCCACTCATATATTGTATCTTTCTATCTTTACCAATACTTTCTCTCTTACCCCTCCCCAATCAAGATAACGGCTTTCTTTATGAATGCTGTCTCTCTTTTAACCACTCTGTCTTTGGGTCACTGAATTACTTACAAACTGCAATAACGTATATAAATCTGATCTTAACTTGAAATTTTTCATGTTCTTGGAACTGCTAACTTGTGTTGCTGTATATAAATTCAAAGAATATCACATGATTTGATCTTTTGGAAAATCTGGGATTCCCTACAATTTGCCCGTGAGTTTGCTGGACTCATTTTAGAATTGATCCTTTTAAACCATTTTAACTTGATGTTTTGTGAACTTGCTTCAGTCTATGTACACGTATATTTTCAGGGGATTAGCCAGTGTTCTCACTAGCTATTCATTGGCTAACTATCAATGGGAACTTAATGCTCAAGCATGTTTTGGGCTGTTTTTTTTTTTTTTTTTTTGCTTTTGGAAAAACTCAAAATAAATACAACTGCAAAAAAGCAGACAATCCTATGAAAACTGTGGAGAAATCAAATTCCTGGCCAACACCCTGATTTCATTAGCAAAGTAACTGATTTTTTTTTTGCTTAGTCAAAATTTGAATTGATTTTATTGACCTGTTCCTCTATTTCTTTTGTAGATGGAAGGATGTTACAAGCAGAGAAATTGGAACTTGTCTTTGAAGCTGTATTGCAGCAGGCCATCTTGAATCCTCCCTTTCTCTCCACTGCTATCAGCTTGGTCTTTTTGCTCAAAGGTAACTTGGGTTATAAGATTTGCTCTTTTAACAGGCGTTTTCCTTTCCTGCATTTCCTATCGAATTGTCTTCATGTTTAGATACTACCTGCTAAGGTAGGGTTGCCAGATTGAGCGACAAATAGAAATAATCTGGACTTTCTCAGATTTACCCAAAACCAACAATAGAATAGCACCAGGTTTGGAAGTCAAGTGAGTCTGGCGGCAGAGGTTCAATACCAGCTTCCAAATTTGCTAGATTTCTGTATTGGGACGTTTCTCCCATGCCTGTGTTGGGTGAGTCACTGACGTAAAGCTTGGATTATCTCCGTTTCTGGCCAACATAACAACCCAGCTGGTAACTACAGCCTTTATTATTCAGTATTTGTCATGTTTCTTGATTTATTCATAGATTTTTTATCCTTCTCAGATTGAATGTTTTCTTGGTCAGTATTGTATGTTAATTGTTTACATACAGATTTCTTGTTTATTCCAGATAAAGACCTTTTTAAAGAGTCCTTGGCAGCTGTCGTGAAACATTTGGAGAGCACTTATGTAAAGGTAGGAAATAGATTTACCTTCATGTCTGAGATTATATTGGGCTTTGTGAATTGACTCTCATTGAAAGTTCACTTCTATTTTCTTCTTTCTTTTCAAGGTTGACTCAAAGGATGCAGAATTCTGTGTTGCTTTAATGGCCCACATTTTAGTAGAAATTGCCAAGCAAGAAATTGGGTAGGATCATCTTTTATTCTCTGTGTGTGTGTGTTGTGTTTTTTTCTTTTTTGTTTTTTTTTTCTTTTCTCTTTTTCCCCCCAACATTGATTCAAGTCAAAAGTGGAAATCTCAAGTTAAATATAAACTTGATTCAATCAAAAGAAAGATGAAGTATAAAATCAAAACCCAAAGATTCTTTTTTTTGATTTTTATATTTCAACCTCGTTTTGATTAAATCAAATTAAATTATGATTGATATAGAATGAAAATTTACTCTTTTGATATGAATTAATTTTTGTCTCCATGTTCTTCATTTGATCTGTTGCTTTTATTGGCATTTTTGATTTCAATTTCTTTTTTTCTCTTGCAGTTGTTCAACTTGCTTATCACCTTTCCAGAATATAATTTTCAAGTGGCTGAAATCAAATAATGTAAGAACCTTATTGATTTATATTTTTCATTCTTATTAATGTCTTTGGCCATTGTTTGTGGTTGTCAACTCCTACTAGAAAGTCAACAATCAGTTAGACACTTATTTAGGCTTAACAGGCTGTACCCTTTTATTTTTTATATTATAGTGTACAAAAATCTTTTGAGATTTTTCCTCTTGAAAGAACCTAGTATGTCTGTCATTCTCACTAGTGTTTCCACTTGTTTTTCAAAATTGTCTTCCATAGATTTAGAACTGTCAGCACATTTCTGTTGACTGTCAGATCTTTCATAGTTATCAGCCAAGTAGATGGACCTTTTTGTACGGTACTTTGGCTTAGTGATCCACTTATCCAGAAGACTGATGCACATAGTCTCCTTGGTACACATTAGGATTTATAATATTCTCATGAATGTCTGTCATAGTTGGTTATAGCCCTCTAATCCTAATCTTTTATTTCTTCCTGTATTTGCATCTCTTGGCCAAATACCTCTCTTACAGATTGGTTATTTAGCTAGTTGAAATTAAGACATTTTTTGCTTGTAGTTTTGGTTACATGTACTTATGTTAGCTCCAATACAATAAGGAAGACACAAGATAAGTTTTAGTTATGTATATTCACTTTAGGTCCATTTATAATGATTTTGTCCCACCCCCCCTTTGGTTGTCCTTTCTGCTCATATTATATTTCTCTTGTTTCTTTTTGCTATTTTTTTTATTCTTGTGTATGTAATGATTATTTAACAACTGGCCATTGTACAAAGTTGATATATGCCAAATATATTAGTCAGCTTATAAGGTAGTGCAGTGTTGGGTTTCAAGTTTTTTTTGATAAATGGTTCTTGAGAAATCTCATTAGAATAAGAAAATTAAAGATTATAGATCTTTTTATCAAAAATTTTGATCATGAATTTAAATAATATATATCTAAATCATTTGTAGATCTCTTATAAAATATCTAAATTGTCAACACCGGAGAGAAGTAACTGGAATACTTTGAAGCCATAGTTTGATAAGGTGGACAGAAATCATTGTACATGGTTATGGTAGGCTGCTCAACATGCCATTAAGTCTGGCCCCTCCCAAACACGCCTTTGGGACAGGCCCTTCATTGGTGGGTTTGATATCAGTAATGATAGAAAGCATCAACAAAAACCCATCAAAATTATCAACAGGTTTCTTCAGTTTTCAGGTTGTACAGGCTTGCTGGTTACGTATGTATGATGCATTCGGGAAGTACCAAAGGCGCTAGAGGACTGAAAATTTAAACATTTACTCCTCAAGTTTACAAAAAAAGCTTTTTGAAAATTCAAGCTCATTAATGATCGCTGTCCAACAAAAAGGCGAGAAAAGTAACTTATCCCTTGATCAATTTTTTTTTTTTTTTTTTTTTTTTTTCTTAATTTGGAATTGATCGTCCCCAAAAATCTTTGGTCACATGATGGTTTCTATCAAGTGACTAACCAGATCTTTGCTCTATTCTTTTGTAGATGGCTTGTGCTTCCCACCAAGATAAAGTTTGGCAAATGATGTATCAAGAATATTTTGTATCCTTCTGGTCGATTGCGGGTGGTGATTGTTTGTTGCTGATGCCTCAAGACTTCAAGGAGTTTTTGAGGGAAGAGATTCACCTCATGATTCTTAAATCAGATATTGCTTGGTAAGACTTTTCTCTCCATGGCAAAGTTTAAACGAGTCATTGTTATGGTTTTTCTTCTGTGTAAAATCAAATATGATTCCATGGTAGATGTTTACTTTCATAGAATTTTTTTGACAATTGAACTCTGTCCAGTTGTTTAACATAATGTTTCAGCCGATCCATTTTATGGCCTTCTGGAAGGAGTGAGAGAGATTATAATTATAAAGAATGCAATTGGAATCGGAGAAGTATCACACATCAAAATGTTGCCTGAGTGTATGGTCAGACAAGTCTGGAGTTCAACCTGATGTGCCTCCAGCTACCCAACAGGGATAAGGAAAAAAAGATATCTGAATCTAATGTAATAGTGTTGCTACCCTTGGAAAAATTCTGTTTCCCACCATCGCATTCAGATCATACATCTGAAGAAGAATGGATCGGCTAAAATGTCCTGTTAACAACTCATACAAAGGGGAGTTCACTTGTCAAAAAAAACTCTTTGAATGTCAATGACTTCTCTCAAAACTATAGACAAATGTTTACTTGTACTAAGATAATTGCTCTCAAACAACAAATCCATTGAACTTTTCTGAATAAACAGAATTAATGCGTCTTCATCATTGCAGTGTTATGTGATAATTTATTCTTATTATTGGATGAAATATTTTAACATAATATTTTTTTATTAATAATTTGATTAGTTATTACCTTCGTCTTAATCATCAGTTGTTATTAACATAACTTTGATTTGGGCCGTCATTCTATGACCATGAAGTCTTTGTGGCCGAATGATCAAGGCAGTCAGACGTTTACTCGACTCCCTCTGTCAAAAGAAGTATGCGTTTGATTCTCCCTAGAGGCTTACTCTTTATCCTCAATACCGCTGTTTACTCAGAGCTGTAGAATGACAAAAACAGCTAAAAATTAAAATGAAGGTAAAAACTAGTCAGAATTGATAATGAAAACCTGTAATAATGTTTTATCTTTTTGTAGGTCATTGCGTTCACGGCTGTTGTCTGTGAATACCCATCATGAACAGATGGTCTTCAAGCAAGGGACGAGTAAAAGTTGCCATGTCTCAACTCAAACGGATGCCGAGAAAGCTTCACCTATTCCTGGCAACAATTCTGGTAAACAACTTATAAATTTCATAATCATCCTAGTACAAAGGGAGCTGCTCATTGTGATCACTTTAGGATAGGGTTTTTCAGATAACTATAACATTAAGCAGAGGATATGTAGCAGAAACTATTTGTGATCACTTTAATTAATATTTGGGACCAACGTTCCCTTTTAATTTTTAGTAGTCGGTGTGCCCTAAAAAAAAATTCATGTTGTGCAAATATTTTCTGTTAAAAAAGTATGTGTGGACTGTGCTTGTGCAATGTTGATTAACTCATTAATGGAGACAGTTAGCAAATTAGTTTATTATTTTCAATAGGTATACTTTTAATATATTACAGTTATCCCTTGTCATTTGTAGACTTTCCATTCAGGGTTTCAATAATCCATGGTTTAGTCTTAAATAATTTAATGGGAATATTTTTATGAGTTTTCTGGCATACTGCAAAAAATGCATCATAGAAAATACGCTGTATTGTATAAACAAGATGTGGGAAGTTTAGGAAATCAAATGCGTCATAATAATCTTGGTGTTATTAAGATTGTAGAGAATGATCAACTAAGAATTATTTATGTAGATGGCATAAACCTAGTTGAAAACTTAATGTTTACACTGGCAAATGGTTAGTCAAACTGTATTTTAGACATTAAAATATTTTCCGATTCACTGTACTGTAAACAAATTCTTAGAAAATGCAGACAGCCATGCTATCTGGAGGTTCTGTGCTTAAAGTTGCTGATAGCCGTATTGTCCTGATTCTCCTTCAAAGGGATGGAAGAATTCTGTAGCCAGCTCAGCATATACCAACAGCCAACTGTTCACACAGACTGGCCCTACTGTTGGATTACGCTAACAAAGGGATGGCTGATCTTGGAATCCTACTCCTATCTGTGCCACCTCTGTGGACAATAGAAAGCTAACCTTTGGTTTAAAGGGTTAAGTTAGCCCTGGGCAAACTGATCTCACCTTAAAAATCCGCTCATAGCCCCTGCCATCTATGGCCCTAGTTATGTGGCAATCTCTCCCAACAATCTCCACCTGCAAAGCCAAGCCAAGCTAAGCCAAACCATTCATTCATGTGTGAAAAGTATAGAAAATACTTATCATTCCATTCAAACTTTGCTTTTGTGACCAGAGCTGTGATATCCTTGAGTATTGATTTTTTTTTCCCCTCCTTCTCCCATTGTCCATTTAGGAATAAGTAAATTTCAAATTATCACTGTCCTGGTCAAAAAAGTAAAGTCAGAAGAGAATAATCAATATTTTCTATACTTTGTAGGCGTAATCAATCAGGAAATAACACTTATTACCAAGGAACAACAAAAAAGCTAAATGTATTGTGTATATGATGATAAATATATAAAAACATGAATAAATTGTGTATAAATGTTTTTTAAATTTTTTTATCACAATGAAATGAGCCAGTACGATAGATTTTCATTAATATCTAAGACTTGTCAATCAGTCTCAGGCAGTAAGACTGATTCCTGGCAATCAGTTGGCCGTGAGTTCAAATCGCAGTAACGGAATGTGAATTTTACCTATCGGTTTACACCCCTTATTTTGGTGAGACTTATTCTTGTTACAATAGGAAAATATAGACTACTCCAGTTCTGGATTGATATTAATTTTGACTAGTTTTTACCATAATCTTTATTTTTAGTTGCTGTTTATCATAAATTTGACTTGAATCCTAATGCTATAGCAGCAATTAAACAGTATAATCAGAAATAAAGGGTAAGCTCAAGATGAGAATTGAACTCTAATCCTCTAGCTACAGGGATTCATACACCTGGCTGCTTTTAAGCATCCAGCTACAAAAACTGACTTGTGCCTTTAAACTTAACCCTGTACAATAAATGTTCAATTCTTGTCGATGTTTGAATTTGAGACTGAGTTGTCTTCTAATACGACCATGTTTAATCCTTTTACCAGTTGATTTTCTTCCAGCTATACAGTACCACTCGGTACTAATACAGGTTTTGCATCTGACGGAAAGTATATATTGGCTCACTGTAGTGCTGAGTGAACACTTGGTTTTAGCCTGAGTTCACTCAAAAAAAAATGACCCGAAATGACATAGTTGCACTACTGGCAAGCAAATAGTGACAGAAATATCTTTTCACTGGTAAAGGGGTTAATTATTTATTCAAAAAAGATTTTTTAAATTCAAATTTCTCTCTGTGTTGGATGAAGTATTATAACCTTATTAATTTTGACTTGTTTTTACCTTCATCTTAATTTTTTGAGTTTACAATATTTTGTTTTTGCTTCTTGTCAAACTTCATTCTATTTTCAGGTTGTGAAACTCCTTTGCCAGTAACAATGGCTACAGTCAGTGGTAGTAACAGTGTTGGAAGTCATGTGCATACTTGTGAAGCAAATGATGATGATAATGTCGAGGTGCCTGATCGCTGGTCCCCTGTTTCTTCTCCTCAACCTCCTTCGCCAGGGGCTCCTGCTGCCGAGTGTCGTTTTTCCAATAGTCCTTCACCATTGACAACAAGTGTTGCTGCTTCACAAGATTCTAGTTCGCACTATACCAGCTCATTTCCCTTATCTCTGCCACCAGATACAGCTGCCATATGTGATGAGCAACCACCATCAGTTCCAGCCGTAGAAGATGACGGCAGTCGGCACCAGACCCCAGAGCTTGTTAGTCCGTCTCATTTCACCTCTTCCCTGCCCAGTACCTCTCCGCCTGGGTTAGAAACCCAAAAGATAGAAAACGCTGAGGCCCCTCCAGATTTCTTGTGGAGTAAAAGTATCAATGACTTTGAATTGAAGAAGCCAATTGTTGAACCAATGAGCTGGAATCCATTTGAACCAGATTTCTTGGAGCGGACACTGGAGACTGCTTATGTGGCCCCGACTAAAGTGGCTGAGGAGGAGCGACCAGTGAGTCCACCAAGCATTATCCCAGCCCCACAGCCAGTGCAGCCAATTATGACGGCTCCCGAGATGGTGAGGGGCAGTTATGCAGCCAGGGTTGCGGAGAAGGCCGGTGAGAACCAGAATGCAACATCGCATCGTAATACCTCAATGTTTGACTATCGTTGTGAAAAACTAAGCTCAGTGAGGTCTGTGTTCTCCAACCGGGATAATGGTAACGCTAAAATAAGGTTTGTTGCCAAGCGTCTTGTGCCAGAACCGAATTCAGGCAATTCACAAAGAGGAAAAGGGCGAAAAAATGGTGCCTTTTCCAATTCTTCTTCTTCAAATTCATCTTGTACATCATCACCTTCTTCAAAAATATGGAACCAGCCCCGTCAAGGGGCAGGCGCCAACAACCACCCCCATATTCACGGAGCCAGTGCTGATTTATCTCTTGACCAAATTGGCAAAATGCTGCAGAATTCGACTCCTTCAGAAAAAGATTCTTGGACTGCAGAAAAGGCAGCAGCACCGGTGGCTCCGATCCTCACAGACAATAACCACAAAAATGACCTACCCTCAGAGGCAGGAGATGATCGCAACAGTTGGTCTAGCCGTAATAGGACTCATATGGAGATAAAGCAATGCTCGAGTGATGTCTCTGCTCCAATAGCCACAACCTGTCGACAGGAGGCACCAACGATCCATTGTACCATCTGTGGACTAGATGACCACGAAACTCACCAGTGTCCAGACCATTCCAAATCTTTTTTTATTTAACCCCCCCTCTCTCCCCCACCCAACCAGACCGAGCGTAAAAAGATACAATTTCTCTTTATCTTCTCAACATATAAAGAGAAAATGTTTCTTAATATTATTTTTAAAAAAAACAAACCTTTTTTTAATGTTTGAGTGGAACTATACTATGAAATTTCTTCTTATAATAAAATTTTGATAACTATTGGGCTTTTTTGAGAAGATAAAAAAATTAGATGGCAAATAAGTACACTGACCTTGAGAAAATTGGGTAAAAAATCAATTTTTAAACAAACATACTGCTAAGCACTATTTTAAACTCTTATGCTGTAAAGATTTGTAGTATCGCAATCACTAACTATTGACTTTTTTATGCAACTTCTAGAAAAAGTTCTTCGGTTTTCGACTTTGAATAAGTATCATGTAAGGAAATTTTGGCTGATAAGAGACCTCTGTTTGCCAATGGAATTTTAGGTTTAAGCCATAGTTCAATTTTTGTCCTCTCTGATGGTGTAATTGTAAGCATGTCTGCCTCACAATCAGAAGGTCCTCGATTTGATTCGTGGTATAATTGAAGAGTGTGGAAAACAGGGTTGCCTTTTTTGATTTTTTTTTTTTTTTCTTTTTTTGATATATATTTCTTTCAAATTTGAGAGTCTAGTGTTGACAATATTTAGATTTAAAAGGTTTCAAAGTCCAGTGTTGCCAACTGAGGTTGTTTTCAAAGAGAATTTTGAACTTGAGAGAGATTTCCAGAATCAAAAAATTGAAAAAAAATCACATTTAGATTGACAATGCTTATAGAAAACTCTTCACTGAGACAAATTTCCTTGGGCACTCAGCAGCTGATTGAGTACACTTTAAGCTCTGTGTTTCAGGTGGAGGTATCTCTTCAGTGGACTTTCCATCCTTACCTGGGGATAATCATGAAAATTTGTTGGAATAAAGTCCTAGTATCACACTTGAGAGGATCACTAAACTGATGCGTACAACAGAAACCGGGACCTTATTGGCCTCCATACTCCATCGGGAGTTGTAAATAAGAGATGGGACGCTTTAATCCTATGCTTTATCCTAATTGATAATGTCTTGATAATGTTGAAAAGCCTAAGAAAGTCTTCAAAAACGATTTGAAAAAAGTCTTTTCTAATTATGGTAACATTCAAGCATTGACCCTTTTTTTTTTTTTTTTTGAAAAATTTTTTTAATTTTATTTATTTTTTTTTATTTATCTTTTTTTTTTTTTTTTTTTTTTTTTACATAATTCCACTTGTATCATTTTGTGAATTAACTGCCTCCTAGCCGTTGGTGGCGATTTAATTGCTGGCTACCATCACCTGTCTATACACATACTGCCATGCTCTTGGACAATCCACCATTCATATTCCATTTTCATTCCTACCCATACTAGACTTGGCGCACAAGTCCCTGCTCTACATACATCACTTCTTGATGCTTGGCACTGTGTGTTACATTCTTCTCTTTCCTCCATGAAGCTATCTCTGACCATGACACGATAACGTCTCCATTCTGTTGCTGCTTGCTTCAATCAACTCCTAAATTCATGAACCGCTGGATACAGCTGTGAAAGGACAGTGGAACTCCCCTATGAATGAAATTGAAAAAAAAAAAAAAAAATGAACTTTGTGAATTGGATTTTTAAAAAAAAAATATATAAAAAGTATGTAAAAATCAAAGGGAGGTAACTTTCAACAAGTTATTCCCCTTGATGTTACCATTCAATTTCTTTTTTTTTTTTTTTTTTTACATGAATTTAAGGGTTAAAGAAGGAAAATAAGTTAAGAAAATAATTAGGGTATAAACCTTGAGACTATTAAAAATCAGATTGACTGCAGGCTAGTGCCGTGTATAAAAGCCTCTCATAGAAACTGCCATAAACTCTTTGAAATTTGGTCTATGCATATGATTACAGACTGATGAACTCTCTGAGCCAAACACATTGTATATTTAACAGTTGTATCTCTCAGAAAATTTGGTCTATTTCAACATTACACTTAAGCAGGACGGTCGGGCATTTATTAATGTTCATGGTTATACTGAGGTGCCTCAGTCGTTTTTTGTTTTTCTTAAATTTTTTTTTATTTAAAAGAAAAAAAACTCACTCTAAAGAAATGACTTGGTATCATGTTTTTGTGTCTTTTACATGGTACAGATAAAAACCCCGGTTATCAAACTGACTGTCAAGATAGCTTCTGCGATTTTGAGATGAGTCATCATCATCATCATAATTCTAAGGATCATTTGGACTATTGAATTCATTCTTTTTGTTGCTTTTGTTTAGCTAACCCATTCTGCAGCCTTTTTGTGGTGCACAATCTATATGTAGTGCAAACCAGAAATGGTGGCAAATATTCTGATCAGACCAACCCATTCACAGCAACATGTGTAACATAAGCAATTCCATATTTTATATGCAGGGTTCCTCTACAAGCCTTTTCGTTGCTATGTAAAATATATTTGCCACCATTTCTGGTTTCTGTTTTTTCGTACAGATTATAGACCTGAAGAAGGCCATAGAGTAGCCTGAAATTGTTTGGTAGCAAAACGAATGAGTTCAGTCTGAGCAACTCTTGGAGAATTGATTGTCAAATTTTGTAGTTGTGAGGATGCAAATAAATAACCCTTTAACAAGGATCTATACCAATCTTACAGGTTTTAATTTTTTTTTTTTTCCTTCCAAGGATTAAATTGACAATTGTCTTTTTTTTAATAATTGCATGCCAAGGGAGACCACCAGAGGATATTAACCCCAACCTCACCCTGCAGTATTGTCTATGTGTGTACCACAACTTTTTGTCTCATCTATGTGCATGCACAAACCACATATACACACATTCTTTTTTGCCTTTTGAAGAAGTCTGGAAAATGGACCAATCAGGAATGAAATTCTAATAATCCCAAAATAAAACTTTCAATATCGTCATTCATTTCTCACACAACTCGTGTATGCACATACCGCATTCACCTATGTGTGTTTGTCGTGTGTGTATATATATATATATATATATATATATATATATATGTGTGTGTGTGTCATCTACAGGCAGCTGTCTCGTATTACAACTCTTCAGTGTTGCTATAGACAGTCCATTATCCCATCCAATACCACGAGGCAGGATTGAAACCTTCGCTTCAGACCCAGAGAGTGTTTGTGTGTGTATTTAATTATTTTGCATTTTTTTTTTTTTTTTTTTTTTTTTTTAATGAAAAGGCATGCCACCATCCTATAATGGTTAGTTTGGATTTCCAGACGTCTACTTACATTAGACGAGAAGACATAAGTTTTGACAATTTTAACT
The DNA here is from genome assembly GCA_963457665.1 of Thysanoteuthis rhombus. NCBI lineage: Eukaryota > Metazoa > Mollusca > Cephalopoda > Oegopsida > Thysanoteuthidae > Thysanoteuthis > Thysanoteuthis major. Next base: position 8,350,214 of record OY735219.1, on the reverse strand, counting down.
TTTTTCTTCAGGTATCCAAGGTTTAAGTAGCAAGGGGCAATAACTCCCGATATAAGAAATGTTTTTCTTGACTAAGTTGAACATATTCATTGGTCAACAATTTTTACAGTGAGAATTCGAAAAAAAAGGATTACTAACTTCTGTTAGTAATGACACAGCTCGTGTGTATATCATATCTTACATGTAAAAATTCGCCCATGGTGTCAAAAGATATTTTTTCTAAATTTTACAAAATCTAAGTGGGTGACTGGCTGACTTGAAAAAAAAATATTCCTGAAAGTATTTTCTTACAAAATACCCAATTTTGTATAGAAATTTATTCTTGAATCGAAATTTGTAAAAACTATCCTAGAGCCATCAGCCCACAAATAGATGAAATCCTGATTGGTGGCCCGTTATTTTCTAGACGTTTTAGACGAATCTAGCAATTTTCAGCCAACTGTTTTCTTGACTTTTTTTTTTCCACTCCCCTTAGGTTGATTTAGAGCAAATATTTTTTTGACCACCTTGATGTTAATCTTAGGAATGCTACTGGGTCCGAGGCCCATCAATGGCCCACTGGTCTAAAAGAAGGCCATATTCTAAATACAGCTATTTCTTTTTTCTGTAAACTCATTGCACTATCACAGTCATTATTGTTATTTATATAAGTTTCCTGTTTTTGTTTTTGTTTTTTTTACAATAAAAAAAACGAACCTAAAGAGCCTAGTAGTTATATCAGTAAGTTGGGATTAATGTATGCATTGATATCTATGTATGCATGTACCATGATAACTTGACAGCTGGCCTTTGTGCAAAGTTGACATTCATCAGATATACTAGTCAGTACCCAAAGGACTGTAGTGTGAAATTGAAGGATTGGTTTTAATTAAATCTGCAGTTCTTGGAAAATCTATAAAAATAGATAAGGATAAAAAAATTGATAGATCTTTCTTCGTTATTCTAATAATTACCTCCCTTGAATAGCGTTCATTGTATCTAAATTTAGATATAAAATATCTAGATACAGCTCCTTCCATTCTCTGTAATCACATTACACTGACGCAGTCATAATTCATGTAAGTTTCCTACGGTTTCTGCAATAACAAATATACCTATAGAGCCCAGTAGATTTAGGTATAAGATATCTTACTTCTCTTCAGTGTAGGCAATTAATGGAAATACTGTGAAGCCGTAGTATTGTATGATGGATGGAAAAATCATTTAACAAAACAATTTTAGCAGGCTGCTCCATAAGCCTTTAAGTCCTGCCCCTTCTGAGCATTCTCTTTTGGAATGGACACTGTCATATTGTTAATAATTATAAGGATACTTGGTTTGTGGGTTTTTTGTTTTTGTTTTTTCTTTTTTTTCTTTTTTTTTTTGTTTCTCTTTCTCTTTTTCCTTTCTTTGTTTCTCTTTCTCTTTTTCCTTTCTTTGTTTCTCTTTTTCCTTTCTTTGTTTCTCTTTTTCCTTTCTTTGTTTCTCTTTCTCTTTTTCCTTTCTTTGTTTCTCTTTCTCTTTTTCCTTTCTTTGTTTCTCTTTCTCTTTTTCCTTTCTTTGTTTCTCTTTCTCTTTTTCTTTTCTTTGTTTCTCTTTCTCTTTTTCTTTTCTTTGTTTCTCTTTCTCTTTTTCTTTTCTTTGTTTCTCTTTCTCTTTTTCTTTTCTTTGTTTCTCTTTCTCTTTTTCTTTTCTTTGTTTCTCTTTCTCTTTTTCTTTTCTTTGTTTCTCTTTCTCTTTTTCTTTTCTTTGTTTCTCTTTCTCTTTTTCTTTTCTTTGTTTCTCTTTCTCTTTTTCTTTTCTTTGTTTCTCTTTCTCTTTTTCTTTTCTTTGTTTCTCTTTCTCTTTTTCTTTTCTTTGTTTCTCTTTCTCTTTTTCTTTTCTTTGTTTCTCTTTCGCTTTTTCTTTTCTTTGTTTCTCTTTCTCTTTTTCTTTTCTTTGTTTCTCTTTCGCTTTTTCTTTTCTTTGTTTCTCTTTCGCTTTTTCTTTTCTTTGTTTCTCTTTCGCTTTTTCTTTTCTTTGTTTCTCTTTCTCTTTTTCTTTTCTTTGTTTCTCTTTTTCTTTTCTTTGTTTCTCTTTCTCTTTTTCTTTTCTTTGTTTCTCTTTCTCTTTTCTTTGTTTCTCTTTCTCTTTTTCTTTTCTTTGTTTCTCTTTCTCTTTTTCTTTTCTTTGTTTCTCTTTCTCTTTTTCTTTTCTTTGTTTCTCTTTCTCTTTTTCTTTTCTTTGTTTCTCTTTCTCTTTTTCTTTTCTTTGTTTCTCTTTCGCTTTTTCTTTTCTTTGTTTCTCTTTCGCTTTTTCTTTTCTTTGTTTCTCTTTCGCTTTTTCTTTTCTTTGTTTCTCTTTCGCTTTTTCTTTTCTTTGTTTCTCTTTCGCTTTTTCTTTTCTTTGTTTCTCTTTCTCTTTTTCTTTTCTTTGTTTCTCTTTCTCTTTTTCTTTTCTTTGTTTCTCTTTTTCTTTTCTTTGTTTCTCTTTCTCTTTTTCTTTTCTTTGTTTCTCTTTCTCTTTTTCTTTTCTTTGTTTCTCTTTCTCTTTTTCTTTTCTTTGTTTCTCTTTCTCTTTTTCTTTTCTTTGTTTCTCTTTCTCTTTTTCTTTTCTTTGTTTCTCTTTCTCTTTTTCTTTTCTTTGTTTCTCTTTCTCTTTTTCTTTTCTTTGTTTCTCTTTCTCTTTTTCTTTTCTTTGTTTCTCTTTCTCTTTTTCTTTTCTTTGTTTCTCTTTCTCTTTTTCTTTTCTTTGTTTCTCTTTCTCTTTTTCTTTTCTTTGTTTCTCTTTCTCTTTTTCTTTTCTTTGTTTCTCTTTCCTTTTTCTTTTCTTTGTTTCTCTTTCTCTTTTTCTTTTCTTTGTTTCTCTTTCTCTTTCCTTTTTCCTTTTTTTTCCTCTTTTTCTTTTTTTTTTTGTTTTTACTCTTTTTCTTTTGTTTTTGTTTTTCCTCTTTTTCCTTTTTTTTTTTTTTGTTTTTTCCTCTTTCTCTTATCTAGTTGGCTAGTCTTTCTTGCTTTGCTGAAGATAACAAAAGCCAAGAATTTTCTTTTGGTTGTTAAAAAAAAAAAAAAAAATAGTGGGGGCTGCTCAAAATAACTTCTGTATTTTTGACTGCCTTGACCAATTCAAAAGAAAAAAAGGAGTGTCAAAACAAAAACAATCCTTTTGATTTATTTATTCTTCCCCCCTTCCCCGTCTTCTGTATTGGTGATCCTCAATCCAACTATTCACTCTTTATTGGTCAGTTGACACATGGAAACTGTTTTATCCTCTTATTGTATTGGTGGGTTGGATCTTTTCCTTCATTTTATGTGGTATAGTTGGACTATTCCCCCCCCCACACACACACACACTTTGACTGTGTTCTCTCCAGTCTTCTGGATTGCATTCTCATCTTCATTTTATTCCTGACCTGTCACATCTGACCTCTTAATTTAAAAAAAAAAATTATTTATTTTAAACTCTCAAGTTTTGACTTTATTTTCCTCACCTAACGAAAATGTCAGACTTCCGTCAAAAATGATGAAAAGAAACTAATTCTATTTTGTCATTAATCAGCAAAAAGGGAAATAGAAAGCTATGGACAGTAGTTTTCAATTATCTTGATTGCCTCAAATTATATCCAAAATTATCTAGATTTAATTCCATTTATCTAGAAAAATATCTAGATACAATTTCGAGTTCCATCTCAAGGCCAAATTTAAAGATCCTTCACGGTTAAAGGAAAAATGTTTTTCTCATTGAAATATTCTAAAAGCATATAGGCTTCTGTCAGAGTGGAGTTTAATCCAGAGGCAGCCTATTATTTGGCAGGTTCTCTTGTCCATGATTACTAGGTCTAGCCTTCTCGCTTGGATGGGGTGGTCAGTTTGGATGTCAAAGTCCCAAAGTAGTTTGTTGTTTCCATTTTCCAGGGCTGTCTCCAGTTTGTGCTGGTACCACTTTTCCACATGGTTAAATACCGTTCGTTTACTCAGTTCCCTGTGTATAACTGTTACTACTCTATCATGTCAGTGTTTATACTCCTTCTGGGCTAGTTGACTACAATCAATAGTTATGTGGTTTATGGACTCATCCCTTTCCTTATATAGGTGATATTTGCTGTTTGACTGTGTTCTATCGATTTTTGCTTTGATATAGTTTGTTCTGGTGCATTTGTTTTGGGCTGCCATGATGAGCAATTCTGTTTCTCTCTTCAGGTTTCCTTTTCACAGCCATGTCCATGAACTCTCATCTGCAACATCCTCTACCTGTCTTTTAAATTCTCTGTATTTTCTTTTCTGTTCCCAATTTTCTTTTCTTGTTTTCTGTGTTGCTCTGTTGTCTTTTACTTCATTATTATTTGTTGCGCTGCATCAGGCGCTCTCTATGATGTCTTCACTGTTTGCTAACACATACTTTTCTAGACCTGCTTTGGCCCTCTGGACACAATCCTCTTTGCTAATGAATCCTCTGCCGCCCATTCTCGTCACATACAGTCTATCTTGCAGTCCAAGAGTTTGATTCCCTCTGCAGCTGTTAGCCTTCCTTTGTGCATTACCATTACAACACATTTTTCAATTCCAAACTCCATCCCAATGTCATCGCTGTATTCCTTCACTTTGTTGAACAGCATCACAAACTCTCCCCTATTCTTTGCAAATAGTTTTGTCGTCCATGTACATTAGATGGTTGACTTTACCCTTTGCTTTGGAGAATTGGTATCCTTTGCTATTTTTCAGGATTTTATTGAGTGGTATTGTAGTTAAAACAAATAGTAATGGAGACAGTCTCCCTGGAAAATTCCCCCTTTATACTTACCTCAGCAAATTTTCTCCTGTGACTGTCAAGTCTACTGTCCAGTTTCTCAGAGTTGGCTATGAATCTCACCACTGGTTCACTGATCTTGAACATTCTGAGGCATTCGAGTATCCAGCTGTGTGGAATAATGTCGTATGCTATTTTCATAGTCAATCCATCCCATTGCTATGTTCTTTTTTTTTTTTTTTTTCTTATTCTTTTAAGATCATCTGGTCGATGTAGAGCAAGTCATTTGTCCCCTTGATTCCTCTCTGGCATCCCTTCTGTTCTTCTGGTTATTGTCCTCTTCTTTCTATATATATATATGTATTCTCCCTGCTATTTGTCTGGTCAGGATTTTCCATATGAGTGGTAAGCACTTGATTGGTCTATAATTGCCTGGTCCCCCCTTTCAGGGTCCTTTTGGATAAGGGTGGTTCTGCCTCTGGTCATCCATTCTTTGGAGTTGTTAGGTGAGTCTGTTGTGTAGTGTGGTGAATTTCTTAAACTAATATCTCTGGATCCCATCAGGTCCTTCTTGCGTTTCAATGTGGTTTCATTCGATACTATTGGTTTTCCAATGTCTATGTTCCTAAATTCTCTTTTCATGCTCTATAACCATTTGAGGGCTTCGTTGTGTCTTATAAGGTGTCCCATTTGCTGTACCAGAAGTATTTTGTCTCTGTGGCGTCCGGCTCTGTTCTTTTTCTGTTTAGATCCTGGTAAAACTTTCACTAGTTGTTTTGAAATGTGTGGTTCTGTGTGTATTTGGCTATCCTTTACCTATATCTTTTCAATTTTGCCTCTTTGGCTAGTCTCCTTAGTTGTATCTCTTCTTCTGCCATGGGGATACCTTTTAGTCTCATAGTTTTACATGTGATTTATTCATGTATGGTGCATTCCTCGGTAGTCCTTCATCTCTCTTGAGTTGTAAGATCTATCTTTCTAATCTTGTTTCCCACTTGGGCTTTTCCCTCCTATACTTTTTAGTTCTTCCTTGTCTTGTGAAGAGCTTTGTTACCATTTTTTACTCCTGCATAGATTAGGTTGTTGAGCTCTGATAGGCTGTTTGTTTTGATATGCTGTAGGGGGCAATTGACCTGTTCGTTTTTTTTTTTTTTTTTCTTCTTTTCCTTGCATTATTCAATAAACCACTTTGAGAAAGTGTGGTAATTCTCGCTTATATGGTTGTATAAAAATCGACTAGATGATCTCCCTTGCTATTTAAAATGACTGACCTCACTCAGGAGCTTTTTTCCGTCAATGAATACTCTTATATATTTTTTTCGCCATTTTTAGATGCGAGTGCATGTTGGTGTGAAATTTTCACCTATAATCTCCCATTTGATGGTAAGAATGGCAAAAAAATGAATAATACTTAAAACCAAGTCCCTCAAATGCAAAAAGAATTTGAAGCATAACTTCTTCAACTACAAAATTAGCTGGAAATGAAAAATCTAGCTAAATTTTGCAATTGAATTTGCTAATGTTTCCCCTTCCTTTTCTTCCTCCTCCTCCTCCCACCTTACCTCAGCAATATGTGTGGGTGTCTCGATGGATGATAGGGACTCAAAAAAAAAAACTCTTCATCTTTCAAAAGAATCTTAGGATATGTGGAGAGAAGATTTGGATGACCAACTGTGAATTCCTCTGGAATTTTTTTTTTTTTTTTTTTTTTTTCCCCTTTCCTGAAGCTCTAAATTCTAAGGGAGTTGTTCTCTTACTCTCTTAGCATGATGCCCTGTGTGCAGTCAATAAAACAGCTCTGAATTAATCATAAACCTCTGTTGATTTAAAAAGATGAAACCCCAAAACCTTGCATCATGATCTAGCATCCACCAAAAGATATTTGTATGTTCAAATTCAATTGATGCCCAATTTCTTTGTTTATTTTCAATTACTTTGTTTCTCTACAGTTTATAAAATAGACTGGAACTAATTAAGAGTATTTATCTATTGAATAAAAATGCCTCTATGGGCATCACTGTAAACAATTTACAATAGAAATATGTTTTCAACATTTATATTAATTCAAATAATAAAAATGTATGAACTGTAATTATAGGAATTAAAAGTTCACCAGTATAGAGAAATATTTATCAGAAACATTTTATTTACTTTTTCTAAATTCTATGTATTTCAGCAGATAACTCTTTAAACAGCCCAATTGATTAACATTCAATCTTAGATGATCTGAATTTATCCAAATTATTCTTAAAATTATTTAAACTAGTACTAAAAACAATTTGATAGTGCAACTTTGTTTTTGTCATAGGAAATTTACAAGCTAGGTGTGACTTATTAAATATCAAACTTCTGTAATTTGTAAAGCCATCAATCCAGAACTGATTTGGTTCCAGGATATACTTAGGTGAAAATACCTGTTTATAAAAATAACATACCTGAAGTTGTCAGATTTGATCAGAAGGGGAGATAATCTCAGATTTATCTCAGCAACTTACCCAACGCACAGAATGGAATAGTGTCAAATTTTGGAACCCAGTGTGTCTGGAGGCAAAGTTTCTCATATAGGCAGGCACATCTCACAAGGCTGGTATTGAACCTGTCTTCAGACCCATTTGATTTCTAATTCCGGTGCTATTCTAATGCCTATTTTGTTCAAGTCTGAGATAGAGTTTGGATTATCTCCCCTTCTTCCTCAATCTGGCAACAGTGTCTTGTATACAATGCTATTTTCCCATTAGACTAACACACTGTCTGACGTGAAAATTACTTCTTCTGGACCAAATGTCATTCCTCTCCATTTCAGCCAAGAATATATATGTATCACGCATTGTCAAGAACACCCAGTTCAGTAGAGAGCTACAATCTTATGTTGAGATTTGAAGACTGAGAGGTCTCTATTAGAAGTTTGTGAAAAGCAAAATTATGATATTGTAAACGGTGTCCTGTGTAAAGTTCCTTTTTATGTAAAGGCAATTAAATTTTTTTAAGCAGCACCTATGACATTATATGGACGGCCAAAAATGACATAAACCGGAAGACTTATCATTTTTTAGTTGATACGATATGTCATCATAGTTTACAAGCAAGAATGATTTTTTTTTGTTCTCATCGTCACAAAAAGACACATCAACGTCTTCTCATTTGAATTAGGGACTTAGTTTTCAGTTTCTGCAAGAAACAAAGAAATTGATCCAGTTATTGCATTCTGGGCTTCCACGTGTATCATTTTAACATTAAAAAATTGAAAAAAAATCAGCTGAAAATCTTTGGAACATTAGATTTCAACAAATTTTATATTTCTTGATTATTAAAACAGTTTCATTTTATAAAAAAAATTTCAGACGTAACTACGGAAAATAATTTGAAAATATAAAAAATCCATTATCCATGAATTTTTTGATGAGAAAAAATCCTACTTTTTTCTTTGTCAAGACCTCAGTCTTCTTAATATCTTATTTAAAAAAAAATAAAAATGGGACCAAGTTTACTTTCTGCAACTCTAGAGTGACTGCTCTGTAAACGGAAACATTTAACTTCACACCAGGTGACGTCATCGAACAGATACCATTTTAAAAACGTAAACAAATAACACGTGTTTACTGAAGTTACTTACCCTCAGAAAAACGTGTCATTTTTTGATTAAAAGTATTTTTTTGTCCTTTCAATCTCAAAAAGTTAAATAAGAAACAAAAACGTAGTTTTTTTGTAAAAAAAGGGCAACCGTTAATCTTTTCTAACTAAACAATGTTTTTGTGCTATTGCATACTTAAAAATGTTCTGATCCATGACATATTTTCTACGTCTCTGACTGAAGTTTTGAATATAATTTCAACTAATTTAATTTCCACGGGGACTTATCTTTAAGGAAAAATTATAAATATCCTTAATAAACGCACATTATACAGCTTTCATAACAAAAGGGGTTGATTTACTTGAAAATATTTTCATGAATTTTTCTTACAGAATGTAATATCATAAAAATACATTCGTAAGAGAATAAATACTGAAATGGTCATTCAAATCCGATAACTAGTAGATTTTGGATATAATTTCAAAATGTGGTTCTATTTTGACTAAAAATTTCCAAATACAAATCAAATCCCTAAATTTACAAAGTGTAGACAATTCATCAAAGACAAAAATATCCTGATCCAAACGTTGGAAAAAAAATCATTTTGAAATGAACCGGGGCATACTACAATAAAATTGACTTTTAGTTCTGGGCATTTTGTGTTGCAATTTTTTTTTTTTTTTTTTTTTTGTTTGTCATTTTTGTCATTCATCGCTTTTCGTCAAATATGCTTGTTTTTTCCAAAAGAATTGCAGTTTAGCAAATCGGCAAGATCCTTGATTGCTGAATTAAATAAATTTTATGGAAAAAAACCCAAAACAAAACCAAGGAGGTTCAAAGACAAAACGACCAAAAATATTCTACTCTAGTATTTCTGAATTTTTTTCTAAATATTTGATGAGATTCTGCGACATGGACATTTTTAACGTCTTTTCCATAAAGCTTGAAGTGAACCCAAAAAAATCTTCAAGCTGCTTAAGTGTAACAATCCGAAAACATGAATTATTTAAAAAAAAAAAAAAAAAAAAAAAATAATAATAATAATAATCATCATCAGTAGTAGTAGTAGTAGCAGTAGTCTTTTAACGTCCGTCGTTGGACATAGACCTTCTCCAGGATTTGACACACTTCTCTATCATGGGCCAGTACTTCCTGAACTTGTCTAGCTCGTCTCTCCTTCTAATATTCTGCCGGCCTCGGTTGCACATGTGATCTCGGGGGAATCCATGTCGTGAGTCGTGATGTCCATCGGTTGTCCGCCATTCTTGCAACATGGCCAGCCCACCGCCATTTGAGATTTTTAATGGATTCTATAATGTCCCTGACTCTTGTCTTTTCTGGGATGTACTGTGCTGTCTTGTGGTCTCTCCATGTGAGGCCCAGCATAATTCTTTCATGTGCACGTTGCATGGTCCTCAATTTGCGGGTCTATTGTTGATAACTTCTGATGAAGTTACGACAAATGTCCAGTACAGTATTTTGCTCAGTAGCCGGGACCGTACTTGGACAAGTGCAAACAGGACACCTGCACAGGGTCTGAAATTTTAAGGACTCCCCAAAATTGACCTTTAAAAATATTTTATTTTTTTGTATTTTTTGTGAGTAAAAAAAAAGTAAAATGTCTTGACTAATCTTGTTTGAGGACAATACGAAAACCTAAATCACAAAACAAACTATGTTACATTGAGATAGATTATTGATCCATTCAGGACTTGACGTTAAATTAAACATCATAATTTTATATTGCATTTTTGTTGTAATTTGTTTGAAAATAGTAAATTCGTACAAAAATAGAAAGGCCCAAAAGAAATCTTATGGACCGGATCCATCAATGTTGAACCTAGCACCAGAGAGAAGTGCGGAGAAAGGCCTACTTCAGTGGTTCTCAAATTTTATTGTATGACGGCACATCAGGGAAATTTATGTAGACTTATTCGGCTCAACAACTGTGAAGAGGGAATGAATTAAACGAAAACATTTCAGTAGTCAATGAACGAAACTTTCATATCAACATTCATATTTATCATCCTTTTTTTCATCTGTCGCCAAAAAGTTCGTGATCAATTAAAATCAAGTGATAAAACCACCCGATTGGCAACTTTGCGGTGGTCGTAGGGCGCACATGATACAGAAACAGGATATGTTCGAAGCTCGAAATACGTTTCCGTGCTTGGAAAATTTTACGCAGCATATTAGGAAGATAATGGCGGCACAATGTCATATCGCAGCACACAGTTTGAGAACAACTGGCGAACTGATCAAGTGGCACCGACCAACTAACTGACCGGCACTGCAGGAGTTTGTTCAGTTGCCCGGCGGCCCAATCTGCCCTCCTGAACACATGCACCATTAAAAAGAAAAATAAAAAAAAAACATTTTGGAAGAAAGAGTATTATGTAAAATTTATTTTATCGCAAACAAAATTAGGTCAAGATTTTGTTTAGGTTACATTGCCGTTCTTCAAAGAAAAAAAAAATTCGTCTCGGTCGAACGAGAGGTTGTCAGTTTTGGAGAAAAAAAAATTAAAAATGTTTTAGAGGTGGAATTCGATTTACTATATAACTGCAATGCTAAACTAGTCTTACTTTCTGTCCGTCGTACGAAACAGCAGATGTGAAGTATCTGAGTTCTTCCTTAATTGCCATCATAGTGTTTACCTCTCATGAAGGTGGTTGAGAATTCATTCGCCCAGTTTTGGAGTTAGTGGAATGCATGTCAAAGTGGACCATCAGATTTAAATCGTGTTTTTTTTTTAAGAATGTTTTCATGTCATGCTTTGTTTAAGGTTAGTGTTAGGGTTTTCGTTAGAAGAAAAACATGTTTTATTGTAAGGTTAGAATCAGATTCCCTATTCTAAAAAAGAAAAATATGTTGATTCTATCAGAATTGTTGCTTCCAAGCAATGAATGAATACGAACCCCCTCATAAGTAGAACCGGCTGTACGTAGTGGTCTGAAGCTAAATAAATCTTGAGCCTCCGAAAACGGCTTATCGTCTGCTTATTAAGATAAATCTGTTGTACCGATTCCTCGTAAGCATTGCATCGAACGTCTGGAAGCGACGATAAGAATTAATCCAACTCGATGCTTCACATATGAAATGAAGCGACGAAGAGTTCGAACTGCCCCGTTGCTCTGATTAAATCAATATATATCGATTCAACCGTTCAAGTCTTTTTGTAAGATACTCACATACAGCCGGTTAAGAATAACGGTTGAGCCAAGGCAATGTTATTGTCGGATAGGGAAGCCACAGTGAGCTAACTTGGAACAAAGGTTAGGCAAAATTCCATTTCCTTTCGAGCCAGACATTGGCAAATACTGCTATTATTGTACGGCTCATTATAACGATGTTTGTATAAGTCACTTTCAGCTCTCAATAAGTGGACACATTTAGCAGACAAGTTACTTGCTGTGTTCACCTTCTGTCTAATCTTCTCGTTTTAACTTTCAATATTGGTATATGCCTGTTTCTACCTCCCGTTTTTCAATTGTTCATATGAAACTGAGTGTAGTATTAATGACATATTGATTTCTAATTAATGCTTAGTTCATACCGAGAGATTTAAAAAAATACATGACCTTTAATCAATAATCAAAAATCCAAAGTTTAATTTTAATATCCAAGGCATAACACTACGATGTGTTCGAAGTTTTTTTTCAAAAGGATAAGATGGAGGAAGAGGTAGAGCTGCTATGAGAACTAGATATGCACGATGGTCATTGAAAACCGACGAGAGGAAAACGAAATTTTACGACTGGAAAAAAGTCACCATGAAGTCTTTTCTCAGCTTTTATGTTCTCAGCATGGGCTTTGTGTGAAAATATTTCACCACTGCGCTTCCTTAAAGAAACGCGTATTCTATTTTTATTAGGAAAACAGACATATCAGACTCTTTTAAGCAGTCATGCATATCTCCGTGTACTTGAAGGAGATGGGGAGCCCGGGATGTCCAGTCGACAGAATCCTCTTCTCGGTCTCGCTGATGTTGTTCGAAGGAAAGTAGAGCTGCCGGAAGGAAGTCAAAGTTGGCATCTATCCACGTTGAGGGGGCTCCATTTCTTGATTGGGAATCAGAGTTGTTCGTCTCCTAGAGCAGTTGCCAGTTATAGCTATAGAGCTAGTCTACCCTGCTTTTTACCCATGGCTGGGTGTCGAGGAGAAAAGATTGATACATGTCATTCCCAAGGGCAATGGAGTTCGAACTCAGTTCCCCGATTCCATTCTCCTTGCTGTTGACCGTTTGTCAAACTGCACCGCTAATCTCCATGTGCGTACCCACACATTATACACTACCTTTAAGCTATTTTGAGCTGATTTGACTTGATAGACCCTCCACCACGAAAGTCTTACAACTAACTTAACCCTGGTTTCCCTACAAACTCTGGTGATAGATCATTTATGATTAATGTATCTGTTATAGTAAACGCTTGTTCTGGTTAATTTTTAAACTCACTTCGTGAGTCTCTTCATTACTCTCTTATTCTAGACCAATCAGGGGGCAATATTCATGTCAGTTGAGTCAAGAAATATGAGAAAGCTACCCCCAGTTGGTGAATTACAAACTATGCATCAAAATCTTTTGATTGATATCTGTTACTGTTGATGTGTTATTCATTAGGCAAACACGCTCAAGTCATCCAGAAATTCCATATAACTGCAGTAAATAATATATTATGAAATTAATACTTGGCTTAACCAATCATTATGTATGATACGGTCGGTCTATTTTCTTTGTCTATGTGTTCATTTTTTCACAACGTTTCGCCCATATACCCTCGGGCACACGTCGGATGTTGTTAATTCTAGAATGTGGAATCATTATTCAGAGCGCATGCTCGGTTGAACTGGACACGTCATATCCGTTTTATTCTGTCCGACCATATCATGCATGACGATTAATACACTTGTCTAACAAAATTCAGGCAAGAATTAACTTAACTTCAATAAGGTATAGGTAAGATGTGTGGGAGTCATAAGATATATGTGTGATTCTAGATAGTTCTAGCTGTTCTTGTCGAGGAATGGGGGAGCACGAAGATGTTGTGGGAGACATGGGATTTTGCATCCATGTTTCCTCATGGTTTGGTGGTAGCGTCGACGTCACTGGAGATGCTGAAGGTGGAAGGGAGATATACGAAGAGAATGCGTGCCAAGTATGAACGAGGACGCGGAGACGAAACTAAGTGAAAAAGGGCACATGCAAATATTTGGCTGGACAAATAAAACGTACATTTAATGCAGGAACAGTAATCACAAGTAACGAATGAAAATGAAATACATTTACTGATAATATTAACACGATCGATCGCGTAAAGAGATGAGAAGAGATAGCGAAAGGTGGGAGATTCGTTGTCATTGATAGTACTGGCGTCGGAGTCGAAACAGAGTTGTCTGAACTGCTTTTGAATTCATATGGCTTGGGGCGTACCAAGGAATGATTATGGAAACCGGGTTCTGTGTGTACCGAACTGCCTAGTTGTGTGTGTGACTTGGGGGCTATTCTCTGACGCTGGTAGACACTCGACGGACAGACCGTGAAGGATAGAGAATACAGAGTTTTATCCATGCGTGTTTCCCGAAGTAAAGAGAATGAGGAAAGATCGTCGTGACTATCGAATAGTAAAAAGCATTGCAATTTCATTCACGAGAGTGAGAGGTGTTTCGAGCTCGTGGTGAGGACACAGTTGTGTAGCTGCGTAGCTGTGTGTACGTGAGATGCCTCGACATCAGTGAACTGAAATAGGCAAAGTTAGTACAGAGATTGGCCACGGTGGAAAAATGGTATGGATCGTATTGGCCAAGAGGTCGGCGAAATAATGCCGATCTTAGGGACGAAGAGAGATAGAGAAAGAGTACCCAGCAACAAGTGTCGGAGCCAAAAACATAACCAGCCAAGAGTGCTCGGTATTTGAAGAAGGTTCAAGGAGAAGTGTCTGCCATGAATGGTCAAAAATTATCCCAATCGGCTTTAGAGCATCTGTTCACAGTTCGGTGGAAAGGGACATCAGAAGAATTTTTGCCCTTGGTACTGATGTTGAGTGACCATAGAGTGGTCAGACTTACCCAGTGGAGGTGTCACACATAGAGTGCAACAAAGGTCCAACAAGTTAGGATGTTGGCCAATGGCACCAGGAAGACTGGTGGGTTCGTCAACGATCTGTGCAAGCTCGCAAGGAACGAAGAAGTCAGAACAGGATTTCCCTTTAAGCTCAGTTCTGTTGGAGTGAACTAACCACTCTTCATGATGGTCATTGAAGTATCCACAGATGTGAATGTCAGCTGAGGGCTATTCTATTTTATCAATCTGATCAGCAATTAGATCAATCACAATACAACCATTGTCCTCGGCCATTATAGCGTAAAGACGAAAGCAGTACTAAGCAGAAGAGCCGCAAGGATGAAACACATGAAAGGTGAATCAGGGTCCTCATAGAGGTGTCCCTGCCACATGGAAAGCCTTATTTATTATATACACCAAGCACATAGCCGTGGCGCTCACGGGGATCATGTTTGGTGATTAGTTGAGAGTAACCAGGGATGGTATACTCCTGTTCTAGTATAGACAAACAGTTTCGGAGAGTGCCAAGCGGTGAGGTCAGCCGTCCTGGGCGAAGTATTCAACTGCTGGAAAGTTAGTACGTAGACTCCTGATATTAGTGTAAGAGATAGCAAAATATGGACTTACGTTTGCTGAAGATAATTGGGATTACGACTGTTTAGAATGGGACGTCTTGGATATTATGTTGAGGTGAAGAGTCCAAATAATCAATTGGTTGCCATCACAGCTAACATTAGTAACCCATCTGCATCAGCTTGTAGGAATCAAAGCTGTGTTAGAACACTTCAATATGGCATCGTGATGCCCCACCGGAAACCACAGCATGGTCCAGCATCCGTTCATGAAATGGCAATACAGTAACGATATTATATTCCTGGTGATAGGATAGCCTCCTTGGTCTTTACGTCATGGTTCGGATCCCTGCAGTGTCAGGCAGAAAACTCCAACACAATAAAAGGTTACTGAAGAACAAACTAATCTAGAAAGAAAATAAGAGAATGATCCTCCATGACAGCTCTCAACTACAATTTTAGGCCCTAGAGCAACATTCTACCTTTCCAAGTCAGAAAGTGAAATAAATAAAGCACCATGACAGACCCACGAAGACTATGAGTGACTCACTGGGTGAGCGGAAGTAAATGGGCTGCCCAGAAATGTTATAACACGTGGCAAGTCTCATTTTTTTGTAATTGTCACAGAATTCTGAAATTAATAAAAATCGTAATTCTTGGTATATACGTCATATACGAAATAGCTTTTATCGAAAGAGGTTATGGAAAAAAGATACTTAAGAGAAACCTCAATTTGAAAAAAAAATACAGTGGACCAAATTAGAGAACGGGTACATGATGTCATTTTATGATGGAATTCACGGAATAAAATTTGAACATTTGTGAATAATTTAACTAAAAACAATTAGTATCGAGACTTGTATAAACAATAACGTTAGCACACCGACGCCCACAGGAAATGACAAGTTTTTTTTTGCACAGATCTGGTGTTATTTCTTCCATTCATCTCCCAGTTTTCTCCATGAATCGGTTACAGAGATTGGGTTTCGTTCCATAATTTTGTCTCTGGTTATCTTCCACAAGTTCTCGTTGGTATTTAAGTCGGGACAATGTTCTCTTCTTCAAAAATATCTCTCACTTGTTTAGCAGCGTGACAGGGGACGTTGTCCTGTATAAAGATTGCTGATTTGGAGATACTTGGTGAGAAGGAATGGCATGATGCTTCACTAAGTTAAGATACACATCAGCACTTACTATCGATTAATCCTCACAATAGGTCCAAAATATTAAGACAATATCCCCCTTACAATGACCCTTCCTCCTCCATACTTGGCAGAATTTGACACACTTCCATTCAAAGCTGTCCCACCTTTACGACGTCAAACACATCCAATTTATTGAATCTACTTTTAGTGCTGAAATGAACATAGGACTAATTTTCATCTTTCCTTCTAACGAGTTCTTCTGTATATTCAAATCTAGTCTTATTCCTTATACTTTTGAGGTTTAGTAGCTGTATTTCTTTTCAAGTAAAGGTTTTTCTTAAATATATTTTCCGTAATCACTTTCGATAAAAGCCTTTTCGTACAGGGAGAAAAATCTTTATTTGAAATAAAATACATGGGGACCAATTTGGAGAACGGGTATATAATATCATTTTATGATGAAGTTTACATAATAAAAATTGAACATTTGAGAACAATTCAACTAAAAACGATTAGTATCGAGACCTGTATTAGCAACAACGTTAGCACACCGACGCCCACAGGAAATGATAAGTTTCTTGCACAGATCTGTCATCAATTAAAATATTTTTAGCGAGACTCAGATAATTTTAGATTTTTTTGGCAAAATCTTGATATTTTAAAATATTTAATGCATTGGTAGTTAAAATATAGTAAGATTGTATAGCACCAATATCTTCATTGAGTTATGAACACGAAATTAAACACGTTTTTCTAAATTACAGTATTTACCTAGGCTCAAAAACTTGAAAGTTATTTTAGTTTGTTAATCAGTTGGAGACAAGCATATCTATTTCCCATTTAATGTTTTCAATTCAACAAATTTTACTTCAGTGTTAAAAAAACCGATTTTGGTGTGTAAATATGAGTCATATAAAAGATTTAAAATTTACTGTTCAAAATCTTCCAAAGGTAGTGAGTTACAGGTTAAAATTTTTGGTTGGGATTCGTTTTTTTTCAACCCCCGTTGTAACCGAAGGAGAATTTTTTCTTCATATTTGAGTTGTTTACAACCCGTTAGACTCTAGAATCTTCCAGATTTTTTAGAAAAATAAAGTCTCCAAAAGGTTCACGAAGGTTGGTTCTATAAACAATGTCTCTATAAGGCTGAACCCAGCACCGAATTTCCGACATTTTTACGGAGGTTTGGCTGAACTGAATTATCTTCATTTGTTTTGAATAACCGTAATTCGGCATGAATTAAAAACTTGATATTTCTCAATTTTCACTTAAGTCCTTGAATTGTCTGTGTTAGTCTCCTATATGTTGATAGCAGACTTATTAATATAGAGTGTAATTTCCTGGTACATCAAAATATTTTTGCCTCAATTTCGGAGAACTTTCTACACAATTTTCTGGAAAAACTCGATACATTTTTTTATTTCTTTTGCTTTTTGTGGATATAAGCATTTGTTCAAAAAGTCGACAACGCTCGCATTGTTTTGACTCAAGCTAATTGCTTGAGTCGCATTACGATTAATTATTGAACAGTAATATTGAACTCGGGTCAGTTTTCGCAAAATGGCGTCGATTTGTATTCTTAATCGCGGATCCAGACGTTCAATGAATGCTCATATCACTACGCTTCCAATGGTTGTCTTCATATGACCAATAGACCATTCATAAATATCAGAAAAATAAAAAGATAGTAGTAATTTAATCAAAATTTCATCTAATTTAATTTATTCAAAACAAGATAACTACATCAAACTTTTACTAAAAAGTATTAAAGAAAGTCGAATATTCGAAAGTAAATAGAAAAAAAAAAAAACGTTTCATCAGTAATTTTGGTTACTTTCACCTTATTTACCTCTGATGAAACCAGTTTTTTTTTTATCAAACTAACAAATCTAGATATGTTAAGACACAATTAATTTATCACAAAACAACAAAAGTAAACATTAACACATTTTTATACAAAACCATTTAATAGCTACTTTCTAATTCAATGTTTACTTTTATTGTAACTTTCATCACCGGAAAGACATCAATATGTCAGAGTTTTACAGCCAAAAATGAGATAAAAATAGTATAAAAAACTTTTTGATTTTTTTTTAAAAAACGTAAAAGTGGGGAAATATGCATTATCAATTATTTTTTTTTATCTAGTTGAAAAGAAAGTGACGTTAAATCAATTTTGAATTTGAATTTCGAAAAAAAAACAGGTGAAAAACGCCTTTTCTTAGGTAACATTCGATTTAACGAACATTTGCAATCAACTGCAATATTAGTCCGTTAAACCGAGAGTTCAATATATATATATATATATATATATATATATATATATATATATATATATATATATACATACATACATACATATATATATATATACATATATATATATATATATATATACATATATATATATATATATATATATATGTATATATATATATATATATATACATATAATACCAATCAGGATTATGATATAATATAATGCAATATCGGATATGTAATGGGTTTATTTCATAAAGTGCTCGATACATTCAACATTGAACATTAAGTTGAGCTAGAGTAGAGCGTAAAGTATGATGAAATAAAGGATTCGCTACACAAACATGTTTTATGCCTTGTTTGGGCTTCCTCGGGCGAATGATTCGATTCATTTTAGATCCTTATTTCGAAAGTCTTTTTCGGGGGGGGGGGCTTTTTTTAGGATAGAGAACATTGTTCTTTTTCTATTTATATATCTTTTCTTTTTCTCTTTTGTTTTCCTTGTTTGGTTTATACACACGCACCCACACACACATATATATGTATATATATATAATTGTACATTGTGTGTGTAGCTTGACAGAGTTATCTGAATTTTTATTTGAAAGGAGGAGCAAATGGTTTGGTACATCAACAATGAAAGAGATTATGTTGAAAAATAAGTGTTTCTTGTTTAAAATTGATACTCTCATCATCATTCAATGCTCTTATTGAGGTACCAAAGTAACTGGGGTGTGTGTGCACGCGCTTAGTCGCAACTAAATCTCCACTTTTGAGTGCCTCTCGTTGAGCAAGTTCGTCTTGCAAACCATTGCCAGTGCTAAGGACCGTGATGAACTTGTGCAGGACCTGTTGCATATGTTATAAAGGGGCCCCAAATTAAGGAAATACACATGAATATTGAGACACATGCATTTCTTACTTGAAAAGTTAATACGTTTTGTTTTTCAATTGATATACAGCAAGATAACACGATGAATATGCCTGGCATTTCAGTAATAGTATTACTTTGTTTTTTTGATCTTATTGCGGTGACAATGACTTCGTATTCATGTGTCATGTATAGATAACATAAGTACCACACACACTTACATCAAAATCCTACAAAAGCAATCATCACAGTTGTGTCCAACAAGAGAAGGGTGTCCTTTATTTCAATGTCCGGATGTAACAATTCCACTTCAAAGTTACGAATTTTTCAAGGCCAACATTTTTTTTTCAATAGTATTGTCGTTTGTTTCGATTTGTGTGCAGGAGCAAACTTTAGTTTCACATACCCTCATATTTATACATCATTAGTAATAGAAAAAGTGCAAGATCATTGAATATGAATTGATAGCTTGCAAGCATTTAGTGCGGGGCTCTCGAAAATGCAGGGTCCATGCCGTATGCTACCCTTGATACATAGATGAACCGACACTGTGTAGCAGTATACATTTCCTGTATAATAAATAATCTCGTTAACATTAAAGCAGGAACTCAGAATCACGTTTACGTACATAGCCGTTTATTTTGAATAAACACACTTCTGAAATAAATAAAAAAAGAGCTAAACTTGATACGTGCCCGTATGTACTCTATGGTGTTAAGATCTTTTATATGAAGGAAAATGCTTTGCTCCTTCCCCGACCCCTGGAGTGTAATTCGTGGGGTATATAAAATAACGATGCAATTTAATGCTTCACCAGTTATTAATATTAATCGAATTAACACGTGGAAATAACTCATACGAAATTCTTTTCGCCCGCCAGACCAAACGTCGTATCACACGCACGCACACTCTCACACACACAATTCATATTTTATTTTCACACATTAGGATATCGCCTTTATAATTATGTGTATGTGTTCATGATCAGAATATAAAACGTATGCATTGCGAGGTAGGCCCAATTTAATGCTTTCAGGAGTAACGACATTAAAAAGTAATCATTTTCATATGATTTTAGTATTTTGCCCTTTCAAGATCAGGAAATGGTGGTCATAAAACTGGGTTAGTTGTCAGGGCTGACTTTTTACGACTGACTGTGTCTTCCGAAAGAAACAGTGTGGAAAATTAATTTTTTTTTCTCCTTCAAACAATTTGAGAAATAACTTGGGTGAATATGCAACCGGAAGAAGCAACTTGGCGTAGATAGTGGTTGGCGAGTAAAGTAAACTTTGAATTGGAACCTTGTCTTTGAGTTTCTGACTGTGAAAAATTGTAAATACACAATTTGAGCTTGAGCAGATTGTATGACCGCTGGGTAGTTGTAGATGGTGTCCTCTAATCGACCAGGGTTTTTGAAAAAAAATATGTTCTTTCAAAAGTAGGTAAAGTAAACGAGGGAAAGTATTTTATCCGTGGCCTGACTACAATTTCCTTGAGAATCTACTTGTGTACATATATGACTGAGGAGATTACATTTTCAAGATGGCTTACTGCTATCCCCCATGGACCTCATCTATTCACCTCTTGGTGTCTGGGGACATTTGAAAGTTAGACATATCCTTTTTTTATTATTGTATAATATCAATAGAAACGTAGCAGGCGAATTATTTGTGAAGCTTTTGGGGTCGCCTCCATTGGGGGTCGTTTTCAAATACCCCTACCACTTCCTCAGCTATGTCTCTGGCAATACATCACATGACGATGTCAGTGGTGCCAAGCAGTTGAGTACATAAATCAATAAAATACAAGAAGATGAAGGGGGGGGGTTCAAATAACCCCCAGCTACGCCTCTGGGAAGAAGTAATCCAAAATCTTTAGTTCCTTTTGTTTCTGGTTTCTTCTTTCTTTCTTTCTTTCTTTCTTTCTTTCTTTCTTTCTTTCTTTCTTTCTCAGACGGTGACTCATTAGACCCATTTTCAAGGTTTCCTGTCATTTTAAAATGTTACAGTAAGATTATGAAATTAGTGTTTTCGATGAATCCCTGAGGATTTTGTGGAACCCCTGAACATACCAGTAATTTTACGAAATCCATAGTTCCACAATCATTTTAGCAATAGTTATCAAGCTTGTTGGGCAGATCATTGCTACTGTAATGCATTGGATCCTCACTGGGTACCCCACTACTGTGGCCTTGAGTCAAACTAAGCTAATCTTGGTAAAAATCAAGTATACTCTGCTTCAGTATTTACATTGTATGTACACCTAAGTTTGATACAAGGCAACTATCATTGGGCACAAAATGAAGAACGAACTCTTTAAAGTCGAAATGGACAGCATCACAAGCTTCTTAACGATTGCAACATTGATTGTGAAACTAGGGATTTCGTGAAATAAACGGAAAGTTCAGGGATTTCGCAAAATCCCTAGGAATTTCACAACATCACGAAATTCTCAATCTTACAGATACAAATTGGAATCAAAAAGTGGTACTGGACCCACTTTTATTCGGATTTCAGTTGGAGGAATTTTTATTAACATTGATCGTTTTGAAAGAATTGAACTATTTTCTTTTTGTTGAAAAGTACAGACTGCTTCATTCAACTTATTTTCGTACTGGTTTTGTTGTCCTAAAAAGAAGAGTATACAACCAATGCATCCTCCCAAAAGTCACCTGTGGAGCTGAAACATTGAACCTAGCCAAGAGACTGACCTACAAACTGAGAACTATGCAACGCGTACATTAGAGAATCATGCTCAACTTCACCTCACCTGGAAAGATCACAAAACAGCACAATATTTTAGAGACGTGTCCGAGACATCACAGAATCCATCAAAAAGACTCAAATGGCAATTCGGTGGTTATGTCGCAAGAATGGCAGACAACCGTTCGACTTCACGACTCACAACATGGATCTCCAGAGATTTCATGCGAAACCGAGGCCGATAGAATACAAGATGGAGAGACAAGTTCAGAAAGTATTGGCTCTGCGACGCCCTTGATACAGGTCTGGAGAATCCTTGGGGAAGGTCTGTATCCAACAACGGATGATAAAAGACTGATGATGACTGTAACAAATGTACCCTAAGAATGCAATAAAAGCAATCAGAAGATGAGCAAGAGACACATAAAGAAGAAATGAAGTCCCATATAAAGAAGTAGTAATTTCTTTCAATTCATCCCGATACTCATCCTGTTCAGAGCACCTGATTATGGTGCAATGGTTAACGAGCTAGTCTGGTGGGCTGCCACACTTGTAACGAACTTAAGCTTTCTTGAGTGACTCACACCCAAAGCACTGTGCCGTACTCAATTAAACTTAGAAACTATAAATAATTGGTGCCATCCAAAAGTCGGGGAACTTGAGGTGTGAAATGATTTCCTTGGAGGAAAAAAATGATAGAAAGTATGAGGTTCTTTAATTCCTGGTGGAATGATTCCGAGATATGTATGAAAAACGATGGTTAACTTGACAGACCCCCTGTCCATCTTCCTCGAACAGTTGAGTGATGCTTCATAAGTATCCAGTTTGGTAAATTAAGATTTAAAAAAATTTTAAATACGGACTTTTGGAGTTATTTACCATCGCTTGGAGATTTTTGAGAAAGGAAAAGCGTCTTATCAGCCTGGAAATACCGTATATCCAGGAAGATTTCTCTCGCTATCCCACAGTAAAGTGTTCCTATTAAACTTTTCTTAGACCGAAGTATCGTTGAATGAAGAGATAGTTACCATTACGTTCCTATGGAGAATGTTTCGATCGTTGGGATGGAGAGTGCGTGTTGCCTCTACAGCATCTCACAGCAAAACAAACAGTGAACGTTATTTTCGCTCTTCTAACTTTCTTTTCACCACTCTTTCTTCCTATCATCTAATTAAACTACTCGAGTGTCTTTTCTGCCCTCTCTCTTCATGCCCTTTTGTTTAACTACCTAATCTTCTCCTTATGTTATCACTGAAAGTGTAAGATTCGAAGCTAGAAACGAGTAGAATAATATTTTCGATTATATTTTCTATTTACATCAAATCCACAAAAAATGCATCTTTATCAGTCAATATTTTACTTCGTTATTTTCTATGATCAATGTTCCCCTATAATTTTTCATGGCCTGTGCGGGACCAAAGAGTCTGTGAGCAATTGGAAAACGTGCAGTGTTCAAAAAATATTTTACTTTTGAGATGATCATTGTTTTTTTTTGTCTAAAGTTCAAGAAACAAAGTCCAGTTACTTTCAACAAAAAGTGTATAATAAGATAAACGATTCATTCAATGTATCGATTTTATTTTCTTATTTCATTGTTATCCAATCCTGCATCGTGCGTAAGAACACAATTTTAGTGCACCACGTAATTTGTTCTTGTGCACGACGGCGTAGCAAATAGTCCATATTTCTAACTTCTACCAGCGAATTTAGAAGAGTTATTTGTGTTCACTCGTTGTATCAGTCAGTTCAGAGAATATCACCACAAGTCCCCAATGAATTGCAATGACATCTGATGGAAATATAGGCCATATGCTCGAGAAGGATTAATTAAATTTTAGGGGCAGATCCAATTTTTTTTTACAGTCATCTTCCCTTAATTATAGTTCTATATGAACTGATTTTCCTTCAGTTCCTTTGTTTGTGAATGATGTTGGCAGACATACGCACTCTCTGGGTGCTTTCTAATTTTGCAATCAAACATATTTCTTTTTCTAATGTTCTGTTCAAGAAAGAAGTGGTCTCTTGTAACAAAAATGTTTTTTCAATTGGGCAGGACACTCTGCTAAGGTAGACCGTAAAAACAAAATAATCTATGCCTGATTAATTTCTGTATATACCTGAATTGATAAACGCTACTTTCTTCCCGTTTCTCGGTATGTTAAAAAGGGTATTGTTGTATTTTCCAGTTGAAAAAAAAAGTAATAATCTTTAAAAAAAAATTCTTGTAGGCCAACATAATATGATTAAATAAGCGTGGTTGTCAACAACGAGGTTATGGCTCATATATGTTCTAATAATCATTCTGGTAATCCGTACTTATACAAAGCCAAGTATCGACTGGCTATAAAATGGCTACCCTGATTGTAAATGGCCATAATGTACGTGAATTGTAAAATTCCACGTTCTCATTCGCTTGATGTTAAAAAACGGCGCTCAACTTTTGTGCACCATTTTAAAAATCGGGTGAGCGAGTGTGTCAATTGCCCAAAATCATTTATGTATCAACTTCTGTTTTTCTTTCATTAATTTTTCACGCACTTTTTCCCACACACGAAAGCTGTGCACCGTTTTTTGTGAGAGTAACCATTTTATATCGGACCGAAACTAGACTGCGTATTAGTGGGGATTATCCTTACTTCACACGACCTAAAAATGTTCCAGGAATTACTCAAATTTCACAATTTTCTCGTGGGCTTCACTGCACCCCGAACCCCAGCTGTATACACTTTGAAGAATAATAGCGTACATTAATTTTAGGTGTTTCCCTCGGGCCGTTTTGGGTTATCAATCCAAATCTGTCAATACCCGTTCCCGTTTGAAACAGTTTCAGTCAGCCTCATGTTGACCACTTTGGACATGGTCCGGCGATTACAGTTGGGTAGCTGGTTCACAGTAAGGTAAAATACACAATGGGACTACTATAACAAAAATGTACCAATGCTGACGGTGATTCATTTTGCGACAGAGGAGACAATACTGTTTCATAGTTTTGAATCCATATATACATCTACCACTTCCTTGTCCTCTTGAATCTACCATTAAAAAGAAAATGAATGAAGCGTCTGGAATGGGCTCCCTCAAAATCGTAGGCACAGGCCAAATGGCTCCATTGGCCCCGTCTCTGCATGGCCCTGTCAACGCAACGCCAATAATCGAACTAACCTGTCATAAAGGAAGGATTTCTGATGATTGGTGTATCTAACAAGAGACGACAAGCAGCTCATCCAACAGGCCACAAGGACCTTTGGCTAATCAAACTTAAACCAAGCATGAAAAAGATTCCAATCAGCGGTGTCATATAAACCAATAAGCATTTAACCAATAGGCACTTGAGACAGACTCTTAGGGCCTCAGAGTCGATTTGGGATCCTGGTAGGCTGTAGCTGAGAAAACCTATTTCTTTGGCTTGAATAAATCGCAAAAACTTACAATAAGTTCAAAATGCTGCCGCTCAGTTTATTTTGAAACATAGGAAACACGACACTATCGGAATTGGCATTTATCAATCTACATTGGCTTAGGATTAAGTTGTGTTCGAGAATTTGATTACAGTATCCAATGTCTGCGTGCAATGTTCACATATGAACTTTGTGCTCTGATGAACATCCAAAATTTAGATGATTTAATCTTACGACTCATGGGCACAGGAGTTTTAGTCACGCAGAACCCAGATTTTGGAATCAGTTACCTTATAATCCTGTTTATCGGTGCGTAAATCGGTTAGATATATTCAGGGCAGTGGTCCTAAAGTTGACCTGTGCCCCAGACCCCTATCAAACTTGGTTGTGCGAATTGGCAAACAACATTTCGTGTTTGCATTTTTGACCATCGAGATGCCCCCACCTCAGCATTTTGATATCGGGAGTGGTTAAATCTTAACTCCAATTACGACCGACAATTGTGTTTTGAACAAAAAAATCAACCGTACCCGACATTAGACAGTGGAATGTATACTTTCCGGACGATCGCCGAGAGGGGCCTTCCCTGTCTTGATGGTCAAAAATACACCGGCTCACCACCTGGAGAAAGCCGTAGAATACAAAGGCCGAAACTTTGTGTTGAAAAAATGAACCAAGATGATGACAAACGTCAGCAATAAACTTTACATAAAGATATTCCTTCATCTGAAAAATTCAGACAGAAATATTTCATCTGCACTGATTTGTCAACTCTCGGATAAACTCAGAAGACAAATCTGCAAATTCAATTTAACAAAACCTGTATATCACACTTTTCGAAATAACTTTTTTCAAGAATATTTGAATAATAAAATAACTCACCATAACATGTTAATAACTGAACATCAAAGAATAGATATGATCAGAATAAATTCTGTTTACGACATCAGTGGCGTTTCCACCAGAAAACATCTAAACTTAAGTAAAAAAAACAAAACATCTTGATTCTGGAGAACTTAGATGTTATTATCAAACCCACCATACCTGTCAAACACGTCAGAAAAGCTTTCTTTCCCAAAATAATAAATACGATTTTTTTAGAAGTGGAGTATTGATGCTAATTTTCCAATCTGTTGACAAAACGGTATGGTCAGTATGTTTCTTGATTTTCTTTATCACTACTTATTTAAGGGTTGTTGAATAGCGATCTGGGAGTTACGATAAAAAGCAACAGAAATAAGCTTGAAAAAATATTAGTCGAAAATTAACATTATATCAACAAAATCTATAAATCGAACACGTTCTTCAGTGACGCCATATTTTGCTTAGACACTTACCTGGTTGTAATTAAAAGTAAGACGGCTGTAGAGGCGTATCTAGAGATTTAGGGACTCGAGGCTTGATTTCTTGAGGGCCTCTTCCAACATTTAGCGAGATTAGCCTGTAGAAATGCTGTAGGAGAACTACTATTTACTAAGCAATTGGGGGCTCGGATGGATGTTTCAATTAGCTAAGCCTCCGTGTCTGTATTTTACTTTTCTTTAAAATAAAATCTTTATTCTAGATTTCTTTATAAAACCAAAACGAGTATGAAATACGGGCAAAAGTGGGATACGAACTATCTAGAATTACAAAAAAAATACCATTAAGTTCACTATGAAGTTTAAACGTCCTTATTGCCAGATTAAGTGACCCACAGTAGAAGATAATTTTCAGTAAGAAGAAACATCACATCAAGGAGTGCCTTTCTCTCAAGTTTCAACTTAATTTGACGTAAAACACGGATTTTAAAAGAAAGTTTGAACGTCATTATTAACAGATCACATGACCCTTGGTGGAAGATTTTTCTAAGCAGGAAACATCTGATCAAGGGACACATTTCTACCAGGATTCAAGTACATCAGCCGAGAAACAATAGGAAACCGACCGACCGACCGACCGACCGACCGACCGACACAAAGAGTCTCTTTTAGAAAAGGCGAGGACGCCTCTAAAAAATTTACATTTAAATGGAGACATAACATACAACATGTAGGAGAGAAAAAAAAATGACGCCTTTTCCTTTTATAGAATCAGTTTTACAACGAGAAAATATGAGAAATTCACTGGCTCTTATCTCTCACGTTACCTTCCTATTCTCTCCTTTATTTCCTCCATTTCAATGATTTATAAATTCATCCTGCTTTGTGCCCCAGGTATAGTGATGTAACTTATTGCGTAATACAGTGATTCCCAAAGTATGCACCTCGGTTAGCTTTCAGGGGCGCTGCAGGATATCAAAATATTTTGATAATTGATTTGGATTTCATATCTTATCATTCTGTTGTTATTTCCTACGTTGACTCGATTTAGGACCTGGATGTCTTTGATTGTTTCGCTTTTGGCCGCTAGGTTGTAGTCTATTCCGTTCTTGATCTCGTGATAGGGGCCCTTCCAAGACCATCGCTTATTGGCTTTCTTCTTGAAGAAGGTGTTCATGATTTTGAATCCGCTCGCAGTTGCGAAATTTTCAAGATCCTTATCTCTTTCGTTCCGTATTTTCTACCCGAACTTGCCTACGCAACGTTCATTTCCTTGTCCTAACTGTAAATTGGATTCGTCCATAATGATATTGAAGTATTTTCTATTATCTTGGAGTACGAAGTTCAAGTGATCGTAGAAGTTTACAATTTCCTCCTCGGTTGACTGTGAAATGGGAGAATAAACTTTGAGAGTTGTACGGTGGTACTGACTATTCGGTTTGATACAGCTTTGAAACCCGAGTTTCTTATAGAAAAGAATCTTCAAAAAAGCCAACTCTGCTTTTTTTACTTTCTCTTTTCCGTAGCCGTAAAGGAGATGTTTGCTCTTTAGTTCAATTAGTTCTTCTCTGGATCTTCTTATTTCGCCTATACCGAAGATGTCCCATTAAGGAGCAGACACATGGAACCTAACCAAGAGACTGACCCTCAAATTGAGAACCATGCAACGTGCACAAGAAATAATTATGCTCAACATAACATGGAGAGATTACAAGACAGCTCAATATATTGGGGGAAAAACAGGAGTCTGATATATCATAGAATCCATCAGAACACACAAATGTCAACGGGCAGGTCATGTTGCAAGAATGTCAGACAACCGATAGACATCGACATGGATTCCTCGAGATCACATGCAAAACTGTGTTCGGTAGAATATAAGATGGCGCGACAAACTAGACAAATCCAGAAATTATCGGCTCCGCGACGCCCATTATAGAGATTTCTGACGAATTTTGGGGGAAGTCTACGCTCAACGACGAATACTAAATGGCTGCTGATGATGATCGCTCTCTTCCTGTTTCACAGCCGGATTAAGTTAGAACGGGGTCTGTAGCATTCTTTGGCGTCCGTAAGGGGGCAAAGGGTACATTTCTACCCACCTCCCGGAAAAGTTCTATATCTCATATAATCGACTTGTATACTCAATACATTTACAATAATAAAGTAATTTTTACATTTTGTCTTGGTGGTAGTGTTCGTTCACATTATAGCTATGCATATTGCATACGCCCAGTGTGAATAGATATTGACGTATTGACAGCGACTTCTTGTAATTTTTTCACTCCTTCCTTGTATACAAACAGCAGAATTAAAATTCTAAAATTATTTCCCGATTTCGAAACTTTGTTTCTTATATAACTTTTGATTCCTTTGGGCTATCGAGAAAATTTTTTAAAAAATTCTAAATCCGAGTCAGAAAATGCATTAATTGGGATTCTACAACCTGTAGGAATTTTTACCTGATCACACTAAAAATAGCTCAATCCAAAATAAAGGGCGAGCCTTTGCCGAATATATCCATTTATCTCCTTTTGCAACCCCCACGAAAAGTGTCGTTGGACACCTATGGTAGAATTAGCTATAAAGGGACCCCAAGTTGAAAAAACACAAATAAATATTGAAACCCATTTATCTTTTACTTACTGATCAATGTTGTTAATTTGCTATACAGTCACATAATACGACAAATATGTATAACATTTCAGTAATACTATTTTGTTTCCGTTCTGATATTTGGGCAGCGGCCATGACTTCATATTCAAATACTTTCATATTTGTGCACCGTATATGCATGCAACACTCCTATTGATTACTATGTTAGAATAATCAACCAATTTAAGATAAAATATAAATTCAAGATAGTATAGTACTGGAGTGATAAAACATGTACTGAAACACTGAATCGGAATTGATAGCTTGCAAGCATTTAGCGCAGCTCCTTCGAAATTGTGGGGTCAGTAGCGTATGTTACTTTTTTTTAGTCAATCCGTCCGTCTGTCTGTCTGTCTGTCTGTCTGTCTCTGTCTCTGTCTCTGTCTCTCTCTCTCTGAGTTTGTGTGTGTGTTTGTGCACATATGACCATGAAGCCCGGGCTGATCTTGTAAAGAAGGCATTAAAAAGACCGCCGTAAATATCAGAAAGAAGTTGCCTCCCTTGATGGGCAAAGATGTCTGAAAATGGCTAAATTTTCCCCACTTTTTCATTTCCAGCAAACATTTTGTGAAAACAGTACCTTATAGCTAGACTCACAACCGTGAGTCTTATTAATTATATATTTATTAAAGTAAAATCAAGACAGTTCAGATGATTTTTCGAGCAAAATAAGAAGAGAAAAGCAAAAAGCATCTCAATTTGTAGATTATAAAAGCAATATCATGATTTTTTGATGATGTATTCATTAAAATATGATTTTGAATAATATATTCATTAAAATGAAATTCAACCATCCAAACATTTCAGGAAGTTTATCTAACATGATTTTATATGATATACTTGTAAAAAAATAAAATTTCAAATACTTCAGGAGCCATCGTATGATTTTCGAGTGTATTTAACGTTTTTAGCAATGAAGTTAGAACGGAAAAAAAGAAAAATGAAAAATAGCCATTTTCGCCAGGCAACTTCTTAATCTTTACGGCGGCCATTTTAGTGCATTTTTCGTAAGAATTGCCCAAATCTGTTAGCCTCTTCTCGCTATTTAGGTAAAACATAAATGAATAAATAAATAAGTGAGGAAGATGTGTGTGGGGGGAAGTGTGTCAAGCTAATTTTCCAAGAGGGGAGTGCCCATTAGTCAATTCTCAAACTATCTGACTGGCTGTCCATAAGGATCTGACCATTCGGGAAATTCCGGGTTCAATAATAGAAAACACGGTTGTCTTTGGAAATTCTCTCTCTTACGTACATAAATACGTTCATACATATATGGTAATAGAGATAGACAAAATGGAAACCAAGTTTTAGAAAAATGTGTGTCTATGTGTGTACGAAAATAGATGCAACACCAGATCCACCAATTCCCTTTTCTTTCATTTTTATGCTTCCATTTTTGCTCATTTCAGAATGTTTCTTTGAAAACGAAACATGTCCAAAAATGAAGATTATATATATATATATATATATATATATATATATATATATATATATATAAAACAAATATAGGGTAATACAGAAAATTTACTAATTACTGTGATTATTTGTTGCCGTTATTAATAATACCACTATCTGATACAATGAGATCATCGTTGCCAACTGAGAAGTTTTTTTCAGTGCTAAATTGACCTCTAAAAAAACGTGAAAAAACAGCCAAAACGCTTTGGATATACAATGTTAGCCTTTTTATTGCCATTGCTAAAAGCTAAAAATGTCTGGATTGGACAAATTGGCCAAAATTGCCAGAAAATAGTGCTAAAATGGGCTCTAAATAGTGCTTGATGTTAGATTTTTGCGCTACCAAACTAAGAAACGCACGAAATTTAGCGCTTCACGCGCTAAATTAGCAACACTGTTACTGTCACTAAAATCACTAATTTTGTTTTCCCTATTTCACTGTTAAAAGTTCGTCTTCAATATTGTATTGTTATGATGATATATATAAAAGTTCCGACTCAATTGAAGGGATGAGCAAAGAATTAACGCACGTATTGTTTGTCAGCAATATAATCAACAGAGAGCAGTCTACGACACACTCCCTTTTCCTGTGAGCCATCGCAAATGGGTTACGCGGTCCGACGCACTGTGCAGGTTGAGTGGCGCGGATGGAACCATAACACCCATCTTGTCGGGCTGTGAGACAAATTTTACCTAGGATAGCGCCACGATAAAGTGTTATTGACGCTGGTAGACATCTTGTAGCGGGAACGGAGGAAGAAACATCAGGCTAAAACCAAGCCATTCCATGGAATTGTCTTTGTTAAAGAAGAAGGAAAGTCTCAGAACGAAAACTCCACCGAACACACTACTTCAGTTAGCAAAGGAATGGGAGAGTCTATCTCGAAAGAAAGCTCCGGTTCCCAGACGTTGTGTTGTCTACTGCCATGAGGTCAGATGTATCTATCTATGCAAAAGAGGGGAAAAAATCATTGTAAAAGATGACACACTAGTTTATTGGGGGTTTTTTTTGTTTCCAATGGGGACGGGCTGCCCGGGATTCCCCGCTTGAACTTCGTGAAATTTGCTGACCATGATGGAAGCAAGAAACCAGGGAAAGAGAAAAACAGTTCTGAGTTTGAGAGGAGCAACTGAAAGAGCCTCCAGTTCATCATCATCAGTCTTTTAACGTCCGTCGTTGGACATATACCTTCCCCAGGATTCGCCACAATTCCCTATCATGGGCATCGCAGAGCCAGTATTTCCTGAATCATTCAAGTTCATCTCCCCATCTTGTGTTCTGTCGGCCTCGGTTTCTCATGTGATCTCTGGGGATCCATGTTGTGAGACGTGATGTCCATAAGGAAGGATATGAGCGGGAAATCAGGTGGAGAGGGGCAGTGAGCTGACCACCAATGCTGAAGTTTGGGCATCACCTGAGGACCCCTCTTCCTGTTGCCCACCCCCCAGACATTGTCTCTGCCTCACCCATAAATAGACTTGCCATTACAAAACTAGTTGAAATTTGCGTCGTAAAGGTGTATATAAATCTGTGGAAAAAGACAGAAGAACAGATACGACTGAGTACATTGAAAAACGGAATTGTCAAACAAAGTTCGAATTTCGGTAGAGGATGTTTATGTTTACTTAGCTCTCATAACCTTGAAAATGGCATGGGACCACTTCTCTCTGTGGTTTGTCCCATCACCAGATATCTTGACAAAAATGTCTCGTCACTGGCATGCCATGGTGGTTATTGGAGAGAAGATCGAGTGAGTGAGCACTCTATTATAAGTACCACACAGATAGTAATAAATGTTAAATGTTGTTACACACGTTGTGTACTGTAATAAGGGACTGCTTGGGGGGATAATATGTAAGCATATACATATGTATATATATATGTTTACATATACATACACGAATAAATTAATGTTTCCCGCTATCTGGGAGCATAGCGTTCCTATAAAAGAATTTGCTAGTCGAGAGGACGCGAAGCAAAAAAGCAGTTACCCCTAATTCATACAGGGATTTTTTTAGCGTTCCCAGACTCTAAGAAGGTGCTGATGATTAAAAGCGGGGAATACCTGGATATATATCTATGTATGTTTACATGGAGAGAATAACTGGTCAAGATTGACGTGTAGTGAACTCTCCTCTGTATAATGTCGGGACTGAGTGACGGCCCCAAAAGAGTTTCTCAACCTGGGCGATATTGGTGGGCGTTTCCTACTCTTTTGGGAGACGGTGAGCAACTCTGCTGAAAATGGTAGGCGCTTTGATAGTTTGTTGGATGTTATGGGAGTAATTGATAAGAACTGAGTCAAGAATAACATTTTCTATAATTAATTTACCAAGCAGCACTTTGATATCGCAAACTGTGTGAACCCAATGTGACTGCACTAGCTGCATCTTTTGGTATCCTTTTGAATATTTACTATACAGGTGGGCGGTGAGAAAATTTACAATGCGAGAATGTGCGGTGACGTGGGTTCTAACGCACCATGACTCTGGCCAATTAGAAGTTGGTGCAGAAAAATACGCACATCAAACTACAATATGAGAAATCTCTATCCACTTTCGTGTGTGTGTACGCTGCATTTACTCGGCAACTGGCCATTGTAAGAAGCTGACATCCGCCAGATATATAACTCAGCACACAAGGCAGTGCAGTCTCGAGTTTGAAGTTTTTTTTTGGGGGGGGGATAAGCGGTTCTCGAGAAAATAAATAGAAAGCAAAATATCATAGATCTTTTATTTAAAATTATAGATCTAGATTTAGACATAAAAAATTGCTAAATTGGCAATATATATAAATTTAGAAGTAAATTATCTATTATCTTTATTATTGTTCGGACTATGCTCATCTTGGTTGTTTTCCATACAACGTTTGGGCCGTTGTACTCCACGGCCTTCATCAGGTATCATATGGTAGGTGTGGGGAAGTAACGAACCGAACCCTTTATTTAACCGACGGGGGTATATGGACTGCACTCGCCTTTTAGCAGTAGTAATATTTTCGAATTATTGTTATCTCACACTGGGATTGAATATAGAACCATTAGATTACTTGCAGTAATTCTGTCAGATTCTTTAACCACTACGCCATCTGTCCATGAGTACAACGGCCGAAACGTTGTATGGAAAAAAAAACAAGATGAGGATAGTCCGAACAATAATAGAGATAATAATAATACCTCATCTCAAAAATTCAGAGAAACACTAAAATATCTATATCAAAGTAACCGAAATAATTTTTACTGTAGTGCCATACGATTGACGAGACATTATTTTCGAATTATTGCAGTCTGCTCTACACACCATATCGTCCGGTCCTTTAAAAATATGCACCTTGTATAAGTTATCAATTTTTTTTTTGTTTCTGATTTTTGTAAAAGCGAAAAAATGTCGTACAGCGAACGTTCAGAAAGCGGGGAATACCTGAAAAGGTATGCACACATTTTCTTGGTTTCTTTCTGTACCTTTTTGTTAGCCCTATCGACTGTTCTGCACTAAAATCCACTGTTTGGCAACCCATCTCGTGATTATTTGCGGATATGAATCGAAAATAGATGACCAGATCGATTCAATTTGATGACCCGCCAAGATCGAAAATTCGGATTCTTTCCTCAAATTCATTTTATCAGAAAAATTGACTCGTTCCTCTATCAGATCTTTTCAGTGTTACCGAGTACAGAATTATTTACAGCTAAAACTGTCTTTAAAATGGCTAAAATCGACTAGATTTTAATTTTCAGCCAACTTCGATTGGTGATCACTTTTTATTATTTATCGGTTAATTGTAGTCGAACTAGCTTCAATTCGGACCATACGAGGGCGGAAATCGCCTGTGTCGGAATTCAACGTGGAAATCGGCGTTGTCCATCAATTTTCTGTAAGCGGTTGGGTATTGTCTCGATAGACATTTGCAGGAAGACCGATGGTATGTTGTCCAAACGTGAACGTACTCCTCCCGTTGAGGTTAGGTGCTGTACACACCCACTTCAAACCATACGCCAGGGAGAAGTTACAGAGTGCAAAGTTAGAGTTTCGTGCAGACTATTCATAACACATAATTCATAATACGGAATTAATTTTCACCCACCCTATGTACTCATTTAAAGCCCTCTGATCAAATAAAATAACTATACAGCAATATCCCAAAAACAAATTATTGATAAAAACTGCACCTTTACTGTTTATTAAACTTACTAATTATTCTTTCAAATGGCCAAATTTTCGGCTATCGTAGGTTTTTATCGGCTGAATTCAGGAAAAATTTAGAAGCCAACTTGGCAACCTAATGTGCGTTTCTCAAAGAGTGATTTACTTTCTAATTCATGAGGATATGCTTTCATCGAGTGGAAAAATTGTTACTCTCCAAAAATACACATGCACGCATGTGTACTCATACACACACACACACACACACGTGTGCACATACTCACACTTACATATATGTGTATGTATATATGGGTATATCCATTTACGATGTGCTATCCAAACATTCATGAGATGACCATGAAAAATATTACTTACCCGGAACTATTTTCCATCGTCTCTTTCGAAGTAGCCCCTTTCCTGTTGCTTGCACACTGGCCCAGAAAGTGTAAGGGCAAAGGTCCGCACTGCATTCACTTCGAGCACGTGGTTTAAATTCTATTATCTCTTGGGTTGCACTTCCTATAGAGATACATACACAACCACTCACCCGTGCACGTTATATATATATATATATATATATATATATATATATATATATATATATATATATATATATATATATGTATATATATGTGTGTGTGTGTGTGTGTATGTGTGTGATTACAAATCGCGTTATATCATATTGAAAGTCGATGTTGAATGTATCATTCGACCTAGACAATGTGAATAAAATAAGCAATGAAAGAAAATCTGCAACCGATAGGGTAGCTATTTCGTCGTAGTGTTGCTCTTATCATTGAGCTAAACAGCCGCAGGTAATGCAAAGGTCCAAATAACTGTTTCAACTCCAAATTCTCATTTTGCTCATTCACGGTCTATATCTGCTCTATTCGTTTCTTTCAATGTGACAGTCATGTTATTAAGAAATAGATATGTGATCCGACAGAATGATAATAAGTTGCGTTATATTACATTGAAATTCTATTTGAAATGATCTCCTCTTATTACACGGTGAATGAACCATTTGGCCTAGACAACGTAAATAGAATAAACAATGGAAGAAAATAAGGTTGTAGCAGAAATCGATCATGCAACCAAAAAGTAGCCGCTTCAACATAGCATTGCATTGCAGCAGTCCCATTTTCTTTAATTGTTTATTCTATTCACGTTGTCTCGGTCAAATGATACATTCACCGAGCTTTTTTAGAATTATTATTATTATTATTATTATTATTATTATTATTATTATTATTATTATTTGGAATCTCACACCAGTTGCCTGGTGGTAACCACTGGAGTTTGAGTGACAGCAAGTCTCCTCAAGTCTCCAGCCCTCCTCTCCTAGTACTCATAGGTCGCAGTAATTCTACGATTTACAGTTTCACACCGGTTGCTCAGTGGTTATCGCTGAAGGCTGAGTGACAATAAGTCTTCCCAGGTCTTCAGCTAACGTCTCCTCTCTCTTTCGCATATCATGACAGAGCTACAATTCGTTGCAGTACTTATATCTCTAGTACCTTCCTCAGTATCCGTGCAGTTCCCAGTAGTGCTGTGGTCTGTACGGTCTCTATCCTTCCCCTAATCCCGATCTCGTCCAGTCCTCAGCGTTTTGGGAACAGTTCCTAGTGCGCCCACTATGACCGGTACTACCCTGGTTTTCATGTTCCACATTTTCCTTAACTCCCTTGCTAAGTCCTGGTATTTTTCGCTTTTTTTCACCCTCCTTCTTTTTTACTACTATTACTAGGTCTGGTCTTCTTGCCTGGATGAGGTGGTCAGTTTGGATGTCAAAGTCCCAGAGTAGTTTGTGGTTGTCATTCTCCAAAACTGCCTCTGGCTTGTGCTGATACCACTTTTCCACATGGTTGAATCCCATTTGTTTGCTTAGTTCCCAGTGTATCATCGTTGCTACTCTATCGTATCTATGCTTATACTCCTTCTGGGCGAGTTGGCTACATTCACTAGTAATGTGGTTTACTGTCTCATCTTTTTCTCCGCACATGCGGCATTTGCTGTTTGTCTGTGTTCTGTCGATTTTTGTTTTTATGTA
Organism: Thysanoteuthis rhombus; assembly: GCA_963457665.1. Lineage (NCBI taxonomy): Eukaryota > Metazoa > Mollusca > Cephalopoda > Oegopsida > Thysanoteuthidae > Thysanoteuthis > Thysanoteuthis major. Next base: position 8,313,324 of record OY735219.1, on the reverse strand, counting down.
GTTTGTCCTTATGCTTTTATTTTGGACTGCCATGATGAGCGATTCTGTTTCTCTCTTAAGGTTCCCCTTTCGTAACCTCGTCCATGATTTCTCGTCTGCTATATCTTGTATCTGTCTTTTAAACTCACCGTACAATTTTTTCCCTTCCCATCTTTCTTTTCTTGTTTGCTGTACTGTTCCATTGTTTTCTACTTTATTGCTTGTTGCACTGTCTCTCGCACTCTTTATGATTTCTTCACTATTTTTTTGCACATATCTTTCTAGGACTATTTTAGCTCTCTGGACACAATCTTCTATGCTGATGAGCCCCCTGCCACCTTCTTTTCTCTTAACGTATAGTCTATCTGTATCATCTCTAGGGTGTAATGCTTTATGCATCGTCATAAATTTCCTTGTTCGCCTATCCATTGATTGGAGCTCTTCCTTTGTCCATCCTAGGAATGGTCCTGTATACCTAACTACTGACACAGCCCAGGTGTTCATTACTTTTATTAGATTTCTGCTGTTTGATTTGGTTTCTAATATTTTCCTTATCCTTCTCAGGTATTCTCTCTTTATTTTCTCCTTCATCTCTTCCCGTTTTATCGTGTCACATTCAAGGACACCTAGGTACTTGTATCGGTCTTGTGCGGTCAATGCCCTAATCTTGCTGTTGTCCGGGAGTTCAATTCCCTCAGTCATTGAAAGCCTTCCTTTGTGCATCACCATGATTGCGCATTTTTCTATTCCAAACTCCATTCCTATGTCCTCACTATATTCCCTTACTTCGTTGAACAGAGTCTCAAGCTCTCCCCTGTTTTTTGCGAACAATTTTATATCGTCCATGTACATTAGGTGGTTGACCTTTCCTTTTGTTTTAGAGAAGTGGTATCCTTTGCTGTTTTTCAGGATTCTGTTGAGCGGTATCATTGTTAGAACAAATAATAGTGGGGACAACGAGTCTCCTTGGAAGATTCCCCTTTTTATCCCTACCTCGGCTAGTTTGTCCCCTGCGGCTGTCAAATCTACTCTCCAGTCTTTCATCGAATTACCAATGAATTTAACCACCGGTTCGCTAATTTTGAACATTCTAAGGCATTCGAGTATCCAGCTATGTGGAATCATATCGTACGCTTTTTTGTAATCTATCCATCCCATTGCAATATTCTTTCTCCTTTTCCTCACTTCTCTTAAGATCATCTGGTCTATGTAGAGCATATATATTGTCTATATCTTCTAGTTCTTTTCTCATGTTTCCTAACCATTGCGGTGTTACGTTGTGTCTTTTTGGGTGCCCCCATATGCTATTCAAATAGTTCTTGGCCTCTGTGGCATCTGGTTTCATGTCCTGCCTTCTTACCCCATTTAAATCTTGGTAAAACTTTTTCTCATTGTTTTGGAATGTGCGGTTTTGTGTGTATTGGGCCGTTCTTAGTCTGTATCTTTTCAATCTTGCCTCTTTAGCTAATCTCTTCTGGTGTAACTCTTCGACTACAGTTGGGATGCCTTTTTGCGTTACCTTGTATTTGTTATAAAGTCTTACTCGTGGTCTGTCTGTGTGTGGTGTATTTCTAAGCAGTACTTCATCTCTCTGTAGTTGGGAGATCTGCCTTTGTAATCTTCTTTCCCAGTTGGGTTTCTCTTCCCTGTTATTGCTCGGGGCCCTATCTTGTGTTGAGAAGCTTTGTGCTACCATTTTCGCCCCAGCGTAAATTAAGTTGTTAAGTTCTAGGAAGGTATTTGTTTCTATGTGCTGTAAGAGGCAGTTGACCTGTTCGGTCACTGTTGTTGTTGTTGTTGTTGTTGTTGTTGCTAGATTACAGTCCACTTGGTTTTGTGTACTGAAATTTAATCAGTAATAGTTAAGCGTCAATCCAGTTAAATCTAATAAAATACATTTAGTGTTGGGGGAATTATTTTGTTCCGATTTTTCTCTATGAATGGAAATTTTAGGGTGGTTTTATTCGAGTATATATATATATATATTGTGTGTGTGCGTGTATGTGCATGAATATATATGAAAGATATTGAGGATAAGACTCTGTAATACAATATTTCTCTGACGAGTGAATTCAATATAGAAGATATCGAACCGTTTTTGTGTTGCAAGCGTCTTCTTTTACGAATTCGTTGCGTTATTATCATGACTTTACTACGGGTCTAATGCCAACATTTCCTGTTAAGTAGACATGCTATTCCGATCACCAGTGGTTGAGTGCTTGCCTTCGGTTTGTTAGGTCGTAGGTTCAATCCATGGCCGAGTCATACCAAATACTTTTAAAATGGCACTAAATACAGATGCGATTCTCTGTTGGGCACTCAGCATAAAAAAGTAGGACTGAGTAATCTGGAAGAGGTTGGGCTAATTCTGGCGATCTCACCCGAGACACATCCGCGAACCTAATTAATTGATAAGGGAATTTTTTTCAAAACTACAAATAATCCCAAGTAAACAAAAATTAACTTTAAGAACAAAAAAATCGTTATATCTATTGTCTAATTCACAGATTTCCCAAGCTGTGTGTCATGACACGTTAGTGTGTCGCCGGTAATTCCCAAGTGTATCGCAGAAGTAAGTGTAATTTTGTGTATCTTCCAAAAAATTGTTTTGCCGGGTCAGTCGAATTGTTATGATGACATTTATATATTTAGCTTGGCTAACAAAACTTGAATTTGGAAATCACTCAAAAAAAAAAAAAAGTCCGAATTCACAATGTTTAATTTGATAGATGGCGTGAGAGAAAAAAATCTGACCCCCTACCGGGCCCAAATCCTGGATCCGCCCCTGCTAACCAAATATTAATTGGAAACTTTGATTTTCCTGTTAAGATGCATCGTCAGAGACTGATGAAAATTTTTCCTTATAATTAATTTACCAACGGAAATAAAGTTTCTTTTTGTTCAAATCTGTTTTCCGTTATTTCCTGCTTTAGTTCAAGAAATCTTGACAACATGAAACATTTTTAACTTATAAAACATCACACGGATTGTGCTAGAGCGGTGCATGTAGCGTTAGTTATAAAGGGCCTCTAAATTAATACACACACACACACACACACATATATATATATATATATATATATATATATCTGAACACATACAATTTTTCACTTGCATTGTAAATGATTGCTTATAGAGCCAGATGATATGACAAATACTTTTTTTCATTTCAATTATAGTATTCATTTTCGCTACTTTTGGTTTTTAGGTGATCCGTAGAGTATATGTATTTGAACAAAGATCTCCCAGTGGTCTCCGATAGGAGTTCAGCTTCAAGAATGTGCTTCAATGTATCAGAAAATCCCTGGAGAGCTCGTAAGAGCGTTAAGCTTAACGTAAAACTGGTGGACATAGAAGATTATTTTGGGGTCTGGGAACGCCCAGGAAAATTCCCCATTCGAATCAATGGTAGTTGCATCTTCGTCTTACGCCGTTTCAGCTTAGTTTCATAGGAATGCTTCTATGTATATATATATATATATGTGGGACTTCACCTATGGTGATGGCCTCACAAACTATACTAAACCAGCCGTGGTTCTGGGTTAGTAAAAGAAGGCATCAAGTCGGAATTTCGTTTAAATGTTTTATATAGAATATTGATTATCAATATCTCTGGAGACGGGAAATGCCTATTCGCAGTTGAAAAGAGAGGAGGCCGATTTTCATCTAAGTCAAGCTGACGACTGGTCTCTCATATCACGAACGGTAGTCTACTGAATGGTAGCAGCGGTTGACGGTTACGAAGGGCGGCGGCTAACATGAGAGAGACTGGCAGCGATTCTCTTCTACAAAACCCAATTTTTACTCTGCTGCTATTACGAAGATCCCTCCTATTTAAGCCCTTGGTATCAACACTGTATTTCTTTGTAATTGACTTCCTTTCTTTCTTTTTCCTGTTATCTCGATCCTTCCAGAAAATCCCAAATATTGACCCTCATCCATCTCGCGATGCAAGTCCGTCCAAGATCATAAATTAGTCTCCCCCTCTCTCAAGGACTCTGCAAATAACTTTTCTTTCATAAGCTTTACTCTTTCTCTCAAGACCCCAGACACTGGCCCCATATCTGGCCATCTAACCAGGAGGAGAACTTCTCTAAAAGTACTTGTTTTTGCAACCCAGGATTTGACAGAAGATATTAATTTGAGAAAGTGCAGGTGATTCAACTTCCTATAGTATCTCGAAAAACACATTAAGCCCTTATCTGGTCATCGAATCGGGAAGAAAACTTTCTCTAAAAGTATCTGTCTTTTGCAACCCAAGGATTTGACATAAGATATTAGATTGAGAAAGTACAGGTGACTCCCACTTGGAAGCACATAATTCTCACTTTCCACAGTATCCTCAAAAAACACATTATCCCTTTTAACACAGATAACTCCTTTTGTAATAACCATAGTAATTACTGGTAATAACCATAGTAATTTTTGGTAACAGCCATAGTAATTTTCAGGACACGGGGGACTCCTGGCCCCCTAGTGTCACATATATAGCTACCAGAATTGGACATAGGGGGCCATGGACGGCGTGATCAAAGAACACGATACGTTAATCACGTGACGCGGTACAAGTAGTAAAGTTTCACGACTTATCAAATACACCCCATATGCTAATAGCTAATGCTACCAGTTGAGCATTCAGACAGGCATTCACGGAACATTCTTGAATCCTTTGTCTCTGCCATTTGAGCAGCTAGCGCTTCGGTGCTTCATGCAAGTTGGAGAGAGGGAGTTTGTAGACCACACCTTTTGAAGTTGTCTGATGATTTGAAAAAAAGGAAACCCTCTCTTGCTAGACCCCTCCTTCACACTTCATTCTATTCTATTCAATTCTTCGTCCGAATAAAGCGAGCACTATCAACCACAGATTAGCTAGTTATGTTTTCTGTCATTAACCGTTAGAACGACTATTGAACATTACATTGTTGCAAATCAATAATTCATTACAATATATATATATATATATATATATATATATATATATATATATATATATATATGTGTGTGTGTGTGTGTGTGTGTGTGGTTGGTTGTGATCAAGTATTGTTATGGATTGTGGTTAATTCAACAATATGATAGTTGAATGACACTATCGGAAGATTTGATTCAAATGGAATATTCTATTCCTAACTTTCGAGATGTTTACACAAACACAGAGAGACTAATAAACAAACAGATATGAGCATACCAAGAGACACTGATAGATAAATACACATGACTGATAAACACAAAATTTTTAAAAACAAACACTGCAATGTTTGATGAACAATTCACTCTAAACAGATATCCGGCATTATTCAAAGAAAAAATAAAAACTTTTCAGGGTATACATATTCACCTCACCAATCCAGATTTAAACTTCTTCAAACAAGTATTTCCTTGTTTTCTCTCTTCATTTGTCTTGAACGTCTGGTATGTACTGAACGTCAGAACATAATATTTCATTCGTTTTAACAAGTCTTCAAATATTGTCAACCTATTCTCACACACATATATATATATAAGAGAACACAATAAAATACATAACGAGCGTGAGTATATGCATTATTGTATTAAGCAGATTTTAGTTCAAAACTGTTCTCAATACCATCAGTATAGCGGTTATAAAAATGAGTGAAGATTTTTTCAATGGTTCATGAAAGATTGTACATTCTGTTTCACTTTAAACAGATTTTCAAATGAAAGTTCACTTAAAAATCATACTTAAGTGAAACAGAATGTACAATATATAATAAACCATTGACAAAATCCTTATTCATTTTATATACATATACGTATATAATAAAAAAAATTGTTGTATTATATTATTATATTATTATATTACATTATACAACTTGCCCAGTTGTTTCAATGCGATAGCATCTCTTCAAATGTACAGATTTCAATATTGTATACTTGAAGAGATGCCATTGCATTGATAAAACGGGGCAAATTGTTGTGCAATCCACATAATAAAATAATTAATTATTATATGCTTTGTTTTATTGAATTAATGTTGTTTACTCTAATGATCCTTTTCTAAAATATGGAGCACTATGTATTTCCAGTAAATACGCAGAAACAATCTCTCTCTCCCTCTCTCTCTCTCTCTCTCTCTCTCTCTCTCTCTATATATATATATATATATATATATATATATATATATATATATATATGCACCTGATACGGCTGAGAACTAGTTCTGCAGACCACTATTAGGGTTGTAAGTTCAATCCTCTCTATTGTAGCTCGGAGGATGAAATTCACTTTTCAGAAATAAGGGTCCGCTCGACTAGATCGGCCCAGACGATTTTGTCAATCATTTTCCAAGTTATCGCTTCGATCGTCAAGACGAATGCATGACGGCTTCAACCACAAAGTCAGAGGCTTCGGTGGATAGGGGAATGGACTTTGACTTGCGTTTTGAGCGATCTGCGCGAATGGTACTTTACACCAGTGACTTCGAAACTTTAAAAACTAAAGGGTCCATTCTATAGAGGCAATATACAGGCGGACCCCTATTTTTAGCATTCACTTTTAGACCTTAATTTTACAACAATGATGAGCAACCTTTCGACCTTTGAAAATCATTAAATGTATTAGATTTATCTCAATATATGTTACCAATCTGCGCACAATAATTACGTTTTTTTCAATAGCTGTTCAATGAATGATGATGATTCTTTGCTACAAGATTCAGGTTCAATACTTGAGAGGCCTTCTGATAAATCTGGATAAGTATTTCTTTTTGGTAACTAAAAATCTGGAAGACTGTTTTGTCTGAAAAATCTTTTTTAACGTACCATCACAATTCTCCCGATAGTCACTTATGGAGCTGAAATATGGAACCTAACCAAAAGACAGACCTGCAAACTGAGAAGTATGCAACGTGCGCATGAGAGAATCATGCTCAACCTTAAATGGAGAGATCTCAAGACAGCGTAGTATATAAGGAAGAAAACGGGTGTCCGTGACATCATAGAAACTATCAAAAAACTCAAATGGCAATGGGCGGGGCCATGTTGCAAGAATGAAAGACAACCGATGGACATCACGTCTCACAACATGGATCTCCAGAGATCACATAAGAAACTGCGGCCAACAGAACACAAGATGGAGAGATGAACTAGACAGATTCAGGAAATACTGGCTCTGCGACGCCCATGATAGAGAAATGTGGCGAATCATCGGGAAGGTGTATGTCCAACAACGGACGTTAAAAGACTGATAATGATGATTAGATATAAAAGGTGGCTGATTCATTTTGACCAGTAGAGTATTGATGTCCACCTTATTGCCAGTGGTATGTATTGTTTTTGCCGGCCAAAATCAGATGAGTAACCATTTGAAAAATTCCAAGAGCTATAAGTACAAAGCAGGGAACTGTTTTTTTTTTTGTTTTTTTAGCTCAAATCAAATAATTAATTCCTTACTTGTAAATCCACTATAACTTTGTAATAGAGTTTACTTTAACCATGTAGTGAAGACAAAACATGTAGTGATGTTGATGATGACTAGGAACAGAAAAAACGTGCACAAAGCCAATATGACTTGCCTAGATCACATGTAACGGCATGATATGTATGTATGGATGGATGGATGGATGGATGGATGCAGATATACATGCATTGAAGTAGGGGCGTGTAGGGATGTGTACATTTTCAGCTAAAAGATGTGCGTGGGTTGAAAGAGACAATTTATCAGCGGTAGCAAAAAGCGTCTACTATTACTATTATGGCAGGTAATGTTGCAATAGTGTGCTTAATAAATAAATAAAAAGATGTTCGGTGTTTATTAATTTCATAATTTTCGGATTACGTTTTCATGTTTCGTTACCTCTACCTTTTATTACTAAGATATGCCCGTCTGTCTGTCTGTCTGTCTGTCTGTACACAATATGTATCTGGAAGTATTCAATGGATTTCAATGAAATTTTGAAGAGAGGGGAGTTATGGATTAAGAAAGATTTGGTTAGATGCATGGGAAGATCCTGGAATTTCTTTTTGATTGATAGATGTTTTTATCATAGATTTATGTATACGCTCATGACTGTTCACATGATATCTCCAAAAGTTCCAGAATGATTTCAAGGAAATTTTGTGGAAGGCTGGACAATAAGCCTCAGAAGTCTTTATCAACCATCACCACTATCGCAATCGTAATTTTAACATAATTATCGTCTTTTAACATCCTCATCATCATTATGGTTTTCTTCAAGAACATAGCTAACATAATTATATTTTCATCAACATTATCATTCTCATCATCATTATTGTTTACTACATGAACTGTGCTATTATAATAACCCTTTTATCAACATTATCACCCTTATCATCGTTATTGTTGTCAATATGAACAGCACAATCATAATCATTTTTCTTTATCACCATCATCGTCATTATCGTTTACTATATGAACAGCACTATCATAATCATCTTTTAATTAACATTATCATCCTCATCACCATCATTGTTTCCTATATGAACAGTCCTATCAGAAGCATCTTTCCACCATCATTATCATACTCATCATCATTATTGTTGTCAATACGAATAGCGCTATCTTAATCATCTTTTAATCAACATTATCTTTCACATCATCAATGTTTCCAATACGAACAGCGCTATCTTAATTATCCTTTCATCATCATTCTTATCATCATTATTCTTTTCCATATGAACAGCGCTATCATAATTATCGTTTCATCAATATTATTACCATCCTCTTGAAGATTTTCATTATTGCTCATTGGTCATAGTGTTATCATTATCTGCGTTATTATTTGCATTTACATGGCTGGACTGCTGTCAAGGTCGACAGTTGGTTTAACAACTTTTTACTCTAACTACTGCACCCTGATAGTGTAATGGTAAGCACAGCTGAAAGTTCCGGGTATGATCGAAGAGTGAGGAAAATCCTTTATCAGGATAAATTACCTTATGCACTCAGCAGCTAATTGAGTACACTCTAAACTCTGTAATTATGTTGGAGTTGCCCCTTTGGTGTACTTGCATCCTGCCAAGAGGAAGACCCTAAAAACTTGTGGGAATAAAGTCCTGGTCTCGACCTGACTCAAGGCTCACAACGATCACCAAGCTGACGCATGCATGAGAAGCCAATACCTCGTCACTGGCCTCCGTACTCCATCAAGTGTTGTCTCTTTAGCCACTTCTTTTTATTGCATCGGTGGTTAGATAAAACTCTGCCTGAGCTCTCACTCACCGACTCTCTTCTCCATTGTGACGTGTCAGAGTGAACTTTTGTCCGATCGAAGTCCACCAATAGGATCAAGAAATACCCTTGGTTTGGAGTTCATTACGGTCTCTCCTTGATTTGGTCCCAACCCCACCCCTAGGTCTAATTCGTCACTCAATAGAAACCGTCGCATGACCAACGTCTTTTCAAAGCATGTTGGGGGTGATCAACTGAAAAAAATCAGAAAAAAGTTTTGATCAATGAATAAGTTTTCTCTGTCGCCTTTGTCACTCTGTGACCACCTAGAGTCCAAATTCACGAAAAACAAGCATGAATACTGCCGGACACAAAGTTAGGAGCTAATTTAGCATATTGTGAATTGAACGCCCCTCCTCTCCACCAAAAATCTATTTTGGGAGTGTTGGTTAAAAAACAAACTAACAATATTTTTGTTGACAATAAAGAGTGAATGTTCAAATTTCCACCATCTGCTATCCTCGTCATTGCATTTACTGATTAGATCAGTGATTTCAACCTTTTAACTCCATGCCCCACCTCGACAGCTCAAAAAAGTTGATGCCCCCCTTACTATGATGAAACAGTTCAAATAAATATCATGTGACAAATTCTTAGTGAAAAAATACCGATGAACTTTGGAACGCTTACTAAAATTTTTAATATTTTTTTTATCGCGTGAAATTTAGTAGCAACGTCATTGCTTCTATGAGTAAGTTGAGGAAATAATCATTAGTTACTATTTATAGAAAAATTAGTAATTAATGATATTTTGTAATTAGTGATTAATAGTACTGTGTAATTTGGAATTTATAGTTTTGTCTAATTGTGAATCAATCAGTTGAGCCCTAACAAGACTCAATTTCTCGCCACTGAACGCTTCATATTCTTCACACCCAAATTTCAAATTGCTTTTCAATATATTTAAATTGTTCCCTCGTTCGGCTTGTGTCCCACATCCAGAATCATTGCCTCTAGATCTGCAATGGCAAACCTATAACATATGTGTTGGCAGAGACATACTGCAGGTTTTTAGTTGATACGCAATGGACTTTGATGAAAAGAAAAAAAAAACTGTCTCAATTTCATTTTATCATCCTAGATTTATAAGAATGTTTTGAAATCCCAAGTTATATTTCACTGAACTCCTAGTTTCATAAATACTTTAGAAAAATAGGCTGCTCATCTATAAGCATTTAACAGTAACTAAAATATACATGTAAATGACACTCCAATAACGGTGTTATTAAAAAAAATTGAAATTTCAACACAAAATGCTAAAAAGGTTTGCCATCACTGCCATAGACAAAAAAGTTTTATTGAAATTCATATTCAATAATGCATGCTGTATGATTAGAATATACAATTAGATTAGTGATTAATTATACCATGTAATTAGGAAATTATCATTTCGAGCCACTGAACGTTCTCTCTCTTCACACCCCTAATCCAAATTGCTCCCGAGTACAATAAACTAACTCTCTTGTGAGGGAATGTGCCCCACGTTTAGAATAACTGGATCATATAGTCTACACTTATACTTATCCACCTCAGCGTCATAGACAACATTTTCGCTGCTACTATTTTAAGCAATCATTAGCTTAGTCTTCATCTTGCCCTCCTTGTTGGCGATAATGAGAAATTCAGTCAAGTTTAACGATGCATCCGTCATTTGTGATAGTAGTAGCAGGATGAGGTGAGTAGTAGGAGGAAAAATTTAAGAAAGGAGATGAGGATGGTCCACCCGAAGGTCTGGACCAAGTTTCATATCAGTCCGATGTGATACGGTTGAAAAAAATTATATTTAACATATTAGGGATGGACCGGTTGACCGAAAACTGGTATTTAACATATTAGGGATGGACCGGTTGACCGAAATGTCTTACAGAGATGTGTGGACGACTAAAAAAACAAAAACAAAACAACAACAACAACAACAAATTATTACATTAAGAAATTGCGTGCACGTGTGTGCGTGTGTGTGAGAGAGAGAGAGTCTGAGAGTGCGCTTATGCGAGAGTGAAAACAGAGAGAGAGAGAGAGAGAGAGAGAAAGAATGAGCGAGAGGAGAGGAGAGAGAGAGGGGGGGAAACAAAGAGTGTGCACCTTCATCGATCGGAGTAGTGATATCACCATCATAATTAGCATATTATCACAGAACTGACAAGTCTCCCGCCTTTTGAGTAGATCTCCCGCAAAATTCTTCCCACCCCCACCCCCTATGATTTTTATTTGAACCGGTTTTCTCCTGCATTTTCCTTTGAGAGGAATGAATTTTTTTAAAAATTGTATACTTGGCATTTATACTTAATTGAACAAAAGCATCAGATAACGGTGTCCTATCTCGGTTTATATGATATGCTAAAAAGAATTTATCATATAGAATTTCATCGATAGAGAGTGGGAAATTCTTATGTTTTTTTTTAAATTTTCACTTCGACATATGCTGACCTTAGTTTGAAGAAAAATTGCAATAATTTGCGTTGTATGTGTTCTATATCAGAATTTAGTGCTGGAAATGTTATTTCCAAACGTTTATAGGGGGAAAAAATAAATAAAAATAAAAACAATTACATCACAGTGCCTCAAAGCCTGATGTACGTATTTCGAACGCACGAATGATATCCTCTGCGTTTTACTTTACTGACCTTGGCGTGTCTGTTATTATCATCCACACACATGATAATTATCAATGTGATTGTACTCTATCTCGTTAAGCAATGCAACTGACGTAATAAAATAGAATTTTATGTCCTGATGATTAGGTAAAAATGTTGATTTTTTTTTTCAAATTCTAGAGATTAAAGAATTATTCCCCTTCCTGAATAAGCCAGGATAGTTCTATAATTTCTCTTCTGATATTGTATAGTATTTATAATCATGGTCACCTTTCATAATCAACGAATAACAATGAAATTGATGGTTGAATTTTGAGCGAAGCTAGGATGGGACCTCTGTAGTCAATCAAGATATTTTCATCTAGATCTGGATGTTTCTGGTGCGTTCAGATGTGAAAAATTGCTGTTCAGATGATTTTTAATAAAATGAGTTATATTTTTTGTTCAATTTGTTGTAATTAATCGAGTGATATTTTTAATAAAATAAGTAATCTTTTTACACGTTAGATATAAGTCGCGTTCAATTTATGCAATGTACTTCCAAGATTTTCAGGAGAATGTAGATGTTCTAAGATGTTTCAGATTACTGGGGTTTCTTTTATTTTTATTAAATTTTAGATGTAAATTTGCAAATAAATTTGGCAACGCAGGTTGGGAGAGCTGATACAATGGATT
>OY735219.1:8248665-8300666 GCA_963457665.1 Thysanoteuthis rhombus | reverse complement strand
ATCAGCAGTGAGAGCCGATTTTCATCTTTATTTAGTAGCAGTTGTGGTGTTGAAACCAGGGTTGCCAAATTAACCATTTTTCGGTTAGATCTAGCTAAATAAAAACATTCAATAGCCGAAAATCTGATCATGAAAAAAAAAAAAAAAAGGTAATGATAATTGGTAAATTTAATAAAGTTGAATATATTTTTTGAAATTAACAATTGATTGCAGAGTCTTAGTGTATTGTTACATTATTTGATAAGTGGGCTTTGAATGAATACATATAGATATATAATTTTTGCTTTGACACATTTAGCCGATTTTAAGCGTTTTGAAAGACAGTTTTAGCTATAGATAACCAATCATACTTGACAACACTGGTTAAAAACATGAGAATAGTTAATAGTAATAGTTACAACTACTACTACTACTACTACTATAACATATCTAACTAGTAGTTGTATTTTGTCACAGAGGCATCGACAGCCGCGGTGGTTTTGCAGTGAAGAGCAGTCGTAGGCGTGTATATTATTATTTACTCAACTCTGGACAAGGATTTGTTGACTATCTCTTTAGTCATTGTTCATGGTCCTTGCTCTCCCTCTTTATCTCTCTCTCTCTCTCTCTCTCTCTTTCTCTCTCTCCCTCTCTTTCTGCCTCTCTCCATCTCTTTCTGCCTCTCTCTCTCTCTCTTTCTCTCTCTCTCTCTCTCTCAATGAAGGAAAGAAAGAGAATGTAAGGTGTTAAAGAAAGAAAGAAAAGGAAAGAAAGAAGAAAGAAAGAAAGAAAGAAAGAAGAGGGAGAAGGAAGGAAAGAAAGAGAAGAAAGAAAGAAAGAAAGAAAGAAAGAAAGAAAGAAAGAAAGAAGGGGGAGAAGGAAAGGTATGATAGCTAGATAGATAGACAGATAAATATAGGGAGAGTAACATGTAATATACTGACACTTACAAAGGAACTCCCTCTGGTTGAGAAGACTCGACGATTATTAGCAGACAGACACCAATTGAAACAAACCTGACTTCTACATGGTCAAGCTCCACTTCGATTTCTATTCCAACTGAAGATGATTACCGCAACTTTTCAATTGTATATATAATAAATAAATTCGTTGGTATAAAGACTTACCAGTTTAGCTAGGTTGTTAACGAGAGAGTCGCCTCCCAATCGTATGGTCGTAATTTCAAATCGCGCTAGGGAAATGTTAATTTTAGATATCGGTTAGGTTTAACGTGACGTGATAGATAGATAGACGAACAAACCGTGAAGGGTTTAGTCCCCTAAATTTGGTAAGGATTCTTTTTGTTACGGGGGAAAACAAAGTCAACTCAAATTGGACTGGAGTTTAATGAAAAAGGACGAGAAAAAGAAAAGGGTATAGTGAGAGTGAAGCTAAGGGGAAAGAAATTGAGGTAAGGAGAGAAATTTGAAAGAAAAGACTTAGAGAGAGATAGACAGAGAGGGGGTGGGTAATTATCTATATAGACAGGTTTGCATGATATTGAAGAAAAAGAGAGGAAGAATGAGGAAGACGAAGAAATAGAGAGAAAGTTGAATAGGGAGAAAAGAGATGAGAAAGAGAAGATTTTAGATGAAGGAGAATGTAATGAATGTGGGACTGAGAAAGAATGAGAAAAATAGAGAGAGAGTGAAAATACTGAGGAGAGAATTTGTAACTTTTACTTTCGCCTTCTCTCTCTCTCTTTCTCTCTCTCTCTTTCTCTCTCTCTCTATCTTTCTCTCGCACGAGTATACGTACTGTTCATCCATATTATCAGAATGGCGTATACCGACTTCTCAGTGTCCACATTTTTTTTGTATGTTCAATGTCTACAATGGGGACATTGTCGTATACAACAAACCCAGCCATACCGTACACCTAGTTCCCAAAACCCAGCCTTATTGTATACCTAGTCTCCCCCCACACACACCCATACTTGCGCTGACAGTAGTGTGAATAAAACATTGAAACACACTAACACATATACACTGTTGTTCATTCCCTATTTCATTAGTTTCTATACATGCACTTACAAACTGAAACTCACACACTCTCACAGACGGAGGTGGACGAGATGCAAACGCCCCCACCCCATCGGTGGGGGCAGAACCTTTATAAATTATAGTTCCCCAACTGCATTTTCACTGACATTAGTAAGTAGGATTTGTGCATATATAAATCGCAAAATAATTCTGCTTTTTTTTTGTTTTTTTTTCGCCAATTACTCATGATGTATGTCTATTTTCTAATTATCGCAAATATTTTCCTTTTTCATGAGATCTCAATGATTGTTGGGGGAGGGGGCTCAAGGGGTCAAGCCCCCACCGCCCGGGCCCCAAATTTCTGTCTATAACTCACACTGAACTCAAATTTGTCATTTACCACATATATATATATATATATATATATATATATATATATATATATATATATATATATATATATATATATATATATATAAACGAATTCAAAAGTTTAATAAAGAAACACACATAAGAGACATTCCTGTTCTTTGAAACTCACACAGGCATAAAATGTACTATACTACACAGGCATAGACACACATACACATGTGTCGTACACAAGTCACATATACACACACACACACATACACACGCGAAAAGCGAAAGTCTCAGACTCAAATGGACTCTTTCGTCTAAGCACGCATTTGTAAAAGAAAGCAATTAATACCATTACACAGCAATTCTTGCTTAATCTAAACACGAGCAAAAAACACTGCTCCGTAAGAACGTGAACCGAAGAAACACGAGTACGTGCGTACACCCACGCGTCATACACATACAGTTGAAATCATTTGCGTATAATGCCCAGAACGTACAGTAGAGTTCAGTGATTGTACTGTACTGTACTGTATGCTGATAAAACATTATGAATATTGAACGCATGCAAACTCGGGGGCGGGCGCGCGCACGGACACACACACACACACACACACACACACACACACACACACACACACACACACACACGCATGAGCGTACTCAGAGATTTATGCTGGATCCCCACCCCCGCAAAAATAAAATTATAGAAGAAACATGTATCCAGACTCAAAATCACGCGTACACATGCACACTTGTCCACAATTCTTAATTTACATGATATAAACACACACACACACAGACACACACACACACACACACAGACACACACACACACACACACACACACACACACACAACCGTACAGGAACGATGTCACTCACACACTCACACGCGGCCTCTCCCCATTCCTCCGCAGGTCGGTGCCCCAACATAACAAACGGATCTTCACACTGCTTCTCTCTCTGCTGTCGACTGCACTCATAACAAATTTATCACCTTCAAAATATACACACACGCGCACACTCTATTGAGTATTTGAGTCAAACATGATGTCCCTAAAATTTGTGGATAACTTTTGGATGACCGACGTGAGTACCAAATGATTTATTTTAAAATAATTACATGCCATTGACAGCGAAAAGAGAATTAATTAAACAATTAAGTTGTTTCTGCCGCTTGTTCTGTCTCCCTTCTTTTAGTTGGCGTAAGTTTCGTTTTTGTACCATTACTGACTACCCGACTGACTGACTGACAGTCTTGACTGACTGACGATTATTGTGTCAACACTAGCACTGGCAATTTGATAGAATTTTGGGTAAATTTTTACTTTATCAATGGATTAAATAAATAAGATACTCAATGCTAACTGCGGTGCTGAAAGCAAAATAAATATTAAAAAACCAAAAACCAAACTGGCCCAGTTTTCTCTTTCTATCTGTCCTTCTCTGTCTTCTTTTACTAATTCTAGTATTTATTTAACGATTGGAATAACGATCAGTGTTATTTAATTGATTGTTCTATTGCATTTTCTTTTGTTATTGGTCTCAGCACGTGCCAACTCATAGCACGAGAGAGAGAGAGAGAGAAAGAGAGAGTGTGTGTGTGTGTGAGAGAGAGAGAGAGAGAGTGAGAGAAATAAAAAGAGATTTATACCACAAAAATTTGCATTTAAATAGAAAAAAGAAAAGGCCTTTTAAATGGCAAATAATGTGTACCCACCAAGAGTAGGTAGTATGCATTGAAATAATACATGAAATATTACGTGTCATTTGTACATATGATATGTGCTATATATGACTCTCTTTTTTTTTAACGTATTCGTCAATTTTGTTCATGTTCAACATCTCTCCACTATATCGAGTTGGAAAAACCCTGATTTTGAAATGGATATCTATTAATAATGACATTTAAACAGCGTAGCTCGATCTTGAACTTACAATACTTTATTTATCTTATATGAATAAATAGACTGCAAGGAAGTAGAGCTTGATTTGGAAAGGGATTCAATTTGATTCAAAAATCTAAAACGTGTAATTTGGTTAGATAGGTTTGCAGATTCCGGTTGTGGAAATATGTAATACAATTACTTACCAAGCAACGTTCCTTTTTTCTTTTTTAAAAAATACTAATTCTTTTAATATTTATGTAATACGAATGTGCTTCATATTGTAAATAAATGCTTCTTAACATTTTTTATGGAAGAAAAATAGAAGCAGCCCTTATTGTCACATAGAAGTCAGTTTTACTAATGAGGGAAGGAAACGTACCGGGTCACATGAACAATAACATCTTATTGTGCTGGAAGACAATCGTACTACACTAATGCAACTTTTTAGAGTCAATTTTCAAGATGTTCGATTAAAGAAGAGACCATAAATGCTAATACTTTTATCTTACACGTTGAATATCCGCAAGGCATTTATAAAAAAAAAAATAGTGCTTTCTCCTGTTTCGCATATTTCGCTGCTTGGAAGCAACGATACGATATATCATTGATTAACTACAGACGTAAACAGGACGTTGAAGAGATGTAGCAGAAGATTTGGGGGCTCGGCACCTTGAGGAGGAACTCTTGTGAGATTTGATGAAAAAAAATAATTGTTAAATAGACATGGAATATCACTTGATTTAGTGAAAAAACACCCCAAAAGACTAAATAATTATTTCATGCAGTTCGTGTATGTACAAATATATCCTCGTTTGTTATTGTAATATGTCAGTCAGAATATATATATATATATATATATATATATATATATATATATATATATATATATATATATATGTGTGTGTGTGTGTGTGTGTGTGTGTAAGAGAGAGAGGGAGGGAGAGAGAGGCACTCACATACATACATACATACATACATACATACATACATACATGTACATTGAATTAGTGCGGTTGATTATTTTCCAAAAATTTCCGTACTGTTCAAAGTCTCATTATGATTTGATGTGTTTTTCCGAGCTTTTACTTCGTTACTTTATTTTGTGTAGCAATATCTTATTCATACTACATGAAAAACCTCTCCAAGCAAAACCACACCATTCATGGTATTTCTGTACATACATACATACATACATACATACATACATACATACATACATACATACATACATACATACATACATACGAGGAAACAGTATATGTATGAATTAAACACCCAGCAGAATAATCGATCTTTCTCGTCATGAAAGCTGACCCCCTGTCTTGTCTCTCAATTTTTATTTCCGGGTAGTAAAAATTGTCAAGCCTTCGGGCCTTTTCCTAAGTTTTGTTCAGTCTGAATTTTTGAAATGAATATGGATCAGGAGCGTTCATAATTTTTTTTTTCTCCAGATTGTGGTTCCCATCTTAGTGTTTTTTTTTTTTTGTTTTTTTTTTTCTTCAGAAGATAACGGTTTTCTGATGGAGAAAAAATTCATTCTCGTTCACCTCCACTCTGTCAATTTGGCCACGCACTTAATGTCTTTCAGTTACTCGTGTCATCAACGACTTTTTTTCGGTAATTGATTAGATTAGAGAAAATAAGGGAAGAAGTTAAAAAACAAAGAGTAATTTCTACACACACACACACACACACACACACACATATATGTATATATATATATATTTATATGTTCCTAGCGCGCCTTTATTGTTTGGCCAAGTTGTCAGCCATGTGCATGGTGAAGTCTGTGGAGTGGTTGCAACAAAAATCCTCGCGTAGTGTATTTAGAACCGGACAAGGAGAAGGGAAATGATGATTGAGAGAGAGAGGGGGGAGAGAGACGGAGAGAGAGAGGGGGGGGCTGAGTATTTATTTCTGCTATAATGAGAAAACCCATGTTCTTCTTTTGGCTGAGTCGGCCGTGTAGTAATAAAAACATTATTTCTTAACTGCGTGCCTCGTCCTATGATATGTGTTGTGTGCATGTATTTTCCAGGCTAAAAAAAAAAACAAACAAAACCAACACGTCGATCTAAAACACCAAGAGAAACAAAAAGACATTCTATTGTTCGATTGCAACTAAACTATTGTTTTGTTTTGACGATTACCGAATATACTCGTGCGTACGATGATCTCGTGTATAAGTCGACCCTTGATTTATGGTCACAAAATCATTAATTCATGGTATGCTTTTTCGAAGCTCCTTGTCCTTCCCATTATGTTCGAATTTCAACCTCACAGGATTATTACTCGTTTATAGATCAGCTCCCAATTTTTGCCTTAAAATTTGGTCCTATTAACTCGCCCTATCCACGAGTATGTCGGGTGATTACCGTTCGTAGTAGTGAAATGATTAACGATATTATTTCAGGTAGTTTATTTGCAGTCAAACAAAAGTGATCAGTTCAATAATGGTTTTAAAAAAACACTTAAGACATACCATTGGCATTTTGGAGACTTCTTTATAATAATAGATGAATTTAAAAGGCTTACAACTTTTTAGAGATATGAATATTGATTTAACAATATATCATGGCTCATTAACGTCCAGTGTTAATTTAGGCTATAATCTTCATCATCTTAACCGAACCATCATCTTGGAATCAGTCACCGCAAATAAACCTGCCATGACAATTGTCTTCTTGATGGTGACTGGCTTTCTCAACTCTTCCACTCACCAAGTAACCATTTTCATCTGAAGCTATTAATAGCACAAAAAGCAATGTGTCTTCTATTTCTTATTCTGCAGCAAAAGAGAAAATATTAATAAAAGGACGGAAACATTGACTTTTTTTGGAATTAAATTAGTTCACAGTGTTGCTAATATAGATAATTTTTGTTTGTATTTTCTCTTCAATATTTCGCGGCTGGAAATAACTCTCAAATTCGGAAAATTAAAAAAAAACAAACAAACATAAAAAAAACGATCTAAATTGGCCACACTGGACTTGAAAATTCGAAAAATGTAAACAAAAATAAAACATCTAAATTGGCCACACTAAATTATAGCCGAGGGAAATATTCATAATATAAATAAATGAGTGAAATACAGAAACCTTCACCTTTTTTTTTTTTTGCCCTTATGAGTAACGGCTTTCATGTCATCACCAAAATGAACTGTTTTTAATGATATCCTTTGTATTATTATTTTTCTTCATATCACCAATAGTTTTTCTCTTCTTTCCAATGTAATGCGTTCGTTGAGAAGAAAAACAAGTTTATATCATCACAAAATTAAAATAAATAAACAACACATTGTAGGTAGGCAGATTGTAGAAGTTGCAATTATATTGTGCGTGTGATTGGATGACTGCGCCGTTTCCCCCCTTCATATATCGATACTACAAAACTGCATTTAATACAATTTTAGGAGTGTAAATATTTTGATTTTCGTATCATGAACGATTGATTTATTTTCCAAAGATGATGCATTCAGCTAACATTAAAAAAAAATAACACAACCACACGTTTATTTATTCAACCCCCTGAAGAACTTTTTGAGATATCTTGCGGACAAACATGGACTTTTGAAAATATGCGGTGTGGGCATACAACTACAATGGAGGGGAGGTAATTTTGCATGGATCCGCCCCAAACTCAATCACTTCTTCCTCGGCCTGTTGTCCATCGTTCAACAAAATTTAATTGAAATTCATTGAGAAGTTTTCGTATACATATGGAGAAGAAGAAAAAAAAATGAAAAACATCTCTCCATGAGGAATTCCTGGATCCGCCCCAAAATTAAAAAAAATGTCCCATACCCCATTGTACATTTCAATGAAATCTAGGGTTTTGGTGGTATCGAGTGTATAGACGGAAAGACAGGCGGATATACGCGACTGTAATAAGAAAAAAATATTTTAAAAATCGGTATATTAATTAACCTTTCTGTCGGTCTGACAGTCTTTTATTGCTCTATATTTGAGTGTTTTCCGGTACCGTGATCGTGTATTATGTCAAAATAAGAGGCTGTCATTTTTACATTCGAGTGTTGAAAAAAAAATGATAACGATTTATTTTTAGCTATAAAAGTGAAGTGAGTTGGAGTCGCATTACATTTGAGACCGCATTGTATTCGAGCACGGTATCTGCATTTAAACACGAAGTTCTGGAACACGAAGCTAAAAAATGGTACTCTGACAAGGTGACACAATAATGACAATGTTTTTAGTTTTAACCTCCCCCTAGAAACAGAAAACCGCCACTGTCCCACACAGTCTGATAATGATGATGATGATGATGGTGATAATGATGATTTCGGTAAGAAGCCCGAAGCCGGTGTGACACACGCGACTTCGTGTTCTTCAAATAACAGCAACAGAAAGAAGTCTCCTTTTCTCCCCACCCTGTCTTGTTCATTTAAAAATCTGTTTAAGTAAATAACAGTGTTTACTTAACTCTTAACTCATCTTTTCCCTTTCTTTCACTACAGCCAGCTACCTTTCTTTTTTCCTTCTTTCTTTTTTCTTTCTTTCTTATAATTTTAAATGCGTGATTAGACCAAAATGGTGACGTCTTCTGCTATGAATGTTTTATTTTTTTACATCAGTTGAAATTTGAAGCAAGTGTATCTGTTACAGAACGTAATTTATTCGTTTGATGAATCAGAAGATAAACTGCGATTGTCTTGATTTTTATCCCCATACTACGGCCATCACCACTGAAAAAAACATGCAAGCTACCCACAACAGGTCATTTTCTCTCTTCGTCGCTTAGAGGAAAGAAGTGGGCAGACTGTCAGAGGGATAGCCAAGAGGGGCTATTTGACCCCCACCCACCGATGCTTTATAAATAGCTGTTAATTCACCGACTGCATTTGTTAAAATCTCACAAAATGAAGAAAGAGCGACCCCTTCCCGGTCCCTAAACCTCTAATCACGTCTCTGATTATAGTATTTTAATTGCAAAGATTGAAGAAAAATGAGTTCACGAAACACAAGAATATTGGTATTACTATTATTATTATTATTATTATTATTATTATTATTATTATTATTATTATTATTATTATTATTATTATTATTATTATTATTATTATTATTATTATTATTATTATTATCATAATAATAATAATAATAATAATAATAATAATAATAATAATGATAATCATCATCATCATCATCATCATCATCATCATCATCATCACCTTTATAAGGATCGTCGTTGGACATCGACCTTTCCCAAGATTCGCCAGACCACTTTATCGTGGGCGTCGCGAAACCAATATTTTCTTTACCTGTCTAAATGATCACGCTATCTTATTTTTTGCCGGACACATTTTTGCATTCATCTGGGGCTCCACGTCGTCACGCCCAGCGGCTGTCTGACATTCTTGCTACGTGGCCTGCCCATTGACATCTGTCGTTGTATCCTATTTTAAAAAAATCTAATTCCGTGTTGTCTTGTTATCTATCCATGGTATTTTAATCATGATCCTCCCTTGCATGTTGCACGGTTCTTAGTTTAAGAGCCAATAACCAACAGATATCTCTCCTCTAGAGATTTATTCCTGTTATGTCACACAGAGATCCTGCAGATTTTACAAGTACATAAACTCACTATCTGACCGATAGTTACATCCTTACATTACATTACGGATCGTTACATCAGCCGGTTAGGATATAAGTTTCAATTTCACTTTGGTTCTTAGCCAAGGTGAATTCAGTAATTAGCCCCGTTTGGCACAGGTACTTCATTATTCATGTTTAGCATTAGGAAAGAAATTAAAAATCTGGCAGCACGCAGTGATATAAGATTTGGTAATCTTTGTTTTGATGTACATAAACCTATGGCGGTGTTTATACCGTCATAGGGAGATCCAAAAGTCACATAATGGCCCCCAAAAATATAAACATCTTTTTTTAACAAAAAGTATGAATAAACAACATATTCCTCAGAAATTAACCCAATAATGAAATTAAACGCACGTCTTTATCCGAGTGCATACCATGTTCTCGTCAGATTGGTACTTGAAGTTTTTCCGTCGTTTTTTTGCAGAATCGATTTGATGAAGACATGCGTCATTATTGCATTATTTTCTGATGAATATGTTTTCTATATTTTTTAATTAAAAGAAATGTATATTTTTGGAGCCTTTGTATGACTTCTGGAGCTTGTATGTGTTGGTTAATCACTACAATAGGTTTATGTACGTCAAAGCAAATATAATCTCAGATCCTCCCACCAAAAAAAAAAAAATATATATATAAAACGTAGAAATTCGCAAAAAGAGCAGAAAATCGTATACAGTTGGATTCATTCATTGTCGCTCGCAGCCAGGCCAGTCAGAAGGTAGGGGATAGGGGCTCCAGCTATTGAGCCTAATGTAGAGATTGGATTTCTCTTAGGGTTGGGGGTTAATGGGATCGACACGGGAGGCTTTCTACGTGATCCCAAGCCGCTTAAGTTACTTGGTATTTCCAAGACAGTCACCCATAGAGGCACTGACCAAGCATGACGTTGCTCAACTACAGTGATTTGACCGTAGCATGTACGAATAGAGGAAACAAACATTTGACTGAACGAAGAAAATATAATTTATCAGCAGCCAAAAAATACTTTTCCGATAAAGTCCTTTTTGGTCGAACTAAATGATTTGAGAGCTTCCCAAAGTGTCTAATATAGAAAATGGTTTATATTGTCAGACATTTTCCTGTATGTTATTATTCTTGTTCGTCAGTACGACCATTACTCGTTTTGATTATTTCTCGTTTATTCTCTGTCTTCTCACACCAAAAAAAAAAAAAACCAAAAAAAAACCCCAGTAGATTGATTTCTTTCTAACTTGTTTTTAGATGTCATTATCCCTTTCTCTTATTGATGTTTCAACGCTGATAAAAAGGGTAAAAAAGGTGAGGAGTCAATTGATATCCACTGGAACGAACGTGTAGTAACTTAATTCCATAAGATTCAAATTCGCCTCGTATCTTTCACCTTTTCTCTTTTCCTTCCACAATTACCCTTACTTGCAATGTAATTAACAAGGGTAAGAATGGAAGAGTGTGCTTATGCTTGAAAAGGTGCATAAAGGGACCCACCCTTCAATATAACAATCATTCATTCATTATTTCTTTCACAAGTCTGAAGCCTAAAAATTCATAGAATAAGTAGACCACAGGAATATAGCTGATTGGCTGATTGGTTGGTTTAACGACTCATCAATCTTTGATGGGTTATTCAATGCCGAGATATGCAAGCCACTCCACCACGTCTAGGTACTTATTCGTGGAGTGGCAGGGATATAAACAGATAGCATAAGTAATCGATGATGATGATAATAATAATAATAATAATAACAACAATAATAATAATAATAATAATAATAATAATAATAATAATAATAATAACAACAACAACAACAACAACAATAATAATAATAATAATAATAATAATAATAATAATAATAATAATAATAATAATAGCAGCAAGCAAGCAAGCGAATGGGATTCAACCATGTGGAAAAGTGGTATCAGCACAAACCAGTGGCAGTCCAGGAGAATGACAACCACAAACTACTCTGGGACTTTGACATTCAAACTGACCACCTCCTCCAGGCAAGAAGACCGGACTTGGTAATTGTAGACAAGAGGAAGACCTTTCAAATAGTAGACGTGGCTGTACCTGCAGACCATAGAGTAAAGAGGAAGGAGAGTGAAAAACGGGAAAAATACCAGGACCTAGCAAGAGAGTTAAGGAAGATGTGGAACATGAAAACCAGGGTAGTACCGGTCATAGTGGGCGCACTAGGAACTGTCCCCAAAACGCTGAGGGAGAGACTGGAGGAGATCGGGATTAGGGGAAGGATAGAGACCGTACAGACCACAGCACTACTGGGAACTGCGCGGATACTGAGGAAGGTGCTAGAGATATAAGGACTGCAACGAATTGTAGCTCTGTCATGATATGCGAAAGAGGGAGGAGACGTTAGCTGAAGACCTGAGGAGACTTATTGTCACTCAGCCTTCAGCGATAACCACTGGGCAACCGGTGTGAAACTGTAAATCGCAGAATTACTGCGACCTACGAGTACTAGGAGAGGAGGGCTAGAGACTTGAGGAGACTTACTGTCACTCAAACTCTAGCGGTTATCACCAGGCAACTGGTGTGACATTACTACTACTTATAATAATAATAGGAGGTATATCGGTTTCATTTACCTTTGCAAGTTATCATAGTTAATCGATATATATATTATACCTAATAAATTACTTTTACAAAAATGTTATATTTTAATTGCAGAAATATATGTGCAAGAGTATAAATATATATATATATATATATATATATGCCATAGCCAATTGGGGTTTTGCCCGATTAGCCCTGGTACTGCTCTGTGTAGTCAAGTCCACGGGACTCAGAATTCGTTCCGAGACCTCAAGGCCAGCTCTCTTATGTCCTTGTGGCAAAACCTGCGAGGTCTAAAGAGAATTTGTGAGTCATCCTACTCACACGTTCTTGTGTGTGGTATCGTCCACATTAAACCAGCCTTGTGTCACACTCTATTCACGTGGGGGCTAGTACAAATAAGATACAAGAATAATGATGATATCTTAGTCGTCAACACCTGTTGAATTTTCACAGGTTCAGCCAGTTCATATTGTCCCCACTTCAACGCATTACACATGACTTGTGTTGTCGAAGGACGCACTTGAGACAAGTAGTAGTTTTTCATTCCTACCGATTTTCTTTCTTTTAAAATTCTCACATTACGGCAATATTTTGAATGTTTTGATTAGTTCGAGATTTGATATAGTACGGTCAAGGCGCTGCTATACAATAAGTTGTGACAAAGTATAAGTCGGAAAAAAAAACACATTAAATTAGAATAAGACATTGAACAGTCTTGTTTCGAACAGTGTAGAAAATTTGGGGACGAATTAACCACACTAATCAAGACATACCTGTATTCCATTATAATTATTGATGATGATGATAATGATAATAATAATAATGATGATAATTCTTTCAGTAAAGATTAACAATAATATCCAGCGAAATGGTATAATCCAAGTACTGAACTAAAAATAATCTTCTTAGTCTATAATTCTGTCCCAACCGTACATGGTTTTCAGTCCCTTGCACCGTGTGTCGTGGCGGCAACCATGTTTTCACGGGTGTGCCCTGGGCGAGATAGCCTGACCGAGGCCATTCATCTCTCCCTATCTTTCTGCTCAGTGCTTAGCAGAGTGGCATTGAGTACTGTTTCAGAAGTCTTTGATATATCTTGGCCATGATTTGAACCCACGACCCAACCGGAGGCAAGCATTAAAACTGGGCCACGGTAATCTTCTTAGGTCGTTTTTAATAAACCGAGAATATGAAGGCGGGGTTTCGCACTCGACTCTCTCTCACACACACACATACACTCACATTTTTGTACAATTTTGCACGCGATATACCTAGGTTTACCTAGCTTGTATAATCTGCTACCATCGATAATCCGTCCCTCAACTCGATTGAGCTTCAATTTTGAATGAAAAATACATCATACCGTATATACAATCATCATCATCATCATCATCATCATCATCATCATCATCATCATCATCATTCTATTAACGTCCGTCCTTGGACATAGACCTCCCCCAGGATTCGCCACAATTCTCTATCATGGGTGTCGCGGAGCCAGTATTTCCTGAATCTGTCCAGTTCATCTCTCCATCTTGTGTTCTGTCGGCCTCGGTTTCTTTTGTGATCTCTAGGGATCCATGTTGTGAGACGTGATGTCCATCAGTTGTCTTTCATTCTTGTAACATGGCCTGCCCATTGCCGTTTGAGTTTTCTAATAGTTTCTATGATATCACGGACACCCGTTTTCTTCCTTACAATAATGTATAACAATTATGTTTCTGTAGATATCACGTACCTGGATTTTTTTGGCTCAAAACTTTTGGGGAAAAACGCAGCTTATACATGGTGAAATACGGTGAAAGATCCCAATTTGGATAAATAAATAAATATGATTTCTTTGATATCATTATTCCTGGAGGCAGGGCCTCCGAGAGAGATTTTTCGAGGGAAGGGGGCTGTTTGTGCAACCCTCCACATAAACGCCCACGTCCTGTAGCCAGTCTGTTTCCGTCTACCAAAACTCTTTTTAGCATATTCCAATAAACCGCCAGAACTATACTTTATTCACTCACCTTTAAACGGCAGAGTTGACCTATTTTATTTATGGACATAGCGAATCAGCTTGGAAGTTCAACTCTCAGCGGACCCCTTTAACTCTCTCGAGTCCCCTTTGGCCCTTTGGCCCCACCTTTCGAGTGTACTACTCAATGTTCCCACCCACCCACCCAATGTTCACTCAGTTTTTTTTCTTCGTGGGTAAAAGACAAATCACAAAACAATTTTTGTCTTATAGCTAAAAATTCTGGCTTCATGAAATTTACATCAATCGAACTAGATTACATTATTTAAATCAATGCTATTTTTTTCCAGAACAAACAGAGCCTGTATTTGTTTGAGAAATGTCAATTTCGAGGTGATTCCGTATATTTTTCTTCAGCAATGAATGATTCCATATTTTTTCCTTTACTTGATCTGGAAAAATATGCCGATTTAGATAATTAAGTCTACTTTGTTTGATGTAGATGTCATTAAGCCAGATTGATCAACTACCAAACAAAAAAACATACCTCTGGTCCGTTTATGTGCTATGAAGTAAACAAGCTGGACGAAAATCCTCTTAGTGTGAGGATTCCAATGTTTTGCCATGAGTAATATTCGGTCATGTCTGTCTGTCTGTCTGTCTGTCCTCACGATATCTCCGAAAGTTCTTGATTAATTTCAATGTAATTTGGTAGAAGGGTGGGAAATAGGCTTCGGGAGAAGTAATTAAATTTGGGGGCAGATCCATGCACAATTACTTCCTGTGAAAAAGGCGTTGGCAGATGAATGTACTCCCTGGGTGCTTTCTAGCTTTATCTTATGATCAGGAGGATTTCTACTGCTCTCTAACCTTTAAACTTGGTATTATAAATCTTTTTTTTTTTTTCCTCAGCGTACCCGTTTGTCCTGGCCGACCTTGTCGGCGTACCCTTTGGGAAGAATACAATGAAAATGTATGGGTACTATAGAGCAGACGATAGCCATGAAGAATTTGTTAATCCTTTCATTCAATTTAATGTCAAGTAAGGATGGACTTAGCTCTTTCCAACGAGTAACCCAATTCTTGGTACGGTTTGAGAAAGACTCATCAGCGTATAATCCCAAGTTGAAAGTTTGGCAAGAAACTAGGTTTATACTGAAGAAATCACATCTAGAAATTGAACGAGTGCGGATACTTGTATAAATCAGAGATATTTGATATTATGAAACAATTCTTTTGCTTTAAGCAGTGTTGCCAACTGTGTCTGGTTAACAAAGCACACGAGTTGCGTTTATTTAGTTATGATTACCTACCTCTCACGTCTCACAACATGGATCCCCAGAGATCACATAAGAAACCGAGGCCGACAGAACACAAGATGGAGAGATGAACTGGACAGATTCGGGAAATACTGGCTCCGTGACGCCCATGATAGAGAATTGTGGCGAATTCTCGTGAAGGTCTATGTCCAACGACGGACGTTAAAAGACTAATGATGATGATGACCTCGCGTGCCCCTGTAATTACCCTTGCGTGCCCCCTCGGGGTAGGCATGTTCCGGATTGAGAACCCCTGCTTTAAACATATATTGAGAACTAAACAGAGAACTGATTAAGTCTGCGTCGTGATTTTTTGGTCCATCAGAACGCCAGAAAATTAATTTTTCACTTTCACGTCTTATTACTGTTTACCGACTCCCCTGCGCTAATATACCCAGCACCGACGATTGAACGCCGACTTATGCGCGCACGACTGCTTGGCGCAAAGAAAACTCTGATATGATACCTCAGTGCAAGGACCAATAAAAACAAAAAAATTGAAAGAATTTATTATGCTACAAAAATCAAAACTATTTTTCACGATGAATCATTTTAGTGAATTAATTTACTTCTGCAGTTCAATTTGATAATTACTAGTTGACATTAACGAACTATAACAGCTAAAACGGTTTATAAAATAAATTCAAATTAAATTAAGTCCGCTGTATGGATGAATGAGTTTGTAAGAAAACTATAAAACTATTTATTATATTTATTAGTTGTCAGCGCTGGGTACACTTTTGCAGTGGAATCGGGTCATGTCATATTGCTGCTTCAGTGGGAAAAGCTAAATAGATTTTCGCTTGCTTAATTAAAGAACATTTTTCAGTGTGATTTTGATTATCATCAAGGATTTATTTTATCAAATGGTCTTAAAGCTTGATTAACTTTTTATTAACCCAGTGGCGTTGCAAGGGTTCAAAGTATCCGGAGACATGAGGCTGCCGTACTAGGGGAGGGCACATTAATTATTAATTAACAGGCATTCACATTTGCACCAACTGCTCCCTGTTGCCACGTCCCTTTATTAACCTTACATTGTGTTCTTGCACAATAGGTACAATCACTATTTTGAATTCTTGCATTGACTACTCTTTCCATATTTGATGGCATATAAGATCCCCCCGTCTCAACAGGGTATCAAGAAAGGAAAAAACCCACATTTCCCTGAATTCCAATCATTTACCACCCTTTTTTTGTTAAAAAAAACTCTTCCTCAAATTCTGGGCAAAGTAGAGCTTGGCAACGAAGATTACGTTTACGTTCTGACTCATTTTTTGGTGGGGGCCGGGGGTCATATATGCCGAAATTTAGGGAATTATTAATTAAAAAAAACATTTGGAGTCAGGTTTTGTTCCCTTCACCGGGGGCGAGGGGGCTTCGTTAGAAAGTAAAGGATAATGATGCTATACAATTGTTTAATGTAAGACCAACTTGAATGCATCCGTATGAAAAGACTGCACCATCATTATTCTTTAGTAACAAGGCTGCCACTTACAAAGATTCCGAATTTATAATTTTGCACCCGCATCGAATTATATCCCCCTACCTTTGCTGGAAAAGTCGCATTGGACGCCCATGCCTATCCCCTTTGAGAAGAACATTCAAGCAATCTTTCTTGGTGTGGGGGACATGTGGAGCACTCTTGGGGACCAGCTGTTAGTCACAGGGCCCTCAGTAGCCGCTTACTTCGCTCATGCGTCGGACCGGCTCTGATAAGGGTTGACACACGTTCACGTTTTAAGCTCCCTTCTCTTGGAGCAGTGAAAAATAGAACACTTATTTTTCTTCTTAATCTGGTTTCTCCGGGTTTACAATCACGAAATTTTAAAAAATTGACTTTTTTTACTCGTGTATAATAGAGAATCGGTGAATTTAGGTCAAGTTGTCAATAGTAAAATGGATTTGTGCTTTTTAATCTTTTTCTAAAACTCTTGTAGAAAACGATTCCACAGGGGTTTTGAAAATAATATTAAAATCCGTTTCTCTCTCGATAGCTTGACCCAAATTCGCAGATTTTTTCTCTGATTATAGACGAGTCAATACGATATCATTTTTCGGAAAAAAAAAACTCTCTATTCTCACTCTCTCAGTCACCCTCGCTTTCTCGGTCATTCCCTCTCTTCGTCCGCTCGTTCTTTCTTGTTGGTCTCTTTTCTTTTTCTTTCGATGAAAGATTTTTTTTTCATTGTTTTCTCTGTTCCCCTCAATTGTGAAAACGACAAGAAAGAATGTGTCATTTACTAAAAACAACACGCGTAAAGACGTCCTTTGACCGTCATTATGCTAACTCGATGTCTCTATTTACACCAACCCTCACGAGAATAGGATGTGACACAAGGTTAGTTTAACTTGGAGAATCTCGCTCGCGAAATTGTGAGGCAGGGACTCCTTTAATAATTCTCTTGACTTGGTCACAAGGCGAGCTCTTATCTCACTGGTCTAGAGACTACACTGAGCAATACCGATAGCATCACAAATGCAACTGTCTTGTCAAAAATGGTCTTCTAAATGTAAATCTGGATGTTTAGCTCGATGTCAAGTCACTTCCCATTTATAAAATGTATATTATTATTATTATTATTATTATTATTATTATTATTATTATTATTATTATTATTATTATTATTTGCAATCTCACACCAGTTGCCTGGGGGTAACCGCTGGAGTTTGAGTGACAGCAAGTCTCCTCAAGTCTCCAGCCCTCCTCTCCTAGTACTCATAGGTCGCAGTAATTCTGCGATTTACAGTTTCACACCGGTTGCCCAGTGGTTATCGCTGAAGGCTGAGTGACAATAAGTCTCCTCAGGTCTCCAGCTAACGTCTCCTCTCTCTTTCACCTATTATGTCAGGGCTAAAATTCGTTGCAGTATTTATATCTCTGGCACCTTCCTCAGTATCCGTGCAGTTCCCAGTAGTGCTGTGGTCTGTACGGTCTCAATTATTATTATTATTATTATTATTATTATTATTATTATTATTATTATTATCATTATTATTATTATTGATTGAATTATATCCTTTGAAAAATCCGATCATTATTATGTAGATTATCGGGATGAGTGCAAAAGTAGACCCCACACTCTTATTACCAAGATGGGCTAGAAATTGTTTTATACTCCAAATAAGAGAGTTTCAACGGTCTTGCACTAACAAAAACCTCGCCACGATGTGTCGTTTTTTTCTTTTTGCATGTGAGGGTAAAGATTATGTAGATAAGGATTTACGTATTTTAAACTTTCTATGGACAGAAGCAGTAGTCTTGTTCGTGCGTGGGTGTCTGTGTTTCTATATGTTCGAAGTGTACGTACTCCAAGAACAAGGTAGACTAGTATGTACTTATCTTATCGGTAAACGTCATCATTCTTGCATCTAATGACACGAATGTGTTTTTACTGTTACAGCTTTTAGATCAGGAATGGTAGGGTTGTAATGAATTGAGGGATACAGTACACGGTATTAATATTTCGTTCTATTTCGTACTTAGCTGAGGTGGGCAGGGTTGGCTAACATTGGCCCCCCTGCTGCATTTCTACTGATATACAGTGAATGTTGAAGGTGGCTCCCTAAGAAACCAAATCCCACTCCGGGTCCCTTAATCTCAAGCAATGCCTGTGCATAGTTCTTTATTCATTCTACTTTCTCAAAGCCATTTCATAGAAATAGGTCATGAAGTGCAGGTGGTTTTTTTGGGGGGAAGGGTGGAGATTGAGAGAAAAGTGGTATTTCGATTCAAGTCATTAGAAACCATCAACTAAAACTGTCTATATAGTTTTCTCCAGTTTTCAAGTTGGTCTATCTGTCTGGCTGGCTATGTACGTACCGTGAGCTAGAAGGTTGAAAAATTCGAGATTTATTCCTTATCATGTCTAGAAAGAAAAGTTTTTTTGTTCTTTTAACGTTTTTTGGTATCAATTTACGACGTAAGTTTATTCTAAATTGGCCCCATCGTTTCTGTCCAGCAAAATTTGTGCTTGTTATTTTTTATTTTTTCTTAGAAAATTCAGATTTTTTAGAAACCACTGACCAAGAAAAGGGCAAGAGAAGGGACTTATTCATTGATCACCTGATTTTTCAAATTTTTAAATTGATCATCCCTAGCTGCTAGAAGACGTTGGTCATGTAACAATTTTTATTGAGTGACTGACCAATGTATGATGTTTGCTTGGATAGTGATTGACTATTGAAGAACTACGTTAGTTTAGATTTTTAGTATGTGTGCCCAATTCACACAAACTCAAGTTATTTCGATTGGAACATCTGACCTAGAAGCAGGCGAGCAAGTAACTTATCCATTACGCTACCTCCTGCAGTATGAAGATTGGGTAAAATAAAATTCAAAATGCTAAGATAAGATATTTAGTTTTTTTTGTTGTTTTTTTTATCATTGTAATTATTTTATTTCATAAGTTAGTATACAGGTAGCAGACTCCCATCAACTAGCTCAGGTATCTGCTGGGAGAAGGAAACTTCTGTTAAACCCCATGACCTTGCTCCTATTTGTGCCACTTCTGTAGATCGTAGGCTGCAAACCCCTGGGGTAAAGGGTGGGCTCAGACCTGTGCATGTTGTACTTCACCTTAACACTTCATTGTGCAGGCTGTTTCAAAGTAATATAACGCATTTATAATTACACACATATATGCAGACACACACACACACATATATATATAGACACATATATATAGACATACATGCACATATATATATATATATATATATATATATATATATATATATATATATATATATACACATACATTTATAGCTGTAGAATAAGAAGTTGAGACAGAGCTGGAGTGTGTTGCATGAATGGAGTTGTTTATTTACATAGAGTTATTCCGAACATGTTTCAAACTGAAAAAGCTTCATCTTCAGCAAAAAGGTCTGATATCTTCAGCGTTATTAGAACAGTAGATGGTTATGTAGAATCAGTAAATGAGATATTTCATTTTCAAGTCCACCCTGCTGCTGTGGGTCAGCGACCTGAATTGATGATGGTAATGGCTGTCTTGAGAATTCGTTAGTGGATTGTGTTAGCAGGAGCCATCCAGGGGTCAGGTCTCCAAGAGACTGGTTACCATGGGAACATTCCAGGTGAGGAGAGAAAAGGTGTGATAGAAGAAGGGGATTAAAATTAGGAGGGATTGATGATTAGGAATCCTCGTTTTAAGGAACCATTTGAGATAATATAGTGAATAGTTTTTTTTTATATATATGTGTATATGTATATGCATAAAAACAGGCACATCAATACGTCTATAACCTAATGATCAAAGAAATATCGATTTTACACAACTATATTTATTTTTCAACATAATCTCCATTCTTGTCGATCTACTTAACCTAACATTAATCAAAATGAAAGTTCAAGATGAAAATTCAACAAATAACTATCAGGGATGTATTGATCAAACCAGTTAGCTGTGTGTGTGTGCATGTGTGTGTGTGTGTGTGTGCATGTGTATGTGTGTGTGTGTGTGTGTGCATATGTGTGTGTGTGTTTATGTGCATGTGTGTGTGCATGTGTGTGCATGTGTGTGTGTGTGTGTGTGCATGTGTGCGTGTGTGTGTGTGCATGTGTGTGTGTTTGTGTACATGTGTGTTGTGTGTATGGGTGTGCTTACAGGCCAAACCAATTGAGCAAGAGGGCCGCAAATTTGAAGGTGTCCTCCTCTCTTTCTGTCTACAAAAAAAACAAGGAAAAAAAAGGAAGAAAACAGCAGTCAAAGACATCATGGAATCTATTTTAAAGCTTAAATGGCAATGGGCAGGCTATGTTGCAAAAATGACAGATAACCGATGGACATAATGACTCACATCATGGATCCCCAGAGATCGAATGTGAAACCGCAGTCGATAGAATACAAGATGGAGGGATGAACTGGACAAATTTAGAATATACTGGCTCTACAATGCCCACAATAAGGAATTATGTCAAATCCTAGGGGAGGTTGATGTCCAACGACGGATGTTAAAAGACTGATGATGATGATGATGATAATGATGATGATGGTGGTGGTGGTGGTGGTGGTGGTGGTGGTGATGATGATGATGATGATGATGATACAGTATTAAGTATCTACAAGAGCAAGATGACTCCCGGGCATTTAGACTGACAAATCCCAAGAACCTATCCTGTTGGTAAATGAGGGAATGCCTGTAAGAGAGCTCCCGTATTTAGCATAATTTTTTTTCCTGTTCAACACCATTTTATAGAAAAAGAGAACCTTTTTCTTTCCTGACAGATTGTACACATGAAGAAGGCTGTAGACTGGATCAGCCAAAACAATGTAGTAATAAGAAGAGCAATATAAAGAATGAGTTTAATAGTCTGAAAAAGTCTGAGAACGATAATGACTCTTCTTAAAATCAAAGACGGTATCTTCATTGAATATATCAGCTACAGTCAGTCTTTTTTTGACAGCTTTTTGGCCAAGGTAGGAACTGGGCTGTGTTATCTCAATATAGCCTCATATTGTTGTTTTTTTTCTCCTGATTTGTGTGATATAACAAAGGCCAATAGTTTATAATGTCTGTTGATCGAACAAATACACATATAATACACATGATCCTTGTAAATTCTCCCCAAATCTTACACACAGAAAAAATAAAAAATTTAATGAAGGAGGTGTAAACTCGTACAGCAGTAGCAACATTATATATTTGAGATAGTTTTTGAAGGCACACTAAAGCAAGGTAACCATTTGTACCAATGACATTTGTAAAAAGAAGGGATAAAAGAATTGAACATAAAACTAGTGACATTTATTTCAATATTTAGCTATCGCAGAGTAAAATCTGTATTTTTATATGCCTTATCTACGAATACACTTTTACTGGTTTTTGGAGGTTGATGGCTGAATGGATCTTTGACCTGAGCAAATAATAGCATGGCCTTGGGGGTATTTTTTTTCAAGACAATAAGCTAGGATGAAGTTTAATTTAATAGGTTCTTAGCTTGTGTGTTCAAAATATATTTTTTGTCACAGGCTATAATGGAAGTGAAAGAGAAAAGTTGAAGCAAAGATAGTGATACTCTGAAGATGTATGAAAAAGATGAAAAATCAGTTCTTATTTACTGAAAATATTTCTTCATTCTATCTCCACCTTCTTCACTCTCTTTCTTCTCTTCATTCAAGAAGAAGTAGAAGAACTGGAGGCAGGAGTGTAGTCGTTGATTTGGGAAGGAGATTCTGAGCTAAGAAATACAGAGGAAATAAAGAAATGATGAAAAATAAGAAGTAGTAACTTTACAAGATAAAGCATTGGGACTATCTTTTCTAGTATCAGGTCACATGTGTGCCCATCAAGAAGGCATCTGGAAAGTGAGTGGCTAATCAGAACTGACAGACAATAGATAAAGAGACCAGGTATATAAGCAAATAGTGGGGAGAACCCAAAGAGAGAGAGAAACAAAGATAACATTTTTTTGAACATTTACTCCTTTATTATGAAAAAAAAAGGTTTTTTTCTTTCTTTTTTAATGTCCTCCACCCATACTTATTTTTTTTTGTCAGTTTACAAACTAAGTATACGCTAAATTGGTCCTTTTTTTGAGTTCAGTAGACTTCATACTTCTTTTTGAAAATTGAGATTCTTTTTGATAATCTCTGCCCAACAAGAAGCAAGAGAAGTTACTTATTCATTCTGGAGAATCCAGATATTATTGATTAACCTGTCAGAATAAGCCCCCACCAAAAGTCAAAAAAGCTTTTTTCTTCCTGAAGTAGAAAATTGAAAAAAAAGCATTTTTAGAAGGGATATAATTTAGAACTGATGCCAATTCTCAAGTCTATAGACAAAATAGTGTGGCCAGGAGTGTTGGAGCACATAAAACAAATACAACTGTCAGGATAAGGCCCCCAAAAGGTCAAAAAAGCTTTTTCTCCAAAAATCAAAAATATTCCTACAAGGGGGTCTAATGGAGTACTGATGCTAATTTCCAAGTCTGTAGACAAAACGGAATGGCCTGGAGTGCTGGAACAGACAAACAAACAACCTAACAAACTGACACAAACAAACAAGCATAAAAACTTGGAAAAACACACAAACGCACGCATGAATTAAAAAAAGATAGAACCAATAGCTATCTTTGATGGCTACGGTTGTTGAATGGTTGAATATTCTCTGCTTTGTCTGACAAAAATAAATAATTGAAACATAACTGAAAGGTAATGCAGTGAATTTTAACTCCTGAATAAATATTCTGTGCAAGCATTATGTTCATTAAATGTGAACAAATTTTGGAGGAGCTTATCACAAAGTGTAAGTAGGATTTGCAATAGCAGGGCTATGTGTGATGTAGTCCGTGCTTATGCACAATATTCTGTTTGCCTAAAACTTCATTAGCAGACCTCTTAGTTTATTTATTTAAAGTGATTCTCAATTAATTGCATAATTTAGAATTCTGTCTGGCAATCACTTCTAATTAGGATTGTAGTTAATTGGGGCAGTTAATTTTCTGCTTAATCATGACTTAACAGTCATCTGCATGTATACTTATACAGTAATACCCCTCTACAATGCAGGTGCTGGGGTTCAAGAAAGGCAACTGCGTAATAACTGAACAGCATATAATCAAAAGTCAATTATGAGTGCCAAATAAGTTTACTGATGAATAAATGCATCGTTTTCATCACGAAATCAAAGGAATTATGGTCAAAACTCCATGTAATTATGTACTAAATAATTGCTAATTGAAGGAGTTTAATATTTTAGTCACATTTAGAGACTTTTGGTTTTTCTGTTTTTATTAAAAGTTCTCTGGACAAGTAGGTGATGAGAGGCAAAAATGTCGGGGTTAAAGATCCACCTGCTTTATATATAGTAAACAACACTATTACAAACTGTACCAAGGGCTGACTTCAAACCGATCGGACCAATTGGTCCCCATAAGGACCACACCAAAGGGGTGATCTATTCTAGTCTTGTCAAATGCAGGGAACAACACATTGCAACATTCTCCTAACACCACATGGTAGGCTCTACAGAGAACAATTATGATTTTAATTTCCTTCTGAATTCATGAAAAGTCACTAGTGTTTGTTTATACTGTTTATATATTTAATTTTTTTTTTTTACTGTAATTGAATCAAATAATATGTTGATTGAGTATTGAACAATGTCAAAATGTATTTTTCTGGAATTTTTTAGTCAACATTTTGATTGCTTTCCATTCATTTATAGAGTCTATAATAAATTGTATTCATATCTTTAAAATTCTAGGGACCATGGCGGTGAATCTGTGGTCTGTCAGAATATATTTCCTATTGGACTCTGTAGCTCTTTTTTTTGTGTGTGTTGTATGTTTACATGTTAGCTTGGGATTGTTACTTTGATCATGGAATAAATACATTTATATCTACAGTATCACCCATAAATGTGTACAACCCATCCAACCCTTTCTATAGAAAATTAATTTTCTTCTAAACAAAACATTGCAGGATTTTATTATCTCTAGTGGAACATTACACAATCAAAACATATTATCAGGTATTATTTATGACCAAACTCAACAGCATTGAAACTCTGTTGCCAAAAATATGAATATATTGTCAGCCAAAAATGGGAAAAATATTTTGATAATACAAAACATACACAACACAAACTATTGCAATCACTTCTTTAATTTCAAATCATCATCGTCATCATCATCATCGTCATCGTCATTGTCGTCGTCGTCGTTGTCATCATCATCATCATCATCAGTCTTTTAACATCCATCATTGGACATAGACCTTCCCCAGGATTCATCACATTTCTCTATCATGGGCGTCACGGAGCCAGTACTTTCTGAATTTGTCTAGCTCGTCTCTCCATTTAATATTCTGCCGGCCTTGGTTGCGCTTGTGATCTGGGGGGGGATCCATGTTGTGAGTCGCAATGTCCATCGGTTGTCCGCCATTCTTGCAACATGGCCAGCTCACTGCCATTTGAGATTTTTGATGGATTCTATGATGTCCCTGACTGTTGTCTTTTCCCGGATTTACTGTGCTGTCTTGTGATCTCTCCATATGAGGCCCAGCATAATTCTTTCATGTGCACGTTGCATGTACACTAAAAACTCAAACCAGCATGAATCAAATTGAAAATAAAAATATCAGAACCTCCCAACTAGCTCTTGATAAGATAATTCTTTATAACACAACCAATGAATTGAGAGTGAAGAACTCAGACCGAAAACCTAACCTTTATACGTTTTTAGCCATATAAGCAATTTACTTTTTCAGTATTGCTTAACTTTGACGACAATTTTTTTCAAAATTGGCCCAACTTACTTGACATTTATATACTTAAAATGCTTATGAGGGCAAGCCTCCTTTTCTGAAATTCTTCTCAAATGAAGATGCCACAGAATACAGGTTTCAACAAAAATTTGGGGGGAAATAATGGGAGACAAAAAATGTTGCGGGAGGATTATGCAAAATACAGGTGACTTGGCAGCTCTTATCATCATCATCCTCTTCCTCATCCTCCTCTCCGTCATCATTATCAGCCTTTTAGCGTTCATCGTTGGACATGGACCTTCCCCAGGATTTGCCAGATCTCTCTATCATGGGCATTGTCGAGTCAGTACTTTCTGGATTTATCTAGCTCATCATGCCATCTTACTTTCTGTTGGCCAAAATTTTGCATATGATCTCTGGGGATCCAAATTGTGAGTTGTGATGGCTAGAGGTTGTCTAACATTTTTGTAACATGTCCAGCCCGTTGCCACTTGTGTTTTGTAACTGATTCTATGATATCTTGGACTCCTGTCTTTTCTCTAATATGATTTGTTTTCTTATGATCTCTCCATGTGAGACTGAGTATAATTCTCTCATGTACATGTTGCATTGTTCTCTGTTTGAGAGTCAATCCTTTCGTTAGTTTCCATGTTTCAGCTCCATAGGTGAATATCGGGAAGATGCATTGGTTGTACACTCTTCTTTTTAGGACTAGTGTGATTTTCTTGTTCTCAAAAGTCGAGCTTACTCTACCGAAAGCTTGACAACCTAGTGTGATTCTTTGCTTTATTTTTTCTCCTTTTGATGACTCCATGGAGACTCGCTCTCGTAGTTAGATGCAGTAGTCTCCTTTCTCCATTTCTGCATTTTTTATTTTGATCGTTGTGTCTTTGTTCTCAACATGTTTGTTGTACATCTGCTCTAATATATGGAATCAATAAAGAGTCAAGAACAGGTTCAAACATGAATGTAAACATAGATTTAGAGAAGGTTCTCTATGTCTGCTATTCATGAAATGAACCTTTATTCTTATTTTATCGAATTTCAGGGCTCTAAAAATCATGCCCTCCACCTCAGTAACTGCCCAATGCGCCCATATGATAAGGCGGCGAAGCGTCCTGGCTCTCTTAAAAAAACATTACTATTAAATGCTAGTAAAACAAACTAAAAACCACACAAAATTAAGAGATCACCAGCGACATCTGTGGTTGTGTAAATCTTTACTAAATTGCTCCCTTAGTTTATGCCTGCATTCATACTTTTTTTCCAAAAAGATCAGGCTTCTTTAGCATACACTGCCCAACAGAAGGCAGCAGGAGTAACTTATTCATTGATCACCCTTTTTTTCCAATTTTTTAATCGATCACCACCAACATGACATGATGCCAAAAGATATTAGTCAAGTGGCAGTTTCTATAAAGTGACTAAGCAGACCTGTCTTTTTATTATTTTATTCATTTTTTTTATTTGATGAAGCATTGTCAACCTGGCCTGATTTACCTTGTGTCGAAAATCAAGTAAAAAATAAAGATGAAAGAAAATGGCTGTTGAAAGATATAGATAATGAACAACCATAATGTCAAGATTCAAAGTTACGTAAAAAAATTCCATTAAGGAACTAATATGATCTGAATAAATTCATCACTGGAATTTTTCACTGGAAAACATCTAGAATAGAGTAAAATAAAAACATCAAGATTCTGGAGAATCTGGATGTTATCCATAAATGTTATTAATAAACCCATCAGAATAAAGCCTCCAAAAAGTTGAAAAAGCTTCTTTTCGAAAGGAAAAGAATTCTTTTTCTAAAGAAATGGACGAGTCGTGGGAATTTCAACCTTTTCTCAAAAATATTTTTTGCAGATGAAGGATCAGTAAACATTTTTAATGGTTGGCTGAAATTGAAAATATTTTCGTGTCTTGTGGGCCAAAATGAATTAAAAAAATGAAACAATAATCATTCAAGGTTCTTTTTTTGTTTCTTTTAATGATTTTTATATCTATCTTTTTCCATTCATGAAATATACAATACCTAGGTATGACTTCCATGTGCTATCAATCAATGAGAACTAAGAAATTTCTCTTTTGAGGAAACAATAATGTTTAATTAAATTAATTAAAATTTTATGTCTATTAATAGAACACCAGGAATGTATGGTATCAGAACACTTTTAGCTATATAACATTGATTAGTTTGAGGCAACTGAAAAAAAAAATTAGACGTTTTCTCTATTTTTCAATACTGATTTTTTTTGTTCAATAACCAAAGACAGACAGGGAAAACAAAGAAATTTTGCATGCAGCACTTGATATTCAATGAAGTCTGTGGTTGGATGAAATGAGGCTGCGGGCTGGAAAAAAATGAGGCTGTGGGCTGGATCCGGTCCACAGAC
The DNA here is from genome assembly GCA_963457665.1 of Thysanoteuthis rhombus. Taxonomy (NCBI): domain Eukaryota; kingdom Metazoa; phylum Mollusca; class Cephalopoda; order Oegopsida; family Thysanoteuthidae; genus Thysanoteuthis; species Thysanoteuthis major. Next base: position 8,272,384 of record OY735219.1, on the reverse strand, counting down.
AGTTACTTGCTAATCTCTGTTTTAGATCCAAGAGATGGCTGAGCATTACTTACCAGAATATAGCTGCAACTGTAAATTTGAGCATAAAAAACAACAAAAGATACCTGCTTATATTTCCCTATATTTTTTCTAGGCATAAAGAAAATACATTCATTAATAAATAACATTATAAGCATAAACTGAAGAAACCAATGTTGACTGTTATCATGACAATTTCGGTTGAAAGTTTCTACTAAGGAAAATAGAGTTGCCAAAAAAATGGGCAATCGCAAGGGGCACCAAGTGCTAGGGGACATGGTGCCTGTCATCTGTCTGAGATCGTCAGATTTTCCAAATATGAACAAAAAAATAGGAAAATGAATAAATCAAATGAATAGAAAGTCGAAATAAGAAAATCATTCGGTATAAAAAACGCCTGCTTATATTTCCCTATATTTTTTCTAAGCATAAAGAAAATACATTCGTAAATAAATAACATTATAAGCATATGATATTGTTATGAACAAATGATGATATTATACCGTAAATGCTGGTATACAAGGCAGACATTTGATTTTGGAAAAAAATATATTACTTCTTCCAATGTGCTGCCATTTAGATTGAATGGCTGTCTAACAAAGCTTGATATGGACAGTTTGGGGGCTTGAATGAGTTGCAGTGAGTGTTAGTCATCCGAATACCCTTATAAGCTATTCATCTCAAAGTTCGGTATATAATGTGTGGAGGCCCAGGCAGGGGGCAGCAATGGGGCCATATGGCCCAAGCCAACAATTTTGCAGGGGGCCTACTCATGAGACACAGCAAGAGGGATGGGGACAATAATTACAAAAATACTCAGTGAGCAGTTTGAAATTGGGACTAATTTTCCCACTTGGTCTGGCACTGCTACCAGCTCAGTCCTGGCCCTGACAGTATGTTTTTATTTGAAGTATCAAAATCAAGACAGTTTGTTGAGAATTGATAGTATGGTATTCAGAGTTGAAGTTTTTTCATGATCCTCTTGCACGCAGACATCTTTGATGAGGTGGAAGATAGCAGGAACATTAGATGGTATTAGTTTCTACTCAGCCTCTGCTCCTGGGAAAGGTTTAAAAATACTACTCTAAGAGAAAATAGGTAGATCTGGTAAGTCAATTAATAGAAACCATCACATGATCAATATCTTTTGGCAGCATGCCATGTTGTTGGTGATCAATTAAAAAATTGAGGATAAGTGTGATCAATGAGTAAATTATTTCTCTAGCCTTCAGTTGGTTGGTGATCACTAAAAGTTTGATTTAAAAAAAAAAACATGAATGCTGCTAGAAAACAACAAAGGATCAAATTTAGCTTAAACTAACATTGTAAATTGAATTCCCCCTTTTAGAATTTATTAAGGAGTGGGGGGGATTTTTTTAAAAAAAAGGAGTTTTTTCTGAATATTATAAAGAGTAAATGTTCAAAATTTTATCTCTCTCGGTCCATTGGTATGGTCTGTTCACATGATAGATACAGAGCCAGCTAGCCAGCCAACCAGACCAACTTGAAAACTGAAGAAACCAATGTTGACAGTTATGATGACAGTTTTGGTTGAAGGTTTCTACTAAGGAAAACAGAGCAACCAAACGTGCCGTTTGGGCTGGCCCTCAAGACTTGTAAAATGGGCAATCGCAAGGGGCACCAAGTGCTAAGGGACATGGTGCCTGTCATCTGTCTGAGATTGTCAGATTTTCCAAATACGAACGGAAAAATATGAAAATGAATAAATCAAACAGAATAGAAAGTCAAAATAAGAAAATCATTTGATATAAATCAGATTTTCCAGGAATATAAGATAATACTTGACTCTAAAATACATTGAAGTTTAGCTTGTCCAGGGTGCCAGGGACCCTGGGGCAATTCCTGCATGCAATACAACAAATAGCATTACTCATTTCAAGTGATTCCATATTTTATGCATTTATTTAAAAAAAAAAAAATTATCCAATCAACTGTCCCACCTACTTGAAAGCTCTGGGGCTTCAACACAAACAAGTTTCTGCATTAATCTAACCCAGAGATTTCCAAACAGGAGGCATTTGGCTCTCAGGGGAGAAATTCTAGTTGTGGTGAGGGGAATAGGGGAGGAATTTCAGTCAGGTTAAGGACGTACAATGGAAAGTATGATGGTGAAAAGATTATTAGATGCTGATTTAAAATGGAGGAGGAATTGAGGAAGCCTGAGATTGCAAGGTGAGAAATATGACCTGGGACTCTGAAAGCAACTAATTTAACCCCAGTAAGAGAATTAAAGTATAACAAGTGAATGATAAGAAAATCACTATACGTGGTACATACAAAATAGACCAATTGCATTGTGAGAAAATTTACATAAGCATTTGCAAAATTATCTTGCAAATATATCTAATCTTATTATGATTCTTTGGCATTTTCTTTGTTATGATTTTATCTCATACAGATACAAAAACAAACATAACAAGGGTATGTATGTATCATCATTCTCCACTTATACCTTCATCAAGGGAATGAAGCAAGGTTGCTCATATGCAATTGCTTGTAAGACCCAATACTGGCTTCCTAGGCTTGTCAAAGCTTCTCTCTGCTTATGGCATCAGGTATTTCCCAAAGATCACATACCCAGGTACACACTAGGCTTGACATACTTTAACTTCAGTGATTTTACAAGAACTGGTACAGCCAGTGTTATAACCCCTTGGGAAAGGTTCCTCAATCCTAGTCCTTATACTTAGATGCAGTGTGCCACATTTATAGTCTTTCTGCTGGGGATTGAACTATGACCTTCTGAACCATAGGCAAGCATTCTACAACTTGGCCACAGAGATTTTTCATAACAATTGTATAATTCTCTAAGTAGAGAGAATTTACAGACCCTGGAAGTAGATCTTGAAACCATTTTTGCAATTTGTTAACCTTTCCAGATAGTGGTCTGGATGTATCTTAATTTAATCAAAGAAAGGTCTGGTTAGTCACTCAATAGACGCACTCATGTGGCCAACGTTTATTGGCAGCATATCATGTTAGGGGTGATCAATTTAAGAATTGGAAAAATTATCAATGAATTAGTCACATCTCTCACCTTTTGTTAGGCGGTGATCGCTAAAAAATGTGAATTTTTGAGAAACAAGTGTAAAAGCTATCAAACACAAAGTGAGAGACCATTTTAGTATAAATTTGCATTGCAAATCTAACCTGCCACTAAAAGCCTATTTAGTGGAGGAATTTGTCAAAAAACAAAAAAACGTTTTTTCTCAACATAATAAATAGTAAATTTTTAAATTTTCAGCACATTTAGCTCCTATGATACATAGATAGATAGATAGGCAGGCAGCCTGCCAGACAGACAGACCGAGTTAAAAATTGAAGAAACCCAGGTTGGTAGTTTCTTATAGTATGTTGAAAAATAAAGAAAACGAGTTGCTGAATGTCAGGGGGGAAATCTTTTGTTTTATCTTTTGTTTTTATTCAGTTATTGTCACTTATAGATATTTAATGGCAACTTGACATTTAAATGTATATATATGTATGTATTTGTCTTTTGAGATTTTCGGGGCCTTGCGGAATAACCTAAGTAGCTTAGAGGGAAAGAGTAAACATCTGGTGAGCATAATTAAACTTCCCAGGTTTGAAAACTCGAGTTGCTCTGACCTCATGGAAGGTTACAATTACTTGCCATTTTCAAAGGTCAGAAAGAACACTGCCAGATCAGGGCATTCAACTCATTTTAAGATTTTTATGGATTGTCATGGTCATGATTATGCATTATAGGAAAAAGTTGAAATTAACATCAATTTACAATTATAAAAACTTTCATCCTTATCTTTGCATGTAACCGGACCAATCGAACGTAGAGCGAGGTTTATCAAATTTGGCACAACTGGTAGGAGACTATTTTAGTGCCTGACTACCAGGGTTACCCAGCATTGCCCGGGAAGAAAATAATGCAGAGAGTTAGGATCTGTCGAGAAAAGTTAATAATACTCATTAGGTAACCAGTAATGAAGTGAGCAACATGAAAATCTTTCTACTCTTTATCGGCATGTACAGGTCTGGTTAGTTAGTCAATAGAAACCATCGCATGACCAATGTCTTTAAGCTGCATGCCATGTTGGGGGTGATCAATTAAATAGTTTTGGTCGGGGGGGGGGTTCCAAATACATGAAAATAGTGATAAAGAAATTGCAGTATGTAAGATGCAAGGGTTGGTTTGTAAGGGCCTCAGGATATACAATGTCTCCTGCTACACCTTGACTTAGGGAACATAGGAATAAGTTATTTTTGATAACAAATGGACCATGAGAAAAAGGGTGCAAACTGCTCTCTTACCCAGGTTTTACAAAATAAAGACCTGTTAACGCCCTCCTTGGACCCCTAGGACACCTCTTACAATAATTTCAATGTATTTTTTTTTTATTATCACGATTTATCTCATGGTCCTAGTTTAGACCATATGCAACCTCCGGAAGCCAGGATTTATTTTATAGTGACCCCATGCAGACCCTGTCTAGACCTCTATGGCTGAACTTACATAAATTCTGATAGGCCTATGTCAATTGTTAGATTGTTTTACTTCCCATGGTCGAGTTTTCATGTTGCTGCGACCTCTGGTATGTGAGTCCATTGAATGCTAACAGACACACAGACACAAAGACAGGACATTTTATTGGCTGATGCCAGAATTAAAGGTTGGATTTGGTGCAGCTTCTTGAAATGTAGTGAAATCCAGAGAATGTTGCAGTGGCTAATGATTTCGGATTTCTGTACTTTTCTCATTTTTGCATAACACAGTCTGCTGAAATCTGAACACTCCGCCAACTGACACAATGTTATGCTTGTAACTGCCTTGAGCTGCAGGCTAGCAACCATATACAAGACATTCTTATTTCTATCAAGGAAGATAAATATACACGGGTAACATATGGGTGTCCGTTTTATAGGTGCTTACCTAAGTGTGTATCTTTTGATGTAAAGGCATGTATATATATATATATATATATATATATATGTATATATATATATATATATATATATATATATATATATATATATATATATATGTATATATATATATATATATATATGTGTGTGTGTGTATATATATATATATATATATATGTGTATATATATATATATATGTGTGTGTATATATATATACATATATATATATATGTGTGTATATATATATATATGTGTATATATGTGTATATATATATATATATATACATATATGTTTTTGTTTTTAGAAAATTCGCAATTTAACCTTATGCTATATCGATCCCTTACTTTGTGAGTGTTTTTTTGAAAATTCTGACTTTTTTCCGATTTTTTGATTGATCACTCCAAAATGAAATGCTGCTAAAACGCATAGATCACATGACAGTTTCTATTGATTTACCAACCAGACCTGTTTATTTATTAATTAATACACATATACACCCACACTAACACACACACACAAGTGTATATATATATATATATATATATATATATATATATATATATATATATATATATATATATATATATATATATATATATATATATATATATATATATAAATCAACTGATAATAGCACACAAAAATTAAATCAGTGATTTAGTTCAAACTCAAATAAAGTTCGAATTCCCACTGAGAAAGGTTCATATCAATGCCCATAGGAAAGGCATGTATTCTCCTTATAGGGCTGATCAGTGACCACTCCCTGCTAATTGTACCTTGTAACCTGTTGTATGTTACTGGGAGAGTAGATGAGCATTGGTGAGTAATTTCTGAAATACCATCAAGGACTCTGATGATCATGTGTTAATTTTTGTTTTCATTAACAAAGTGCATAACTTTCCTCCACAATAATCAAAATGTTATTAGAAAAAATCTCGTATATGCACCACAATTACTCAATATCAGTCAGCCCACAAGATAGTGCAGTGTTGAGTTTGAAGTTATTTGGATCAGGTGTTCTTGAAAAATGAGATAAAAATAATTTTAAAAAATTGGTAGATCTTTCTTCAAAATTATCTCCATTGACTTCTGCTCTTCAAGATTATTTAAATTTAGGTATAAAATATGTAATTTTGTAACACTCAAGAGAAGTCATCAAAATACTTCAAAGCTGTAGTTTTGTACCATGGATAGAATATCATTTTTCCTGACAATTCATGCAGGCTGCTTTACACACCCTAAATCATTCACCTTTGGAACAAGCACAGTCCTTCAATAACATAGATAAGCCTTTCAAGTCTCTAGCTTCTGGTTTAAACTTCAAAAAACCTTTACAAATACACGTATGGGGAATTTTTATCATCAGGAAGAAATCATACACAAATGAATAAATAAATTGTACTTGGTAATTTCATATTTATGAAAAATTTTCCCCAAACCATAATTTTCTAACACATACTCTATTTCCCTTCTCCTCAAAATCTTTGCTTCCCAGTGGTAGCTTCGTCAGTGAGGTGAAAGGTGACAAGGTTATCAATGGGTAGCAAAGATTTTGAGAACAAAGGAAACAAAATATAAGTGTGTTATAAAATTATGGTTTTGTGAAATTTATTCATAAATATGAAATTACCAAAATACTACTTAGCACACTAAACAGAGGATCACATTAATCCATTGACTGAAAAGACCAGTGACCAAATATAGAATAAATAAAAGTCAACTTGAAAGGAAGAATGATTGATAAAGTTTAATTCCCTCCCAGCGGCAAGATCCAGCTTTACCAGGGATAAACCATCCCTAGTGATGCAGGATTACATTACTTGGTCCTCGATCCCATAACTCAGTATAGGGTTTTCTACCCCCTGTTGTAGGGGCTCCCATGTTTTCATGGGAGTATTGTGAGCAAAATGGACTGATAGGAGCTTGTCCCTCTCCAGCTGTCCTCAATTTCAACTCTTTATGCTGCACTGAAAAACTTTCTCTTGGGACCAACTTCAAAAATCATTTTTTTGAAAAAAAACTTGTTGGTTTGTCTTGAAGAAAATTTATGATTAAATATGTTAAATATATTACTAAACTAATAAATTAAGTGTTGTGAATCCAAGTAATTTTTTCAAGTTGGTCTATGCACCAGTTTTTCGAGTGTAAGTGTTTAGCAGGGAAGCATTGAACACCATTTTTGAAGTCTTTGGTGTGACTCAGCCATGGACTAAACTCACGACCTACCAAATAGGAGACAAGCACTCCATCACTTGGCCACGGTGATCACTTAAATTGGCAATTCCAGAAATAAAACATCCCTACTAATGCTGGATTACACTACTTGCAGGAATAAAAACAAAGGTCTAAATCAAACCTTTGTGCATACAAGAGTCAGCAAGTCAAATGTGTTCCTATCTGAGTACTGTGTATCAAAGATAAGGATATTTTGCTGACCCAGATAATGTTAAACCACATGGCTGGAGGTTTCTGCTGTGAGGAGATAAAAAAAGCCGCTTTTATGATAACCACTATAAACCCTATTAACCTCATCTCAATCTTACCAGCCATGATGTGTGTACGACCAAAGAAGATTAACAGAAAGGACGTTGTTCGGTTATACAATGGTAATATAGTTTGGGACTTGCTCCAGAATAACATATACTGAAAGATGGCTGTCATAAGAGGGCCTTTTTCAATTTGAAAGAGTCTTGCATCTCCTCTTATTTCTCTTTGAACATTTAGTTGTTGATTTTGCTTAATATGGCTTACTGTGGTGGAGAGGGGATGGTGGATAGGTATATGTATCAGGTTGTGTACTTGTATCTGACTAATGGTGTGTCTGTCTGTCATTCCAGCTGTCCACACAATATCTCAAAATGTACTCAATGAATTTCAATCAAATTTTGTGGAAAGTGGGGTCATGTGTTGAGGAGGAAGTGATTTAATTTTAGGGTGGATTCAGGAATTTGTTTTTGATTGAGAAATATTTTTTCCAATTTTTTTTTCATTCATCCATGCACTCGCATGATGTCTCTGGGAGTTCTCAATGAATTTCAAATAAATTCTGTGAAAGGGTGGAACATGAGGTGAGGTAAAAAGTGATTGAATTTTGGGGTGGATCCAGGAATTTTATTCCGATCGAGTTACTGTATGGCATTGACAGGGATATTTGCTCTCTGAGTGTTTCCTAGTCATACCAGTAACTGAACTTTACTTAATGGTCGAAGTACTATAAGTACTATGTATGCATCTTTGATTTTGATGGTTATGTCCTTATTTTCAATGTGATTGTTGCACATGACTTTTGTCTTACTGAAGTTCATATGTAGGCCAACTCTTTTGCTTTAAAATCGAAGATGCAAAACTGAGGAAAGTAGACCACTACATCAACTTAGGACAACGAATCTCTATGAAATCCACGAAAGAGGAAGAGATCGAATGAAGAATCACCCTAGGATGGCAAGCCTTTGGCAGAGCAAGCTCAACCTTCAAAACAAGTCGATCCCAATAATCCTAAAAAGAAGGGTAGACAACCAATGCATCCTCCTGATAGTCACTTATAGAGCTGAAACATGGAACCTAACCAAGAGATAGACTCGCAAACTGAGAAGCATGCAGTGTGCACATGAGAGAATCATGCTAAACCTCACATCTCAAGACAGCACAGTATATCGGGAAGAAAATGGGAGTGTCAGAGACATCATAGAATCTATTAGAAAACTTAAATGGCAATGGGCAGGCCATGTTGCAAGAATGACAGACAACCGATGGACATCACGTCTCACAACATGGATCCTCAGAGATCACATGTGGAACCGAGACCGTCAGAATACAAAATAGAGAAATGAACTAGACAAATTTAGAAAATACTGGCTCCGCAACGCCCACAATAGAGAAGTGTGGCGAATCCAGGGGAGGGTCTATGTCCAATGACGGACATTAAAAAACCGATGATGATGATGACTATGTATGCCGTATAATAAGACTGTAAGACGAATAAGAATTTGTTGGACTACTGCTTACTGCAACTCATCCAAACCTCATAACTGTCCACATTAAACATCAGTAGATAGACCCCTAGTCATAATACCATGCTGAGTAATATTTGCATTGTTTCGTTTTTAAAATTAAATGTTCTTCTTATACACAGGTATATAAGGTATAAGATTCAACGTGATTGGACCATGAGCTTCTGCTACTAAGGATATTTTTCTGAGGCAGTACAAAAAGATATATTCAGAATATATCTTAGCGGCAACCTTGTTACCAGAGAAGAATAATTCCATTTTTTTTATATGGGTACATTATGTTGGGGTTACATAAAACAATTGCACAGCACTATTATCCTTTAATTACTATTTGCTTCATACTTTGAAACACCCTCTCACCCCCCATCAGTGAACACCTCATGGATTGGATTGTACATCATCTGTTGTTCTTGACACCACTTTTCCAGTCATCAAATCAGAAATGTTTTGTCTTCACTACATTGTTAAAGTAAACTCTATTACAAAGTTATAGTGGATTTACAAGTAAGGAATTAATGATTTGATTTGAGCTAAAAAAAACAAAAAAACAAACAGTTCCCTGCTTTGTACTTATAGCTCTTGGAATTTTTCAAATGGTTACTCATCTGATTTTGGCCGGCAAAAACAATACATACCACTGGCAATAAGGTGGACATCAATACTCTACTGGTCAAAATGAATCAGCCACCTTTTCAAATTCATCATTATCATCAATCTTTTAATGCCCGTTGTTGGACATAGACCTTCCCCAGGATTCACCACAATTCTCTATCATGGGCGTCGCGGAGCCAGTATTTCCTGAATTTGTCTAATTCATCTCTCCATCTTGTGTTCTGTCGGCGTCGGTTTCTCATGTGATCTCTGGGGATCCATGTTGTGAGACGTGATGTCCATAAGTTGTCTGTCATTCTTGCAATCTGGCCTGCCCTTTGCCATTTGAGTTTTTTATAGTTTCTATGATGTCACGGACACCCGTTTTCTTCCTTATATAATGTGCTGTCTTGTGATCTCTCCATGTAAGGTTGAGTATGATTCTCTCATACGCACGTTGCATACTTCTCAGCTTGCAGGCCTGTCTTTGGTTAAGTTCCATGTTTCAGCTCCATAAGTGACTATCGGGAAAATGCATTGGTTGTATACTCTTCTTTTAAGGATTATTGGGATCATCTGGTTCTTGAAAGTTGAGCTTGCTCTGCCGAAGGCTTGCCATCCCGAAATGATTCTTCACTTGATTTCCTCCTCTTTTCAACTGACTTCTAATATGTAACTTAATTATTTCTGTAATAAATCAACCAAAGCAGTATGTATATATATAAGTACTGTTTCAGGAAACATTGACCAAAACTGACACCATCGGTTTCTCCAATTTTTCAGTTGGTTTGGCTGACTGGCTGGCTGGGTTTGTATCAATGCATCACGCATATAGGTTGCATCAAATGAGCTTGAGGGTTGAAATTTGTCGGATTGTTATTTATTTATTATCATGAAAATAATCAAGACAAAAATTAGAAGTCATTTGAAATTGGAAAGGTGACCGGGTAATTTTGACCAAAAGTGCTCTTTAATATAATTTGGTCATTTGCTCAGTAATGTGTGCGACATCTGTTTGATGGGAAGTAAAGCTGTGCTTGAGACATTTTGTCTCTGTTGACAAATCGACTGAAAATAGAAAAGAATACCTAATTGCCTTTGTAGACTTTATGAAAATAGTAAAAAGCATACGAGGTTCTTCCAAGAATATTTCCTTTGTGTGTGAATCATGGTTCTTTCTTGGTTGAAGTTATAGCATCTTAAAGCACTTTTGAGTCACAAACCTCTTTCAGAATCTTGAGAACTGAGTGCCCCTGGCTTAACCTCTACTCTTCATGACAAACCAATTTCAAGTACAATGCCAAGGTGGTAGGGTGACGCAGCTTTCATTCTTACTATGACTACTTATTTCTCATTCACATATCCCGTTTTCTCCCCCCTCCCTCTCTCTCACCCTTACACTTTTGCTTTCTTCCTTTCTGCTTCTCTGTCATTCTCTCTGTCACCCTTCTTCTTTTTCCTCTTTTTCTTTCACTCCATTTCTCTCTCTCTCTATCTACTTCTCCACCACTTTTTTCCTATCCCACTCTCTCTATCTTTTTTCTTTTTTCCTTTCTGCTTCTCTGTCATTCTCTCTCTCACCTGCCTTCTTCCTCTTTTTTTCACTCAATTTCTCTGTCTCTCTCACTGCTTCTCTGTCTCTGTCTCTGTCTCTGTCTGCTCAAAGCCACATTTGTCCACTTCAAGACAGTGGCATTATGGGCGGGAGATATTTATATCAGCAAAATCCTGTTACCTTTAAGTGGAAGCATCCATTGTTACAGACAGAGAAATGAACAGAAAAGGTCACTCTGTTCATTATGTAGATTGGTATAGGAAGAAGGGGTTTTTTTGCCTGGAATTGAAATCTATTCTCCATCCAGGTGAGTTCATGATTAAGTGCTTCTTGCCAAGGTTTTTTGTATTTCTAAAACCCTAAGTGATCAATAAATATGCTGACTATTATTAGCTACAAATGCAGCAGTAGGAACAATAACACCTGCTCTATATCTTCTACTACTGGCATGGTGCTTGGCCTGGGGAAAGGGTAATAAAAAATAGGGTCAGGAGATAAGATAATGAGGGTGAGAGAGGGAAGAGGCCAGGAATACAAGCAGAATAGAAGAAAGTATGAGTGGGGCCCTAGGTACTGGCAACACCAGTGTTTGCCAAGAGCAAAGGGGCACTTTCTATTTAATCACTGTCCCACCACAGCAATATGTGACACGAAGTCGGGCTTAACGTGGGAAGAAATAGGAGTCAACCTTCCAAAAATGGCTCCAGCTGACGCAGTTACCGTTGAAAAGCTCATCATGATGGCTAGACAACGTCACCTGCGAAAGCTTGGCCGAGTAATAATGGGAGAGCCTAAGGACAAGTCCAAAGGCCTCCCGATGCGCTTAGCAAACGCAGCCTCAGTGTAACCTCATTGGCCAACGTTTGCACCGGCGCACTCGGTCTTTGATGACAACTTACACACAATCTCCGGCCCATTCAACAGGCAAGTGTCAGTACCGACTCCTCGGTCTGTGCCGTGGAACAATGTTTCTGAAACAGTGAGAGTTTATTTAAAAGAATAAGAAGTCCAGTTAAGATCTGGAACTCTAATACTGAGCTGCTATAAAGGAAACCAGAAGATGTTTTCATTGGGGACATCACAGCCAATCAAAATGAGGGTTTTGAGACAACTAGGAGAATGCATACTTTTAAAGTGATGTTTAAATGAAGGTGACAATAAGAACAAAAAAATAAAAGATCATCAATCGCCAATAAATTCAAAAATGGCTTGTCAGAGACACACAGATCTTTTGTGGAGTAGAATCAGATACAAATTTTCAACAGAATTTTGAGAGGGAAAAAAATTTCTGACTAGAGCACAGCAGGAGAAATCCATCATTATAGAAAATGTCCCTAAAGCTTTTTTGCAACTGATCCGGGATGTCTACCAAAGTCATTTTGACTCACTGAAGGTTCCTCTAAATCAGTGGTTCTTGAAGCCCCAGGTCCCATTCCTACCCCTGTGACATCAGGTTTCTTCCTTCCTCCTCCATTTTGAATTGTTATCAACTAATTTTTCAGGCAATATGAACAGGCTTATTGCATTCAAACAAATAAATATGTTTATACAAGAAAAATATTTTTATATTTTTTTCATTTGTCATGTATGCAATATATATGAAAAGTTGCAGTAATCATCTTCAGGAATAAAAGTTGGAGTGGAGTTTGACACTGCAGCAACCAGTCTTGACATCCCCACCCAGGCAAAAATTCCTCCCCTTAAATTTGAATTTCAGAGGAGCCAAGTACCTCTCAGTTGAGAATCAACATTAGCATGTTCAATTAATATCATAAATCAACTAGAAAATTCCTAGCAGAATAAGAAGTGATTAAATTTTGGAACGGGTCCATGCACAATTATCTCCCCAACATCTTAGCCAACTGTCTGCACTACACAATAGCTCCAATAATTTGTCAGCCTGTCCACAGGACATCTCTGAAATTACAGTACCTAAATAAAACAGGGACTAAATAAAATGTTCCAATCTGAAATTTTAAGACTGCTCTTTCCGTCTGTTAGTTTACACCGTATCTCTAAAAGATCCAAACGAACGTGGAATAGAGGGCAATATGTTATGAAGGAAGGAATGAAATTTTTGAGTGGATCCATGCACAATTTTCTCCCTTACATCATGGCTAACTGTCTGCAACCACAAAACATCTCCAAAAGTTCTCTGTTTATCCACATGATATTCTGCATGAATTTCAATTGAATTTTATAGAAAGGTGGGCTCTAAGTTCTGAAAGAAGTAACTAAATTTTTTGAGCAGATCCATGCACAATTATCATCCTCCACATTGTAAGTATGAGACCACATCACACAATACCTCAAGGGGTTCTCAATTTTTGTGGGTGAATGGACAGTAGGTTACGAAAGAAATGATTTAATTTTGGAGAGGCTCTGTACAAAATTATCTCTACCAAGTCTTTGCTACCTGTTCACACAGGTGTTTCATTTTTAAAATGAAGATTCATGACATTTGATTTTAAATAGCCCAAAGTAACTTGCTCTGAGGCAAATGATTCTTCAGTAAACCTTACCCTGCATGAAATTTCCTTTCCAACAAAAAAACAATATCTCTATGTTGGATAAAAAATGATTTTCTAACTAAGGCACAGTGGTGAAAATCTGCCATTATGAAAAAATGGCAGTAAATTTTTTTTTACAACTGATCTGGTGTGTACCTAAGTTATTTTTACTTGCTGATCACTGTAGCATGTCTTATTGGTTTGATTAGTCATATCAAAAATCCCCACAGAGCCTGGACGAGAAAGAGCAAAAGATAAACAGGAAGTAACAAAGAGTGAGACTGAAAGAGAGGGTACAAAAGAGGAGGTGAGAAGTGAGGGTGAGACAAAGCAAGAGGGAAAGGGAGCGTTCAAAAATGCAAAAGAGAGGGGGGTGTAATATGAAGTATAAGAGATAGAGAGAATAAAAGAAGAGGGGTAGGATTGGCTTACAATCAGATCATGATGCAAGCACCAGTTTTTGTTCGGTCACATAGTTTATTTGTTGTCCCCAGCATTGAGGATGTTCTTGCCTCAAAGTCACTCCTCAATTTGTAATATTTTGAAAAAACAATATACAACAATAGGTCTGGTTAATCACTCAATAGGAACAGTTCCATGATCAATGTCTTTTGGCAGCATGCTATGTTGGGGATGATCAGTTAAAACATTGGAAGAGAGGGTTAGCAATGAATCAGTTACTCTTGCCCTTCGTTGAACAATAATCACTAAAAAGCCTGAATTGTCAAAAAGCAAGTGGCCACAAACTAGGGACTGATTTAGTATAAACTCACATTGCAAATGGAAACCCCCACTAAAAACCTATAGGGGAGGATGCATCCACCCAATGGTCACCTATGGAGCTGGAACATGGAACTTAAGCGAAAGATTGACCCTCAGACTGAGAACCATGCAATGTGCACCTGAGAGAATCATACTTAACATCAGATGGAGAGATCACAGAACAGCACAGTACATGAGAGAAAAAACAGTGGATAGGGATGTCATAGAATCCATTTGAAAAACCAAATGGCAATGGGCTGGTTATGTTGAAAGAATAGGCAACAACTGATGGCCACCACAACTAACAACGTGGATCTCCAGAGATCATATGTGAAACAGTGGCTAGCAGAATATAAGATGGCATATAGAACTAGACAAGTTCAGAAAGTACTGGCTCTGCAATGCCCATGATAGAGAGGTTTGGGGAAATCCTGGTTAAGGTCTCTGTCCAATGACAGATGCTAAAAAGCTGTTGATGAAAAAAAGAAAAAATTTTTTTTGTTTACATAAATAGTAAATGTTTAGATTTTCAGCCTTCTAGCTCCGTTGATGTAGCCTGTGCACATGGTACATACATACATACTTATGTACATACATACATGCATACATACATAGCTAGCCTGCTCTTCAACCACATCATATTTCCTCAGTGAAATTAAGGATGATCTGACCTCAAATGTGCATAATATATATATACATATATACATGCATAGTCAGCCAGCTATACCAACTTAAAAACTGGGGAAACTTCTTTTGGAAGTTTTTGGTGGATGGTTTCTAAAAGATAAGCTTACAATCAAGTCATCAACTGGCAATTTTTAGCGGCTACGAATGGCTAGATTCACCTGAAATTGCTATTAAATAGTTTAAATGGGCTTAAATTGCTTAAAAAATAGCAATAAATATTGACTGAAAATGGAGCTTTATATCTAATTTTCGCACAGCCAAATCAGGAAATGCACTTAATTTAGCATGAAAAGTATTGAATTGGCAACATTGTCTCCTTATCAAGCATAATCCATCCTTGGATACAGGATGAATTTTTCTAACTTGGGGAAAAAATACCATCTCCAACACTGAGAAAATATAGTAGATAGCATGGAACTTGGTCTTACTTACATGAAGGGATTGTTTTGGAATACTTGATACTGTAAACAGCTTGCAGTCTTATGCCAGGCTGAAAAATGCTTAGTAAATTAAGAGTGAAAGGGTAAGACTGAGTAAAACAAAGAGAGGGTAAGAGTAACAGTAACAAAAATGGAGATCAGAAAGAGAAAGAGAGGCTAAGAAAAAGAAAAAGGAAAAAAAGGGAATATGATAGATTAGGAAAGAATGTGCCCCACACAAAGGCCACTGAAAATCTAAACCTTTACTCCTTATTATGTCTAGAAAAATTCTTTCTTTTAAATTCATCCCAAAATAGGTTCTTATTGGTGGATTCAATTTACAGTGTGAGTTATTTCAAATTGGTCCCTCAGTTTGTGTCCAGCAGCATTCATGTTTTTTTTTTTTAATTCAGACTTCTTTTTTGTGATCACTGCCTAACAAAAGCTGAGAGAAATAACTTATTCACTGATCACCCATTTTTCTAGTTTTTTTTTAATTGATCAACACCAACATGGCATGCTGCCAAAAGACGTTTATGATTTCTATTCAGTAACTAACCATACATGTATCATTAAAAATCATCTGGATAGCAATTTCTGACATCTACGCGGATGCACCTAAAAATATCTAAACTTATATGATAAACATCTAAATTGGCAACATTTGGTGCAAGATTATTTACCTGTGGCATTTTGATTTTGATTTTCATTCTACTCCCAATTGAAAAACTCAAGGCTTCTTTGGCAAAGGTAACGAGGCTATTTATTCACAAGACATTTTCCAATAAATATAACTGGTTGCACTTCACCAGATTAACCTGTTTTTCGCATCAAGATTTGATTCATTACCAAAAAGATACTTTTTGCACTGACCAACAATTCTATGTTTTTTTTTTTCTTATATTGTCGATCTCCAGGCCAAAATTTGGTTGAATTTATCCCCCACCCCCATCCCGCAACAAAAAAAATATCCTCACCAATTTTAGGAGGAGGTTAACTCTTCACTGTTTGTCTATCGCATAACATTAAACCAAACCCATATAGCATTTCACTATTTGAAATCACAACCAAGTGATTACTGGGTAGCTCTCTTACCAATTGAGCTGAACTGACAAGTCTTAAATTCATAAATTCATTCATTATATACACAATACAAAAGTTGCAGTAATCCTCTTTGGTCAGAATTGAAATAGGGGGTTGAATTTTACCCTGCAGCAGCCAGGCTTATTTCGTTTTTTTACCCAATATTTATGAAATGACGATTTTCAAAATCCAACTATTTTAATATTATATGAAGTCTGTCCGTAATATTTTGAGAACTGTTGGTTACCCTATACAGAACCTAGTGCAATGGTGTCTCACTATCACATCTTGGTGGAGGTTTTTTTAGGCAAAACATCACATCACCCGGGGCTGTCAGTCCCACTATAGTCCAGATTTGGCTCCCGCGTGATTTCAGACAGTGGATGAGATTAAGGAGAACGCAACAAGGCTGGACTTTGCAGACTGTTTTGAAAAGTGGAAGGTATGCTGAGATAAGTGTGTGAGGTCCCAAAGGAAGTAGCTTGAAGAGGACTAAGGCACTTCTATCTTGGACAGGCAATTAGAAACTGTCAACTAAAACTGTAACCAAAACTGTCAACATAGATCTCTTCAGTTTTTAAGTTGATCTGGCTGGCTGGCTATGTATGTATCACATATACAGGCTGCACAAATAGAGCTAGAGGGTTGAAAATTTTCTTATTATGTCTATAAAAAAACGTTTTTGTTGTTTTTTGGAAAATTTCCATATAGATAGGTTTTCATTGAGGGGTCCAATTTGCAATGTAAGCTTATACTGAATCGGTCTCTCAGTTTGTGTCTGGTAGTATTCACACAGTCTTTTTCTAGTGATCACTGCCCCAAAAAAGGCGAGAGAAGTAATTCATCCACTAATCAGCCTGCTTTCAATCTTTTCATTTGATCTCTCCCAACACAGCATGTGGCCAAAATATGTTGGTCATGTAACGTTTTCTTTTGAGTGATCTTTTGAGTGACCAACCAGATCTGTTTTTTTCTTAATATTGAATGACTGGACACTTTCACACACACCTCATTTTGTTTTAGTGTATTTTTCATTACAATTTGCACCTGCATACAGCTGGATAGAAAGCGCTGCTGATCAGACTCTACCCAAACTTTCATGAGAGTCCTATGCCAAATTTGATTAGGGGATTTCCTAGCCACCTTTGAAAAAAACAATCAGGCTCTGTTCTTGAACATTTTAAACATTTTCAAGTGTCCTTCGGTAGCTACAGGGCCCCAAGCTGTCATTCACTTTGTTAATACATCGGGTCAGCTAAACTGCTGAGTATTTTCACAGTTTCTGAACTTGATTTGATAAGAATCACTGAACTATTTCTCAGTTATCATGCAAGATAACTTAATTATAGTTTGATATACTTGAGTGGTTGAAAGTTAGTTGATAATTTTGTACTTCTCTGTCTAGAAGTATGATAGCTATTTTTTTCCTTTGGCCGATAGAGTTTGTATTTGTTTCAAACAAACTAGATTTGATTATCTTTGATTTTTTTAAAGAATTCGACTATTTGTTACTTCGTCAATGCATCCTCCCAATAGTCACCTATGGAGCTGAAACATGGAACCTAAACAAGAGACAGATCTGCAAATTGAGAACCATGCAATGGGCACATGCAAGAATTATGCTGGGCCTCACATAGAGAGACCACAAGACAGCACAGCACATCTGGAAAAAGACAGGAGTCAGGACATCATAGAATTCATTAAAAATGGCAGTGGGCTGGCTATGTTGCAAGAACAGACAACCAATGGACATTGCAACTCACGGCATGTATTCCCTGAGATCACATGGGCAACCAAGGCCAGCAGAATATTAGATGGAGAGACAAGCTAGACAAATTCAGAAAGTACTCCACGGCACCCACAGTAGTGAAGTGTGGTGAATCCTGGGGAAGGTCTATGTCCAACGATGGACGTTGAAAGACTGATGATGAAGATGATGATGAAATTTTTTTATGTTCAAGACAAAGACGCAGCAATCAAAGTTGGAGATGCAGATCTGGAGAAAGTAAACCACTACATCTACCTAAGACAACAAATCTCCATGAAATCCTCTGAAGAAGAAGAAAGCAAGTGAAGAATCATACTAGGCTGGCAAGTTTTCAGCAGAGCAAGCTCAACCCTCAAGAATAAGAAAATTCCGCTGGTGTTAAAAAGAAGGGTATACAATCAATGCGTCCTCTGATAGTTGCCTATGGAGCAGCAAAATGGAATCTAACCAAAAGACTGACCCTAAAAGAAAATTGGAACATGGAAGAAATTTTATTGACCATAAGGCAATACTTGTTTGGAGCAAGTTCATAAAAGTTTTTCCAAAAACAGATCTAATAAAGATAAGCAAAAGTAGTCTTGAAATAACTATCAAACAATATCTCTTGGAATCTCATTTGTAAATTCATCACCATCATCATCAGTCTTTTAACGTCCATCGTTGGACATAGACCTCCCGCCATATTTCTCTATCATGGGTGTTGTGGAGCCAGTATTTTCTGAATTTGTCTGATTCATCTCTCATCTTGTGTTTTGTCGGCCTCAGTTTCACATGTAGTCTCTGGGGATCCATGTCGTGAGTTGTGATACCCATCGGTTGTCTTTCATTCTGGCAACATGACCAGCCCATTGCCATTTGAGTTTTCCACTGGATTCTATGATGTCTTGGACCCCCGTTTTCTTTCTGATATATAGTGCTGTCTTGTGATCTCTCCATGTGAGGTTGAGCATGATTCTCTCATGTGCATGCTGCATGCTTCCAAGTTTGCTGGTTGGCCTCTTGGTTAGGTTCCATGTTTCTGCTCCATAAGTGACTATTGGGAGGATGCATTGGATTTGTGAATTACTGCCCACTCAATACAATTTTATTGTCTGGTCTGTGAATGTCACCTGCTCTTGCTGGTTACTCAATGAATATTGAAATGTTGATTTCAGTTGTACGAAAAATATGTATATGATACAAAATACTTTATGATGAGAAACCACAAAGGTGGGTGCAACTTGTGAGGCAATAAGCCTAATTTGTACCTTCCTTAATGATATACAAAAATGAGGAAAAATTGCATATTTGATATGTCATGTTTATTGGTCATATAAAAATCATCATCGTCATCGTCGTCGTCGTCATCGTCATCATCATCATCATCATCATCATCATCATCATCAAATTGAGTTAAAAAAATGATAAATCGTTCCTTGTCTATGGCTTTTAGTCAAACTTGTATTCATGAAGGATTACTACTCAAGAGCACACCATTTAAATTGAATCTGAATCTCCTATGCAGCCAGAGTTCCCTCTATTTCCATTCACCAAACGACCATAACATCTGAAATGGTAGATAGTCATTGTATAATGTTGAATAACCTTTCTCAACTTTTTCTAAAATGGAGGAACTCTTGAATTATCTTACAAAATTCAAGGAACCTCTTACATGATTTAGGGAATCCCTGCATAATCTAAAAATAACTATCATTATTCTACCATGTACAAGATTGTTTTCAAGTATCCGTTCATTTTGGTGAACATTTAAAGGTCCCCTATTCTTTTCAGTTCCCACATAACCTGAGGGTATTTAATATAAAAAAAAATAAAGAATGGCAATCAGTTTCCTTGAAAGAATATCGAATAACTTGGTTCACCTTTCATAAAAATAATGTTTTCATAAACTTTAAAGACTTAGAAAAAAAGTGCAAGAATTCTAAAGGCAAACATACAACACAATATCAAATAACAGGTTTAATACAATGAAAAATAAAGTTTTCTAAGGATAGAGTCTTGATTAATGTAATGAAGTTCGGAAATTTGATTGCAATCTGAACAAAAATACGAGTTGTGGATATATAAAATCTTTGCAGATACCCTTAACACCCTCTCGTGGAATTCCAGTTGTGGAAAACTGTTACACTATATTCATACTTAGTTGGGAATTTGGGACAGTTGTAACTTTAAAAGTTCATCATTTGGGTTAATGCTTGATACATCGTGCAGGAAAACATATCAGCTTTCTATTTTCTCGGAAGATGTAAGTTATGAAGCATTTCCTTGTACAATTTACATTCCACTTTATGACTTTATATCCTTTTACAATGATAAATACTATTATTGTTTTGGTATAAACCTAGCAAACCAAGTGGGTATCACAGATTTTACAAGAATTTTTTTCTCTCAACTATACCTTGAAATTATTTTTTTCCTCTATAGTTATTTGTCCTGAACCCCTCTAGCTCAGCATGTATAAAGTCTTCTTCCTTTATGACTATGTAATTTTACAGTAATTATTTATACTATTGTTGTTATGGGATAAACCAAATTGACCTAATAACTACCACAGTTTTTATAAGTACTGTGGATGCTATTTAAGATAATCACAAATAACGTTATTAAACAGTCATTGTTATCAAAATCAGCGGGGTCCCCACTTATTTGATTAAAGTGATCACAGTAAGCCCCCCTCTCTCTATTCATATATACTTTACTTGACCTTATCAGCTAGTTATTGCTATCTAAAAGGCTGTGACCTTAGGTGATCTCAGTAAGTGACTACCTTTGTTCTTTTTACATCCTTTTTTTTTCTAGCTTTCTTGAAAGCAGTTGTTTTATCTTTTAAGATAATTGCAATGAATCTCACCAACTCAGCATAATGAGAAAAAAATAACTCACACCTAGAGGCAGAGCTGAGAAGGGACTATCTCTAAAATATCCTGGGTCATCGATGGAAGTGGGGGACCCCAAAAGCTTTGTAAGTTATTGTTCATCTATAGCATTTCTACTGACATTATGGAATAACGAGGATGGATTTGTTCATATATGAATTACATAAATAATAATTTGGCCTTTCGGGTTGTTTCTCACCGATTAAGTGATAATGCATTATTTATAGCAAATTATCATTTGTCATCAAATTTCACCAAATGTTGGAAGGGACCCTTCAAGGAGCCAAGCCCTACAACTCACAACTCTCTATTGCTAGTTATGTCACTACACTCAGTCACTAATATATGGCGATCTTGTTCACAAACAATCTTGTTCACTTACTGACACATTGAGTTTTGTCTCTTATGATTCTGATAAACTGTTTTTTTCCCCCTGGACTTATAAATTTTGTTGGTTCCCACTAACTTATTGAAAAAAAACGGCAGTAGTTGCAGAGAAACTGTATGCTGTTTACATGTTTGAGACTGAGGAATGAAATGAAGGAAACAAGGCTCTTGGGTTGAGTGTTCTTTGGTTGTTTAGTAGGAGAGGCAGGAGGAGATTTTTGTATCTGCTTCTCACTGACAACAGTGTATATATCTCGTATTAAAGTTAGTAAATGATAAGTATACTTGTATATGTATATATATATATATATATACATAAGCATACACACAAGTATATACTTATATATATATATATATATATATATATATATATATATATATATATATATATATATATATGTATATATATATATATATATATATGTATATAATGTATATGATCATGAATTGTATCAAGACCTTTTGTAACAACTTTAAAATCCCGGAGAAGTCATTAAAGAAGTAGAAGTGAACCACACCTTTACACCATTGACAGGTACTCATTTCACAAAAGTATCACTTGAAGATATGTTTTGATTAATAATCATTACCAATGGCATAGCTTTCATTCAATTGGTAAAAACAACCAAAAAGTCCGAATTATTATTCATGCAATCTGGTCGGTACCAAAGGAAAAAGAGATGGTCAAAGGAGTAACCAAACCAATTTCAGCTGGGGGGAGGGTTGAATTTCATAGCATTTCGGGACCCTTGTATATTATCAGTCTGAGATGATGAAATATAACATTTTCAGCAGTTTGATATTTGCATAAAAGCATTTATTAAATTCCACACCAGGAAAAAATTGAGGGATGGGGTTTTGTCTTCTTGGCCCCCAATTGTTAAAGGCCTTTGCAAATCACGTACATACAAATATATCCTTGTTATTCAATATTGTCTGTAGAAAAGCAGTAGGTGAACTATAATTCATAATGGCGGGGGGGGGGGTCCATTTTCTTATTGGTGCCTTCAGGGGCGTTTTCAAATAGTACTCCCCTATCATCTCCTTCCTTCAGCTATGCCTCTGATCATTATCAGTTTGCCGACAGCCGAAGCAGTGCATGCAAGAACTGCTCCCCGAAGCAATTTTCCTGCATTCTCTAAGAATGACACCACTCCCCCCAGCGCATCAAGACAGCCACAGTACGTGCTCCGCCATTCATTGAAAAAATCTACAATCAGCATCCCATGTTGAGTGAACTGCAGAGGGTGTAGATTGCGAGGCGTTGGTCTCCATGGATACCAGGTAGACAAAGAAATGGTTAGTCGGGACGGGGTTGGTCGAATGCGGCTTAGAAGAGTTTATATAAGATGTGCGTAACTTATCCTCCTTGAATCAGCTCTATAAACCGTAATTAATCTTTGTTCATTAATTCTTCTTTCTTTTTTTTTTTTTGCCTTATCCACTTTCAATGTAGTAGTTGGAATGTTCCAGGAATAGTTGGCTGTAAGTAAATGCTATATAAATATTGCAGAAGGAAAAATGTTTATTTGACTTTGATAGCTTAGGACTTCTTCTTCACCTCGGACACTTGTCGATCAAAGTGTTGTATCTGCTTGGATTTGATTTTTTTCACATTCAAATTGATAGGAGAAGAATTAATTTTGATCTCAAAAGGTTCTTTTTACTTTCAATGTATGTATGTATGTATGTATGTATGAGTCATTGCTCTCCGCTTATACTCTCATTGAAGGTGTTGCAGGGTTAGGTACACATAGGAAATTGTTAGTAAGACCCACTTTCAGCTGGCCAGGCTTTAATCAAAGCTTCTTCCTGCTTATAGCACCCTGGTGTTCTCCTGTGATCACCCATCTAAGTACTGATCAGGTTCGATGTTGCTTAACTCTAGTGATCTTACAATAACCAGTATATCCAATGCGTCTTTGATATGGCTCAGCAGTGAATAGAACCATGGCCAACTGAACCAGGAAAGAGCATGTGATTGGTGTTGTTCCTTATACAATCCAATAATATTTCAAAACTAGTGGTTAAAGAAAGGAAGAAAGTCAAATACAAAATGTGAAAGAAGGAGAGAATTAAAATCTAATCTTATCAAATCTCTATAAAATATCATTTGCTTTTGTGTGTTGTTAGATTGG